>CM052311.1:16872520-16897536 GCA_028455605.1 Lasioglossum malachurum
CCCCGGGCCCCCGGTAATTTGTAAATTCTCCGAGGCCCGGCCGATATCGCGATGTGGGGTAGCGGGGGTGGATCCGAGCCGTCCGGGGCTGCTCTCGTGGCATATTCCGGGCGATACGTCGACGAGGGTGGGCAGATGGTCATCCCTGGATCACGAGATCCTCGTCGATTTCTCCGGGTTGCTGGATCCGGGCTCGGTCCAATCCTCGCTGTCTTCCTCTCGCGCGGCGTCCTACGATAGGTGTTCCGAGCGTCTCTGCCTCGAGATTCCTTGCCAATTAGCGGCCGGTGACAGGCTCTGGTTCCTTTCGATATCGTTCCTGCCTGAAACTGCGTGTCGTGCCCAGTGGCGCGACATTTAAGCGCGGTAATTCTGTTCTCACTGGGCCTCGAACGTCCCAGAGAGAGCGATCGCCATGGTCATGTTCGTTTCGGCATTGCTCTAACGTGACTCGGTCTTTCGTGAGGGTGCGGCTTGACGCTGGCAAAATGTGTCACGTCACAAACGTTAGATCGAGCACCGAAGGTACTTTATTAGAAGAAATCAAATCTGTTGCTCCCGTATCGAGCGGTTGGAGATTCGTAGTTACGAATATCACCAAGTTACGTTACTCATACTGAGGCGATCTCGTGTATGAACCATTGTCCGCCCATTTTGCGGAGCCGGTTCGCTATCCAAGTCGAATAGCGCGTCAGAGTCCGAGGCACTAGGAGGTTCGATACCGTCATCATTTCGTATGGAAGTTCCCTCGCGAGATGATGACGGATTCGTAGGAATGGAAGATCTAGGATAGGCGGGCCTCGTTGCCGTTGAGCGTGGAGAGGGGCTCGGGATAGGCACAGG
This sequence comes from Lasioglossum malachurum, assembly GCA_028455605.1. Lineage (NCBI taxonomy): Eukaryota > Metazoa > Arthropoda > Insecta > Hymenoptera > Halictidae > Lasioglossum > Lasioglossum malachurum. The sequence goes on from CM052311.1 coordinate 16,873,364, forward strand.
AGGGGGCGGACTTTGAGCGAGGATCTCCGTGTTGGAATCGATCGAATGGGAGTGGTCGTCGATTGGAATGATCGGTACTTATTATGTCCTATACCTCATTATAGAAGATAGAGATAATATAGAGAATAATATAGAGGAATATAGAGATTTGAACTCCGGGTCGACGACATCCACGATGCTTTTCACCTCCTACAGCTCCACGTTCGGCATGGGGAGTTCAATCGGCTCGCTCGTGGTGTTGACGCACCGTACGTACGCTCTACCGCCGGAGATGCGCGTTAAACAATTCGGAAGTAATACACCGGGTGTGATTTCGTAAGTAACCTATGTCGGGTCCGTTGGCGTTTACCGCTATGCAAACCGAAGCACGTGACTCGTTGGGGCAATTCTCTCGGGAAGTAAATGGGAGTTCATTCCCTTGCCAAGTCATGCATCGATTACTATAGGAAGTATCGGAGCCTTTGATAAGAAAGGCCGAACCTAGGATTCCGTCGGAAGGAATCGCAAGTGAGTCCGGCACGACTTGGAACTGTATCGGCGTATCGGATATAGTCAAGTCGGTGGACCCTAAAGTAGAAACTACTTCTTCCGTTATACCGGAAATAAAGATTTGATTGCTAGTGTTGATTACCACGTCAGGTTTCAACAACGAGGCTTTGATCAAATTAGGCTCCGAGCCTGTATCTACCATGATTTTAATGTTTTTCGTTAGCTCGGAGATCGTAATAATACTTAATTACTACTCGGAGTAATACTCTTGTTATTCTCTGGCCTCTCCTGCAACCGGTTCGGTCGCGATCGTCTGAACCAGCTCTCGGAATTTTTTCCTCGCGTGGAGCTCGAATCGAAGCCCCTCCCCGGCCGCGCGTCTCGCTCCCCGTACTGGCCCTAGTGCTCGGAGCTGCTCAGGCGCGTAACATTTCATAAGCGCTATTCGTGGCGCATTAGGACGACATTCGTGTCAATAGGTTTCCGCATTACCATTGAGGTACTATTATCAATGCGTTTTTTTTTTTTTGTTAGTGGTGGCGATCTCAAGAATCGTGAGTCATCCCGTGAATTGTTATGGGAACCGGACCTGTTTCTCATCGCGTCCGGATCGCTCGTATCTTTGTTTATCGAGCTCAATATCCTTATAACAAATTATGGCTTCGTCGAACACTGCGCGTAACGAGCGATGTTTGACTCGGCGTACTTCCAGGTGCAATTTCGGAATTAATCCGCGGATAAAACTATCTTTCGTCAATACGTCGATTCCTCCCATATCCGGGTTATTGCGGTGACAATCTATGATCGCAGTACGCAAACCTTTCACGCGGCTGATATATTGCAAAATGTGCTCGTTCGCTTGCATATATATATTGGCCATTTCTCCGCGGTAATGGTCGATCGTATGGTGCGGCCCGAAAATATCCTTCAAGCGATTAGAAATATCTGCGACCTTGTCGACTCCTTCGTCTTCAACCGCGATATAAGCGCGTCCGCGGAGCTTACTAATGATCAATTTTGACAGCGTTTTTTCCGCATGCCTAGGAACAAGATCGTGGGCGCGTTGGCATGTTCGCGTGAATGGAGTACAGAAATGTTTGTGCCATCGAACGAAGGAATGGAATCTATTGCGGCTTTTATGACTAGTTGTTACGTCCCGCGGTTCGAATTTATTGCTTATGGAAATTCGCGAGCTCGCGGATCAAGACGCAATTAATTACTGCAGATTCGGCGAATCCTGTCGTAGCATACAAAGGTGGATGTTTCGATAGAGACATCCTTCGAAAAATGCAAATAAACTCAATAAATTTGGAAGATTTCAACTGTCCGAAATACGACGTACTAGTGTATGAAATTGCTGACGGCGAACCGTGTCGACTTCACTGTTGGCAACCGGCCAAAAATGTCAAAACGAAACATTGCTGTCTTCGCGAAATGCAAACATTTCGAGCATGGTTTAACAATTATAAAAACACGTAAAGTATCAGTTCTAAAGACACGCCTATATGTATATATATATGAATTTTTTCCCGCGAGTAAAAACCACAAACACGACACCTCTTTTTTACGTTTTTGATTTTTTCACACAGAGTTTCACACTGTTTGCAAAATCTTAGATGGATCCTACAGCCGTCGCAACAACATCAACAATAACCAATCACACAACACCACCATCACCACCACCCGATTATCGTTTCGAGCGTTGACAGACTTCGCAGTTTTGATGGCTAGGGTTACTCACACATCATCCAACCGGAGAAACTCGCAGCCGCTGGATTTTTCTATCTGGGTGAAAAGGATTTCGCTGAATGTTTCGAATGCGGTGTACAGCTGGTTCAATGGGGACATCGTGATGATCCCTTGAAGGAACATCGTTACTGGTCCAGATGCTGCGGATACGTCAGCGGGGTGAACTGCAGCAACGTACCGATCGGAGTCGATCCGCCAAACCCTCGTGATATGGACGACTTTGAAATCGCGAAAGCACCAGCCCTTCGTGGTATGGATGTCTGTGGAATCGCGAAAGAATCGGCGCTCGAACGAAAAAAATAAATTTAAGAAATAAAACTAATATATTGAATAAACTATAAAATCTTTATTTTCTAAAAAAAATGAATCTAATTTTTATATTTTATATTATTCTTCATCCTCCATCTGTAAAAATAAAAAAAATGTTATTAAGTGTATTCATATTTCGTAATTAATAAATATATAAAATTATTTTAACTCTTTACTCACATTGGTAAACAGCACCTTCACGGCTGTTATGTACTCCTCATCCCAATCCTGGATCTCCATGTGGTGTCTTCGGATGGCGTACCACCATCCCCTTATGAATGCCCCTCTTTCCTCAGCGGAATTGAAAATCTGTTAATAATATAAAAAATGTAATGTACGGTAACTATTCATAACAAATAATATAACATATTACTCTTATAATATTTCTTTGTATTTACCAACAGGTCCATTGCCTCGGTTAGAGGCACATCCTCGTCAACCATGATGTGGACCTTACGCTCCTTCGTTACGAACATTTTGAATCAGAACGTCGGCTGCACCCATTCTTTTATGCATGCATCCCCTCCGGAAAAACGATGCAACGAAATCTCCGCCCCACGAAATTAAAGAACACGTTCATCGAACTCGCGAGATTAGGCAAGACGACAATTCGATGCCAGTCGAGAAAAAAATTTTTGACTGGTTGACTGTATCGCTGTATGGTGACGACAGACAGCGCAAACTCACGTATCATGGATACGTCACGCACGTATCATTGATACGTCATAAAGTCAACCAGCGTAAACGCTCCTCTTACATCTTGCTGTAGATAAGAACGCGCTTGTGAAAATTATGGGTCCGGGTATCTCGGTTTGATAACTCGATGTCAAATTTTTGACCGTTGACAGATTTATGTTTTCGAACACGTTTGACCATGAGTGTTTACGTTGACCCTCCCACTCGCCCACGAACGGGCTCACGCAATAAGCCTTCCAGTGTTTATCTAATTCCGCTTTTTTAGCCCCAAAAAAGTGAGCCAGAACCCGCCTATATACACTACTGAACTGCATGCCCCCGCCCCCCGCCAGATGGATTTTTTCCGCGATGACGAGTTTTAGTCCATGGGCATGACGCTCTATGGCAAGCCGATCTCGTAGATATGCAGCCTCACGCGCGCATAACGTCGGTAACAAGTACATATTAACCGTTATCAATGTGTTATCCAAATATGCATAGGGCGTGTCTGTTCAGGTATCGATTGAGGTGTCGGTTGAGGTATCGATTGAGGTATTGATTATGTTTCGGATGTTTTATACTTATCGCATGGTTACACACTCCCCTTTTTATTTTGTTTTTAGTCCCGAAAAACGTACTTTCCTAACTCGTTTTACTTTAGGTATGGGAGGTGTTAATTCTAACTCACAAACTTGCCGAGGTGATCCAGAGTATGATGGAGGAGGGCGTGTGATAGATGTTGGACTGTTAACTTCGTTGTTTTGAGTAGAATGAGCTATTGGGCAGCAATTGTTGATCATCAGCTGAGTGAGTCCTTTCAGACAGTTGAGGACCCCACATCGGTATAGCAGGTAGATTCCAATAAGTCCTATAGCCAGATATCCCAGATATTGGAGTGTTGAATATCTAATTGATGTCCAGTTCTGTATGCGGTGTTGGGCCTTTAATTTGTTTAGTTCGGATCGTCCATCTAATCGAGTGAGGTTTGGAATTCCTTGAAGTTAATGAATATTACGTTTGCTTTGTCTAATTTTTAGTGAATTATATCGAGATCTTCCGGTGCATAATTTATAGAAATATGTTTGAATCGAGTTTCGAATTCTATCTCGTTTTGTTTTGCTCCGATTTTCATCACAGAGTTCTCGCTCAAAAGGATGCAATCACTGTTACTATATATAATGCTTGGGATATTGATGTGCATCATTTGATTCGTTTTACATAATGCCTTGAATTGTCGTCGGGTTCTCGGGAACTACAATAAATCTGTTGGAGTGATCTATCGGTATGTAAGTTAAGTCAGATATTTTAAATAGCGCAAATCAGCAATTTTTCGTGGTTTTGGTGTGAAGTTTCATAAGCTCGCTTTGGCATTCGTGCCAACAACTGAGTAGCTGGGTCTTGTTCGTTTACATAGAGTATATTCGTTATGGATAGTACATTGATCTTTTAAAAATTGACTGTCTAACAGTATGAATTCGTGTCCTGATTCCAAATATCTGTCGCATGAAGACAGCGAACTGCGTTCGGACAACACAAAATCCTCGTCGATCACCCTCTCGAACAGTTCACCACCTTCGATCCCTGAAACACGAAAATAGTCTGTAATCCGGTGGATCTAGCGTGGTAGGGTCATTAAGAGCTTACTAAAAATTATTTTAATGGACAGTGCTTTTTTGCAATTCGGAGATAGATCCCATGGCCCTCTTACGGGGCTGATATCCTTTGTTTTTCGTGCTCGGGCCAATGGAATGCCCCCAGGTTCCAGGTTGTCAGGTGGTTTCAAGCTGTGGTGGAATGTGTTACTGGCAGCATGCTCACTGTTTTCCCCTTCCATTTCGTGACTCCTTTAGTTTTGTTGGTCCTGATTTGGAAATCATCTTATTAATGTATAATATGTACGTATACATTGTCACGTATTGTTACATTGCCCTTTCTCGTCGGGTTGTAAGACCCGAGGAAGTGGCAAACTTTGGGCTTTGCTGGCACTGAGACCGGGCCACGTTCAGCCGAGTACGCGCGGTCCGCCCAAGACAAAGCGAGATTCGAAGGTCCGACGACCTTACGAAAAGAACAACCGTTCGGGCGCCAGGCACTACTTCGGCACCGGTATAACTCGCGTTTTCGATAAAGTGAGGGGAGTGCGTCACCCGTAAAGTTTGTACTCGCTGAGGGGCATGCTTAAGATCGGAAGGATTTATGGTAGGACCTGGGCGTACGTGACGTCCTGAATAGGGACGCATGAGAATAAACAGAACCGTCCTCGGGCGATGGCGGGTGGGCACTTTGGCCATCCAGCTATCGGTCGGGAAGGTCATGTTTATGAGGATATGACGAGTGAAACTTGCCGAGGGTATGCAACCCAAGGCCACACTGCCCTAAAGAATTGGGACTTTGTTACAATAGGATCAGGCCACGGAGTGTCTGGGCACGGAGTGTATCACATTGTACATAGAATTAGTGTTCCTTCTCGAGAATCCTTTCTCGAGAATTTATCGAGAAATTTTATAATTGGTTATTTCTCATTTCTCGAGAAATTACAGTATTTCTCGAGAAATTTAAATCTAGGAAAATAATTATGAATCTCATTTACTTTATAACATATTCTCGGAAATGAACAAATACGTATGTCCTACCATCAATCAAACATGCTACATTTTAATGTAGGTATTTAAATATCTCTGTTACTTGTGATTATACGAAATAATGTCACAGGAGAAATTTGCACTGTTCAATTAGGTGAATATAATGGCAAAATAGAAAAATTATTTGGAAACCATATTTTTAAATTTCAAGGTCATCGTTATTTTTACTTAAAGGAGAGGTCATACAATTATTCTATATTCTTATTCAGAAAAACAGACAAATCCAACGATGTGCAATGTTCCATAGTTAAGGTGAATTTCACAATTTTCAATTTAAGTGCGCCACGTCATCCTTTTATTCGATCGATCTCAAACTTTGCACAAATTTTTTTTCTCACCTAAAGGAACAATACTGGATAGTTGCGTGTATAGTATCACAATAAAAATTTTTCTCCACGTATAGCTTAGGTCCAGTCTAATGTACATATTGGACAGGAATAAACATAGAGTTAATGTTTTTGCGCTTTCGATAAATATTATCATCGATATTCCAAATATCATAAGTTTTCCAATATCTTTTTATTTTGAAAAATGTTGAGAAATCAGGAACACTACATAGAATAAATACGGACATCGACCTATCGATCAGTTCGGCGCGCCGCACGGTGGGCCAGATCGACGCGCTAGCTGTTCACGCCTATTTCACCATTATTTCAAAACATAAAGACCACATTAAATATATCGTTGGATTCGTCTTGGCGTCAGCTAGCCGACCGCTGTGCCATGAAGTATCGCGCGCCTGAATCGAGCCCGCCCGACTTTCTGCGACCTGACCCGACGATTCGGGCGCCCGACAATGGAGCGGCCCGCGAACATAACGCTATTTTTAGATTTTCCTAATTTTTCACTGTTTCTTATATTATTGTACCTAGTCAATTTCTTCGAAATGCATAAAAAAACTCGCAGTCTAATAATGACTAACTTTATTATCCTTATATGTTATATGTTACGGTAAATGTGATTCAGCCGGAGATTATGCATAATAACCGGTTATTATGGTACCACCCATTTATAATCTAAAAAATAGGTTATTCTCAAAAATTCAAAGTTTTTTTCTTATAAATCAGATGCGCTCTATCAAATTTTTAACTTCCGGTTTCGGCCGGAAATAGGAGATAGGAATATTAGACCGGAAGTTACATTTTTCAAATGGAACACAGTATTTTGTTATTACGGATTCGGATTCTGTGCGAAAAAAAAAGAAACTTTTGTCGGAACCATTTCTTAAAAAAATGTCATTTTATGTCCTTTAAGTAGCCTTCAACATGAGTTTTGGCGAAATAATGTTTTCACTATCTGCTCTTGGCATAACCCAGGATCTACGATAATATGTATAACGTGGCACATATCAGATCGCGCGCGCGTGTGTGGGCGTGTGTGTATGCGTGTATGTGTGTGTTGTGTGGTGTTCAGCGTAGAGATGACGACCAATGTTTTGACAACATTGATCTGCAGGATCGAATCTTCTGTCCGCTAAATGGTGTCAGATTAATGTTGTGAAAACATTGGTCTCATCTCTACGGTGAGCAGCACACAACACACACACATACACACACTCGGGATCTGATATCTGCCACGTCCTCGTCGTAGATCCTGGGTTATGCAAAGAGTAGATGTTTCAATGTCAGTGTCTTCTTCTGCCACAGGAATTTCCTGATGGTTTTCTTCTGTCGGTATGTCGAGGGGTAGCTCACATAATGTTACTTCACTCACTTGTGGAGGTATTACATCATTTTCCAAAAATCTGACGTCTCTAGGCTTTACTATAGTGCCAGTCCCCCTCTCCCAGAGTTTATAAGCCTTTCGGAGTAGCCGACCAATAAATACTCCTTCCCTTTTGGCGCGAACTTGTTATGCCTGTACGTTTTCTTGAGTGCGATAACTCGGCTTCCAAACGTCCTCATATGGCTTACATGTGGTTTGTTCCCTGTCAACTTTTCGTAAGAAGTTATGTTATCTAAAGCTTTCGTTGGGCAACAATTTCGCACATATGCTGCCGTATTGACAGCTTCTGCCCATAAATTAAATGGTAGTTGGGCATGTAAAAGCATGCACCTTGCCATCTCTACCAACGTGCGGTTTGCCCTTTCGGCGACTCCATTTTGTTGAGGAGTATATTCAACTGACAGCTGTCTGGATATTCCTTCGACCTTAAGGAAATTTGTAAACTCGATAAATATTCTTTGGCATTATCGGTGCCTATCTTTTTTATTAAATTCCCTGTTGACCTTTCTGCTTTAGCTTTGTATTCCTTGAAAGCTCTAAGTATGTCTGATCTTTGTTTTAACATGACTACTTCTATATGTCGAGACTTGTCATCGATGAAGGAAACAAAGTGCCTCGCTCCCCCTAAAGATGGTACGTGCATTGGTCCACATATATCGCTGTGTATTAAGCCTAATGTGTCTTTTTCCCTTGTAGTTGATGATTTATACGGCAGTTGATAAGTCCAGTTGATAAGTTGGTAAGTCCAAATTGCTGCTGGTTCAGAAGCAATAAACGCTCTGAGTTGTACAAGAATGCGTACACGAAGCACACACTCATGAACGGTGAAAACGTTTCACAGTTCAATTGTTCAAAGTTACAAAGTTCAAGGTTCAAAGTAAAAGTTCAATGATAATATGCAAGATAGTTCTCAAGGGAAGTTTATTGTAAAACTTCTCGATAAACGTTCATGATAAAGTTCATAATCAGAGTTCATGACAGTTCATACTATGGTTCGTAATGAAATTCGTAATAATGTTTCGTAATAAAGTTCATAATGGAGTTCACAGTGATGATTCGTACCAAAGTTCGTAATAAAGTTCATAAGAAAGAACGAAAGAAAGTTCATAAGAAACAACGAAAGAAAGTTCATAAGAAACAACGAAAGAAAGTTCATAAGAAACAACGAAAGAAAGTTCAGAAGAAAGTTCACAATCCACTTCACAATTCAACTTCGCAACTCGCGCTCACAATTCAAGTTCGAATTCGAATTAATACTGTTTAAGAAGACGCTTCGTAACATTCCACGAATTAATATGCCAAGGTAAAAGTTCGTACGATTCTCTCGAAAGCTCTTAAGGGTGCCGATCCGCGCGGTACGGCTCGTCAAGCCTGCAGAGCCTCTCGAACAGATCGGACGAAAAGTCGGCCATCTTAGACACCATACGCACTAGATTGATCTTCTATCTAGCGATTGTGACTACGTAAGGGTCCTAAATGTGCATTGTAGGGAAATGGTTTGACAGATACCGGACCCTTGCGATCCGCCTAGGCACACGTACACGCTGCCCAAGTGGTGAGTGTGTACCACACTCACAATCAGTGTCGAGCACAGCGACATGTGTGACGTCACGCTTGCTCCTGACTTACCGGCAACGTTTACTGATGCAGTGACTCTAGAAAATGTACCTAGCTCCCCTACTGGACGGAGCTCAAACTAATTTCGAGGTTAAATCCGCATCGCTACCCTTAAGGTTCTGCCCGCTACCAAGACTCAGGAAAAGATCGTTTCTTTGGTAGGGATAGACAAGGGACCAATCACCAGTTCGGGGCATAATCTTAAATTTGTGGCACGCCTACCAAAATCCGCGATTTTGTTATATATTATAATAATATCTATCCCCAAACTGGTGTCGCCTTTCCGCTGAGTGTGGGCCTGCGAAGCGTCAATTGTCATTGACTGGGGCACGACTGGCTTGCCTTCCCGATACGAAAGAAAACACCGAACCCTCAACCGTACCCAAGTCCATAACTAATTCTAAAAAGTCTAAGCACGCCCATAAATAACTCAAAATTAACAATGCTCCACTCGGTCGCCGCACAGGCCCAGGCACAATGTCTAGACAATTCTAGACACCTCGCACGTTGCACTTGGGCTTCCAAGATTTCCAGTCAGGCCAGTCACCATATCTTTCATTTTCTTTATATCGTTGAAATTTAAGTGTCCTAGCCCGCAGTGCCACTTCATTAAATCACTGTCATGGATTCTTGATAGCTGTGTGAATTGTTTTGTAGAGGTCTCTTGTACCAAGTATAACCTCTCTTGTCGCATGGCTTTCATTGCTTCATCGCTTTCATTCACAAGCCCATCGTCTTTTCCATCTTCTTTAACCACATTAGCATAATCTTTATGAAAAATGACTTTGTATTCGTTATCTGTAATGTTAGATACTAACAATAAATTGTTTCTGAACTGCAGTATAAGCATTGTGTTTTTCAACCTAATATTGTCTCTCTTGTTCGGAGAGTTTTGAACCTCAATGTTCCTTGAGGTCCTCAACCTCAAAAAACCTCATACTTCTCCTATTCCGGCAGACTCAACATTGTCCTCCGCAGCTGTATAAACTTTTGTGATTTCCTTTTTATCTAAATTTTCAAACCCCTCTTTTCTTCTTTGCACATGTGTGTTGTGGCTCCACTGTCCAAGCACCACACACCAGGCCTTTGGAAATTTACCTCTAATGCAGTCGCATGCATTGCAGCCTCTTTATTATGTTCATTATTTTCCTGCTTTGGTCTTGATTTGCAATATTTTGATACGTGTCCCATTTTTCCACATATATAACATTTATAATCACGTTTCTTACCTTGGTGTGTGGGTGCGTTAACCAACCTTGGTTGTTCTTTCCTGTACGGTGCCTTTTTGTTTGCGAAGAGAGCTTCTTCTGTATTAAAGTCACGCTCCTTGTCGTTTTCGGATCTCCTTACCTCCTCTTCCAGAAGTCTAGTTTTCAATTCTTCTAATGTTGGCATTCGCTCCCTAGACTCAATGACAATGCAAAAATTTTTGTACTCACCAGGCAAGGCATTCAACAACCATAGAGTCAATAAATTTTCTGGCAGTTTCATGTCGCACTCGTTCAACTGCTCTGCTATTTTCATGAACTCATTTACAAACTGCGTCATGGTTTGATTTGACGTTTTCCTCAGCCTACATAGTTGTTTAAAAAGAACGCATTGTCTCATAGGACTTTTTGATTCGTATACCTCTTTAAGAGCTTCCCACGCTGCTGCTGAGGTGTCTGTGCCTTTGATATGAATAAACTGGTCTGGTTGCAGGCTCAAAATTATTAGATCCAGAGCTTTTTCGTCTTTAGAGATCCATGCGGCACCGTTCTCTTCAGGCTTTACTATTGTTCTATTTACATAGTTCCATAAATCATTATAACGCAGAACACTCTTCATTTACACCTTCCATATCTCGTAATTGGTGCTGCTTAACTTCTGAATGTTTTCTACTTTGCCTATATTCATTATTGGCAAACTTAACACGTGGCACGTGGCGACTTAACCTCACTTATTTTTGTTAATCGTGCTTTCTAGGCTTCCTGGGCCCATAACCTGTTGAACTTGTACTTATGTGACGCGTAGCCGCACAGACAACACGATATATGTTTACTATATAGATAAACTTTATTATATATTAAACACTTAGTATTACAGGTTAACACGTGCACACAGTAGAAAACCGCGGAGAGATCTGCGCGATCGGTAGCGCTCGGAAACACGAGGTGCCCTCTGGGGAGAGACACTAGGCGAAATAACCGCGAACTTCAACAATAACTAACATAGATCTACAAAACATATATTTTAAATTTTCATTGAGGGCCCAAATAAAAAAGTTTTAAAACGTCTCGTTTTTCAAATCAATGGTTCTAATTGATTATAAAAAATCAGGTCGTTCGGTACAATTATAAAAAAGTTATAAGTTTTTAAAAGGTGTACGAATACTTTGTACACCCACTGTACATTAAAATGTAGTAGGTTTTGATTGATGGTAGGACATACGTATTTGTTCATTTCCGAGGATATGTTATAAAATAAATGAGATTCATAAGAATTTTCCTAGATTTAAATTTCTCGAGAAGTACTGTAATTTCTCGAGAAATGAGAAATAACCAATTGTAACATTTCACGGATTTCAAGGAACACTAACAGTACCCCAAATAAGGGTAAACTTTTCCCTGAATAACCAGACATTTTTGCCTTTCTCCTATGTTATCCAGTAGATTTGGACGAGAAAATGTGAGAAATCAAGTTTCCAAAAGTTATCAGTGTTTAAAGTTGAGCTATTTCCCGTGTTTTTGAGTCGATGTTGCAAAAATAGTGTTAGTACGAGCCTTCTGAAATACTACCCCAACGTTTCATTTAGGAATTCCTAAAACAGCTGAATTTATAGCTCTGAAAATAGAGTCATATTTCGTGGTAACATAACCAGGCTGCGGCTTTATGTATTTGTGGAAAAAATATAGTAATGTATAATAGTGTAAGTATATGTATTGTGAGATGGTTCCGTGTGAATATGCATGGGGATTGAGAGATGGTTCCGTGTGATGTGCATGAGGTCGAATGTTCACTGTCTTGAAACAGTTTGTTTTGGTAATCATCAGTTGTTCTCTAACCACGAACGTGAATTTGACATATATTGACGTATGTTCTGCTTATTAAATCGTTTTAATCCTTCAATAGTAGGTGCACTTAAAAAGAGTATAAAGATGGAAAGTTTGATTTTTTGCTATAAGTGATATAGTACTCTTATGTAGAGAATAACGAGTTAGCATCGAGTAGTGCATTAAAAAATGTACGATTCCATAAAAAAAACCGAGTTAACCTTCATATGACCTCCACGCTTCCACATAAAAAAAAAGACATCCACATCGGAACGTATGCTCCCTGATACCGTTTAATTTTTGTCTGGAACATTTTTTAGTATCATCAGTTTCGGAGGTATTCATATCATATCAGTACCGGATTAGCCACGTGACATTGTGACACATGCACGACAGAGACGAAACGGGACGCGTGACCGGGTCGTGGCGGAATCGTTAGGTAACGATGCTTTGAGGTTATGCTGGTTTCATCGAAACGAGGTGCAACCATGCGTATGTACGTAACTCTTCCTGTCTATGATCTGGGCTGCTTTTTTCCTTGCGTAACCAGAAATTTTTGCCTTTTTCCTATGTTATTCAGTAGATTTGGACGAGAAGATGAGAGACATCCAAGTATCGATCTTGGAGGATCAATGGTTCAATAGTTATAAGTGTTTAAAGTTGAGCGATTTCCAGTGTTTTTGACAGGTTCGCGCCGCCATGTTGTGTGTAGTGACTGTCGCGCGCCGCTTACCGAGCGGAGCCGCTGGGTGGCACTACAAGCACGCGCTAAGTTTGATCACGTAAATTCCCAAGTCGGCCTAACCTGCATAGCGGCGCTAACCTGTCAAAAACACTGAAAATCGCTCAACTTTAAACACTTATAACTTTTGAACCATTGATCCTTCAGGATCGAAACTTAGATTTCTCACATCTTCTCGTCCAAATCTACTAGATAACATAGGAAAAAGGCAAAAATTTCTGGTTACGCACGGAAAAGAACAGCCCCAAATAACTTTGGAGATGGAGATACATGCCACGAAAATATCACCACATAAAACATGATATCCGCTCTTTAGATGTCATCTATCAGGCAAATTACAAAGAAAGGAGGAAATGAGAATACGACGAAAATGATAGAAACATTGGTAAACAAAAAAATTAAATGTTTGTTAAAAATTCAGATTATTTTATTGAAGCTGTTACATAAATAATCCACTGAAAACAAAAGCAGTGTTTTTCTGCCGTACACGAGAAAGTACATGGACATGTGAGTTTATAGGAAGCGTTTAAGATCGTCTAGCTAAACCAATTGTAATGTATTGTTAGAAGATCCAACACATATTTGTTAGTTTATGTTAGATCTTGTGTGAGGAATATTTTGTAATATTATTGTCAGTCTTCCTACGTACATTTATATCCTATTTTCTATATTCATCCCTTCGAAAGAATAAATTCGACGAAGAATATTACGAACACTATGTAACGAATGTGAGAAATGTGAGTAAACTTAGTAAAAAGAGCAGATATTAGTTTGCATTAAAAGCCGTTGTTATATTTTAGAAATAACTGTCATTGGTCATGAACAAACAATTTTCTACAAAACCGTAATATTTACGTTTTTATGAACACTTGCAAGTACGTAGGTAAAACGTGTCCCAAATAGAGTATTCCTTAGTGACAGCTCAGACTACTTTTTAAAAAGTCTTTTCGAACTTCTTTGGAAAATCAGGAGAGATACAGTAGAACATAGATTGGTGAGTATTGCCTTCTGTCATGGAAGTGCTTAAAGGGACTTCATTTTCTGAAACGGAGCCATTTTACTTCAATATCACGTACTCATACATAATGCATTACATTTGCCGATAGCTTTTGTGCTCGCCAGAGAAGAAACGAATGGCCGAGAATAATTCGCTGCTTCTTTCACGTCAAGCTTCCCCTGTTTTTGACCGTTAATCGCATTAACATGATTTTGTCTCCAGAAAACACTATAACATCAAGATCTGGATACTTGATGGAAAATCACGGAACGATGTGCTAAAATAATTATTTATTACATGATGCAATCGGGTAGCCAGTTATTCCTAAAATTTTCAATCCTATCTATCTTCTATCATATTATGCAGTGAACAGAGTTTGAGTATAGTATATTTCGAGTAGTCTTCAATATATTAATGATTACAAATTTAAACAATTTTTTTTAAACACGACTTTAGCTTCTATTTTAACTTTTTCAACATTATTGCAAAAATGATACGATACGCCATCAGTGTAAAAAATATGAAGCATGTGATATGAAAAACAGTTTAAAGTCAATTTCGGTTTTAAGTATACAGGATGTTCGACTACAGGGGGCAAAAAATTTGAGGGTTGATTCTCCATGACAATATGAGACAAAACTAAAGAATAACAAAACTGTTATTTCAGGTTCGTTTTCTAATTATTAATAATTAATCCTTAGTACTCGAGTGGTGCCTCTGAGGCGTCACTAAAAATTGTTGTACCATCATTCAAAATATTATTTACATTATTGAATATGTTCGGATCTAACCAATTACTAAACATTTAAGTATTGTATGAAGTATTATATCAATTTCATATCCATAAAATGAAAAAATCTGTAGAATGGAATCATTCTAGGTAGGGACCAAAAATAACGGTTATTCTAAAATTTCCTACGATAAAAATCATTAATAAACAGTTGATTCTTATTGAAATTTAAGATAATCTACATAAAATATGAAGAAAACAATTCGAAGAACAAAATGATTGAAAAATACCGATTTTTATACTTCTTGGTTACAAATAACAGTTATTAGACAAAGGTGAATGGTAAAATGGGGCTCATACGATTATAAAAAAGTACTAACCTATGCATGTCGAAAAGTTAGTAGTTCAGGAGATATTTCAATTTAAATAACTCTAAAACACCATTACTCTCGTACTGAGACGTTAGCGACATTAATGGTGTTTTAGAGTTATTTAAATTGAAATATCTCCTGAACTACTAACTTTTCGACATACATAGGTTATTACCTTTTTATAACGTATGTCCAGCTGCATCGATTGGTGTATTAAAAAATACCTCATTCCATTTAAAAAAATGAAGGTGACCTCCGTACCTCTAAAAAAAATTACATCCAGACAAAAATTTTTTTTGGTATCGTATAAGCCCCATTTTACCATTCAACTTTATCCTTCAGACATTTCACGTATCTTTAAAAACAACAAAGATATTTGGGTAAATCTGAAATATAGACCCCGTATTTATCAAAACTAGTGTGCATACTTCACTCTGTGCCTGCAACGAGCCTTTTCTGCTCTAAAATTAACGCTAGATAATGTGCGATATGATTTGTCAGGAGAAAATTTGGAAAAACTCATGTTTGTCACATTAAATTTTGATTGAAGTAATTAAATTTATGAATAAAACATTCATGAAATAATTGATTGTCTACCATTTGAAAGTTGTACTATTTAATAATAACTATCACAAATTTCCTTCATGCATAACTGTTATGAGCATAAATGAACTTCTCTCATTGATAACTGTTGTAAACGATCAAAATAAATTTATCTCATCGATAACTGTTATGAGTAGACTGCGGATTTTATGCATTTATGATAAAAATGGGTACGTACAATTTAAAACAGCGAAGATATTAAAAAGATTTAAGGCCATCAGTGTATTAGTTACACTTTAACAAGATAATCAAAAGAAGAATGAAATTTTTATTCGGCTCCTGTGTCTTACAATCAATGCCAACACTTTTTGTTTTGCATAAAGATCCGCAGTCCTGTTATGAGAAACCGAAATGAACTTCTCCCATCGATAACTGTTATGAGCGATCGAAATAAATTTCTTCCATCGATAACTGTTACAAGTGATCGAAATAAATTTCTTTCACACACAAACACACACACAACGATAACATTTACCAACAAGAGAAAAAATTTTCGGTTACTTATAATCCGTATTTGTAACCAATACGATTTTAGTCAATGAAATACTTGTTATTCCATGACTTTCTTTCTTTTTGGTTATTACAGTTAGGGTCCCTGATTCTAGGTCAGAAGAAATGTTTCGTTGTCGAATTAAAATAGCTCCGAGCGCAAAAGGTTAAAAACCCACCTAAAATGCGGCAACCCAACCAACATAGGTGTACATTGCGAAAGTGAATTAGTTCTCCGCTATTCCGGCATGTATACATATTGCATTTGTGTATTTTTGTGAAGACGTGCACTTGGGAGGATTTCATTCCATATTTGTGGACACAAAGGATACAATGGAAACCATTTTATAGCGATCACGAGTAAATTATTTCTGTGAGCCGATTGTAAAATGGAAAGGCATTGACCCCTTCTACTGGATAATTCCATACAGTGGATATTAGACATGCCTTGTGGATTTTAAGTAGTAGGCAGGTTTAATGTCGTTCATTGATTAACTTGTTAATCCTTAGCGGGACATTACACTTTCTGGGGTCGGAAAAATCGACTTTTTAGAAAGTATCCTATATTGGAACGTATCATATTTCAATAATATTCTTTGAAAATTTCAGAGGAAAATTCGAAATGGCTGATTGAACGTAAGTAGATTTCATGTGAAAATTCGTTTGTCAAAACTGTATACGCGTTTTTCTCAAAAACAACGTTTTCATCGTAATCAGCGTGCATGATAACTTAAAAACCGTTTAAGAGGACCCCTAGGTTCAATAAAGTGTTACGGATAGAGAATATATTCCGTTCGTTTTCTCACACGAATCTCATCTAGATCGTCTCTGGCAGAAAGCGTCCTAGATAACCTTTCATATCGCAGTTGAACCTTTTAACGAGGACCGAGCTCTGGCCCGATTTAATTGAAAGTGACAAAAAACTAGAGTTATTAGATTATGAACAGAGCATTTCATTCATTGTAGGAGTATATAAACCCTTGGATTCTCACTCTCGGGGACTAGTCCTTCGGTAGACACGTATGGCGTCACGTCGTGCTGTAACTTGGAAATTCAACTTTTAGTGAGATCGGGCTAAAGTACCTTTCAGATCAAAGTCAACTATATAGATTCCGCAAGTTCGGTTTAAAGTCTATTAGACAGTGTTAAAGAAAAAAAAATTGTTTAGGTAATACTTCTTTCTTTCTTCTATATCATTAGTTAACTTCATTCGCGACAATTACAATTGTACCACAGATATTTATAATTAGAATATATGTGTGTTCTTTGATAATTAGAGCAAAGTTATTTAACCCATTATTATTGTCCAATATCCTAATCTAGTCATTGAACGTTCCCACACGATACAACCTAACCGCTCGGGTTGTATCAATTAAATTATATTAGTTACGAGGCCTACTAATTATCCTAACGACTCCCTGATTTCGCATCAGGTTCGTTCGCGATTTACCAATTGTCCAAATAGAGATTTTTCCTACCTAGTGGCTCCCCAATTTCGCATTGGGTTCGTCCGCGTTGTTCTACAACCTTCTAGCAGCTCCCCGATTTCGCAGTGGGTTCGTCTGCGCGTCTTTCCTAGTGACTCCCCAATTTCGCATTGGGTTCGTCCGCGCACCTTACTAACAAATTGATACCATATTCCTAGGGTGACAACCCTTCGCCGGCCACTCGTTGCTACTCGCGGCTCTGGCTCGTAACAAAAGAAAAAAAATCAGAAGATTTTTCTTTATCTTAAAAAATTCACGAGTCTTTTCTGAAAAGGTTGATATCAATTCCCAAAAGTCATGTTTTTTTTATTTGGGTACATTTTTTCGAAAACTAGAAAGCCAAATTAATTGAAACTTGCTCTCTCTCTCTCTCTCTCTCTCTCTCTCTCTCTCTCTCTCTCTCTCTATCTGTGTAGAATATTTAATTCATTATTTAAACTGTTTTGTGAAACTCAAGGAACACTACGACAGGAGAAAAAAATTCTAAAGTTGAAAAAGAAGGAAAAAAGATGTTATTGTCGAGACCTTCAAACTTCTCTCGTTGCCTGTATTTATTTGGAAGCCTTTTAAAATACTCCCCAATAGATGCGGAGAATGAGACGGAACCAACAGTATGTCTTTCTCTCTTATAGTTCCTGAGAAAAACGTACCTAAAACACTGCATTTCCACCACCCTCCCGTCTGTACCTGAGAGTTCCCTTAACCGGGCTTAACCAATCGGTTTGAAATTTTAATATGTTCTTCTACACAACAATAGCTCCAGTATAGACTAGAATAAATAAGATTGGTTAATTTTTTCCTCAATTTTTAACGCTTTTTTTACGAAGAAAATTTTATTTTTGGTACCACCAACTTTGGAGGTCCACCATTTTGAGAATTTTTGCTCGAACAAAATAATCGTATCTATACTGGGGCCATATTCATACTTTTTCTAAGGACAATGCTTTTTTTTCAAACGTTCCAGTAAGCCGCAATCATGCACGCCAGCGCCAGCAGATCAAAATTTTTAAAATGACTTCCACGAGGCTGCAAGAAACCCCTATAAAAAATCATTTAAAAAATTATGTAAAAATTTTTTTGTATTTGAAGACATAAGATATATGTCAAAAAAATTACGGTCTCAAAAAATGTATTTTCATGTCTTTATCAGTCCCATAAAAATTATTCAAATCCTCGACCGAGAAAGTGTAAATGTCCCCTTAAAACATTTTCACTTCACTAGAGCCCCAAATAGGAACCCAGGTAAATATGTTTCTGCCACTTGATACGAGACTGTCACGCATCTCTGTGATGTACGCAACGTAAGTACACCTCTGTTGGACTGGTTGTCGCATTTTAGGTGGAGTTAATTGTTAGCGACTAAAAAAGTGTAGCTGAACTCGCAAATTTTTTATTCTGCATTTTCGTCTTACATTACCATGGAGAACCACCCCCAAATTTTCTTCCCCCTGTAATCGAACGCCCTGTATAACCATTTAATTATACAGGGTGAGGCACCTAAGACTTACGCCAAAAATATCTCTGTTGTTTTTAGTAACACAAGAAAATATTTCAGGCAGAAAATGTTTGGTTCACTGGGGCAATTATTGTGACGGAGAAGTTTTTTTTTCTCTTGGTCATATTTTCCGATATTTTAAGATCGTTGTCGTTTGTTTGAATGGAACGACGTATTTTGATTAGTGTAACATTATAGCTAATGAAAAGACGAATTCAGCCATGTACAATATGTTGACCTTCAAATGACCTTCGAAGAATTTATTCTTCAAAAAGCATAACTTAACGTACGAAGACTTAACATACGGAGAATATGTTCATGCTTACTGAAGTCTACCAGGGTTACGTTGATGTAAACACTGAAATATTGTCGCAAGACATCTCTTGTTTACAAACTGCCGTACCGTACAGCACTTTGCGCCATATTATATCAGTATTATATTTCTATTTCTATTTTATTTTGTATTATATTTCAGTCTCAGTTTTTCGAAATGTCGTCTTCGATCGGTGAAAAATGTGATATTGTAATCATCTACTGCGAATGTAGACAAAACGAAGTGCAAGCTCAATTACAAGGTACAAAATCATACACTACCGCACAAAAGTATGTGGACACTTATCGTTGTTTGTGTACTATTTGATTGTTATTGGACGATATTTATTGTTCACAGAGCTGGGTAAAATGAAGACAGGGTAAAGTATGCGTACCACTGAAAATGTTAGGAACGTATTTTAAGGGAGGCTTGTGTAACTTCAGTGAAAAAGTGATTTTTAAGAATTTTTTTTAGAACAACTACAATCGGTAACACGGAACTAGGCCTTCTCTAGATGTAAACAGATCGTCTTGAAGTACAAGTGTGCTTGTTTCAGTGTTCAAAAAAATTTTAGAGTTCAGAAAAGTATAAATAAAAATTCAAATATACAGGGTGTCCAAAACCACCCGTCCAGGGGTGTTAACTTCTCAGATTAGCATATTCGGTAAAAATGTTTGGAATAAAAGTTGCAGGGATTAAAGGAGAACATATGTCCATGTATTTGAACTTCGGATCCATTTTCAAGGTTATTTGGAGGTCAGTACGTATTTTTTAAATAGGAACCCCTACTTTTGACTACGGATTCTAAAAGAACTCGAAATTTCACGTTCAGATATGTACTTATCTCCTAGATTAAAATGACTGCTAGAGGCCATAAGAAATACGTACTGACCTCCCAATAACCTTGGAAATGGATCCGAGGGTCAAATACAAGGTAATGGACATATATCCTCCATTAATTCCTGCAACTTTTATTGGAAATATTTTTACCGAATATGCTTATCTGAGAAGTTAAAAACATCCTTGGACGGGTGGTATTAAACATCCTGTATATTTCAGGTCTTATCCCTAGAGAAATGTGTAAACTATGCAGCAAATAATAATAATTTTTCCTTAAATCCCGTACTCATCTCCATGTTATTTTAACATGATACTTTTTATTGAACAATTATTTATGTGTATTTTGTAATAACGCTGAGAAATAAGGTAATGTAACAATTTGGACAAGACATGTTAATAACATAAGAATGATCAAAGCATCCAGAAAGTTACAGGCTTCAACGATACGAAGGCTATGGATTCTTGTAGGATAGAACAGCTGAACAACTTTAGTCAAAGGGAACGCTGGACCGTAGGACACCAGGAAATTGCCCTTCTACACTCAAATCCTTCTGTCTGTTAATGGCAGTTTCACTATAGAGGAAAACCCATGTTAAAAAAATTCAGAGCACAATTGGAAATTAAGCGATTATTACACTAAATCGATTACTGTACATGTACGCACATAAAAGAAAATAAACAATAAACACCACTAATTAGTACATTAATTATTATTAGTATTATTATTAATTAAATTACAAAATCGCAAGTATATTTTTCTTTTGTCTACAAAATAATTAGAAAATTGGTAAATTTGCAACTTCTTTCTTCATAATATTCTTTCATTTTATAGCATGCTTGTGATAACACTGCCCAACATATTGCAACTTTTTTTATTATTTCAGTATACTGTTGGGTCCTTCTTATAGAGTTTTTTGCGCTGATTCCGAATCTGTCCTTAATTTTTTTCCTATACGCACAGTTTATGAAAAACATGGCTTTGAAAAAAAAACATATTTTTCAACTTTAAACAAATATTGTGATGTTATTATAAACGATATTGAATTGTTCTTTACAGCAAAAGATTCTGTAGACTTTCCCGAATCCAGTGATATATAATATTAATACATTATGATTATACGAACATGTTTAAACATGTTTAAACAATCATTAAAGACGGAGAGACACCACTTTTGCACCAATTTTTGAGGATAGTTTCCAATTTATCTCAAAAAATAAGGGTCCAGCGGAAAATCGAACTATACCATGCGATAGAGCAGACTTTTATCATGAAAAACCCCCCTTGGAAGTTTTTGCAGCATCGACGTTTTTACCGAACCAGAAAGCAAAATATCTTCGCCTGACATGCGTTGACGCCAGTGGCGTCAACACCACTAGAAAGGTCGTTCGCCGCTCCGTATCCCGTCGCTGCGCCGTATACCTGTCACGATATTTTGCTTTTGATATGTTTAAACAATCATAATGTATTAATATTATATATTACTGGATTCGGGGAACTCTACAGAATCTTTTGCTGTAAAGAACAATTCAATATCATTTATAATAACATCACAATATTTGTTTAAAGTTAAAAAATATGTTTTTTTTTCAAAGCCATGTTTTTCAAAAACTGTGCATATAGAAAAAAAATTAAGGACAGATTCGGAATAAGCGCAAAAAACTCTATAAGAAGGACCCAACAGTATATTGAAATCAAATTTGGTGTTGGACAGTGTAATATTTCCCTGTGTGTACAATAGGCCTGGCCAACTGGTGCTCCGAGCATCGCACAGTGGGACAAACCGATGAATTCTGTATCAAAATCAAAGAACTTTTGATAGAAACTAGATAGAGTGATGATTTTTTTTTAAATTAAAGCTAAAATATTACAGAATATCGGGATATAGTCTTTCTATTTAGAGAGACCATGGTACGAATTTTTTTAACCTAGAAAATCTGTGTTAAACTTGTAGAATTTCAAGAAAATTGTGGTTTATTCAATGCCATGTCCCGATAGACTTTTTTCTTCATATTCTATACATCATTTCCTGTAGATTTGGTCACACTGATTTCAAATCTGGCCGTAAAATTTGTCTACCACCTCAGTACTTCGCAAAAAATCGTGATAAAAATAAGAATAAAGTATCATCGGAAGTTAAAAAATTCGTTGATAAGAAGTAAGTTAAAAAGATTATATACTTACCTCACTCACTGTGTAAATGAAAACATAATTATGAAAAACAGATAAATAATTTATATTACATTACAGTCACGCACAGCCTACAAGGAGTGCCAGCGACAATGGCAGCGATACGTCAAGTGATCGTTCGCCAAGTGATACGTCAAGTAAACGTTCAAATACTCAATTATATTTATTTTTGTTGTGTTGTATATACGAGACTACAATATACATACCTTCAAACTGATGGGTTATCAAATCATTTAAACGAAAAAATGAATTCATTAATTTTGTTCACAAAAATCGATTTTTTGCGAAATCCTGAGGTAGTAGACAAATTTGACATATATATGGTACATCATGTATACACATAATTTTCTGTAGATTTCGTAACGCTGATATCAAATCTGGCTGTAAAATTAATATGTTGCAATTGTGTAATTGTCGCGACTGAATAAGATGGTATGAAAGAAAGGGGTAGAGTAAGATTTCCGTGGCTCCTCGTTTTGAGGTTATATTTGTGTTCTTGGGGTTATTTTAAGAAAAAAATGTATATATAACATGGTGTCGAATCAGCCTGGTTTATAACTATGTGAAATATGGGAAAATATCAAGAGACCTTTTTTATAGTAAATTAAATTTTCAAAAATTATTTTATTTTTAGTTTAGTTTGGTTTGGATTAGTTTGGTTTAGTTTAGAAAAATGTCATAGGACATAAATTGTTGGAAATTTAATTTTCTACAAAAAAGGTCTCTCTCTTGATATTTTCCCATATTTCGTATAGTTTCCACGATATTTGCAGGTTTATATAAAACAGGAAATCTACTTTACCGGCTAAACCAGGCCGATTTGACACCATGTTATACGTATATGTAGGATGGGTTATCAGGAAGAAATAATTAGGAATACGGGAGGAGCACGACTTTTTACAAAAAATGAGGTTTATTAGGAGAACACGCGATGCATCCGTCAACGACTCTTCCAAGTCTGCCGTTTTCGGCCGCGTCTCTCGTTCGATCGCCTTTTGGCGTTGGTCATCTTTTCGTTCATCGTATCTCTGCTTTCTTCATTTCTTTGCGCTCGTCGGTTTTCTCGTTCATCGCATACATACGCACACACATACGCTGCGACCAAGCGTCGATAGATCGCTATGCGCTGTTTTCATTTCCACATATATACATTTTTTTCTTGAAATAAACCCAAGAACATAAATATAACCTCAAAACGAGGGGCCACGGCAATCGTACTCGTGCCAAAGAAAGTATTATATTACTTATGTTGATGCACTGGCAATGCGGGGTCTCAGAGCAACTTTACGAATGCCTAATAGATTTTAAACCGAACTCGCGGAATCGATATGGTTGACTTTGATACGAAGGGGAGCTTTAGCCCGGTCTCACTAACAAGTTGACTCTACAAGATGCAGCACGACATGACGCGATTCGTGTCTACGGAAGTACTAGCCCACGAGAGTAAAAATCTAAGGGTTTATACAGAGTGGGTCACCTAATTCTGCCACCTCAAATATCTTTGTTGTTCTGAAAGATAAGTCAAATGTCTGAAGGACAAAGTTGAATGGTAAAATGGGACTCATACGATACCAAAAAAATTTTTGTCTTTATGTAATTTTTTTTTGACATTCGTTATAAAAAAGTACTAACCTATGTATGTCGAAAAGTTAGTAGTTCAGGAGATATTTCAATTTAAAT
>CM052311.1:16897636-16909998 GCA_028455605.1 Lasioglossum malachurum
ACATATATATGTCACGATCACAGAATCGTGCACCTTTATCTTGATCTTTCCGTTTTCCCTCTTACAATGAGTCAGCGTATTGGCCCGCTCGAGATTCCTGGTAGGAGAATTCCCCGTGACGCAGGAGGGGGAATACACACGGAAAGTACAGAAGTGAACGAGACCTGATTCCGCTTCGAGTCGTTGACGTAGCTCACGGATTAACCAGCTCGGAACCGCTTACCATGCTTCATTAACGTGCCGACGACGCAACGTTATAAAACGCTGAATCGTATTATAATTAATTCGTCTCGCACAAACAGTCCGTTCGCAAGATAGAATTCAGCCGAATACGCTGAAGCTACAGGTTTCCTCTTACTGGGCCGACTTGTTGAACGTCAATGTTTCCTCGCGTAATATCGACCAATGCCATTCCTCATGTTACTTGATGTACAATTGAGATTCTTCAAGTTTTTTTCCCTTCACTCTTGATGACTCGACGATGTGCGGATGTCGTTTATGGCGTTGTGGTTTGTTTCACGTTTCGTTTGTTACACGTCCTCGACTAGCTAAGGGAATTTCCGTTTGGATCCAGGGCGGGATTAAGCTCCGTAGCAGAAGTAGCAAATGCTACGGGCCCCGCGCTTTTGGGAGCCCCGCTCCATACAAAAAGGAACCCCGCACACGGGCGCTTTATCGGAGAGGCGCCGAAACATTAACGATATTTAGCCTCGCGATAACATTTGCTACGGGCCTCGCGCTGGCTTAATCCGACACTGTTTGGATCTTTGTTTGGAAATATTTGTCAAGAAATCAGACAATTTTTTGCAGGTTTTGCATACATATTTTCTAGTATTTGTTAGAGGTGTGCGAGTACTCGAAATTTCGGTTTCGGGTCGGGTCGGGAAAATTGTTCGGGATCGAGTCGGGGTCCTGAAAGTTGATAAAGTTCGAGTACCCGTGATTTCGGGTCCCGAAAGAGTTTGCAATATTCGGGTACTCGAAATTAAAGTTGAAGCAAGTCTGCGATCAAATCAAAATTGAAAAGGGCCGCTCTTTACTTTATCGGACTCAAAATTTGTGCCTTTCTCCTATAAATTATGATGTATTTGGTATGCAATCCAGTAGATTTGTACCGGGGCGGTTGTAGATCGAAGTTTCGATCCTGTGGGATCAATGGTTCAGGAGCTATGCTTGCGTAAAGTTGAGCAATCTGCAGTGTTTTTGACAGGTAAGGGCGCCGCCATATTGTGCGATAAATAACTCTGTGCATATTAAGATGTCCAATCATCGGTTGTAATAATATTTCGATTTGTAGTAAACACTGCTTACAAAACAGTGCCGTTATAGTACGAACAGTGTGCGGAAGAAGAGTCCATAAATCATAAAACAGCATAATATGTACTCGTACAAATACAACTTTAACTTCCAGTACCCAGACTTTGTAAACTTTCAGGATTCCGACCCAGTGTCGCCAGAATCGACCAAAAACGGTCGCGCGACTGGATTCGTGTTGCGTCCCCGTCGCGCACGCGTAACACGTCACGTACAGTTCTGATCACCAGAGAGTAAAGTAATGTGTAGCACGTTGCGCCGCGCACGCGCACATGACTCACAGTGATTAACACAGCGATAATTGAAAAAAAGAAACATATACAGCATCATAAATCTCTCTCTCTCTCTCTCTGCAATATTTATATTAGAAAAAGGAATATTGAATATAGCGGTGATTATTTCGACGGTTGCAAGGATTCAGTTGAAATTGAAACATGCTGCCATCATAAATATACAAAATCATATTAACTTTTTAAACTACGGTAGAACCTTGATTATTTGAACTAATTGGGACCGAGGATAATCGAACAATTGTAAAATTACTTATTAAATACAAGAGTATTATTGCTGCAATTAGAAATGTGATATACATACATACCAGGATTTACTGTAATGGGGAGGAGCTGCTTTACACACTTTCGATAGACTTGGCCATGAAATACAGTACTGTTCACTTGATTAGCCTCGGGTGAAAATATATACAGGGTGTTTAGCTACAGATGGGAGAAAATTTAAGGGGTGGTTCTCGACGATAATATACGACGAAAATGAAGAATAACAAAATTGCGATTTCGACTTCATTATTTAGTTATTAACAGTTAAAAGTCTGTCCAAAATGCGGCCACCTTTCAACAGAGGTGCACGTTGCATACGTCACACAGGCGCGCGACAGTCTCGTATCAAGTGACAAACGCATGCATACCTTGGTTCTCATTTGGGGCCCCAGCGAGGTGAAAATGTTTAAAAGATCGTTGGACGACATTGAACCTACCCTCGTTAAAATCCACAAGGGCATTTCTAATATCCGCCCTATGGAATTATCGATTAGAAGGGGTCAATGCCCTTTCACTTTTAAATTGTTTTCACACGTATCCACAAATCCTTATCCTGCACTATAATTGTTCATAACACCGTAAATAATACACTGGAACAAACCACACATATGCTCTAGCACTATTTACAATATCATACACACGCACTACGAGTTTACAAAGAGTACAAGTTTGCTGAGGGGAATGAGGAGAATGTAAAGAACACACTGGTAATCCTTTGATGTTGAAACACTGCACTTTATTGAACTTGATTTACGTCGCGAGGCTCGCTCACAGACAGAACGGACATCTTGAGATCGTTTGATTTCTGCAAACGGAAATCTTCGACGCGTGCGAGAAGAATCGTCCGTACAAGCTAGCATCCGTATGCACACTGATTCGAGATTCGAGACAGCTGACGAGGTCGATGCCTCATCGATAAAACAAATGAAGATCTACAACAAACTACCGCCCAAACATCGCGCGTTGCGTGCGTTTTTGAGAAGTTGGAAAAATTTGTTTGCTGCACAACGTGAAGTTGTAGTTCTGCAATTTTTTATGTACGTTTAAGACTTACGTTTTAAATATCTTTAATAAGTAAGTTAATAAGTAAGTTTAAATATATTTAATAATCTTTGTAAACATCTGCAAAACATATGAAAGAATACATTATACAATTTCAATCTACATATAATACAATAATCATGTAATTGTAATATAGATTGTGCACCTAGTATACAGCAAAGATAAAATCATTTTGAAAATAAAAATTCCGCCTTTCGAAACGCACGAATTCCGCTCTGTTTTCAGTGACCTTCGTCGTTCGTTCATTGACTGTTTGTGCAATTACGTTCGCGACGTTGCAATCGTTACAGTGAAAGTCGCGAACAGCCGTTCGTATAAATAAAGTTTACAGAGAACAGATAATGTTGAAGCGTTGTCGTGACACATTTTTCAAGGAACGGCGAACGATTGACGGAACAACTGACGACTTTGAAAGTGTTAATTCGATTCCGTCGTCTGAATGGCACCTTGATTTCGAACTTGAAATTAAATTACAATTCACGGCGCTGCTCCCGCCTTTGATTCTCAAAACGACGTTTCGCTGTTAAACCCTATTAAATAACGTTCACTCGAGCGAGCTCCGCTTCGTTTACGTTGAATTGATTTTCTGTGAAATGACACCGATAATCATAGCTAAATGCCCTATCAAGCGCTTCATCTTCGAATTTCGTTAAACTATTATTAATATTGTCGGAAACAACAAAAACGTTATGTTTTACCAATTCAGTCGAACAGTTATTCGTATAGCTTAATTACACAGTCATTCTTATGTTTCAATATCGCAGCATCATTTACTTTAGAGTTTTACAATTAGAATGGATTAGTCGACTAACGTCATTAGTCAACTAGCCCCGGTCTCCCCTACTCGTATACAGAAACTCCAATTATAAACTTCCTCTTGTCCGCTACTGTATATTTAAAAAGAACAAACGATCGTGACTTTCTTAAGTTTGATACCACTTTAGATAAACGTGTATGAACCGTAATGAAACCAATCTACAATTGTGACGACTTCAAGAAATAGTCAGGATGTAGGAAACTAAAATTGTTTTTCTTTCTATCTGCAAAAAGTGTGAAAAACCCAATTAAAAATAATGATTCATAAAAAAGTAAAAATATTAAGTTTGAGTTACAAAATTGTTAATATTAAAGATGCTTTGACACGATATTTAACATTTACATTTAGGAAGGGTACTTAGACCTATTCGAAATACTACAACAACATTGATAATCTTGAATTTTGTGATACTTACATTTAGTTACATAGCAAATCTAAATTTTCAAATTTATGAATTGTTCGGTCTAATAGGAGTACGCAATTCTCTATGAATTTGGAGTTGTATACAAAGAACATCTGCTTATATGAACTGAAATTAGAACATTTCCTACGAAATTGAATGAAAAATTACGGTTTTTGATAAACAATAAAATTATAGAGAGTCGGTTTATTTTGTTAATAATAAACCTGCCAGAATGTTAATACACATCACACACAAACAATCCAACTAAAAATATGAAGAGTCGGTTTATTTTGTTAATAATAAACCTGCTAGAATGCGTTAATACACATCACACACACACACAAACAATTCAAATAAAAATATGAAGCTTTGGTTTATTTTCTTAATAATAGAGCTACCAGAATGTTAACAAACGTAACAACTGTTGCCAATCTAAGTTCGAAAACATCACCATCGAATTTCCCTCAGTATTCAAGAC
Organism: Lasioglossum malachurum; assembly: GCA_028455605.1. Lineage (NCBI taxonomy): Eukaryota > Metazoa > Arthropoda > Insecta > Hymenoptera > Halictidae > Lasioglossum > Lasioglossum malachurum. Next base: position 16,902,265 of record CM052311.1, read on the forward strand.
AATGGCACTCGACAAAAGACGGCTATATATAATTCCATAGCTATCAAACTATGAAGGGAGTTTAATCCTCGAGACTCAATTTACCAGTAATATAGTTAACTGAAACACTAACTTTACAGAAGACGTAGTACAAAGAAATTGACTATCAAGAATCCAATAATGAGTTTATACATCCTATTAACTTCAATATGTGGTATACCATTTAAATAAATGGGCGTATTTACTAAATGCATATACGAATTCATTCCATCTAAGTCGTAAAAGGTAAATGTATTCATACAGTTTAAAGACTGGTGTAGCGGCCTGCGCTGGGCGACGTTTTATGGTCGGGACATCGCTATTGCGCAGTAGGCCCGGTACGTGACTTTTGTAGTTTGGCTACGGCGTTGGGCCTGTCAGCGCCATTAACTTATTGAAATTGCCGTCCGTACCCGGATACCCTCGATGCAGCCCCTTACCGTAAAACGGTATCACGCGGCGAAGAATCAGGCTGTTCGGGCGCCAATTTGTCACGTGGTTTATTTTCCGGGTCTCAGATCGAGAGGCGGAAAACAATCTGCTTCGGGTTTTTACAGACAAGGCAGCCGGGCTGGGTCCGGCCGTGCCACAAGCTTCGGTACGTACGGTGCAGGGTTCTACGCAGGATTGGACAGGAATATCAACGAAATATAACAGAAACAGTGTAAATCGACGGAGAAACTACGTGTTCGGCGGAAGGCCGACACGTGCGCGGATTCGCTGTGTCCAAAATGGCCGCGTCGGAATCGCTAGCTCGCCGGTTGATCGGGCGCGTCAACAGCGATAATAAAAAGTACCGATTCCCGATGTAATACGCGCTTCCCGGAACAATGAGAATAACTCACGTCGGCAGCCGTCCGAGATTTAAGTCACGATGACTTTGATAAAATAACGCTAACTGCCTTACGCTGACGATACGCAAACATGTGGTTATTTTACGGAACTCGCGCTGGTCGCTCTCACTGAGGAACTCGCCAAAAGGAACGCAAACAGGCAGCCGTTTCTACGGCTTACACGAAACACGCGGTCGTCCTCAAGACGAACCGCGAGCAACCGAGTATTATTCACTAAATCGCTGCTCGAGCCACAAACGAAAGATCACGAATCAATATAACATAATATCGAGGCAGAAAACCTGGTTAGCACTTACCACCGGCAACGCTGAAACTTCGTAGTTTAATTACGGCAGCTTACAAAGGATCTTACTCATTACGACGCACACGCGTTTACAGAGTTCGTTAATAACACGACTATTTCGCACGCGAGCCTACGCAGCAGTGCCACTAAGAATTAGGGCCGGCGCTCGACAGGAGGGCCCCGGACCTTGCCGATTTCCCGGTTTCCTTAACGATGGCCCCTCGGCCACCGGGAATGTCGTGAGACATTCCAGGACTGCTCGAGCCACTCCTGCAAGGAACCGTTCATATTGCAGGGCAAGGCGTCGACGGGACGATTCTTCGATATCAGTTTTGGTTCCCAGGTCCCACGTCGGCGCCTCCAGGTTGATCAACCTGGGCTCGATGTGCTTTTGTTCTCCTCTGCAGAGGTATTGATGGCCCGGCGTTACGAGGCGGGCCTTGCGGCGACAGCATTGGTATTTCCCTGTTTTATCAGCGAGTAAGTAGCCGGGCTCCCTGAGCCCGCGATACGGTCATATAATATTTCGCCGTGCCAATAGTCGCGACGTTCCAAAATTCTTACAGTTATAGATCTTATAATACGAGACGTCCCGGTGAGAGCGCTTACTGCTGTTCTGTTCGCAATTATTCTACTCAAGGGTGGTGCGGTCCTTTCGATTTTAACCTTAGGGTTTACTTTCCATATTCAAAAGGGACGTGGTTAATTTGCCACGTCACAACGGTTAAAATAATTGTCTCTCAGGGTCAGTGCGGCTGGCAAATGTTCGGTTTTGGCGAATACTTAGGACCGTTTCAGGGACGTAGATTTAGCTCCGTCCACCCCCAAATCGCCGAAAAAGTAAGGGTGATACCCCGTCAAGGTGGGGAGGACCGAGGTGATAAAAATGCGAGCTCTCGGTCCTCCAGTTATACTGCACCGTGGATCGCAACGTAGACTAGATCCTTTTTAGAAGTGACTCCAGTCACACCTAGAACTAGTACCTCGCTCCCTAGACTTGTAAGTAGTTGGAAATATATTGTACATAATATTCCATTAGTGTTTGATTCCTTCCAAGTGGGAAGGTGGTCCTTCGAGTTTAGCTTTTAAGTCGGCACATCCAGTGCAAGCACCACAAGGTCCGAAAGATCACTCGACCAACCGCGGATAAATTACAACTGGTATTTAAAAAAATTAATTGGATGCTCTTTTACTTGCGTAACTAGAAGTATATGCCTCTTTCCTATGTTATCCCGTAGATTTGGACGAGAAGATGTGAGACATCCAAGTTTCGATCCTGGAGGATCAATGGTTCAAAAGTTATAAGTGTTTACAGTTGAAAGATTTTCAACGTTTCTGACAGGTTAGCGCCGACATTTTGTGTCGCACTGATTTTGATCACGTAGATTCTCAAGTCTGTATTTAAATACACGTGTACTATATCAAATATTAGCAGATTTACGAGAAGGCACAAAGGTACTTCGAAGGAACAACTTGTGTTGTGGAGACTTGACCTATTTCAAATGTTACACTTGACCTCTATTTAGTCCGTCGTGTATTAAGAGATACTTATTCTCATACACGGTGTCCCAAAACTCCTTCATTTTTCGGAAATTGGAGGTTCCTGAGGTCATTTGAAGGGACATTTTCCGTTGCAAAAATGGCCGCCGCAGCTTTGTTTAGGAATTATTAACGAAAAACACGGACTAATCAGAGCGTGACTTAGATGCGAGTTAGCACAGTTGGTCAATAGACACTTGGCGCGCCGGACCGACTGTGCCAACTCGCGTCTAGGTCGCGCTCTGATTGGTCCGTGTTTTTCGTTAATAACTCCTAAACGAAGCCGCGGACGCCATTTTTGCAAAGCAAAGTGTCGCTTCAGATGACCTCAGGAACCTCCCATTTCCGGGAAGCGAAGGAGTTTTGGGATACCCTGTATATACACGTGTGACTAAATCTGTGAAATACCAGGTCGTTCGGAAAGTCATTTCGTTTGTCTGATTTTTATTAGCAAACAATTGAGTTACATAACGTACGATGACTTCATTTGAAATGAAATTAACCGTAAAGAACAACAAAAACTTCATTTCTGTTAGTTTGTGTTTGATAATTACTTTATTTGTTAGGGCGCGGTTCGCTCTAATTACATTTGCCCATTAGAAATATGAAGTACATATATGAAAAGCGATTCTCTACGCGCGTGGTTCGCGGAACTCAGATCGGTACGTGTGTCTTCCGACGCGACGAGGCTACGAGAGAGAAACCCAAGCAAACAAACGCGAACACACACGAGTCAGCGACCCGCCACGAAGTGGCGCTTATAATAGACGCACATGCGCAATAACCCATGGATTAGCGCCAAATTTGAACAGTTTGAACACTAGGATGTCTCCGATCAGAATTTCCACCGATCGAATACGACATTTCGAAACTGAGACTGAAATCATACTGATGTCACGTCCAGTGGTTTAGCCGATAATAATAATTGATGATAAAATCAAGCATAACATACATTTTCTTAATATCTTTTTATATACTTGCTTCAATAATGTTGTACGAGAAATAAAATATATCAAATATTATAATTAATGTCAAACTATCGCATATTATACCACACTGCGTGCGATAGAATTAAGAAAACTCATTTTGAATCTTCATTGAACAAATTAAGATCATAGCGAGATTTATTTTATTGTGTCAAGTTCTAAAAATAAATCGTGAGCGAATATTCGCTGAAGTCTGTTCATAACTGAAGAGTGTGAGGATTTTCGGCAGAATTGATGAGCAATAGATTTTTTTTGTTCTCCGATCGATACAATGTGCACGATTTAGAAGAAAGCAATTACGAAGAAAACGATTAAAAAGAATTGGTGATGATGTAGTCACCTCATGACTAATAAGTCTAAGAAAGTGGTGCGTTCCCCTAATTTAGAAAGCTGGGGTTTGTGCCATTAGACGCAGCGCTTCTTCGGGAAGGTTTTAGAGCAAACCGCATTCGAAAAAGTCCATTCAAAATACGTCGTTCCATTAAAAAAAAGGCGACCGTGAAATATGAGAAAATATGATCTACAAAAAACTTCGTCACGATAATTGCCCCACTGAACCAAACATGTTCTTGTGTTACTAAAAACAACGAAGATATTTTCGGTGTAAGTCTTAGGCGCCTCACCCTGTGTACTATACATATGTATTATACATTATGTAAACAGGGTGTTCCCACTGACGCGACGCACGATTTTTCACGCAGTTGCAGCCATCTGACAAAAAAAATTAAGAACAAGAGTTGCAGGGTACGAAGTGCACAATAGATATAAGTAAAAAATTTCTAAAACAGTTTGTTTTCATGGCGAAATCGAGGTCACCTTGGCGTATAACAAATAGGACCACATACTTTTTCTTTTTTCCATATATTTAGAGGACATCTTTCTCTCTCTCTCTCTCTCTCTCTCTCTCTCTCTCTCTCTCTCTCTCTTGAGGCGAATTCAAAACACATATTACATGATATTTTTACTAACATATTACTCGATTTACAGTAGTGGAAATGTGAAATATTTAGCCTTCCGTCGTATTCGACTTTAAGACAGTGTAAACATTATTTAATAGCGAAGAGGTTACGGAAAGGTAAATATTGAATTGAGGACAAAGTTTTTTTCTTCGTATTTTAGTGTAGAAATTAATCAAATTGCCATATTTTAAATGAAGTTTATCAAATCAAGTATGTCCCGATTTGATCGACCACCTATTTCCATTTTTGCCGATATCACGATTGCTAACGTGCTGTTCTTGCTCAACCAGAACCAGGTGTATTTTTGACATCAAAATTTCCAAATTCAAATCGCTTGAACCAACTTTGTGCCACACGTACTGATACTGTATCACGTCCATAAACATCACACATTTTTTTAGCAGCTTGAGTCGCATTGTGTCCTTTTCACTCATTTTCAAGAGGTAATAACTTTTGATTGAATAAACAAATATCACCATTTTTTGTTTGTAATTACTCTATGATATATCACCTTTCAGACGCACCCAAGTAATGTCAGATCCGATTAATATTAACGGAGTTATGACATGGTAAGGCCATCTGGGGGGTACGAAGAAACTTTTTCCCCAACCCAAAAATATTTCACATTTCCACTACTGTATAAATCGAGTACATAATATGTTCGTAAAAATATCATGTAACATGTACTTTTATTTATGTATATATACAGGGTGTTATGCTATTACTAGCCAGCGTTTTTCTTGTAAATAGTAAATATAAGAAAAAAATGAAAGGGGAAACAGTAGTACTGTTTTTGATGCGCAACACAATAGCGTATGTGATTCTCTTGTGTTTGTACTATTTTGTTAGATATGAAAGTGGCCTTCAATTTTTTAAATGGAATGCTGTATATCTTTTTATAACACATGAAAGCGTTTGTCTATACGAATTACTCCGTATACTGCACAGTGACCTTCAAGGTCATGCAAGGTCATGCAAGGTCATGCAAAGTCAGAAATGGAAGAAACATTTTGAATATTTCACATACCAATGTGTTTACTACAAGGATTAATTATTGGGTTCGTAATTATGTAATTTTAAGATGTTAATAGTTGAGCTAACTGAAATACCACACGCGGAAGCTACTTTCCGCACCGAAGTTGTCGGATTTTCTTCAAAATGTAAGAGGACCTCTAATTTTTTATCATCAGAAAGAAGACATTTCCGATTATGACATTTATTTTGCAAAAACCCTGTTTCCTTCAAACACTTTTTCAAGGATGCAGAACAAACTGATTTTCATTTGGTTGCACTCTGTCCGGATATTCTTCTAGGTATTTCAATTTACTTTGTCTTTTATTTCCATTGCACTGGTGATAAATGTGTACCATATCCGCCTTCTCGTCCATCGAATAATAATACATTACTATGCGATATTGATATTACTAATCGGTTTCGGAAGTAATACTGAAATTGTCTCATCATAGAAGAAACTAGAAGTAAACACCCTGATAGTGAATGACAACATCATCTGATTCGTACGAATAAGGAACACTTGTAAACACATTGGTATGAAATATTCGAAATGTTTCTTCCATTTCTGACCTTGCATGACCTTGAAGAACATTGTGCAGTATACGGATGAATTCGTCTAGACACACGCTTTCATGTGATATACAAAAATATACAGCATTCCATTTAAAAAATTGAAGGTCACCTTCATATCTAACAAAATAGTATAAACACGAAAAAATTACATACGCCATTGTGTTGCGTATAAAAAACTGTACTACTTTTTCCTCTTTCATTTCTTTCTAATATTTACTATTTACAAGAAAAACGTTGGCTAGGAATAGCGTAAACACCCTGCATATAGGGTGTTTATTTTATCTTAAAAACCCAAATTATTTCCGTTACTATTAAAAGTAAGAAAAAATAACTAAATAGGATGTACATGGTTTTAAGACGCGCATCAGAGTTGGGCAAAATGTAATTTCAATTACAATTACAATTACTTACCAATTACTGTAACTTGAAATTTCCGAAATACAATTACAATTACATGTAAAAAAGTCCTTCTTTTACGTCTCCGAGCAGTGGGTTTGCAATATTCGGCTGCATATTGTCCGTCGAAGAGACTACGACGCCGCGCCGGTGCGCCGCGGCGTGACTGCAGCGTCATCTGACGGGCAACATGCAGCCGAATATTGCAAATCCATTGCTCGGAGACGTAAAAGAAGGATTTTTGAGTCAAACAGGGCCCTAGATTGATCTTTCATCTAGCGATTTTGACTACTATAAAAACCCTGTCTTTGAATCCAGGACCCTTGCAATCCTCGCGTACGTATATATGGTCTAGCGGCGTGTGAGTTTTCACGCGCGAGCGCAATGTGGTCATTGCGGACCACAATTACAATTACAGTAATTGTGAAAGAAGTAATTGCAATTACTTAACACGGTTACAGTAATTGTAATTGAGTCTAACAATTACTTCAGTGTAATTGTTCTTTTAAACCACTAATTTTTATGTTTTGGACCATTTCACTGTTTTCTTATTGTAATTATAGTCCACTTTTGCACATGTAATTGAAGATGTAATTAATTAGTCATGTAATTAATTACTGCCCAACTCTGACGCGCATCACGTGGTAAAAAAAAATCCTTTGAAGGTAATTTTAACAGTTTTTTCAAGGTCACTGTATTTTTTTGCATATTAACATGTATTTTTCATAATGAATTGTTGTAGTCGGAGTCAAGATGAGTTTAACGACCTACACACCATGACCTTGAAGTGACCTTGAAGGCTCAAAAATCAGTTTCAGTTTGAAGAATAGAAAAGTAATAAAACGAATAGGGTAATATCACCTTATTCTTTTAGTTACTCAAAATGCTGACCGTCCGCAGTGGGACACGTCTGTACACAAGAATTCTAAAAAAAGTTATAAACCTACTGTTTATAACGAAAGTCCCACGAATAGTAGCGGAAATAATTTAGGTGTTCAAGATGATAACTAGACACCCTGTATATACAGGGAGGTTCGTTTAAATAAGGACACCTAAATATGTCTTCAGGTTATTGTGATGCAAAAAATATTTGTTACGTAATGTGCATGGTG
>CM052311.1:16910098-16923720 GCA_028455605.1 Lasioglossum malachurum
ATCCGGGCCTGAAATGGCTTCCCTCATGGGCACCTCTGTTAACGAGGCGCATTCGGCGTCCGCGCATTGAGCCTCTTCTCGCCGAACCCGGAATAGTTTCCGAGGTCTTCCTACTCTTCCGGGTCCTCTTCTCGGTGTCGTGCGGTTCCTGTCAGTGTCTTCAGGAGCTGACTGCACAGCCGGAACGTCGTTCCTATCGGCCCCTGTGGGGGCTGATTCGATGTAGATCTTCGCGTTGTCGGTGTCCAGATCCTCTGTTCGCCCTTCGTTCAGGTCAGAGGTCTCTTCTGGGACGAAATCTTCGAATCCTGATTTCGGCGATGCTCTATGAGTTTCCAGAAATCTAACGTTCCTCGTGATTTCGATCTTCCTTTCTTCAGGGAGCCACACTCTGTACCCTTTTGCATTCGATGCATATCCCAGGAGAATTCCCTTTCTGGCACGGTGATCTAGCTTCCCCTTGCTAGGTAATCTGTTGAGGCAAAACACATTAGATCCGAACTCGCGGAAATGACTTACGTTCGGGGCTGTTCCTATCCACAGTTCATGCGGTGTTCGGCCATCCAAGCTCCTGATCGGACATTTGTTCCGAATGTAGTTTGCAGTTGAAACTGCTTCAGCCCAAAACGACGGCGGCAATCCCGATTGAATGAGTAGACACCGCGCCATCTCGACAAGTGTCCGATTTTTCCGCTCGGCAGCACCATTCTGTTCGGGGTTGTATGCGATGGAAAGACGTCGTTGAAGTCCGTTTGTCTTCAAGAAGCCATCGAACTCCGGAGTTTATGTACTCTCTTCCGTTGTCCGATTGTAGGAATTTTATTTTTCTTTTCATCTGATTCTCCGCTGACGCCTTGAATTCCTTAAATGCTTCGAGAGCATCGCTTTTGTTTCTGAGAAAGCGTACTTCACACCACCTGGAATGTAATGGCTTTTACAAATATAATTAAAAATATTTTATTTAAAACTGTGCGCGCGAAAAACATAATATTAATTATAAAAAACAAAAATATAATTTTTATAAACAACAATAACAATTCACATTACATCATGTTGACAAATCATTATTGTCATCACTTTCTTCTTCAACACCTTTCAATATTAATTGTTCGACTGCATCATCAAAATGCGTTTGCTTCTTAAAAACTTGTCTATTATTTAAAGATATCGAAGAAATTGTAATGTCAGACGTATACATATAACAAAGTGTGGAAGAGATCTGTTATGGTTTCCCGCCTTGTAAATTTTCTTGTATGATATTCTCTAATACTTCGAAAGTCGTTATTCCATGGCCCCCTCGGAAAACATTCCTATTGGTAGTGTACCAGATTTTATTATGTCCGCTGCGTGAATTAATATTTTATGCATACTCGATGGCATGTTATACCATTTATAACATTCGACACTCATATTTTAAAAGAATTGAATCAAATCTTAACGCCTAACGCGCCGCGCCAGAGGTTCGGGTTCGGCCGGAATCAGGCGACACATACCCTTTGAACAATAATAATTTGTGTACCAGGACCGAACAGGATGTGATTCTTGTACGATTTCATAGAGAAATGAACGCTGATAATAATGCACTTCGATACAATGAGGGCCCATGGGGACTCGAAAGATATCCTTCACCAAAGATTGAAAACTTTGAAGATTCTCTTTAGTTTATTGAGCATTGTTATTTCAATAAATTATAAATATTAAATCTTAGTACAAGAAATATACTCTAAATACAGGCAAATACTATCCATTTGCAACAAAAATGGACACATTAAATAGATTCTCCAGGGTATCAATATGAAAAGAGGTAATTTTTTCGCGGTGGCAAATAGGATTCATAAAATGTTGATCTTTAAATGCTTGTTCTAATCACAATTTTCAATAAATCTCATTAATTACATCGTTTTCGAATTTCATGGACATTTAGGATACATTCAATAAACATCGATTTGGGCAAGCTGCTTTTTTTGCCAAATGAACAGCTAGATCGAGCGCGTGGACCAGTGTGCGCCATATCCCGTCCGGAGCGCCACTGACGGCAACTCATGTCGGGTGAAGATATTTTGTAGGGGTGTGCGAGATCCCGATCGGGACGGGAATTTCTCCGGGACGGAATCCCGAGTCGTTCGGAATCCCGAAAATTCTCTGGAATTTCCGAAAATATCTATGATCCCCAACATTTTGAAGTTTCTCCATACTTCCAATAATTACAAGAATCTGACAGCCATTGTGTTCTCGAAGATTACTTGTCTTATTAATATCTTATTAGTCGGGAAGGTTTATGTTTGTAATATTGTAGAAAGTAATTGCGAATTTCGATAATTCTGAGAATGCAGAATGCAGAATAGTCAATCAGTGATTGACAATCACACCATCATGTTCCGAGCCATCTCAATGGGTCATTCCAAGCCAAATCGATCACTTTTTGCAGGCACCATCGTCGATTTTGTTCTAAATGAAATATGTTATAGTCCATGTGAAATCAGGGGGGGGGGTTTAAGTCATCATTTAGCCGGTTTCGAATTTTTTTACTTTATAATGTCGACAAATATAAACAAATTCTTTTTTACATTTTTTTCGATGAGGGGCCAGAGTGACTTAAATTTTGAAAAAAAATATGGTCATATTTCTTGAAGTTTGCCCTTTTAAATGAATCCCGAATCTTCGCGGGATCCCGTATATTTTCGGGAAACCCGAATCATCTCGGGAATCCCGAACATTTTCGGGAATCTTGCACACCCCTCATATTTTGCTTTCCGGTTCAAAAAAAAGTCGACGTTCTAAACTTGAATGGGTTATTTCTCAGAATAAAAGTCTGCTCTATCGCGTGGTATTGTTCGATTTTCTGCTGGACCTTTATTTTTTGAGATAAATTGAAAAATTGTTGAAACATGTTCAAACAATCATTATGTATTAATATTGGATATCACTGTATTCGGCAAAGTCTACACAATCGTTTGCTGTAAAGAACAATCCAATATCTTTTATAATAACATCACAATATTTGTTTAAAGGTGAAAAATATGTTTTTTTCGAAGTCATGTTTCTCAAAAAGTGTGCGTGTAAGAGAAAAATTTAAAAAAAACTCTATAAGATCCGCCCAACAGTATGTTCGAAACATTTTTGGGGTGTTGGACAGTGTAATACTATCATTCTTACACATCATACAAGTATTTCCAACTATTATTGCTTACAATTAAATATATTTATAACTAATAATATAAATATGTATAATGTAATTTTGGTTATAATAATTTAAATGTATTACAATATGTATTATAAAATATATACGAGCATTGCCGAAGTTTTCCGATTCTCACCGATTGGACCTTTAAATTGGTTGTATGGATTGTCTCTCTCTAAAAAGTCGTTTTCTTTCTTATTATACTCCTACTCTTTGGCGCGATACTGTATAACTATTCTGAAAGTTAACAATTTGACAGTACTGTAGCATTAAGCAATAGTTATAAAAACATATAAAGTTTGCCAACATACATTCTCAATTTAGTACAAGAATTACGCACTAAAAATTCAGGTTCAAGCACACGGAAGCAGAATAAAAGAAAAGAAATTAGTTATGTTTTCACTTCACACGGATCCGAAAACTATTTGTACACTAACAATAATAAAATTCGACTCATTTTAAAGCACGAAGCTTCTATTTTTGCAGAATTATTTTCTAGGATTTTTGTACATGACATCACAGTTTGATGTAATCGTCTAAACAAATTTTTTTTTCGAATAAATTTATTACTTAATCTACGATGTTTATGACTGTTTTATAGAAAAAAATAAGAGACCTTCACGGTGTACGTTACATGGCTCACATTATTGTAAAAATGGCAGTAACATAAATCGACTATCAAAAATCGTAAATCGTATTTTATAACCTACCACTAACCAATTATTTAAATTATATAGATGATTTTGTGGTAAACGATTAAATAAATATATTTAATTGCGCAGATATTATAATATGAGTAGCACGAAGTTCAAATAAATTCAATCTTGTTATTTTTATAAGGCAACATGTACTTGTAAAGCTCACTAAGTTTAGTGCTAAATATTGTGAATGAATGTTGTAAATGAATATTAAATATAAAAGTAGTTATGAAAAACAAACAGACAAACAGACAGACAGACAGACAAGAAAACGAACTAATAAAAACGTGGTAAGAAATGAAAAATTTCGTTCGTATATCAGTATAAACGTTAATTACGAAGTGTAATCCATAGGAGAGTGTTGCCAACGGTAGAACCTGGGTACATGAAGCCTCTCTTGCCATTAGAGGCTCCACAAACTCCAGAAACTTGGAAAGATATTATGACGGACATCGAAAGAATAATAATGCCAGGTGTAAGTACGCATATCCTATTTAAAGCTAACTCACAAATACATAATACTGGAATGTACAATTAATAGATTGATTTTATGCTACAATTACACAAAAATTGTACTCGAATTAATCAATTTATCATATAACTACAGAACATGTGATAAATTAAGCGAATTAGTCATTATTAAACTGCGGATTTTATGCGTTTATGACAAAAGGGAGTAGGCAAAACATAAAACAATATATAGAAAGATGAAAGGAATTTAGAAGTATCAATATGTCATCATTGAAATTGTTAAAATGAGAAACAAAATTTTCATTTGGCTGCACGGCCTTGTAATTGATACAGAAAACTTTTATTTTGATTAAAATATTAAAATCAGTACAGACACAGACTTAATTCCTGACCATTCTATGTATATTTCACATTCATACTGATTCTCAGGAATTATTCTCAACAATATGTTATTCAAAAAAATAGAATTTTTTTCATATTTTTCTGCACAAAACGCATTCTGATATCTCTAATGGTTCAGAAGTTATACTAAAATGTCACTAAAATCTTCGATGCAGCCGCCAGTGTGTGGCGGAAGCATGGGGAATATCGTTGTAGAAGGGGCAGGTAGAGTGGGGACAAAAGTATTAATCTGGCGACTTTGATTGTATGCATGTATAATAGAATGGATGCTTACAATATCGCGATGACAAAGAAAAGGAACGTGGGCGTATACTAAAATAATACTATTTCATTTTAGGTCACACATTGGCACAGTCCGAAATTTCACGCATACTTTCCCACAGCTCAATCGTATCCAGCAATTGTTGCTGACATGCTGAGTGGCGCTATTGCTTGTATTGGATTCACGTGGGTAAGAATCAGTAACACGAATTAATGAAGTACATTTCTATTTTAAGACGTACTATTCATTGAGACTCCACGTGCCGTACGTTAAATTACTTTTGTTCCGATAACCTCACAATTATTCCGCGAGACTTATGATGTTATAATTCCTATAAAATTATATTTTTAACTTCAGTTGTAAATTAAATTATTAACCATACCGTGACTGGTCAAATGACCGTTTCACAGTTTTTGTGTTATAATTAGACTGCAGATCTTCATGCAGGCTACAGAAGCTAAATATAAATTAGACACATTTTATACACACATTTTATGTTTTATTGATTTTTGCCATAAAGATAATACTTTCAGAGAAAAATGATAGGTAATTATTCACTTATACGGAGCCACCTTTGATTTCAATAATCGCATGATTTATCCATTACTATCTAGTTCAAATTCTGTATGACGGCTATATACAGGGTATCCCAAAATTCCTTCAACAGCCGGAAATGGGAAGTTCTTGAAATCATTTGAATAATAATGGTAATTTTAAAAAATACTTCAAATAAAAGTTGTAGGTCCCATCGAAATGCACATTTTATGTCGTATCGATTTTTGTCATAAAGACAGTAATTTTTGAGAAAAACGATATTAAATGTCTAAAACTTCATACAACTCATATAACCTGTATACCTGTATACCCATATTTTCGTCTGCGTGGTCGGGCCGGTCTAATGGCCGGCCCTCTCCACCCCCACCACCACCTAATCCAAACTAATTCTGTTCGCATAATCTTTGCATTCTACAGGATGTCCCAAAATTCCTGCACATCCCGGAAATGGGAGGTTCCTGAGATCATTTGAAGCAACATTTTCCTTTGCAAAACTGTTATCCGCGGATTTGTTTAGGAGTTATTAACGAAAAACACGGGCCAATCAGAGCGCGACCTAGTCGGCCCGGCGCGCCAACTGTTTATTGGCAGACTGTGCCAACTCGCGTCTAGGTCGCACTCTGATTGGTCTGTGTTTTTCGTTAATAACTCCTAAACAAAACCGCGGATAATATTTTTGCAAAGGAAAATGTTGCTTCCAATGACGTCAGGGACCTCCCATTTCCGGCTGTTGAAGGAATTTTGGGACACCCTGTAGAATGCAAAGATTATGCGATCAGAATTAATTTGGATTAGGCAGTGGCGGGGGCGGAGAGGGCCGGCCGTTAGACCGACCCGACCACGCAGACGAAAATCCAGGTTATATGAGTTATATGAAGTTTTAAACATTTAATATCGTTTCTCTCAAAAACTACTGTCTTTATGACAAAAATCAATAGTACATAGAATGTGTATTTCGATGAGACCTACAACTATTATATTATTATTTTATAAATTACCATTATTTACGGAAATAAATGGAAAAAACTATGATTTTTATGGTTTTTTAATGGTTTCCGCCATTACACGTCAAAGTACGTAAGAGTGCAGAGTATAGTCAGTATAGTCGCTTCCGGAAGTTTATCCATTAATATGTATTATACAAAAATCGCATGCTGTTTTTGGGGGCTCATACACGTGCGATCCGAAGTTTTAGGCAACTTGAGAAGGGTCGAGATGCTCGAACAAAGGCCAAGTGTCGAAGATCGTGTCATTTCCTACCCTAACCCCAGGAGTTCCGAGAACCTTTTACTCCCCTCTACAACTTCAGGAAATACCTATGCCTATGCTCTCAGTCTCGAAGAAAAGTATCGGAACGAAGACGCTCAGACTTTCTCGGTTGCCGACGGTGTCACTTAAACCTGGGTTAGAATATTTTCTCGGATGTTCGGATCGCATGTGTATGAATCAACCTTTAGTGCGATTGGAACAGAGCTATTTGGTGACGCTGACGTCCTATGTGGACTTTTCTCCCAGAATCTAATGGTATGAGTGTTAATGCGGTTACTTAATATTCATTTACAGATGGCGAGCCCAGCGTGCACCGAACTAGAAGTAATTATGTTGGACTGGTTGGGAAAAATGTTAGATCTGCCTAAAGAATTTTTGGCTTGCAGTGGCGGTAAAGGAGGCGGTGTTATTCAGGTACTACTGTTTTAAACATCCATGAAAATCGATAATTACCGGACTTTCAATTTGTATGCAAAATAAAAAATATTTCTGAAATTGTCTCTAAGAATCTTAATGAGTCCGAAATAATACAACGGTCTTTTTAAATTGTTTAAAATAATTTTTACAGTTCTGCACTTTGTGCAATCTGTAATTTAATAATTACTTTGCCACTCAGGTCTTGATAAACTCATAGAAATATTTATGACGTTATTTCTAATTAAAACATGAAAATAAAAATTACGTACTCTCATATTAAAAGACTCTGTTTACAATTCGGACTTTGATTACTATACAAAAATTATAGAAAAGTGTGTATTTTTTCACTAAAGCATATTGGCATGTTAGTGCATTCTAAATACAGGGTGTCCCGAATTTAAATGGCAAAGCTTCAGGAACATGTAGGGGACCGAAAAAAGACAAAAAATCTTTTAGAGATTCGCTAGTTTTTGCTTCGTTTCGGAGGAAATCGCAAAAAAAGAAATAAAACAAGTTTTCATTTTTGTACTTATTTATTTACATTTTATTTACGTTATCATCTATTTAATGTAGATATTGTTCAAAATGTTGGTGATATTCGGTGCACAGATACACAATCACAAATACAAGTGTAAACTCAAGAGAGCAACTGACAACGAGATTTTTAATTTTTGCGATTTTCTCCAAAACGAAGCAGAAACGAGCAAATCTCTAAAAGACTTTTTGTCTTAGTTTTTCGTTCCCATACACGCTCCTGAAGTTTTGCTGTTTAAATTCGGAACACCCTGTAGAATGGAGTGGACGCGATAAATGCTTTGTTTGTGCGCATTGTTCGATAACAATGCCGCATGAAAACGTTCTGATGATGTCGGTGGACGTTTTCGACCCTTAACAAATCAAAAACGGAGGAAATCGATTCTCATTTTTGATATGATGTGCGGTCAAAATAGGAGCAAAAAGTTTGAGAAGTTCATTTAGACTTCAGTTTGGCGCACTTTATACGCTCTGAACTATTATGCAAGAGTAAAATCAATCGTTTAGGTAAAGCACGAATAAACACGGATAAACAGGGTCGCAATAAGGGGGGTGCAAAGAGGGCGCTGCTAGCGCCGATATTTATTACTTTCTTTTTAATTTCCATTGTTGGTGGAAGTTAACCTTGCTTTTTTAAATTTTTTATGATGAATATCTGATACAAAATTTGTATTTTTTTGGTATGGGGGCGAAAGCTTCCCTTACTGCAACCCTAACGATAAACTTGGTAATGTATTGTTACACGAAAATTTTATTTGCGAATTAATTTCTGTTCACAGGGAAGTGCGAGCGAAGCCACTCTGGTTGCGCTTCTCGGTGCCAAGGCTAGGAAAATCAGGCAGATCAAGGAACATCATCCCGATTGGACTGACAATGAAATTGTGGGAAAACTAGTCGCTTATGGTTCCTGTAAGTAAAATTCTATTGGTGTACACACTGTAAATCTGTGCATCTATACATTGAACCAAGATACAATAGATTCACGTATCAGATAATATTAGAAATATCATTTCAAATTATTATTTTGTATTATTTATTGTCTTATATACCGGGTATTTCACCTAACTTGACCACCTTGAATATCTTTGTTGTTTTTAAAGATACGTCAAATGTCTGAAGGACAAAGTGGAATGGTAAAATGGGGCTCATACGATACCAAAAAAATTTTAGTTTTTATGTAATTTTTTTAGAGATATGAAGGTCACCTTCATTTTTTTAATATGGTAGGTCACCTTCATTATTTAAATCGAAATATCTCCTGAACTACTAACTTTTCGACATACATAGGTTAGTACCTTTTTATAACGAATGTCCAGCTGCATCGATTGATGTATTAAAAAATACCCCACTCCATTTAAAAAAATGAAGGTGACCTTCATAACTCTAAAGAAAATTACATAAAAAAAAATTTTTGGTATCGTATGAGCCCCATTTTACCATACAATTTTGTCTTCCAGACATTTGACGTATCTTTAAAAACAACAAAGATATTCAAGGTGGTCAAGTTAGGTGAAATATCCGGTATATTATTCAGAAATATTATATCAAATAACATGTTATCTCATTTTATCATTATTTGAGATAATTGTGACATTGTTCTTATAAATTATATTTGGTATTCTGGTTATCAGTTTTGGGTGACGATTTATATGGATATATCCTTTCTTCAATATTATTTTAAAGATTATTTCTTTTAACAAATTTGAAACAAAAAATTTAACGAAATAATACAGTGTTTGTGAATATTATTTTTATTTTCAAACAACAATATCTAAAGTGATTCTACGAAATAAATTATTGCTAATAGTTATTTCTTATTCTATAACTTCAGTTTTATCAAAAAATGTTAGTAAAAATATAGTAAATGGATAAAAAATGGTTTAAGAAGACTGTTTACTTGCCACTTCCACAGAAGATGCACATTACACAGTCTCTTATTTCTCAATTTTTAATTATTCGTCGAAGTCACGCAAAATCAATTCGAAACGGTATCTTTGTATGTCATAATGCTTGCGTTGGTCACAAACAAAATGTTAATAACGCATATTACCATATTGAGGTGTAGCTATCTGATCGTTTCCACACCTGAATAACTGTGGAAGAAACTCGAGAGCAATCTTTATTCAATTCTTCGAACTGCCTTTTCTCTGTTTCCTTCGTTCAGACCAACCAACAGTGTACAGAACAGTGCATTATTCAGAGTTTCACTCCTGGATTTTGATTGTACTTTAACTTACCCATCCCTTGTGCCAATTTGGCATATTTTTCAGTGGAAAATTTGTATTGCTTCTCATTTCAGCCTTACAAGTAGACTGCAAATCTTTACACAAAATAAAAATGTTCTGCATCAATTGTAAGCCACTGGAATCAAACAGATATTTATTTCTATCTTCAATCATTTTAATAAGTTGATGATGATACAGTAAAGCCTTGATTTAAGAAAAACCCTCGGGTCCGTGCTGTTTCTTAGATCGTGTAGCTGGTTCTCCGATTTCGTTGTGACCTCGCCCACCGCGCCGAACGTATACACCACACTAAATACAGTTGAAAAGTTATTGTAATTTTCATTTTAAAAAATAATACTTTTGTTATGATGCATTAAAAATTGATACATTTAGCATACATTAAAACTTTTACACATTCGAACATAAGCGTTATCTAACTAAGCCAACTGTTACTTAGACTTTTCAGAATGACAAGAGATTAATATGGAATACTAAATATGTACTTGTATGTTCTTCTTCTATGTATGTTCATTTGTAAGTAAACTTTTCATAAATAATTTTAAATAACAATATAAACGAAACATATTTAAATAAACTTTATTAATTTAAGTTGTTCGCCATTAAAAAATACTTGAACAAAAAATCGCAATTTTTATAAAATATTTGTGGATTAGTTTGAAACTTAATTATGGTAAAAATAAATGGGAAATTCACAGATTAACTATGTCGCCATAATCGAATTTTCATAATTTAATGATATAATGTTAAAATATCGAATAATATGACTAAATATTATCGTATTCTTATGATTTCTTTGTATTTCAAATTTGATGAAAAGTGACGAGGAGTACGTGGGTCTGAACAGTCCAATTTATTGATATGGGTGTACTTCCGAAAGCGACAACCCTCCGATTTTGCTGAAATTTTTGCCAAAGCTTATCCTTGATTAGAGAAGAAAGTCCCTAAAAGGATTTTTGGCGACAAAGCCTCGTTTACTCCCCACCCCCCTTCAAAGTTTTGACACCTCTTACTACATATTTTCGAAAATATTGATTTTAGAGAAAAAAGATTCCAACAAAAAATGAAGCTCGTAAAAAGCTCTACAAAAAAGGTTATATGCATTTTTTACATAAACCTATTATTTTGGCTGTTATGACCCAAAATATATATATAACTCGGCGGGGGTCAAATTAATTATGTCAAACATTTTTTAAAATTTATAATTTATTAAATATGCGAAAAGTTTTCAATTTAAAGGTTACATATATTTATTTAACGTAAACAAAAGTTAGGGGGGACTTCCGAGGGGCTCTATGCTCCGAGTGGACTGAAATTTTGGCAATAGGTTCCTTTTTGATGGGAGTGATGGTTGCGCGGGGGATTTTTGGCAGCTCGAGAAAGGTTTTTTTGGGTATATTTGATTGGCAAATAAGTTCGTTCGGTTTTTGTAATTTATTCCACGGTAAAAAACCGAACGAACTTATCTGCCAACCCAATACTTCCGAAAATGACATACCTCCGATTTTTTTTAGTCTCTGGATTCTTACTCATTTTGACGTGCTGATTACGAATATGATAGTGAAAATGGCGCAAATTTTATTTTTTTAGCGGAAACCATGAAAAAACCATAAAAATCATAGTTTTTTTATTTACTTCCGTAAATAATGGGAATTTTGAAAAATACTTCAGATGAAAGTTGTAGATCTCATCAAAATACACATTTTATGTTTTATTGATTTTTGTCATAAAGATAATACTTTCAGAGAAAAATGATAGGTAATTATTCACTTATACGGTGCTACCCTCGATTTCAATAATCACATGATTTATCCATTACTATTTAGTTCAAATTCTGTATGACAGCTATATAAAATGCAAAGATTATGTGATTAGAATTAGTTTGGAATAGGGCCGGCCGTTAGACCGGCCCTACCACGCAGACGAGAATCCAGGTTATATGAAGTTTTGAACATTTAATATCATTTTTCTCAAAAACTACTGTCTTTACGACAAAAATCAACACGACATAAACCTACAACTTTTATTTGAAGTATTTTTTAAAATTACCTGTATTTACAGAAATAAATGGAAAAATTATGATTTTTATGTTTTTTTAATGGTTTCCGCCATTACAATAAAAATTGCGCCAATTTTCACTATCATATTCGTAATCAGCACGTCAAAGTACGTAAGAGTCCAGAGTATAAAAAAATCGGAGGGTTGATGCTTTCAGAAGATTATCCATTAATAACAGTACAAAGATTAAAAGAATTGAAGAATATTGATATATTATTATGTGCTAACTGAAATTATTACAGAAGGAAATAAACTTTCTGATTATTTTCTTTTTTGGTGCAACAGATGTAACAAATTGTTATTTTGTATGAAGATACTATGACTGTAAATTACTAAAACGAAGTATCTTTATTGTTTTCATAATTGTGAATATACCCTTAACTATGTTCCACTACATTTAGTTTAGTTTATTTTCAACGACGAATTGAATTTCAAATAAATGTTTTCGTCGTTGGAAAAACTATCGATGACGAAATGATTAGCTTGACGAGAAACTCGAACACGTGCCCAACCGTGATTCTCCATAAACAAGATTAACGATGACGTTGTCCGGTGCTCTTTAACATTTGACAAAGGTACGCGAACCGGGGGTGGAGTGACAGGGCGAGTACGAGGTTGCAGCACTTCATCAGCCAGCACTTTGTCACCATGGCAACGCGTAATAACCACTCGAGTTATTCCAACCTGACCACCCTCGCGCCATCCAAACTCACTCTCTTCGGTAGTCCGAGCTCTCCTGCTATTACCATTCCTCTCGAACGGCCACGTCGAATCGTAGAAAGTTTCCGATGCACAAAAGGGTTTCACCATTTCCTTCAATAACTTCTCATCTCGTCCACTGCGCCGCTGGAATCGTAAAAAAACCCGGACTAAATTCATAAATCTCTTAATGATTAATGATACATCTTTATATTATTGTTAGACCGTATACAGTGCTGTTCACTTGAATAGCCTCGAATAATCCTTTGTTTTTCTTCCAAAATTTTTGTGTAATGTGAAATAAACAAGTTCGGAATGTGTATATGTATAAGCCGGAATGGCGATATTTTCTTTCAAGGTCATCTGAAAGTCATCGTATAGTAGGTCGTTGAATTCGTTTCGACGTCGCCTACAATATTATGAAGTTAAAAATACCCAGGGCCATTTAAAGATAGGACAGCGACCTTGATTTTTTGTTGAAAATCGATTTTTTTTTAATTTAAAAAATTTCAATTTCTTGTCGGTTAAATACTGATTAACCTTGGTAAGAATCACTTTTCTGTCCGACCATCCGAAGGGGTTGAAAAATCGTGGGGACTGTATACCGCTGGTCTCAAGAAAATACCAGCAGACTGTAGGGATTAAAAAACGTGGTAATAACCCTATTTATATCTCGAGAACAATAGAGAACCCACTGATTTCGATGATTTTTTATTACGTTATACAAATCACTATTTTTAACAAATAATTACAACAATTTGTAATATCATGTATTAATTATTATTACTCATTATTTAACAACTTTTTAAATAATTTTTTATAATGCTTACAAA
>CM052311.1:16923820-16963491 GCA_028455605.1 Lasioglossum malachurum
AAAAAAAATTACATAAAAGCAAAAATTTTTTTGATATCGAACGAGCCCCATTTTAGCATTCAATTTTATCCTTCAGACATTGGACGTATCTTTAAAAACAACAAAGATATTCGAGGTGTTCAAGTTAGGTGAAATACTCTGTATGTAAAATTTTACAAAATACCAATGTATTACGTAACAATTATAGAAAACGCAAATGGTAGTTTGGGGAACGTCTTACAAATCTAATAAATTTGATAAAAATGCGATGTAACTCGCAATTTTGTTTTGATGTCATTAATATGAAACATACAGGTTATGTCTCCGTGCCGTACGCGAAAAACAATTACGCTCTCCGCCGATCGGATCGGACCAGAAGCGATCACGAAAATCACGAATTGTTGGGAACGAACGTGATCGAATCACGAATGATCGAAAAGTAACAGTTCTCGCAATTCCTAGCCGGAACGACTTGAAGAGATTCTTTGGAATGTGGTTTAACAGAGATCTAAACCAGGCGACCAGTTAATGTGATCGAATTCTGTGCGCTTGTCAGCGGACAACCTTGCCTGTGAGAAATCGCCAAGGGGAAAGGAGCGGTACGAAACCAGCTTCACAAAAATGAGTCATGGTCATTATTCCTTCACGAGTCGACTTATCTCCATTCACGATAGAGACCGTAGAATATCTACAGTGCAGATCATTGCGTACAGATCAGATCATTCCCTCTCTTTCCGCCGGTCCAACAAAGAGACACATGTCTCCGCCTCCTACCTCGATTCTCAAGACCCACATCGAGAGAACTAAATAGTCTTGCCAATTATTGCAGCATAGATACTACTACGTGTAGAACGCTGTCAGTCAGATTCGAACGCGACGCGGCGCTCGAGGAAAGATACGCGCCGATTTGAAAAATTAGTGGCTATTTTGTTTGTTTGTGTTTTGTGTAAGTTACCATACACTAACTTTGTTTCGTATAATTTATTATTAGACTACGGACTTTACGGATTTATACGGATTTAAACGTATTATTACGGATTTAAAAATAAGTAGATGAAATACAAGACTGTAGGAATATTAGAATAATTTAGAGATGTTACTGGACAGCGGATTTTATGCATTTATTTTATTTTATAATTTAAAACATAGAGAAAATGTTAGAAGAATTTAAGAAAGAAAATAATATTGACAAAGAAAGTAAATATGAAGGAAGAAAATAAATATTGAGAGAGAAAATAAATATGAAGGAAGAAAATAAATATTGACAAAGAAAATAAATATGAAGGAAGAAAATAAATATTGAGAAAGAAAATTAATATGAAGAAAAAAAATAAATATGAAAGAGTAAATAAATATTAAGAAAGAAAATAAATATTGAGAAAGAAAATAAATATGGAGGAGTAAATAAATATTGATGAAAGAAAATAAATATTAAGACAGGAACTAAATATTAAGAAATAAAACAAATTTCTATGTCACATCAGTTTGTTGCATTTCAGGTAGAAAATTTTTACATTTTGCAGGAAGATCCGCTGTCTAGATATTACTATATCATTCATTATAATTATTGAACTAATAAAAATATATATTTATCTGTCTTCTGTTCTTTACAATTGATTTGGAAAATTATAATTCTGCACAAAAATCCGCAGTCTAGCAGAATACTTTAAAAAATTCGACGAGTATTCTAATTTCAAAAACGACTACATACGACGCTTCCGAACGAAAATACTGTTTATTAAAAATAATACTTAACAATGTCAGTTTTTTTGAGACCGATTGATCCTCAAGTATGAAAAACGATCTTTTTGACAAGCTCTATTGTCATCGGAATTGTTTGAAGCATTAAAGAGTGTTTTAATGATTCGCCATACTAATGAAATTCTTTTATTATTATATTATCATTTTATATTTTTTTGAAATGTGTGTGTGTGTGTGTCATTTTAACTAGATTATTTTTTTTTTCAAGTTGAAACAGTATTTTTTTTTAATTTTCTGTCACTTGCTAAAGTAATTTATAAGGAATCTTTATCAATACGACATTTTTACAAATATTATTAGTACGAAAATCTATAAAAACCAAGATAGTTAACCATCGTAGAATGTGATTCCCGCGTTCGTTGAAGCAGGCGTCAAGTTATGATCTTGTTCAAGTGGTTAAGTCCTTCACAACGATTTAACCTGGATGAATGAATTTCATATAGTCATTCCGAGCTACACTGAAGCGATATGAACGTAAACCGGAATGCTTGGTTTACTATTGATAAACGATTTATTTTGTATGTTTAATAGTTTGCTACCTTTGCGATACGAATTATTATTACAATTTTTGAAGAATGAAGAAATGTTTATTCTTATGTCATTTTATTTGTTTACTAAATTAAATCTTGATCGTATGTTAGCGAATACAGTGTTTCACTTCGCCTGCGGCAGTATTATCTACCGATAATTGCGTAATAATTTCCTAGATTGAAGATAAGCGACTACATTTTCATTTTAAATGCGTACTTGCATAAACGATTATATTGCATAACTGTGCAAGGGTGTTGAATGATAATTAATAGAATTTTCGATCATTGCAGGGAAGGCAAAATGGATCCGGAGAGTTTCAAGGATTTTGCCAAGGAAATGGCGGAATACATCACTAACTATCTGGAGAATATCAGGGACAGGTATATTTTTTTTGTTCTTTTTATCTTTATGTATCCTGTTTTATCGACCTTCACGGTTTCTTATACATATACATATACAATCTGTGTATTGAAATGTTCAATAATATTGACTACAATACACTTCCTTAATTCACTATAACGATGCCAAAGAGTAGGGATACAACAAGAGGCGACACTCCAGGCGGAACCTTTGATGTCGATCGTTCGACTGTCCCTTTAAATTGATTTGTTAGGCACGCGGGAAATTTAAATCAACTGGATTTAATATTCTTATTTCGTGACAATGTCTAATCATTACAAATCGATTTATTTTAATCTAGAACATAGTATTTATTAACATTGGCTTTTGAAGTATTTACATTAATTCTACAAGACTGAACAGTTAAAAAAAGAAGGAATACAATACAATGGTAACTGTAGAAAATATATTTCAAGAATGTCCGTTACGGATGTCCATTACGAATGTTCAAACATATATGTTACGATTTTTATAATTATAATCTTAACCTTACACGGACTAATTACACTGTCCAACAAATTTCAAACTTTTTTATACTGCCAATATACTGTGGGGTGGATCTTAATGTTTTTTGCGCTGATTCCGAATCTGCCCTTCATGTTTGTCCTACACGCACAGCTTTTGAGAAACATGACATTGAAAAAAGAACGTATTTTTCAACTTTAAACAAATATTGTGACGTTATTATAAAAGATATTGAATTGTTCTTTACAGCATAAGATTCTGCAGACTTTCCCGAATTCAGTGATACCCAATACTAATACATTATGATTGTTTAAATATATTTAGCATTAAACATGTTAAGCATTAAAGGCGGAGAGACACCACTTTTGCACCAATTTTTGAGGATATTTTTCAATTTATCTCAAAAAATAAAGGTTCAGTAGAAGATCGAACTATACCACACGATAGAGCAGATTTTTATCTTGAGAAACCACCCTTTCAAGTTTGGAACGTCGACGTTTTTCGAACCAGAAAGCAAAATATCTTCGCCCGACATAAGTTGCCACCAGTAGTACGATTTTAATTTCGGGGATGTAATTTAACGAATGTACAATGTTTCTTAAATGTCCATTATATTCTAAAACGATAATATTAATTAAAGTTATTAAAAACTCTCGTCACAATAAGCTTTCAAAGATCAAACTTTTTCAGATGCGATATATCATCGAAAAAATTCCTTTTCTTCATAACGGCGTCCTGGAAAACCTACTGGAAATTAAGTGGCCAATATTTTTTTATATAAAGAATGTATATCTATGTTGAGAACGCACCAGAAACTAAACATTGTTGTTATTATAAAAAAAAATATTTAGTCTACTAAGGAAAATCGTCAAAGTTTTTCACCTTTGACAAGAGATAAAGTTGTCGTTTGTGTCGATTCGTGTGTTCTAACAAAGTGGAACATTTTCGGCAAGATCTCCTCTAAAAGATCCTGCAAAATTCAGATCCTAACCAATCCAGACCCGGAAGTTATGATAGTTTAAAGTTTAAAGCGTCGCGTGACACGCGCACAGTGGTGAGTTCGATCGAAATCGTGGTCAAAATAGGAAGGAGTACAGACATTTCCGATAGTGTGACAAAAAAATGTTTCCTACAAAAAGTAATCAGCACTCAGTCTTCTACAAATCTCAATACAAAAATTTCTATAATTTTCTTTCTTTTAATAAAAAATTGTGTTCACCTTGATTATTTATTTATAACTATATATTTGTTATTCAATAATGTTATAGCTGACGCCAAGACGAATCCAATGATATATTTAATGTGGTCTTTATGTCTTGAAATAATGGTGAAATAGGCGTGAACAGCTAGCGCGTCGATTTGGCCCACCGTGGCGCCGCGCCGCACAGTGGGCAATTCGGATGAAATCGGCGACAAAATCAAAGAACTTTCGATAGAGCGATGAAATTTTTTTTAAATTGAAGCTGAAACTTTGTAGAATATGGAAAAAATAGGGAGATTATGGTACGAACGTTTTTTAACCTTGAGAAAATTCGTTAAACTTGTACAATTTCATGAAAATTGAGATATTTCAGTTCCACGCGTGGAAAAAATTTTTTTAATACATGCTATACATATCATCAAGTAAACGTTCAAATACTTCATTATGTTTAATTTTATTGTGTTTTATATATCAGAATACAATATACCTTCATGCTAGTGGGTTATCAAATCATTTCAACGAAAGTTATTACATTAGTTTTGTTCACAAAAAGCGATTTCTTGCAAAATCCTGAGGTCGTAGACAGATTTTGAGACCAGATTTGAAATTAGCGTGAAAAAATCTACGGGAAATGATGTATAGCATGTATTAAAAAAATTTTTTCCGCGCGTGGAACTGAAAAACCTCAATTTTCATAAAATTGTACAAGTTTAATGAATTTTCTCAAGGTTAAAAAACGTTCGTACAATAATCTCCCTATTTTTCCCATATTCTACAAAGTTTCAGCTTCAATTTAAAAAAAATTTCATCGCTCTATCTCATTTCTATCGAAAGTTCCTTGATTTTGTCGCCGATTTCATCCGAATTGCCCACTGTGCGCCGCACAATCTTTCAACTTTAATATATTTAAAAATTGTTTTTCCTATAAAGTAACAACCCTTCAAAGCTCCCAAATCCAAAATATTATTCATTTTAGATAATTCTGTGATGAGACATACAGCGTTGTAAAGACAATGTCAGAAAATTCAAAGTAAAATAAAACGTTTTAGATTTCAATCATCGAATATCAGAAAACAGATTTTAATGATGGTTTTATATATGTTAGTAAGCGCATTTCAAATATTTAATCCAGTTTTAAGCATTGTTTAGTCCCTACACGAATAGCGTAAATTAATAGCATTTCAAACTTTGAAAAGAATTAGGTATACAAAAACGCTTAAGAGCGCTAAACATCGGACTTGTTTTATATGAAAGCTTGAACATTTACTAAGAAGAGCATATAAATTTTAACGGTTGGACAGGTATACACAGTAACGAAGGAATACGAGTGATTATAACGATACACGACAGTATTTATTAAAGATAAAGATTGAGCGATATACACGTGTACGGTTAGAAGATACAAGAAGAAAGTTAGTTATTCAGTAACGCCCGTCAGAGGGCGAGGCGGCGCCAGCAGGGCGCGTTCGCAAAGCGACTCTTTGAGTCTCGCCAATCACGGCGCGCCGTCCGAGCATATCGGTCGTGTGACCAATCACACCCATTGCTCACACTTCCCCTCGAGATGCGGGCAAGCTCCGTAGCCACGACGAAGTGTTTCTCAAACCAAGCAGCCCGATGCACCGCCAGAACTTTGGACCGGGCAGTGCCTTCGTCAGGACGTCGGCTACCATGTCTTCCGTTGGAACGTGCGAGACCTCCAATTTCCCGTTTTTGAGTGCCTCTCGTATGAAATGATGCCTGACGTCTATATGCTTTGTCCTGGAGTGGAACGTCGGGTTTTGTGCCAATTTTAGAGCACCCATGTTGCCGTTGAAGACCCTGATTCTAGCCAGCCTCTCGAAACCGAGCTCGACCAATAGGGATCCGAGATACATGGCCTGCTTTGCGACTTCGGCCAATCCCATGTATTCGGCCTCGGTTGATGAAAGAGCGACGGTCCTTTGTTTCTTAGAATCCCAGGAGACAGCCCCCTCACCTAAAACAAAAGTGTGTCCCGTATAGGAACGTCGATCAATTGTACAGCCGGCCCAATCTGCGTCCACATAACCTGTTAGTGGTTTCTTGGACGGTCTGAATTGAAGGCTCAAGTTGGTTGTTCCTTTCAAGTAACGCAGTACGCGCTTCGCTACCATCCAATGCGATCGTCCATACTTGTCATTGAACTGACTCAGGACGCTGACAGTCTAGTTGCCACGGCCAAGTACATGAGTGATCCAACCAGCTCGCGATACGGGAGAGCCTTCTCCTCTTCACTCGGAGCTTCCTCGAGTTCTGTCAATTTCGTGTTGATATCCAACGGTGTGTTTACAGGCTTCGATTCACTCATCCCAAAACGTTCCAGGACTTCGAGCACATAGCCTTCCTGACGCATGCTTATCTGGTTCGATTCTCGCAGGAATTCTATTCTCAGACAGTACCTTGGTTCTCCAAGATCCTTAATGTCGAATTGTCTGCTCATATGGTGCTTGAACTTCGTTATAAGGTCGGTTTTACGGGAGAACGTTAAGATGTCCTCTACGTAAACAGCAATGTACAGCGAG
Organism: Lasioglossum malachurum; assembly: GCA_028455605.1. Classification (NCBI taxonomy): domain Eukaryota; kingdom Metazoa; phylum Arthropoda; class Insecta; order Hymenoptera; family Halictidae; genus Lasioglossum; species Lasioglossum malachurum. Next base: position 16,930,700 of record CM052311.1, read on the forward strand.
TCTCCCCCTTGCTCGAATCGGTATATGCAAGGATCTGACTCAGAAGGCCTTGCTCCAAACCTATTCAGCACGTCGTCTAGCTTCTTGTGCTAGCTTCTTCCGGCCTGGCGAAGGCCATACAGTGACTTTCTCAGCTTGCAGACCCTGTCCCCGGTTTGCAAGTCCTTTAGCATGTTTCTCGCCTTGATCTCGGCATCGCTTCCCCTGGCTTCTGTATCGCTGATTAACTTGAGCGCTTTGGATAGCGAATGTGGCACTTCCATGAAGATTTCTTCTTCCAGCACTCCATTCAGATAGACCGTTTCGTTGTCGAATTGCCTCATTTCCATCCCCTCGCTCGCAGCCAGCGCGACCAGCAGGCGAATCGAACTCAAGCGGGCGACTGGTCCGAACGTCTGATTGAAATGGATACCTGGGCGCTGGGCGAATCCCCTAGCGACGATTCGTGCCTTTCTCCTCTCAAGCGTGCCATCAGGATTGTACTTGTTTCGGAGTACTATGCGAGATCCGATGACCTGTCAACCTTCAGGGCGTTTTACCAAATCCCAAGTGTTATTTTTTAGGATGGATTTGACTTCGTTTGCCATTGCGCGGTACCACTCTTCAGAATCCGGGCCTGAAATGGCTTCCCTCATGGGCACCTCTGTTAACGAGGCGCATTCGGCGTCCGCGCATTGAGCCTCTTCTCGCCGAACCCGGAATAGTTTCCGAGGTCTTCCTACTCTTCCGGGTCCTCTTCTCGGTGTCGTGCGGTTCCTGTCAGTGTCTTCAGGAGCTGACTGCACAGCCGGAACGTCGTTCCTATCGGCCCCTGTGGGGGCTGATTCGATGTAGATCTTCGCGTTGTCGGTGTCCAGATCCTCTGTTCGCCCTTCGTTCAGGTCAGAGGTCTCTTCTGGGACGAAATCTTCGAATCCTGATTTCGGCGATGCTCTATGAGTTTCCAGAAATCTAACGTTCCTCGTGATTTCGATCTTCCTTTCTTCAGGGAGCCACACTCTGTACCCTTTTGCATTCGATGCATATCCCAGGAGAATTCCCTTTCTGGCACGGTGATCTAGCTTCCCCTTGCTAGGTAATCTGTTGAGGCAAAACACATTAGATCCGAACTCGCGGAAATGACTTACGTTCGGGGCTGTTCCTATCCACAGTTCATGCGGTGTTCGGCCATCCAAGCTCCTGATCGGACATTTGTTCCGAATGTAGTTTGCAGTTGAAACTGCTTCAGCCCAAAACGACGGCGGCAATCCCGATTGAATGAGTAGACACCGCGCCATCTCGACAAGTGTCCGATTTTTCCGCTCGGCAGCACCATTCTGTTCGGGGTTGTATGCGATGGAAAGACGTCGTTGAAGTCCGTTTGTCTTCAAGAAGCCATCGAACTCCGGAGTTTATGTACTCTCTTCCGTTGTCCGATTGTAGGAATTTTATTTTTCTTTTCATCTGATTCTCCGCTGACGCCTTGAATTCCTTAAATGCTTCGAGAGCATCGCTTTTGTTTCTGAGAAAGCGTACTTCACACCACCTGGAATGTAATGGCTTTTACAAATATAATTAAAAATATTTTATTTAAAACTGTGCGCGCGAAAAACATAATATTAATTATAAAAAACAAAAATATAATTTTTATAAACAACAATAACAATTCACATTACATCATGTTGACAAATCATTATTGTCATCACTTTCTTCTTCAACACCTTTCAATATTAATTGTTCGACTGCATCATCAAAATGCGTTTGCTTCTTAAAAACTTGTCTATTATTTAAAGATATCGAAGAAATTGTAATGTCAGACGTATACATATAACAAAGTGTGGAAGAGATCTGTTATGGTTTCCCGCCTTGTAAATTTTCTTGTATGATATTCTCTAATACTTCGAAAGTCGTTATTCCATGGCCCCCTCGGAAAACATTCCTATTGGTAGTGTACCAGATTTTATTATGTCCGCTGCGTGAATTAATATTTTATGCATACTCGATGGCATGTTATACCATTTATAACATTCGACACTCATATTTTAAAAGAATTGAATCAAATCTTAACGCCTAACGCGCCGCGCCAGAGGTTCGGGTTCGGCCGGAATCAGGCGACACATACCCTTTGAACAATAATAATTTGTGTACCAGGACCGAACAGGATGTGATTCTTGTACGATTTCATAGAGAAATGAACGCTGATAATAATGCACTTCGATACAATGAGGGCCCATGGGGACTCGAAAGATATCCTTCACCAAAGATTGAAAACTTTGAAGATTCTCTTTAGTTTATTGAGCATTGTTATTTCAATAAATTATAAATATTAAATCTTAGTACAAGAAATATACTCTAAATACAGGCAAATACTATCCATTTGCAACAAAAATGGACACATTAAATAGATTCTCCAGGGTATCAATATGAAAAGAGGTAATTTTTTCGCGGTGGCAAATAGGATTCATAAAATGTTGATCTTTAAATGCTTGTTCTAATCACAATTTTCAATAAATCTCATTAATTACATCGTTTTCGAATTTCATGGACATTTAGGATACATTCAATAAACATCGATTTGGGCAAGCTGCTTTTTTTGCCAAATGAACAGCTAGATCGAGCGCGTGGACCAGTGTGCGCCATATCCCGTCCGGAGCGCCACTGACGGCAACTCATGTCGGGTGAAGATATTTTGTAGGGGTGTGCGAGATCCCGATCGGGACGGGAATTTCTCCGGGACGGAATCCCGAGTCGTTCGGAATCCCGAAAATTCTCTGGAATTTCCGAAAATATCTATGATCCCCAACATTTTGAAGTTTCTCCATACTTCCAATAATTACAAGAATCTGACAGCCATTGTGTTCTCGAAGATTACTTGTCTTATTAATATCTTATTAGTCGGGAAGGTTTATGTTTGTAATATTGTAGAAAGTAATTGCGAATTTCGATAATTCTGAGAATGCAGAATGCAGAATAGTCAATCAGTGATTGACAATCACACCATCATGTTCCGAGCCATCTCAATGGGTCATTCCAAGCCAAATCGATCACTTTTTGCAGGCACCATCGTCGATTTTGTTCTAAATGAAATATGTTATAGTCCATGTGAAATCAGGGGGGGGGGGGTTTAAGTCATCATTTAGCCGGTTTCGAATTTTTTTACTTTATAATGTCGACAAATATAAACAAATTCTTTTTTACATTTTTTTCGATGAGGGGCCAAAGTGACTTAAATTTTGAAAAAAAATATGGTCATATTTCTTGAAGTTTGCCCTTTTAAATGAATCCCGAATCTTCGCGGGATCCCGTATATTTTCGGGAAACCCGAATCATCTCGGGAATCCCGAACATTTTCGGGAATCTTGCACACCCCTCATATTTTGCTTTCCGGTTCAAAAAAAAGTCGACGTTCTAAACTTGAATGGGTTATTTCTCAGAATAAAAGTCTGCTCTATCGCGTGGTATTGTTCGATTTTCTGCTGGACCTTTATTTTTTGAGATAAATTGAAAAATATCCTCAGAAATTGGTGCAAAAGTGGTGTCTCTCCGTTTTTAATGATTGTTGAAACATGTTCAAACAATCATTATGTATTAATATTGGATATCACTGTATTCGGCAAAGTCTACACAATCGTTTGCTGTAAAGAACAATCCAATATCTTTTATAATAACATCACAATATTTGTTTAAAGGTGAAAAATATGTTTTTTTCGAAGTCATGTTTCTCAAAAAGTGTGCGTGTAAGAGAAAAATTTAAAAAAAACTCTATAAGATCCGCCCAACAGTATGTTCGAAACATTTTTGGGGTGTTGGACAGTGTAATACTATCATTCTTACACATCATACAAGTATTTCCAACTATTATTGCTTACAATTAAATATATTTATAACTAATAATATAAATATGTATAATGTAATTTTGGTTATAATAATTTAAATGTATTACAATATGTATTATAAAATATATACGAGCATTGCCGAAGTTTTCCGATTCTCACCGATTGAACCTTTAAATTGGTTGTATGGATTGTCTCTCTCTAAAAAGTCGTTTTCTTTCTTATTATACTCCTACTCTTTGGCGCGATACTGTATAACTATTCTGAAAGTTAACAATTTGACAGTACTGTAGCATTAAGCAATAGTTATAAAAACATATAAAGTTTGCCAACATACATTCTCAATTTAGTACAAGAATTACGCACTAAAAATTCAGGTTCAAGCACACGGAAGCAGAATAAAAGAAAAGAAATTAGTTATGTTTTCACTTCACACATTCATGAGAAATATAATTTAAAGTGGATCCGAAAACTATTTGTACACTAACAATAATAAAATTCGACTCATTTTAAAGCACGAAGCTTCTATTTTTGCAGAATTATTTTCTAGGATTTTTGTACATGACATCACAGTTTGATGTAATCGTCTAAACAAATTCTTTTTTCGAATAAATTTATTACTTAATCTACGATGTTTATGACTGTTTTATAGAAAAAAATAAGAGACCTTCACGGTGTACGTTACATGGCTCACATTATTGTAAAAATGGCAGTAACATAAATCGACTATCAAAAATCGTAAATCGTATTTTATAACCTACCACTAACCAATTATTTAAATTATATAGATGATTTTGTGGTAAACGATTAAATAAAGATATTTAATTGCGCAGATATTATAATATGAGTAGCACGAAGTTCAAATAAATTCAATCTTGTTATTTTTATAAGGCAACATGTACTTGTAAAGCTCACTAAGTTTAGTGCTAAATATTGTGAATGAATGTTGTAAATGAATATTAAATATAAAAGTAGTTATGAAAAACAAACAGACAAACAGACAGACAGACAGACAAGAAAACGAACTAATAAAAACGTGGTAAGAAATGAAAAATTTCGTTCGTATATCAGTATAAACGTTAATTACGAAGTGTAATCCATAGGAGAGTGTTGCCAACGGTAGAACCTGGGTACATGAAGCCTCTCTTGCCATTAGAGGCTCCACAAACTCCAGAAACTTGGAAAGATATTATGACGGACATCGAAAGAATAATAATGCCAGGTGTAAGTACGCATATCCTATTTAAAGCTAACTCACAAATACATAATACTGGAATGTACAATTAATAGATTGATTTTATGCTACAATTACACAAAAATTGTACTCGAATTAATCAATTTATCATATAACTACAGAACATGTGATAAATTAAGCGAATTAGTCATTATTAAACTGCGGATTTTATGCGTTTATGACAAAAGGGAGTAGGCAAAACATAAAACAATATGTAGAAAGATGAAAGGAATTTAGAAGTATCAATATGTCATCATTGAAATTGTTAAAATGAGAAACAAAATTTTCATTTGGCTGCACGGCCTTGTAATTGATACAGAAAACTTTTATTTTGATTAAAATATTAAAATCAGTACAGACACAGACTTAATTCCTGACCATTCTATGTATATTTCACATTCATACTGATTCTCAGGAATTATTCTCAACAATATGTTATTCAAAAAAATAGAATTTTTTTCATATTTTTCTGCACAAAACGCATTCTGATATCTCTAATGGTTCAGAAGTTATACTAAAATGTCACTAAAATCTTCGATGCAGCCGCCAGTGTGTGGCGGAAGCATGGGGAATATCGTTGTAGAAGGGGCAGGTAGAGTGGGGACAAAAGTATTAATCTGGCGACTTTGATTGTATGCATGTATAATAGAATGGATGCTTACAATATCGCGATGACAAAGAAAAGGAACGTGGGCGTATACTAAAATAATACTATTTCATTTTAGGTCACACATTGGCACAGTCCGAAATTTCACGCATACTTTCCCACAGCTCAATCGTATCCAGCAATTGTTGCTGACATGCTGAGTGGCGCTATTGCTTGTATTGGATTCACGTGGGTAAGAATCAGTAACACGAATTAATGAAGTACATTTCTATTTTAAGACGTACTATTCATTGAGACTCCACGTGCCGTACGTTAAATTACTTTTGTTCCGATAACCTCACAATTATTCCGCGAGACTTATGATGTTATAATTCCTATAAAATTATATTTTTAACTTCAGTTGTAAATTAAATTATTAACCATACCGTGACTGGTCAAATGACCGTTTCACAGTTTTTGTGTTATAATTAGACTGCAGATCTTCATGCAGGCTACAGAAGCTAAATATAAATTAGACACATTTTATACACACATTTTATGTTTTATTGATTTTTGTCATAAAGATAATACTTTCAGAGAAAAATGATAGGTAATTATTCACTTATACGGAGCCACCTTTGATTTCAATAATCGCATGATTTATCCATTACTATCTAGTTCAAATTCTGTATGACGGCTATATACAGGGTATCCCAAAATTCCTTCAACAGCCGGAAATGGGAGGTTCCTGAAATCATTTGAATAATAATGGTAATTTTAAAAAATACTTCAAATAAAAGTTGTAGGTCCCATCGAAATGCACATTTTATGTCGTATCGATTTTTGTCATAAAGACAGTAATTTTTGAGAAAAACGATATTAAATGTCTAAAACTTCATACAACTCATATAACCTGTATACCTGTATACCCATATTTTCGTCTGCGTGGTCGGGCCGGTCTAATGGCCGGCCCTCTCCACCTCCACCACCACCTAATCCAAACTAATTCTGTTCGCATAATCTTTGCATTCTACAGGATGTCCCAAAATTCCTGCACATCCCGGAAATGGGAGGTTCCTGAGATCATTTGAAGCAACATTTTCCTTTGCAAAACTGTTATCCGCGGATTTGTTTAGGAGTTATTAACGAAAAACACGGGCCAATCAGAGCGCGACCTAGTCGGCCCGGCGCGCCAACTGTTTATTGGCAGACTGTGCCAACTCGCGTCTAGGTCGCACTCTGATTGGTCTGTGTTTTTCGTTAATAACTCCTAAACAAAACCGCGGATAATATTTTTGCAAAGGAAAATGTTGCTTCCAATGACGTCAGGGACCTCCCATTTCCGGCTGTTGAAGGAATTTTGGGACACCCTGTAGAATGCAAAGATTATGCGATCAGAATTAATTTGGATTAGGCAGTGGCGGGGGCGGAGAGGGCCGGCCGTTAGACCGACCCGACCACGCAGACGAAAATCCAGGTTATATGAGTTATATGAAGTTTTAAACATTTAATATCGTTTCTCTCAAAAACTACTGTCTTTATGACAAAAATCAATAGTACATGGAATGTGTATTTCGATGAGACCTACAACTATTATATTATTATTTTATAAATTACCATTATTTACGGAAATAAATGGAAAAAACTATGATTTTTATGGTTTTTTAATGGTTTCCGCCATTACACGTCAAAGTACGTAAGAGTGCAGAGTATAGTCAGTATAGTCGCTTCCGGAAGTTTATCCATTAATATGTATTATACAAAAATCGCATGCTGTTTTTGGGGGCTCATACACGTGCGATCCGAAGTTTTAGGCAACTTGAGAAGGGTCGAGATGCTCGAACAAAGGCCAAGTGTCGAAGATCGTGTCATTTCCTACCCTAACCCCAGGAGTTCCGAGAACCTTTTACTCCCCTCTACAACTTCAGGAAATACCTATGCCTATGCTCTCAGTCTCGAAGAAAAGTATCGGAACGAAGACGCTCAGACTTTCTCGGTTGCCGACGGTGTCACTTAAACCTGGGTTAGAATATTTTCTCGGATGTTCGGATCGCATGTGTATGAATCAACCTTTAGTGCGATTGGAACAGAGCTATTTGGTGACGCTGACGTCCTATGTGGACTTTTCTCCCAGAATCTAATGATATGAGTGGGGTCTCGCAGATCAGTGTCGCCAGATGAGGGGAATCACGGTGAGATGATGTACCCCCTCTCTGATGACCAGACCAGTCTACGGCACGAGCACCGTGGTCTACGATCTTAGTAGGGGACGTTGGAGTGTGCGCATGGTGCTGGAACGGGATAGTGGAAGGGGAAAAGGAGGAGAGGAAATGAGGCCGGTTTCTAGTCTACCTCATCTGGCGACACCGTCGCAAATCCCCAGCGTCCTACTGTCGAAATTACTGCCATCTCCTAATAGACGATCAGTACATTTTATGCTCGGTATAGTTAGTGTTGTGAGGCTCTAATTTATTATGCGGTTACTTAATATTCATTTACAGATGGCGAGCCCAGCGTGCACCGAACTAGAAGTAATTATGTTGGACTGGTTGGGAAAAATGTTAGATCTGCCTAAAGAATTTTTGGCTTGCAGTGGCGGTAAAGGAGGCGGTGTTATTCAGGTACTACTGTTTTAAACATCCATGAAAATCGATAATTACCGGACTTTCAATTTGTATGCAAAATAAAAAATATTTCTGAAATTGTCTCTAAGAATCTTAATGAGTCCGAAATAATACAACGGTCTTTTTAAATTGTTTAAAATAATTTTTACAGTTCTGCACTTTGTGCAATCTGTAATTTAATAATTACTTTGCCACTCAGGTCTTGATAAACTCATAGAAATATTTATGACGTTATTTCTAATTAAAACATGAAAATAAAAATTACGTACTCTCATATTAAAAGACTCTGTTTACAATTCGGACTTTGATTACTATACAAAAATTATAGAAAAGTGTGTATTTTTTCACTAAAGCATATTGGCATGTTAGTGCATTCTAAATACAGGGTGTCCCGAATTTAAATGGCAAAGCTTCAGGAACATGTAGGGGACCGAAAAAAGACAAAAAATCTTTTAGAGATTCGCTAGTTTTTGCTTCGTTTCGGAGGAAATCGCAAAAAAAGAAATAAAACAAGTTTTCATTTTTGTACTTATTTATTTACATTTTATTTACGTTATCATCTATTTAATGTAGATATTGTTCAAAATGTTGGTGATATTCGGTGCACAGATACACAATCACAAATACAAGTGTAAACTCAAGAGAGCAACTGACAACGAGATTTTTAATTTTTGCGATTTTCTCCAAAACGAAGCAGAAACGAGCAAATCTCTAAAAGACTTTTTGTCTTAGTTTTTCGTTCCCATACACGCTCCTGAAGTTTTGCTGTTTAAATTCGGAACACCCTGTAGAATGGAGTGGACGCGATAAATGCTTTGTTTGTGCGCATTGTTCGATAACAATGCCGCATGAAAACGTTCTGATGATGTCGGTGGACGTTTTCGACCCTTAACAAATCAAAAACGGAGGAAATCGATTCTCATTTTTGATATGATGTGCGGTCAAAATAGGAGCAAAAAGTTTGAGAAGTTCATTTAGACTTCAGTTTGGCGCACTTTATACGCTCTGAACTATTATGCAAGAGTAAAATCAATCGTTTAGGTAAAGCACGAATAAACACGGATAAACAGGGTCGCAATAAGGGGGGTGCAAAGAGGGCGCTGCTAGCGCCGATATTTATTACTTTCTTTTTAATTTCCATTGTTGGTGGAAGTTAACCTTGCTTTTTTAAATTTTTTATGATGAATATCTGATACAAAATTTGTATTTTTTTGGTATGGGGGCGAAAGCTTCCCTTACTGCAACCCTAACGATAAACTTGGTAATGTATTGTTACACGAAAATTTTATTTGCGAATTAATTTCTGTTCACAGGGAAGTGCGAGCGAAGCCACTCTGGTTGCGCTTCTCGGTGCCAAGGCTAGGAAAATCAGGCAGATCAAGGAACATCATCCCGATTGGACTGACAATGAAATTGTGGGAAAACTAGTCGCTTATGGTTCCTGTAAGTAAAATTCTATTGGTGTACACACTGTAAATCTGTGCATCTATACATTGAACCAAGATACAATAGATTCACGTATCAGATAATATTAGAAATATCATTTCAAATTATTATTTTGTATTATTTATTGTCTTATATACCGGGTATTTCACCTAACTTGACCACCTTGAATATCTTTGTTGTTTTTAAAGATACGTCAAATGTCTGAAGGACAAAGTGGAATGGTAAAATGGGGCTCATACGATACCAAAAAATTTTAGTTTTTATGTAATTTTTTTAGAGATATGAAGGTCACCTTCATTTTTTTAATATGGTAGGTCACCTTCATTATTTAAATCGAAATATCTCCTGAACTACTAACTTTTCGACATACATAGGTTAGTACCTTTTTATAACGAATGTCCAGCTGCATCGATTGATGTATTAAAAAATACCCCACTCCATTTAAAAAAATGAAGGTGACCTTCATAACTCTAAAGAAAATTACATGAAAAAAAATTTTTGGTATCGTATGAGCCCCATTTTACCATACAACTTTGTCTTCCAGACATTTGACGTATCTTTAAAAACAACAAAGATATTCAAGGTGGTCAAGTTAGGTGAAATATCCGGTATATTATTCAGAAATATTATATCAAATAACATGTTATCTCATTTTATCATTATTTGAGATAATTGTGACATTGTTCTTATAAATTATATTTGGTATTCTGGTTATCAGTTTTGGGTGACGATTTATATGGATATATCCTTTCTTCAATATTATTTTAAAGATTATTTCTTTTAACAAATTTGAAACAAAAAATTTAACGAAATAATACAGTGTTTGTGAATATTATTTTTATTTTCAAACAACAATATCTAAAGTGATTCTACGAAATAAATTATTGCTAATAGTTATTTCTTATTCTATAACTTCAGTTTTATCAAAAAATGTTAGTAAAAATATAGTAAATGGATAAAAAATGGTTTAAGAAGACTGTTTACTTGCCACTTCCACAGAAGATGCACATTACACAGTCTCTTATTTCTCAATTTTTAATTATTCGTCGAAGTCACGCAAAATCAATTCGAAACGGTATCTTTGTATGTCATAATGCTTGCGTTGGTCACAAACAAAATGTTAATAACGCATATTACCATATTGAGGTGTAGCTATCTGATCGTTTCCACACCTGAATAACTGTGGAAGAAACTCGAGAGCAATCTTTATTCAATTCTTCGAACTGCCTTTTCTCTGTTTCCTTCGTTCAGACCAACCAACAGTGTACAGAACAGTGCATTATTCAGAGTTTCACTCCTGGATTTTGATTGTACTTTAACTTACCCATCCCTTGTGCCAATTTGGCATATTTTTCAGTGGAAAATTTGTATTGCTTCTCATTTCAGCCTTACAAGTAGACTGCAAATCTTTACACAAAATAAAAATGTTCTGCATCAATTGTAAGCCACTGGAATCAAACAGATATTTATTTCTATCTTCAATCATTTTAATAAGTTGATGATGATACAGTAAAGCCTTGATTTAAGAAAAACCCTCGGGTCCGTGCTGTTTCTTAGATCGTGTAGCTGGTTCTCCGATTTCGTTGTGACCTCGCCCACCGCGCCGAACGTATACACCACACTAAATACAGTTGAAAAGTTATTGTAATTTTCATTTTAAAAAATAATACTTTTGTTATGATGCATTAAAAATTGATACATTTAGCATACATTAAAACTTTTACACATTCGAACATAAGCGTTATCTAACTAAGCCAACTGTTACTTAGACTTTTCAGAATGACAAGAGATTAATATGGAATACTAAATATGTACTTGTATGTTCTTCTTCTATGTATGTTCATTTGTAAGTAAACTTTTCATAAATAATTTTAAATAACAATATAAACGAAACATATTTAAATAAACTTTATTAATTTAAGTTGTTCGCCATTAAAAAATACTTGAACAAAAAATTGCAATTTTTATAAAATATTTGTGGATTAGTTTGAAACTTAATTATGGTAAAAATAAATGGGAAATTCACAGATTAACTATGTCGCCATAATCGAATTTTCATAATTTAATGATATAATGTTAAAATATCGAATAATATGACTAAATATTATCGTATTCTTATGATTTCTTTGTATTTCAAATTTGATGAAAAGTGACGAGGAGTACGTGGGTCTGAACAGTCCAATTTATTGATATGGGTGTACTTCCGAAAGCGACAACCCTCCGATTTTGCTGAAATTTTTGCCAAAGCTTATCCTTGATTAGAGAAGAAAGTCCCTAAAAGGATTTTTGGCGACAAAGCCTCGTTTACTCCCCACCCCCCTTCAAAGTTTTGACACCTCTTACTACATATTTTCGAAAATATTGATTTTAGAGAAAAAAGATTCCAACAAAAAATGAAGCTCGTAAAAAGCTCTACAAAAAAGGTTATATGCATTTTTTACATAAACCTATTATTTTGGCTGTTATGACCCAAAATATATATATAACTCGGCGGGGGTCAAATTAATTATGTCAAACATTTTTTAAAATTTATAATTTATTAAATATGCGAAAAGTTTTCAATTTAAAGGTTACATATATTTATTTAACGTAAACAAAAGTTAGGGGGGACTTCCGAGGGGCTCTATGCTCCGAGTGGACTGAAGTTTTGGCAATAGGTTCCTTTTTGATGGGAGTGATGGTTGCGCGGGGGATTTTTGGCAGCTCGAGAAAGGTTTTTTTGGGTATATTTGATTGGCAAATAAGTTCGTTCGGTTTTTGTAATTTATTCCACGGTAAAAAACCGAACGAACTTATCTGCCAACCCAATACTTCCGAAAATGACATACCTCCGATTTTTTTTAGTCTCTGGATTCTTACTCATTTTGACGTGCTGATTACGAATATGATAGTGAAAATGGCGCAAATTTTATTTTTTTAGCGGAAACCATGAAAAAACCATAAAAATCATAGTTTTTTTATTTACTTCCGTAAATAATGGGAATTTTGAAAAATACTTCAGATGAAAGTTGTAGATCTCATCAAAATACACATTTTATGTTTTATTGATTTTTGTCATAAAGATAATACTTTCAGAGAAAAATGATAGGTAATTATTCACTTATACGGTGCTACCCTTGATTTCAATAATCACATGATTTATCCATTACTATTTAGTTCAAATTCTGTATGACAGCTATATAAAATGCAAAGATTATGTGATTAGAATTAGTTTGGAATAGGGCCGGCCGTTAGACCGGCCCTACCACGTAGACGAGAATCCAGGTTATATGAAGTTTTGAACATTTAATATCATTTTTCTCAAAAACTACTGTCTTTACGACAAAAATCAACACGACATAAACCTACAACTTTTATTTGAAGTATTTTTTAAAATTACCTGTATTTACAGAAATAAATGGAAAAATTATGATTTTTATGTTTTTTTAATGGTTTCCGCCATTACAATAAAAATTGCGCCAATTTTCACTATCATATTCGTAATCAGCACGTCAAAGTACGTAAGAGTCCAGAGTATAAAAAAATCGGAGGGTTGATGCTTTCAGAAGATTATCCATTAATAACAGTACAAAGATTAAAAGAATTGAAGAATATTGATATATTATTATGTGCTAACTGAAATTATTACAGAAGGAAATAAACTTTCTGATTATTTTCTTTTTTGGTGCAACAGATGTAACAAATTGTTATTTTGTATGAAGATACTATGACTGTAAATTACTAAAACGAAGTATCTTTATTGTTTTCATAATTGTGAATATACCCTTAACTATGTTCCACTACATTTAGTTTAGTTTATTTTCAACGACGAATTGAATTTCAAATAAATGTTTTCGTCGTTGGAAAAACTATCGATGACGAAATGATTAGCTTGACGAGAAACTCGAACACGTGCCCAACCGTGATTCTCCATAAACAAGATTAACGATGACGTTGTCCGGTGCTCTTTAACATTTGACAAAGGTACGCGAACCGGGGGTGGAGTGACAGGGCGAGTACGAGGTTGCAGCACTTCATCAGCCAGCACTTTGTCACCATGGCAACGCGTAATAACCACTCGAGTTATTCCAACCTGACCACCCTCGCGCCATCCAAACTCACTCTCTTCGGTAGTCCGAGCTCTCCTGCTATTACCATTCCTCTCGAACGGCCACGTCGAATCGTAGAAAGTTTCCGATGCACAAAAGGGTTTCACCATTTCCTTCAATAACTTCTCATCTCGTCCACTGCGCCGCTGGAATCGTAAAAAAACCCGGACTAAATTCATAAATCTCTTAATGATTAATGATACATCTTTATATTATTGTTAGACCGTATACAGTGCTGTTCACTTGAATAGCCTCGAATAATCCTTTGTTTTTCTTCCAAAATTTTTGTGTAATGTGAAATAAACAAGTTCGGAATGTGTATATGTATAAGCCGGAATGGCGATATTTTCTTTCAAGGTCATCTGAAAGTCATCGTATAGTAGGTCGTTGAATTCGTTTCGACGTCGCCTACAATATTATGAAGTTAAAAATACCCAGGGCCATTTAAAGATAGGACAGCGACCTTGATTTTTTGTTGAAAATCGATTTTTTTTTAATTTAAAAAATTTCAATTTCTTGTCGGTTAAATACTGATTAACCTTGGTAAGAATCACTTTTCTGTCCGACCATCCGAAGGGGTTGAAAAATCGTGGGGACTGTATACCGCTGGTCTCAAGAAAATACCAGCAGACTGTAGGGATTAAAAAACGTGGTAATAACCCTATTTATATCTCGAGAACAATAGAGAACCCACTGATTTCGATGATTTTTTATTACGTTATACAAATCACTATTTTTAACAAATAATTACAACAATTTGTAATATCATGTATTAATTATTATTACTCATTATTTAACAACTTTTTAAATAATTTTTTATAATGCTTACAAATTCTTATTCATATATTATATATTTATATCGTATACAAAATAAAAAATCCCGGAGATAATGAACAGGTCCAAGTATTTTTCTTCTGTGTTTCATTGTGAATCCGCTATAATTTAAACAATAATATACAGGGAGGTCCGTTTAAATAAGGCCACCTAAATATCTCTTCAGGTTATTGTGATGCAAAAAATATTTGTTACGTAATGTGCATGGTGCCAATGGACCAAATATTTGAATGAAGGTCATTTTCTTCGGAGTTATCAAGGTCATCGATGTTTTTTGATACATAAGTACATTTTTTTTATTGTATCGTGTAGCTGATCGAAAAATACATTCAGATATTTATAAAAACATGACCTTGAAATGACCTTGATCTCCGAAAATTGACGTTCCTGACGTGGTCCATCTCTTCACGTTATTGTGATGGAAAAATATCTGTTACATAATATGCATGGTGTGAATGGACTAAATATCTGGCAAGAATTTTTTTTCCAAAGGTCATGTTTTTCGAAGTTATCAAGGTCACCGATGGTTTTGATGCATAACTACATTTTGTTTTATTGCTTCGGGTAACTGATCGAAAAATACATTCAGATATGTCTAATAACATGACATTGACCTTGATCTGAAGGTAAAACTTTAATTTTCGAAGATCAAGGTCATTTCAAGGTCATGTTTTTATAAATATCTTAATGTATTTTTCGATCAGTTACACGATGCAATAAAAAAGATGTAGTTATGTATCAAAAAACATCGATGACCTTGATAACTCCGAAGAAAATGACCTTCGGAAAAAATTATCCTTGTCAGACATTTGGTCCATTGGCACCATGCACATTACGTAACAAATATTTTTTGCATCACAATAACCTGAAGAGATATTTAGGTGGTCTTATTTAAACAGACCTGCCTGTATGAATGATCTTGAAATCTTACAGCAAATCATATTGAACGAAAATTCTCCGCCATTGTCGGATGAACCACTTACAATAATGCAGTTTTATCCAAAACAATTTTTCCATAAAACCAAAAACTACGAAGATAATTTTATCGACGCGTCCACACACAGTTATTTTCCTTACTCGTTCCACTGTGCCACATCAGAATAAGAAGCCGGACGAAATCTGTCGTCCCATGCGACCGAGATTTTTCTTTATCGAAAATTTACATTAACGGGTAATCATCCTTCGGAGAGCGATTGCAGTCCTCGAAGAATTGAAAGTTGAATGGAGCTATTAACGAGACTTGCGGACTCTGCTATTTCCCATGGGGGATTTAAAATAATGAATCAATACGTGCATAAGACCTCCGAACAATGCAAAAATTAGAACAGTCAATGGAGAAATAAAGTCTTCAGATCTTCGGAAATAGGGCACAGACTTTTGCAATCACCCAATAATAATAATGTGATTGCGTTAACCCCTGGCCGTATTTTAACGAGTCACACTCGTCATGAAGATTTTAAACAAAGTGTAACAAATATGAATGTTACGCCTTTCTTTTTAAATGAAATAAAATTTGATTCGTTTGTAATCAGTATTTAAGCACTAAAATAAATGTAGCTATACAAAATATATAAATTTCCTTGTCTCTTCTACGACATTTTTGGGGACAAAGACGTTTTAATGATACGGCAAAGGGTTAAATAAAAATCTCGAATATTCCTCTTGTGAAATGCTTCATAGAATGTATTTTCTTCATATGCACATTGTGATACCCCTAAACTGAAGATTATGCTGAGTGTACTATGCAACTATCACGATATTAGTCACTTCTGATAACACTGTCCAACAAATTTCAACTTTTTTTTTGTATTCTGATTCCCACTATGCGATTCTTATAGAGTTTTTCGCGCTGATTCCGAATCTGTCCTTAATTTTTGTCCTATACTTACAGTTTTTTGAAAAAATGGAGTTTTAAAAAAAGACATATTTTTCAACTTTGAACAAATATTATGGTGTTATTATAAAAGATATTGAATTGTTCTTTACAGCAAAAGATTCCTTAGACTTTCTCGAATACAGTGATATATAATATTAATACATTATGATTGTTTAAACATGTTTAAACGATCATTAAAGGCGGAGAGATACCACTTTCGCAGCAATTTTTGACGGTATTTTTGAATTTATCTCAAAAAATAAGGCTCCAGCGGAAAATCGAACTATACCACGCGAAAATATTGTCAATTTTTGAACAAATATAAATGTGATTAATTATCGAAAATTACTTTTTGATATTAATACACATATACTACCGACCAAACGTTTGGAATCATTTGCTGATTTAAATATAATAATGGCTGTTTTTTTTAATGGAAGAGCATTTTGTGTGTGTGTGTGTGTGAAGAAACATACAAAATGTAAATCATTCTACTTGACGGATACATCTTCCTTGGTTATTCTGAAGTCTAAAGGTTTTTCTTATAAATATCCTGTTTCTCTGAATTCACACAGTGATACCAAACTTCCGTGTTAGTTTTCAAACAACCAATTCTACGGTTATCTTCATACTGAGTTTCTTAATACTTTCCTAACTTCACTCTTAGATTCCGAATGTTTATGCAATTTGCAATTTTTGTAGACGAATTTTAAGAAAGTGGAATAAAATAGATTCTTATGTCCGGTGGTAGTAACATTTGCAGATCTGAAATAATTGCAAATTGTATTGAATTCTGTCGAACTTTATATTCTACGCTTTCTTGAAAATTTTCAGAAGCCTAATGATAAGATGCATAAAGATTCGCAGTCTTACTTATAATGAACATAGCTACTGGTGTACGATATGAAGTTACAAACAACCAGAAAAGCAAGTGCGTCTAATCTTCTGACACGCCCTTTTTTCATACTTTGGCTAAAAATTCTTCCCTGCATTGCCATATATGAATAGTTTTACAACCCGTGTCAAAAAGTTTCCGATCGGAGGCATCGATACGGATTTTGCAGAAAACATTCATGTTTTAGAAGTATAAAATATTACTTTATGGAGATAAAACTGGTGGGAATTTAAAAGGGGCTTATAAAAGAATGACAAACAACAAAATAACATAATCTTGCATTTATTACAACAAAGGAACGAGAAAATGAAAATAAACAAAATGTTACACGGAAAAAAGTTATACCCAATTTATACTGTCCAACACCAAATTTGTTCAACAATTACTGTTGGATGATTCTTATAGAGTTTTATCCGCTGATTCCGAATCTCTGTCCTTAATTTCTGCCCTAAACGCACGCACAGTTTTTGAGAAACATGATTTTGGAAAAAAATACATATTTTTCAACTTTAAACAAATATTGTGATGTTATTATAAGAGATGCTGGATTGTCCTTTGCAGCAAAAGATTCCGTACACTTTCCCACGAATAGAGTGATATCAAATATTAATACATTATGAATGATAAAACATGTTTAATCAATCGTTACAGATGCAGAGACTTTTGCACAAATTTTTTAGGGTATTTTTCAGTTTATCTTAAAAAATATGGGTACAGCGTAAAATCGAACTATACCATGCGATAGAGCAGACTTTAATCTTGAGAAACCACGTTATGTTATTTTGAAGCTCATGTTATTTTGTTTTTTGTCATTCTTTAATAAACCCCTTTTAATTTCCCATCAGTTTTAATTCCATAAAGTAGTATTTTATACGGTAACTGTAGCTTTGAGGGGATCCATCTCGGATCATCTCCACCTTGACATATGTTGTCAAGGACTCCATTTTGAACAACTTTGCTTGATAAATTATAGAGTAGGCTTGATTTACAGCTAGTTTGAACTAGTTATTACCTTGATCTTGACATATGTTGCAAAGAATAACATTCTGAACAACTTTTGTCTATATATCTACTCGTCGTTTGGACTGAGTATTCGAGATAATTACAAAAAAGGATTTTTGTATGCGTGGTCGGGCCGGCCCTCTCCGCCCCCACCACCTAATCCTAACTAATTCTGATTGCATGATTTTTCCATTACTAGTTCAAATTCTGTATGAAGGCTATATATAATGCAAAAATTATGCGATCAGAATTAGTTAGGATTAGGTTGAGGGGGGGGGGGGGTCGGATGCATCATGCATGCAAAAATCCAGAAGTAGTCTTTTAAACACGTGTCTACAAACAGAAAATAAACAGATGGCGCCCGGAAGAGGCTTACGTTGCCACGGAGCATGCAAGAATACAGAAAATTCAATACAGTATTAGCGATAGTTTTTTGCGAATATCTCGGAAACTAAGTCCGAGAGCGACGGATAGATGTATTCACAAAAGTTGTTCAGAATGTTGTCCTTGACAACATATGTAGGTGAAGGTGATCCGAGATGGGTCCCCTCAAAGCTACATTTACCCCACGGGTTGTAGTAGTAATCATAATTTTCAAAGTGTTCTAAACATATGATAAAACAAATCAATCGAAGATTCATCAGAGGGTACGTTTTTATTAAAATAATAGGGTGCGTCTTAACTTCTGATACGCACTGTATGTTCGGCACGGTCGACAAGGTCACAAAGAAATAGTACAACCACAGGATCTAAGAAACAGCACGGACCCGAAGATTTTTCTTAGATCAAGGTTGTACTCTGCTCATAAATAGTTTAAAAATTTTGAAAATTATCCTTCAGTTAGGAGGATTCAATTATGATTTCTTTAATATTCAGGTCAAGCTCATAGTTCCGTAGAACGAGCCGGACTTCTTGGAGGAGTGAAATTCCGACTGCTAGATGTAGACTCAAAATACAAACTTCGCGGCGACACGCTCGCAGAAGCCATCCGAAAGGACAAGGAGCAGGGACTAATCCCATTTTACGTAAGTTCGTCGTTCAATTTTAGTTAACCTAACTAATATCGTTAAACTGAAAAATCAACAATAAGTTTCTTGTATAAAATACTAAAAAATTATGAATTTTCAAACAGTATTGTTATATTATATATATTATAATTTAGGAAGGTGGTATACACAAACCAACTAGAATGTACTACATCGTTTATGAAGAATGATTAGGATCTATTAACTGGAATACAATACAAAAAGCAGTATAAATGTGTCGTTCAATGCAAAAGTGGTCTAAGTTTCTTTGTTTCTTTAGTTTAACATCAGGTCTTAAGGGTTTAATCGTCATGACAGCTAACGTTTTGACTAACAGCACACATTTTTGCACTAAACGGCTCAAATATAAGTATATTTATACCTACGTTGTTTCTAAAATCAGTCAACATTGCAATAAGCTACATACGTTTGAAGATGAGAGCTTAAGGGTGAAAGTCGCAGGTTGTCAACCTTGTCAGGGACTTTCGCACTTACATGATCATCTATAGGGTGTATTTATACCGAGGTCCTCCGCGGGCTTTAGTCTGCGGACGTTGCCATAAATTTCGATCGGGTCGACGGCGTGGCACAAAAAAAAAGGTCTCTATGGGCTCCACGGCTCCACGGTACGTTTAGTTTAGGGAAACGATAGCTTCCCTCTAAGACGGTAGGATACCTTCAGATTGTAAGTAGCAAATAACTAGTAGAATGTTACTAGAAAACTTGGGTTTGCGAATTTTCGCTTTTTGTCCTTATACGAGCAAACACACCATGTAAAAATTTCATACGGTACACCTAGAGATCGCGGTTTTGGACGTGAACTAAAATATTGTTGGGAGCTAGCTCCGCCCATCCCCACCTCTGACGCTCCCGTCGTCGCCGTGTGATCACGCCTTCTCGGCTGCTACGTCGCACGACGCATAGTAGTAGGATTCCCGTATTTACGGGGGGCTACGGTGTTTCACGAATTACAGCCAATATTCAATGCCGTGAGGGAGAGAGACAGAGCGGGAGAGAGAGAGTGGGACAGAGAGAGAGAGAGCGAGAGAGAGAGAGAGAGCGAGCCCCGTCAACCCGCTCGAAATTTATGGCCGAGTCCGCGGACTAAAATCCGCCGCGGACTTCGGTATAAACGCACCTTAAATCGTTGTGCTGGAGAAATCGGAAGTTGTGCTGACTTGTGCTAGGGTAGTCCAAAACGATTATATATATTATTTACCATAACTTCTTTATTTATTATTTTTTTGAAGTAATACTTTAGCACAATCTTAGCATAACCTAGCACAACTTAGCACAATTGAGAAAATTGAAAAAAATGAAAAGTGGGGGGCTACTCAAAAAATCGTTTTTCTTAATTTTTAGTCTTATTTTTTATATTACAGCTGTAATATTCGAGCACAATGTAGCATAAACTTAGCACAACTCAGCACAAGTGTTGAAATTATTTAATTCGACAAGTGGGGGGCTAACTTCTAGGCGGCGGCCTCCACGGGGAGCGAGACGCGCGGCCGGGTCGGAGGAGCGTAGCCTTTGAAAATCGGAGCGAGTAATTCCGAGCCCTGTTGTAGCTCATTGCAACATTAACCGATTTTGATAAAACTTTCAGTAGGCATATAAGTTTCCGAAATCTTCAAAACGCATTTTTGAAATTATCGTTATAGGCTCGGATAAAAAAGTTGGAAAAACGTCATTTTTTAAAGTTTGTATGATTCCTACCAATTTCAATCTAAATAAGTTTACTCATTCTCTAGAAAATTAGACGGTCTTAACGTCTTAAAAACATTCAAGTCCTTTGGGCCAATTTTTAAAAAGCTATGCGATTTTTAAGAGTGTCCACTTACAATTAGTGTTGTCCCCAACCGTATATGTATGTGTACTATTTCATTCCATTCGTTGAAGCGTCTCCTTTTTCCATTATTTGTTCGATTTAATTAAATATTTCGATTTTACAGGCTGTCGCGACTCTAGGAACAACTTGCTCGTGCGCGTTCGATCGTCTCGATGAAATGGGCGTCGTTGCGAATCGCGAGAACGTCTGGTTACATGTCGACGCGGCTTATGCTGGTGAAGTAATCGAGTTTTACTAATTTTTTTTACGAATTCTCCTTAACTACACGTTCATACTTGACTCTTTCTTCTCCACAGGCTCCGCTTTCATTTGTCCTGAATTTCGATACTTAATGAACGGTATCGAGTTAGCAGACTCCTTCAACTTCAATCCGCACAAGTGGATGCTGGTTAACTTTGATTGCTCAACGATGTGGTTGAAAGATCCGACTTACGTAATCAACGCCTTCAACGTTGATCCGCTGTACCTGAAACATGATATGCAAGGATCTGCTCCTGACTACAGGGTAATTTAGCTTGCTGTTTTCGATATAACTAATTAGGTTTTTCAAAACAGCAGTGTAATGATTACTATACAGAGTGTTTCACTCAAAACAGGCCACTGAAATTATTTTCTTTAGCTGTAATTGCACTGAGAAATGTATAATTTAAACCAGGGGTGGCCAACCTGTGGCGCATTGATGACTACAAGTGATGCATTGCGTCTTTGCGCCTACTTATTCTTTTGTCGTTTTCATCATTCATGTTTTCTTCGTGTTTCCAACATCCCAAGTGCTCTCAATTCAATTCTCGCAATTTTTCGAAAGTTTACAGTTACAGTGGTTCTTCTATAGTTGCAAAAAGGTTGTACACCTTGAAACCAAAACAAATATCCCCTAGACTGTAGTAATATGATCTCGGCTCGGGTATATCGGTGTGCACCACTACTAATCCAATGACAAAACTTTTTTGTTTTTCATTATTTTTTTATGGTACATGCATTTTTTTTTTATTAAAATCATACCAAACACGATATAATTTCAACTGCATTTAGTGGATTAATTTAAAAGATGAAAGTTTCGTGCGCAAGAAAGGACACCGTATGAGAAAGAAAGAGACGCGGAGAGCCCGCGCGTCCTCACCATGTAATACCAATAAAAAACTTTTTTATTATGACTTATTTTTTATGAAACTTTTTCTAATATACCGGGAGCTCCGTTTAGTTGAGGACACCTAAATATCTCTACAGGTTATTGTGATGCAAAAAATATTTGTTACGTAATGTGCATAGTGTCGATGAATCAAATATCTGACAAGAATATTTTTTCCAAAGATCATTTTTTTCGAAGTTATCAAGGTCATCGATGTTTTTTGATATATAACTACATTTTTTGATTGTATCGGGTAACTGATCGAAATATACATTCAGATATGTATAGTAACATGACCTTGAGATAACCTTGATCTCCGAAAATTAAAGTTTTACCTTCAGATGAAGGTCAAGGTCATGTTATTATACATATCTGAATGTATTTATGTAAAAAATGTAGTTATGTATCAAAAAATATCGATGACCTTGATAATTTCTAAAAAAATGACCTTTGGAAAAAATATTCTTGCCAGATATTTGGTCCATTGACACTATGCCCATTACGTAACAAATATTTTTTGCATCACAATAACCTGAAGAGATGGACCACGCAAAGGGAAGCCAATTTTCGAAGATCAAGGTCATTTCAAGGTCACGTTTTTATAAATATCTGAATGTATTTTTCGATCGGCTACACGATGCAATAAAAAAAATTGTAGTTATGTACCAAAAAACATCGATGATCTTGACTACTCCGAAAAAAATTACCCTCGGAAAAAGATATTCGTGCACATTACACAACAAATATTTTTTGCATCACAGTAACCTGAAGAGATATTTAGGTGTCCTTATCTAACCGGACCTCCCTGTATTTGTAGCATTTTTCTGATTAAAATGATACTTTCTGATTTAGTGGTTTAATTGACGGTATGAACATACATTATGCTTCACATGTGAGTACAGTAAATATGGGCCAAATTATATCTTGTTTGGTATCATTTTAATCAGGACAAAGTCGCAAATATGTTGGTAAAATTTCATTAAATATAAGTAAACACAAACAAGTTTCATTTATTGCATGAAGCGGTCTCATCGGAACGCTATTTGTAGCTGCGCTTCAGCCGCCCGCGGTCTCTCTTTACGCGCTGTCCTTTTCTACGTTCGGCTCGGTCTTTGAAGCTCTATAATATAGTGTCTGTCTACGAACTGTGCAAACGAACCTCTCCGAGGCTCTTGCGACTATAGAAAATTTATAGGATGTGAATTGCGGGGTTAACGACAGCGATTGCCCTTTCGTCTAAGAGATCATTTCTCACTATTGTGGATTGGTGCTCCAGTAAACATGTATCTTTTGAACTGGCATAAATTAATTTAGTTGCACGTTGAGTTATTCCTTTACCTCCCTTACTCGAAGCAGATTCTACCCCTGGCCCTATTTTCCAACCCCAACAATGAACGTAAGAGGATAGAAAAATGTTGCTCGAGTTGTATGGCGCATCCGAACTCGTATGCCGTATGCGAAAAAAATTGACGCAAGGTGTGTAAAAGGTTGGCTACCCCTGATTTAAGCTGTTTGAGGAAGCAAATCAAAGGGACACGAAATTTTATTTTTTATAAATATCACTTTTTGATTTCGTTTTCAAATCCATTAAGATTTTTTACATGTAAAGGATGTCCCAAAATTGTACCTCCTTGGAGGTGGTGTTTCTGGAGGTCATTTGAATTTAGTTCCGGCGTCGTTAAAAAATTATTAACGAAAAATACGGGCCAGTCAGAGCGCGTTTACAGCGGACAGATTGGTCCCTGTTTTATGTTGATATCTTAACACAGCTGCGGAGAACATTTTTGGAAAGAAAATAGTTACTTCAAATGACCTCCGGAATCACCCCCTTTATAGAAGTACAATTTAAGGACACCCTGTGTAAACATAAATTTGTGTGTTGCCTGTAGTATGTAGTGAATGCATTCCTTGTATAATAAGGTGACCTTGACATTATTAAATAAAAACTAGATTGAATGTTATTTCTTCTCCTGCATAAGCAAATGCAAAAAAAAAACGCAGTCTAGTAATGGGATTTCAAGTTGCAATAACATTTCTCGTACAATCGCAGCTAGAGAAGACAATTAGATGTATTATTGTATGTGTATTTCTTATGTTTGGTAAAAACAGCAAAATCAGTAGAAGAATAAGTAGAAAAGTTATTAATTATATTTTTTGTAATTTATTGTAGCATTGGCAAATTCCACTGGGACGCCGGTTTAGAGCGCTGAAACTGTGGTTCGTTTTGAGGATATATGGCGTGGAGAATCTACAACAGTATATCAGAAATCATGTCGCTCAAGCTCATGAATTCGAAGGTCTGGTCCTTTCAGATCCTCGTTTCGAAATTATAGCCGATGTAGTACTGGGTCTAGTTTGCTTCAGATTAAAGGTAAATTATGCCAATAATTATGAAAATCATAACTATTATTTTCTTAAACACTGAAATACAGTCATTCAGAAAGTTGAATCCTAATTTTAACCCTTCGCACTCGGAGCAATTTTAACTCGAAAATTAAACATATCTTCCGCGACCTAGAATATTTCCATTCCTTATGATTTTTCAAATTTTATGGATACGAAATTGGTATACCAGGTCATTCAGAAAGTTCGTAGCCTGACACATAGACAATATTAGTAGCAGCAAAAACATATCGTTGTTGAAAACATCCGTCCTTGATGTATACATACCATACATTCCAAATCGATCTGTCAAATAGCTTGCCTCAGGCAGCTGATTAAAGTAGACGCGTTTGCTTTGATTAAAAAAATGGAAAATTTGAAAAATCGTGCAGTCATTGAATATTTATACAGGGTCGGTCACCTAATTTTGCCACCTCAAATATCTTTGTTGTTTTCAAAGATACGTCAAATGTCTGAAGGACAAAGTTGAATGGTACAATGGGGCTCATACGATACCAAAAAAATTTTTGTTTTTATGTAATATTTTTTAGAGATATGAAGGTCACCTTCATTCTTTTAAATGGAATGAGGTATTTTTTAATACATCAATCGATGCAGCTGGACATTCTTTATAAAAAAGTACTAACCTATGTATGTCGAAAAGTTAGTAGTTCAGGAGATATTTCAATTTAAATAACTCTAAAACACCATTACTGTCGTACTAAGACGTTAGCGTTTACTTACTTGTGTAACGTCTTACAATTAGTGTAACAGTAATGGTGTTTAAGAGTTATTTAAATTGAAATATCTCCTGAGCTACTAACTTTTCGATATGCATAGTACTTTTTTATAACGAATGTCCAGCTGCAACGATTGATGTATTAAAAAATACCTCATTCCATTTAAAAGAATGAAGGTAACCTTCATATCTCTAAAAAATATTACATAAAAACAAAAATTTTTTTGGTATCGTATGAGCCCCATTGTACCATTCAACTTTGTCCTTCAGACATTTCACGTATCTTTGAAAACAACAAAGATGTTTGAGATGGCAACATTAGGTGACCCACCCTGTATAAGAAAGGATTAAGCGGAAAGGAAATTTTTGATGATATGGTGAATGTGTTAGGGGACAGTGATCCTTCATGTGCAATGGTAAAAAAATGGGTTGCTCTATTCAAAAACATGGACGTACAGGCATTAATGATGATCCACGTTCAGGACATTTAAGAACTGAAACCACTTCAGAAATGATTGATCATGCCAATGATTTGGTTTTGGAAGATCGTCGATCAATTGTGGTTGATTTAGCTGAGGTCACAGGCATCTCAACTGGATCAGTTTATGAGATCATAACTATTTTATTAGCTTCAATATGTTTTTCGATCGTAATTTTGGTAATTAATATGTGATGATATCGGCGCACAGGTTCGATCAATTATGAAACATTAGCAATTTTGCAAATTAATTAAAAAACTCAACGTTTTGATCCTGACGTGGATCATTCTCAAGAGTAAGTTTTGTGTCTGAAAAATAATGTGAATATAATTTATGGTAACCTTAAATATATTATGAAAATATCAAATAAACCACTTTTCCATACTTGCTATATCAGAAGAAATACTATTTTAAATTATTAAACGCGAACTGATTCCATGCCGGTAGACATTGAACTGATCCAAGTGAAGGTTACAAAGTAAACAGAACATACATAAGAACGACCCTTTAAATGGGTGAAAAGAATATATATCTACCTGACGACGTGGATTTGTGGTACCAGTTTGTTTTTAATTCGTTACCTGCTCTTATTATGCTAACGTCAAGAAAGTTTAGACAAGAGTTGGATTCAACCTCATGCGTAAATTGAAGTCTGTTGTGAAAACTGTTAAATGTTTCTAATAGGGTGTCTATTTGATCAGGCGGTAATTATAGAGAAAGAGTCTGCGTACTCCGATTTTGATGAAATTTTAATATGTTATGCAGCAACACATATCGACCAACTTTCCAATATAGGCGGGTCGCTTTTAGTTTTCGAGATATTTGCAAAAAACTATCGCTAATACTGTATTGAATTTTTCGTATTCCTGCACGCTCTGCGGCAACGTAAGCCTGTCTCGGCGCGGCGTTTGTTTACATTTTGCTTCTAAACACGCTGTGGAGATGACAGAGAAAATAGGTTCTCACTCTCAGTTGTTCAAAATGTCGAAATCTATAACATTGTTTGTAATAGGTACCATTAAATAAGAACACATTGCTTTGTAAAACGAACTTACTGTTTTAAAAAATTCATCCTTAGGTATTAAGGTATGTTCTTTTATCTCATCTCATCGATTACATAAAACCTGCAAGACTAAGTCTATCGGAACGTTAGTTAATAACGCGGTTACATCAAGAGATTGTAGATCCTCAGGAATCTGAGTAATTCTGAGCTCTTTCACAAGCTGCCAACTATCAATAGTGTGATATGGTGATTTACCAATAATTTTAGATAGCATCTCACATAGGAGATTCTTCGTCGTTCTTATGTTTGTTTGTTTACTTTGTAACCTTCACTTGGATCAGTTCAATGTCTACCGTAGTGTTCCTGATTTCTCAACATTTTTCATTTCTCGGGAAATGAGAAATAACACTATATTTCTCGAAAATTCTCGAGAATTTTTAAGAAAATACAAAAATGTTGGAAAACTTATGATATTTGGAATATCGTTGATAATATTTATCGAAAGCGCAAAAAACATTAACTCAATATTTATTCCTGTCCAATATGTACAGTAGGGTAGACCTAAGCTATATTCTCCAATAAGCTTGGAGAAAAATTTTTGTCGAGATACGATGCACGCAACTATCCAGTATTGTTCCTTTAGGTGAGAAAAAAAAGTGCAAAGTTTGAGATCGATCGGATAAAAGAATGACATGGCGCACTTAAATTGAAAGTTTTGAAAATTGTGAAATTCATCTTGACTACGGAACATGGCACATCGTTGGATTTGTCTTTTTTTCTGAATAGCAATATAGAATAATTATATGACCTTCTTTAAGTAAAAATAACGATGACCTTGAAATTTCGAGAGAGAGAGAGAGAGAGAGAGAGAAATATGGTTTCAAAAAAATTTTTTATTTTGCCATTATATTTACCTAATTGAACAGTGCAAATTTCTCCTCTGACATTTTTTCGTATAATCACAAGTAATAGAGATATTTAAATACCTACACTATTGTACAAAGTATTCGTACACTTTTTAAAAACTTATAACTTTTTTATAATTCTACCAAACGACCTGATTTTTTATAATCAATTAGAAGCATTGGTTTACAAAATGATATGTAAAAAATATTTTCCAAAAAATTATAATTTACAAGGTGATGTAAAACATACAACTATGAACTACATAGAAGAAACCGAAAACAGGGAAGGCGCGCGGTGCCGGAGCGGTGGCGGGGCGTTCTAGTGTGCGACGACCTTAAAACTACGATTTTCACCATTTTTAACTGCTTGTAGCTCGTGTGTATGTTAATCGATTTCGATGAAATTTTCAACATGTTATAACTAACATAGATCTACAAAACATATATTTTAAATTTTCATTGAGGGCCCAAATAAAAAGGTTTTAAAACATCCCTTTTTTATTTTTGCATGTAACCTTGTAAATTATAATTTTTTGGAAAATCTATTTTGCATGTCATGTCCGTATAAAAAATATCTTTTGGATTGTATACATACAGGGTGCCCTAAAAATGTTGTGTTTTCTTGAAAGAGGTGATTTCTCAGGTCATTTCAAGTAACTTTATCCTTTTCGAAAATGTTCCCTGCGGATTTTTTAAGGAACTACATATGTACGAAACACACGGACCAATCAGAGCACAGGTCCCTCTGAGCATGGAATTGCCATTGGGCGAGCCGGAATCCGTCCATTGTAGCCGCGCTATGATTAGTCTATGTTTTTCATTAATAACTCTTTAACGAAGTCGCAGAGAATATTCTCGTGACGAAAAAAGTTACTTCAAATGACCTCAGGAACCCTCA
This sequence comes from Lasioglossum malachurum, assembly GCA_028455605.1. Classification (NCBI taxonomy): domain Eukaryota; kingdom Metazoa; phylum Arthropoda; class Insecta; order Hymenoptera; family Halictidae; genus Lasioglossum; species Lasioglossum malachurum. Next base: position 16,959,506 of record CM052311.1, read on the forward strand.
TTTTGAGGAAGTGCAATATTTTTGGAACACACACTGTATATGAATAATGACAATAAGCAGTAGACAGCGGATTTTATGCATTTATAACGAAAATGAGTAGGTGTCATTTGAAACGGAAAAAAAAGTAAAATTTAGAAGTACTCTTGTATAATTTTCAACCTATTAAACACGTGAGAGAGAGAGAGAGAGAGAGAGAGAGAGAGAGAGAGAGAGAGAGAGAGAGAGAGAGAGAGAGAGAGAGAGAGAGAGAGAGAGAGAGAGAAGAAAGAAAATGAACTTCCACTTCACTCCAGTTATATCTTCTATAAAATACTATTTTCTTTAAGCAAAATAAATAGTAACGAATATTAATGTTTTCAGCGCACTGGTTCGATCTGATGCTACTACTTCAGCAATCTTGCAAATTACCACAAAATTTTCAACATTTCGGTCAAAAATTTAGACCATTCTCAAGAAAAATTTTCATATAATATTACATCTGTAAAAATTATTGAATTAATATAAAGTGTAAAATTTCTGTTGCAATATAGTAATATAAATATAGTACAATATAGCAGAGTTGGGCAGTAATTAATTACATCTTCAATTACATGTGCAAAAGTAGACTATAATTACAATAAGAAAACGGTTAAATGGTCCAGAACATAAAAATTGGTGGTTTAAAAGAACAGTTACACTGAAGTAATTGTTAGACTCAATTACAATTACTGTAAACGCGTTAAGGATATGCAATTACTTCTTTAACAATTACTGGTTGAGCCAAAGTAATTACAATTACCAATTACAATTACATGTAATTGTATTTCTGCAATTTCAAATTACAGTAATTGGTAAGTAATTGTAATTGTAATTGAAATTACATTTTGCCCAACTCTGCAATATACAAATATAAAGTGTCAATGGTCTAAATTTTTGACCGAAACGTTGAAAATTTTCTGGTAATTTGCAAAATTGCTTAAGTAGTAACATCAGATCGAACCAGTGCGCTGAAAACATTAATATTCATTATTAACAAATTTTCGATCGAGATCAAGGAAACAGTTAAAATGAATAGTATTTGAAATATTTGTTTTGCCAAATAATGCCCACCTCTGGTTACAATACTGGTAAAAAATTTTTATTTTGCGTAATGATCCGCTGTCTAATGGTTAGACTTGATTAGTTTGATCGAATAATCTTCGGCAGGAATGGTATTTAATTTCTCCTGAATGTTAACAATCCATTAAATTGTCTACAGGGCTCGAATGACATAAACGAGACTTTGCTGAAGAAAATCAACGGAGCAGGAAACATCCATCTAGTGCCATCCAAGATAAACGACACGTACTTCCTGCGGTTCGCAATTTGCTCGCGATATAGCGAAAGTAAGGACATTCAAAGCTCCTGGCAGGAAATAAAGCGCAGAGCCGACGAAGTCGTCGAAGAGCAATCAGTTTCTAAGTGATGGCGGGCTCAGATAGCTCGAGGTTGCAGATCTTTAGCTCCAGTAGCCTGCAATCAATCCTAGCTTATAGTTGTTCCGTATTTTAGTGATCTCGAAAGAACGAGTGGATGATTGAGAAGCGAGGACCTGTCTGATGTATTTCATAAGTAGACTGCGGAAGTTTATGCAATTTTCAATTTTTCGGGACGATTTTTAAGAAAGGGGAACCAGTGAAAATATAATTTTCACTGTGTAGCAGCCTTTTCAGATCTGAAATATATTAAAATTTGACTAAATCCTGTCGGAGGATATATCCTGGCATTTTCTGAAAATTATCAGAAGCCATATAAGTGCATAAAGATTCGCAATCTGTTCATAAATTACACATGAATGAACAGTGCAAATAATAATTATTTATGACTCGAGAAAAAAAGCGTTATTGAATAGAATATAGTTGCCTAAACTTATGCTTTAAGTGTAATGAGAATATAATTTGTTAATTTTAAGCTTCATGTAGCAATTCTTCTCTTCCTATTTTTCAATCCACTTCTTTGTGAATAAGGTTGGAAACTGCTGGTAAAATTTAATGTGGATGAGACGTCTATAACTCTGGGTCAAAAAGAACCCAACTCTCGCCATCCGAGGGTTAAACACGAATAATTGCGTTAATTTTATAATTGCTACTCGTTTTGATAATACGAATATTCTTTAAAGAATCATGACAATCCAATTGGATGAATGAAAATTTATTATTGATGAAGATTGTTTGTTTATTTGCGGATAACGCTCAGAAAGGAAACATGTGCGGAAATGTGTGGAGTTAAATTAAGTATTTCATTGTTTACATCAGTTAAATTAGCCAAGGATTTAATAAGACTGTTCAAAGATATTCGTATTACGAAAACTCTTTATGAAAGAAGTTGATAAAAAAGTGTCTGTTTAATTTCGGAAATATGTTAGACAGGTCATGTGAACGTATAACAAGCCAAAGATCGTTCTTCGAATCCCGTTTCAAGTTGATGAACATGTAGCTCATGTCAACGTGTCACCTTGTGCCACTTTTCCCTACATTCTAATTTTCTTGGCTACCGTCGCTTTCTTAGATGACCTTGAGTGGCATAACAGGCAGCGTGCATCTCTTGCAACCAGGGACCTTAACTGTTTTAACCAAAAAGAAAAAAAGTCATGGAATAACAAGTATTTCATCGACTAAAATCGTATTGGTTACACATAAGGATTATAAGTAACCGACATTTTTTCTCTTGTTGGTAAATGTTATGGTTGAGAGAAATTCATTTCGATCGTTTATGACAGTTAACGATGAGAGAAATTTATTTCGATCGCTCATAACTAGACTGGGGATTTTATGCATTTATGACAAAAATGGGCACGTACAATTTAAAGCAGTGAACGGATTAAGAGAATTTAAGGATATCTGTGTATTAATTTCAGCTTAATAAGACGATTAAAAGAAGAAAGAAGTTTCTATTTGGCCCCGGTGTTTGCAAACAATACAAACATTTTTTATTTTGCATGAAGATCCGCAGTCTACTCATAACAGTTATCGATGGGAGAAGTTTATTTCGGTCGCTCATAACTAGACTGCGGACCTTTATGCATTTATAGCAAAACTGAGAAGATGAAATTGAAAATTGTTGAAAAATTTAAAAAATTGAAGATGTCAATATATGATTTCTACTTTATTAAAATTATTAAGGGAAGAAATAATATTCAATTTAGTTTCTATTTCTTACAATCGATGCGCGCAGACAAGTTTAATTTTGCATAAAGATCCGCAGTTTACTCATAACAGTTGTCGACGAGAGGATTTTATTTCGATCGTTCATAACATTTATCGATGAAAGAAATTTATTTTGATCACTTATAACAGTTATCAATGAGAGAAGTTCATTTAGATCGCATATAACAATTATCGATGAGAGAAATTTATTTTGATCGCTTATAACAGTTACTAATGAGAGAAATCCATTTAGATCGCTCATAACAGTCATTGATGAAGGAAATTTATAATAGTTATTATGAAATAGTACAACTTTCAAATGGTAGACAATCAATTATTTCATAAATTTTTTTTCATAAAATTAATTGCTACAATCAAAATTTAATGTGACATATATTAGTTTTCCAAATATACTCCTGGCAAATTACATTGTAAATCATCTAGCGTCAATTTTAGAGCAGAAAAGGCTCATTCAAGGCTCATCGATTTTCCCAGTAATCTACATATAATATTTTCATCTATATCGATACGTTTTTCCCGAGTGGAACAGAGTCGTCCGTGAACAAAGACATTCAACAAACAGGTTTTATGTTGTTCTTATGGTCTGTTGATTTGTCTTGTTTTAGGAAACCTTCTGAATGAATTTCACAGGCTTGCTCCATCCGAAAAAGAGTAGATATCTCAATAATTAATGAAGCAACCGAAATGAATTTTCTCATCAATAATTATCATGAACAAGTGGAAAGAAATAAATTTCTCTCATTGATAACTGTTATGAGCGATCAAAATGAACTTCTCTCATTGATAACTGTTATGAGCGAT
>CM052311.1:16963591-17006176 GCA_028455605.1 Lasioglossum malachurum
TCCAACGTCCCCCACTAAGACCGTAGACTGGTCGCGCAGTCGCGCAACTAGTGTTCCTTCTCGAGAATTCCTCGAGAAATGTTCTAATTGGTTATTTCTCACATTTCTCGAGAAATTACAGTATGTCTCGAGAAATTTAAATCTAGGAAAATTCTTATGAATCTGATTTATTTTATAACATATATTCTCGGAAATGAACAAATATACGTATGTCCTACCATCAATCAAAACCTGCTACATTTTAATGTACAGTGGGTTTACAAAGTATTCGTACACTTTTAAAAACTAATAACTTTTTTATAATTGTACCAAACGACCTGACTTTTTTTTATAATCAATTAGAACCATTGATTTACGAAATGATATGCGAAATAGATTTTCCAAAAAATTATAATTTACAAGGTTACATGCAAAAATAAGAAAGGGACATTTTAAAACTTTTTTATTTGGGCCCTCAATGAAAATTTAAAATATATGTTTTGTAGATCTATGTTAGTTATAAACATGTTGAAAATTTCATCGAAATCGATTAACATACACACGAGCTACAAGCGGTTAAAAATGGTGAAAATCGTTGTTTTACACGACTTTTGATCAGTTTCTACTTAAAATCCACAGAATCGTACATCTTTCGATGCGTGTCATTTTTTCCTCCGTCAACCGATTTCGATGAATTGTCCAAATAAAAAAGTTTTAAAAAATCCCTTTCTTATTTTTGCATGTAACCTTGTAAATTATAATTTTTTGGAAAATATTTTTTGCATATCATTTTGTAAACCAATGATTCTAATTGATTATAAAAGATCAGGTCGTTTGGTACAATTATAAAAAAGTTATTAGTTTTTAAAAAGTGTACGAATACTTTGTACACACACTGTAGGTATTTAAATATCTCTGTTACTTGTGATTATACGAGAAAATGTCAGAGGAGAAATTTACACTGTTCAATTAGGTGAATATAATGGCAAAATAAAAAATTTTTGGAATCATATTTCGAAATTTCAAGATCATCGTTATTTTTACTTAAAGGAGGTCATATAATTATTCTATATTCCTATTCAGAAAAAAGACAAATCCAACGATGTGCCATGTTCCTTAGTTAAGGTGAATTTCACAATTTTCAAAATTTTAAATTTAAGTGCGCCACGTCATTCTTTTATCCGATCGATCTCACACTTTGCACAAATTTTTTTTCTCACCTAAAGGAACAATACTGGATAGTTGCGTGCATTATATCTCGATCAAAATTTTTCTCCAAGTATAGCTTAGGTCTACCCTACTGTACATATTGGACAGGAATAATTATCAACGATATTCCAAATATCATAAGTTTTCCAATATTTTTTTATTTTCTTAAAAATTCTCGAGAAATATAGTCTTATTTCTCATTTCTCGGGAAATGAAAAATGTTGAGAAATCAGGAACACTACACGCAACGTGTCACATATTACTCTGGTCATCAGAGAGAGAGGGTACTTGTATTCGCCTCGATTCCTTTTCGATTACCCTTGTCTGGGCACACTGTCCCGTACTCTCCTTCTTACCCCTTCCACTATTTCATTCCAGCACTGTGCGCACGCGCACACTCCACGGTCCGTGCAACGGCTCCCATTCGCCCCACTCATTCCCCGTCATCAGAGAGGGGGTACATCATTTCACCGAGACTCCCATCATCTGGCTACACTGGTCGGCGCAGTCATAAAATAATCATCTTCAACTGTCCGATCACTATCCGTGCAGAACACGGCTGTTGGACAGTGAAAGCGTGGTTACTGTAATTTAAAACGGTAAAAATATTAAATGAATTTAAACATGCTGTTACATTGTTTGTAAGATCCGCGATCTAATTATTATGGTAAAACTGGACCTGTTTGAGGGGGTCACCCCGTGTGAGTTACTTTTTTTCGCTTTCTTGGAAAATTTTTTTTGATAAACCATTAAGACACACAATCTTGGAATTTTTACCACACATTTATTGACATTTTCACAGTATCTCAGAATTTTGTTAAAACAAAAGTATCGAGTTGAATCAACTTTACAGCGGTCGGAAGACATGTGAAATTTCACATCCCATTGTGCTCATTGTCTTCAAAATTGTTTCGAAGCCTTCATTGAAAATCATAACAGTCAAAACAGTGGGAATTTTCACAAATTTTGGACCAAAATGTAGGTGTTTAGGATTGTAAGTCCAGATCAATGAGTTGAGTGACTCGCTGTTTTGAGTTTCCGCTCCCAAACATCTGATCAATAGGTATATCATCTTTTTGAGTCTTGTCAAGACTCAGAAAGGTCCTAGGTAGCAGCTGATTCATTACAAAAGAGCCCGATGCTCCCCCCAGTGCCGGATTAAACCAGCGCGGGGCCCGTAACAAATACTTAGTATGACGAGGCCCTAAGCTTTGTATCAGGGCCGCTCGTGTGCAAACGTAGCACACCTTTTGAACAAACACAATGAATGACCTTTTCTTTTCTTTAGCAATAATATATGTGCCCCTGGCATAGGCTGGCGTCTCGGCGCGTCTTCGAAGGAGCGCCCCTGTTTGTATGGCGCGGGGTTCCCAGAAGCTCGTGGCCCGTAGCATTTGCTACTTCTGCTACGGGGCTTAATTCGCCCCTACTCACCCTGTCGGGGGTACTTCGTTCTACGTTTATAACTTTCCAACGATTTCGAATATCGAAATACCCTTTCCTACCTGCATATTCTAGAAATGTTATAGAAGCAAATTGTGCAAAAACAATTTTTCGTTTTTTTGTACCTGTCAGACGGGATGACGCTGATGTATTAGGTAATATATAGTATTATTATTGAATATATTGTGTTAATAGATAAATTATAAAAGAAAGTACACTTCGCTAAAAATTTTTCTTTTATAGAAGATATTCGAAACTAGAGATTTATTATATGAAAATAATGAATCTCTAACAACAAAATGCTGGAAATTGCATTACAATAAAGAAGTGTGATACTTTTGTACGTGATTGTATATGTGTGTTTTATACTTTCTTCAGAACGCTTTCTCTTAAAATACACCACATTTGTTTAATAATTATTTTAATCTGACGACAAACCATAAAATTTTGTTAATTTATCTACTAAGTGTATAAAGTGTGTTCTAGTGAAAGATATTCGGTGAACGTTCTGAATAAGTATAATGGTTATAAACATATCCTGGGGTTCATAACATAAACAATGTTCCCAGATATACATACGTAAATCAGAATATCATATAAAATACTAGTGGGGATTTGTAATTGATGCTGGAAACTGAGTGGTATATGTACAATATGTGTAAAATACTGATTGATAGGTTAATACAATATTTACTTTTATTATTATCGTTTTCATTATATGAAAAGCGATGTGTGTGTGTGAGCGCGCGCAAACTTGTAGTTTATTACTTGCGTTAATTTTCAAAGAAAATGAAATTATTCATTCCATGGTATTGCAAATTATGAAGAAAAACAGTAGAAAAGAGTCACTCAAACTCATAAGATAACATAGAATTACTCATAAGTAGACTGCGAATTTTTATGCATTTGTGAAGAAATTAAGTGGATGAAATATAAAACAGTGAAAAGTATAAAAAATCTAGGAATACTATCAAGAATATTGTCATATTGTTTACAACGTAAAAAGACAATTAAGGGGTGAAATTAATTTTTATTTAACTACTACTTACCCCAGTTGAGATGCAGAACATTTTTAGTTTGCATAAACATCGTAGTCTACTCATAATTAAGTATATGTTCCAATTTTAAGTATACATATTTAAGTTTCATTAATTTCTAACAGAGCCAAAATTATATTCGACATTTTCCGTTCATTGCATTTCATAATATTGCACGTATTATCTTGTTTCACCTGAAAGATTTGAATTTGAATAATTAACTGCCTGAATTCAGAATTCTCTATACTGTTATTTAATTGTTATTGTAAATATTCCTTTTTCCAAAAATAATAATGATAGCTTATTATTGATTGCCTGAATAACTTTACGATTCTACTGGATACAGCCATAACTCGAGTACACACGGGAAGACAGTGATTACTTATAGTACAAAAATTAATTTAATGAACAGAGTAACGATTCTTTGTTTGAAGGTTCAAAGGAACTTATACAAAAATTTTTATTGAAAATTTACTTAATATACTGTTGTAATAAGTAGAAATGGTGAATAGTAACAAGATATTGTAACTCTACAATCTAGAGTCGTAAAGTCCCAATCTAAGCGCGACGGAGGTGACCGTTCTAAGTCAGTTCACCTGACCCTTCCACTGGGGGGTAACCTCGCGAGAGGCGAGAAGTTCAAGCTGCCTCAGTCGACGAGACGTATAAACATGCCGCGTAATCCGATACCGGGTCGTGTATATCGGTGTGAACCACTACTAATCAAATTACAAAGTTCTTTATTTTTCATTATTTTTTTATGGAACTTCCACCAATTTATTTGTGGCACTTGTCTCATTAAAATGACTATTTAGTGCTTTAATTGACGGTATGGAGTAACTTTATGACATAGAAAAGGATAGCGAGTGAAAAAGAAAGAGAAACAGCGACCGCGACGGTCGGCAAAAATTCAAAACTTATTGTACTGTTTAAAATAACAATGCGATGCTAACTTTATTTGCAATTTTGTTCTTATATGTATATGATAAATTATAAATTATGCTCTACATGTCTAGTAAATACGGGCCAAATTGTATCTTGTTTGGTGCCGTTTTAATCAGAAAAAATGTCGCAAATACAGTCTCAATCAGTACAGTCAATCAGTATAGATGATTTAGTAAATAATTGAAGTTTATATTTACATCTTTGTGTGAACACGCAGTACCATAACGAAAATGTCAGCTTTTTATCCTAAGACAAAAATAAATTAAACACATGGAAATGTGAAAGTGAAACACATAACAAAATTAATACTTGGTATTGCCGCCTTTTGCCGGGGAATACTTTGTATTAATTAATTGTATTGTAAACTTTTGAAAAAAATCGACCTTATTATTTCGCCGGTCCAATGGAACTTTTGCATCCGGTACACTCCATAAGTTCCTGATAGAATTCAAGTCAAGGCTCTGGGTCGACCATTCAAGCAATTTAATATTGGACCCTTAAAAAATTGGAGTCAGTAAAAACTTTATAAAAAATATCCAGAACGTAAGACCGTGAAAAATTTAAGAGGTCGTGGACGCAAACGCTGTACTGCAATACATATAAATCATATAAATCGAAAAGATCCAACGATTGCAACAAGAAGTATTGCAGAAATAGTGGAACTAAATGTTTCAACAAAATCAACGAAACAAAGACTGCACAAAATAAAGATGTTTCATTATTGCATTACTATTGTCTTGCCGCGCCGGTACGGTATTTTTTGCTACGCCTTCGGCCGCGCGGTCCGTGTTTACATGTATCCGCGCGCGGTCCCGATCTATATCACAGCACAGAACCGAGAATCGACTTAGATTGGGATTTTACTATACAGTAAAGTCGCGTTATTTTGCAGACGGCTGTGTTTTGCACGGAGAAATATCGTGTAGGGGCACTACTTTTTTATGACTTATTGTGAGTTTACCGCGCCGACCGCGCCGAAAGAAGAGGAAGCCGAACGTAGAAAAGGCAGCATGTAAACACGGATCGCGCTGTCCTTCCTTGCGCCCGAAACTTTCATCGTCGATTAAACCACTAAATACAGTTGAAGTTATATCGTGTTTAGTGTCATTGTAATGGGAAAAGTGCCAGAAATAAGTTGGTAAAAGTCCCATAAAAAAATAATAAAAATAAAGAAGTTTTGTAATTGGATTAGAGTAGTGGTTCACACCGATATACCCGAGCCGAGATCAGATTACGCGGCATGTCCGAGGCAGCTCGAACTTCGCGACCACTGTTTCTTGACAAATTCGGTATATTAATTGTAATTCTGTTCCTGGACGTCTTTTAGACGTCAAACAGACGTTTTAAAGACGTCTTTAAGACGTACCGTTTTCCAATACAAAAACGTTCAGGAGACGTTCGGAAGACGTTGGTAGGACATTCGGGACATCTTTAAGACATTTGAATGTCCAACTGCAGACGTCTTAAAGACGTATTTGTGCTATTTGGAAGTCTATGTGTACATAAACGTATATTTAGAAGATATATTGAACGGAATTATTTTCGTGATGAAGATTGATTTTTGAAATAGCATCAATCATAAAATATGGAAATTGATAAAATGTTATAATTCAGAAGAGAAAGTATTAACTATGTAAAAATGATGATTTTATCTACTCGGGAGAGACGATTTAAATTTTAAATTTTCTAGACATCTATGGAAATTTTGATAAACTGATTTGTAAAAACAGGAATGTAAAGAAACTTGGCTGTTTTGATTAGAGATGTCTGATCGTATGCGTTCACTTTTGCTATAAATACTTAAGATACACAGGCTGCATTTTAGATAGGGACAGTGCATCATGGCAATAAAAAATGTTAAATATAAACGATGTGAAAGAACGTACTATTTTTTGCTCGTTCAAATGAATCGTACTGCTTCGATTACATTTACGGACTATTTGATGTAAAGTAGTGCTGCAACTGGGACAATAAATAGATCTAGAATTACTTTGCGCGGTTTGGTCTATCGAACGAGTAAACGTTCTTAAAAATGCTTTCATAATAAACACTTGTATATCGCTTCGTATGCACTGGTTATGATCATGCACTGTTGTATTTGTACAAGTACGTCACATGGTCGGGGCAATTGAATAACTGTATTTTTGAACAGAAAATGTTGTATTCGTCGATATTGTGGTTCAAAATAAATTATGCAAGAGAAACAATTACTTTTCACAGTGTAGAATAAGAACGTTTCCTCGATGAAGTAACACGAATTGCTGTTAAACGGGACCAACGGAAAGTAATAAATGAAAATGTAACCCGTATGTACATGCCTGTTATATCGATGTGCGGAAGTTTATTTGAACATTTTCATTTGATTTCTTGCCAAGACTTGCAGAGTACAGCGAATATACATATATGTGAATTGTATGCTACATACCTAACTGTTGAAAATGTTTCTGAAAATGTCTGCGTCGTTATATTGTCAACGTGGATCATATCAAATAAATTATCTATTAAATTTACTTTGTTACTTGCCCATAAACTTCATTTCCTACTGCGATAGATGTTTTCATTTTTATGTACAGGATATTTCACCTAACTTGACCACCTTAAATATCTTTGTTGTTTTTAAAGATACGTCGAATGTCTGAAGGACAAAGTTGAATGGTAACATGGGGCTCATACGATACCAAAAAAATTTTTGTTTTTATGTAATTTTTTTTAGCCACTACTAATCCAATTACAAAACTTCTTTATTTTTCATTATTTTTTTATGGGACTTTCGCCAACTTATTTATGGCATTTTTCTTATTAAAATGACACTAGACACGATATAATTTCAACTGTATTTAGTGGTTAATTGACGATGAATGTTTCGGGCGCAAGGAAGGACATGGCGATCCATGTTTACATGCTGCCTTTTCTACGTTCGGCTTCCTTTGTACTTTCGGCGCGGTCGGCGCGTTAGACATAGTCATAAAAAAAAATAGTGTCCTTACACGATTTCTCTCCCTGCTCGGAACTGGCGATGGGAAACAAATCGCGACTTTACTGTACCTTTCACATTGTGTTTAGACGCGCGATCTAAGAAAAGGTCTCGGGTCCGTGCTATCCCTTAGATCGTGTGATGCTTCAACAGTAAAGTCTCAATCTAAGTCGATTCTTGATTCTGTGCTGTGAGTGCTGTGACGTAGATCGGGATCGGATACTATTTTTGTGGCCGCGTCGACCGCGCCGAACGTAGAAAAGGACAGCGAAGCTCGAGAGGCCTCGGTCGCCGAGAAGTGTAAACATAAATAATCCAATTACAAAACTTCTTTATCTTTTATGAGACATTCACCAATTTATTTGTGGTATTTTCCTGATCAAAATGGCGCTGTTTTCGTAGATAGTACGGCTTATGCTCCTAAGGGAGATCTAAGGGAGATCCATTGATCTAAGGATCAATGTTTTACTGTAATTTCTCAGTACGAAAATAAATATACACCGGTAAATCTTCAGATTATAATAAAAATCACTCTTTTTTTATTAATACTGATAACATGCGACAATGAAAAGTTTGTAGAGTTTCTAAATCGAAAAAAATAAGTACATATTCAAAAATTTATACTCGGTTTAATATGCTGTAATAACGAAAAATTTTATTGCCATATGATACACAGTTTGTGCAAACATTGTGACACTCCTGGACAATTAACGTACACTCTTAAACGAATGACTTTGCGGACATGTTCATATATACAGTTCTAGTCTTGTCATTGTTTGAACACTTCTACTGAATTGTTCACTGATTCAGCTTTTATCCGGATACTTTCTTCGGTGGACCGCCAAATCGTTTCGTTAATTGAATTATCCTCTCCGCTTCGCGTATGCCGCTTAAACGTGCACCGTGAACTGTGCTATAGTGTCCCGGAATCGTGGCTTCACCGGCAAACAAAAGAATCGGTGGTATTGGCTCGCATGTACCTGAAGAAGAGAAAATTTTCAGGACGGGGATTAATTGAAAAAGATGCAAATTTTGAAAAAATAGTTCGCTTTATTTTAATGTACAGGGTGTAAAGAAATGTTCGGTCTTGGCTGCCATAGTCGTATTCTACATCTTCGGATCGGTGAAGATCTGTAAAAAAAAGTTGCCGCGAAATTGCCCCTGACCTTGAATTTCAAGGTCAAATTTTTTTATTATTGCACTGTATTCTACGCATCATGGGGATGAAAAGTGACAAAGGAACCATGGGTCAAAACTCAACCGTTTCGACAGAAATTGATGACGAAATTTTTTCTGCTGTATAAGACGAATTTTATTCATAGGAGTTGGAGATTTCAAATTGAAATGCTAGATGTTGACATAAACACAGTCATGGCGAGAATGAAAACACACCGCTACAGCGTTAAATTCCACATAAATACAGTTCGGCTGACCTCCACTATCGTGACACCCGATTTTCGAAGGCTACGCCCCACATTTGGACGAAATCTATGACAAAATGAAAGAACTTTCGATACAAATGACATAGAGTGATGAAATTTTGTTTTAAATGAAAGCTGGAACTTTGCAGAATATGGGAAAATAGGGAGATTATGGTTCGAACGTTCTTTAACCTTGAAAAAATTCGCGTTACACTTGCACAATTTCAAGAAGATTGTGGTTTTTCCAATACCAGGCGCGGAAAAACTTTTTTTTAACATGCCATACATCATTTCCCGTAGATTTTTTCACGCTGATTTCAAATTTGGTCATGAAGTTTGCATGCGTCCTCAGGATTTGCAAAAAAATTGATGTTTGTGATCAAAACATAAATTTCCAATAAAAAAATTTGACCTTGAAATTCAAGGTCGAGGACAATTTTGCGGCAACTTTTTTTTACAGATCTTCACCGATCCGAAGATGTAGAATACGCCTATGGCAGCCAAGACCAAACATTTCTTTACACCCTGTACATTAATGTGCAAAAGTGTTCGGCCAGAACGTACAATTTCTTTCATACTAAAATGAATCTCTGCCAATAATACATACTTTTTGCCATGCTGTAGATTCTAATACAGTAATTGTTCTATAGTCACAAGAAGGTTGTACACGTTGAATGAACAAAAAAAAACACCCCCTTCACTGTAGCAATCTGATCTCGGCTCGGGTATATCGGCGTGAACCATTACTAATCCAATGACAAAAATTCTTCATTTTTCATTATTTTTTGGTGGGACTTCCGTCAATATATTTTACGTTTTTATTAGCTCGCTTTATTATCTGTCTGTCTGTCTGTTTGTTCGGATCTTTTTTGCAATTGATTTTAAACTAACTTGCCGATGAGCGAGAGACTTGAAATTTTAAACATAGCCCAGAATTGGATGATAATGCAACATTTGAAAAAAATTTTAAGAAAGCCTATGCGTTTAGGAGATATAAACTATTAAATTTTAACCGTTACAATCCCCGCGCGACGCTCGGTAGTACTTACCTACGTGTCGCTTTCAACGATCCCCACTCCGCGCGACAGCGCACCCTACTCCTTCGCACCGAAGGAGCTCAGTGTGTGTTCGAGCTCCGTGCGGTGTTTACAAAGTTACTACGTATTATTATACTATAATGTTTGTTTACCAAGCGAAAGAACAGTTACACCGAAATTCTCCGTCGCACTTTTATCTTTGTCATTTTACCGCGGCGTTTGTTTCCGATAGGACGCGGTCGCAATACAGTCTGAAATTTACTACATGTCCCTGTTATAATCTCTTCAAAATGTTTAAAATCGATTGAAAAATTTCGCACATTCAAGACTAAAAAACAGAAAATAATTATTTAAATAAAAATAAATTTATAAAAAAATACCACATTTTTGATAAAATAAATTTTTAAAAAACAACACGTTTAAAAAACGGACTAAAATGTATAAAATAATTTTTCCTAGCCCCCTACAGGTTCCTAACCCCGTACAGATAGTCCTGAAAATTTGTGATTGTGAATTTTGAATAGCTATGAAAATACTTGTAACATTTAAAACGGAAAAAGTGAGGCGCAAGATAATACATAGTAAGGAGTGTAAGAGAGTAGCTGCCGTTGAGAAAACTCGCACAAGAGTTCATATCATTTGCAGTGCAATAAAATTGTTAGTGATTTAGGTGTTTATGCATCAATTATCTATTGCATGCGCCCCACGTTTTTCGTTTTAAATCTTATAAGTATTTTCATAGCTATTAAAAATTCACAATCAAAAATTTTCACGACTATCTGTACGGGGTTAGGAATCTGTATGGGACTGGGAAAAATTATTTTATACTTTTTAGTCCGTTTTTTAAACGTGGTGTTTTTTTAAAATTTATTTTATACTTTTTAGTCCGTTTTAAAAACGTGGTATTTTAAAAAATTTATTTTTTTTCTGATTAAAATGATGCCAAACACGATATAATTTCAACTGTATTTAGTGGATTAATTGACGATGGAAGTTTCGAGGACAAGGAAGGACAGCGTATGGGAAAGAAAGAGACACAGAGAGTCGGCCGCGCTCGGTCTCTCTTTACACGCGCTGTCCTTCTCTACGTTCGGCTCGGTCTTTGAAGCTCAAAGAAATAGTGTCTGTCTTTTGCGACTATAGAGGATTTACTGTATTTTGTAAAACTTTATACATAGCATGTACAAACACATAAACATAAAAGAAATTGTCTGCACATTTATACTATTTAAAGTCAAGAGGAAGAATTCATTTTTTCTTCGTTAAATACTGAAATATGATACGGAAAAGAAAATTGAACATATTTTATTTTTATCATTACATGGAGTAAGTTTACGTTACAGAAAACGTAACGTAATTTTAAATTTACATTGTATGTAAATATTTTTATGCAAGCTAATTGATGTATTTTAACAAAGAATTAATTCAATCGAGATGAAGAATCAAGATGACAGTGAGTAAATTCACTCCAGATTAAAATATCATGATCACGGCGTGAATAAAGTTCAAATCACGACTGATTCTGCGATCACTGCGATCACATAAGTCGTTATTTGCTTGCAAAGTTTGGTACCAAAGCAATACCAAATTTCTTACTGGGTTTGGATTAACTTCATCTAGATTTAATCCAGTCCTCCATGCTACCATGAATTACTAGCTGAGACCTATTTAAGATCTACACTAACGAGCATAACTGATTCAATACACTTCAAATCAGAATAACTTTTCGCTGTAGGGCTAGAAGAATTAGTTTAGTAAATGACGTCTAAAAATATTGAAAAAAAGTGCATTTGGTCGGAATTGCGAAAAAAATTGTAAAATTTGATTTTTACTACTTTTTTAGCTGGGTCAATAATGAAAATTTAAAATATGTATTTGGCCAACTCGTATAAATTATATACGCTCTGAAAATTTCATTGAAATTGGTTAATTGGTTTACGAGCTATAAACGATCAAAAGTGGTAAAAAGGCGGAAAATCTTGAAAAATTGCAATGTTTATCACTTTTGATCGTTTATCGCTCGTAAACCAATTAACCAATTTCAACGAAATTTTCAGAGAGTATATAATTTATACGAGTTGACCAAACACATCTTTGAAATTTTCGTTATTGGCCCCGCTAAAAAAGTAGTAAAAATCAATTTTTACTACTTTTTTTCGCAATTCCGACCAAATGCATTTTTTCAAAATACTTTTTAGACATCATTTACGAAACTAATTCTTCTAGCCTTACAGAGAAATTGAAGTCGTTTGGTCTTTCGTAAAAAAGTTATTCTGATTTAAAGTGTGTTGAATCAGTTATGCTCGTTAGTGTAACTATATACAGTGACTGTTATTAGTATTTGGATACTTAAAAAGATAACTATTATATTTTAATATTGGACCATATGATTTGGATTTTTGTGCGAAGTTAGATCAATTAATTTACTGCAATGTAAGCGATATCGATGGAAATGAATATCATATCTAATTTAAATTTTGGAAGTCAGAGGTCACTTACAAGGTCACGTTATTAATATCTCTGAATGCGTTTTAATGTCAACTAGAATATGCAAGGAAAAAGAAATATACATTTGCAAGAAAAACATGTCGAAGAAAAACATAACATTTGCAAAACTTTCACCTCCTGATACCATTTACATTGCATTGTAAACATTTGTTATTTCATCACAGATAAAGAAGATATTCAGGTGGTTACATTTAGGAGGGCCACCGTGTTGGCAATAGTACCTGGTAAAGGACTAGCTAGATCACATTGATGGCCGACAGTACTTTCTAGACCCATGTAGCTGTATGCACCGGCAAAGTATTGATCCATGCACCATTTGCTTCTGAGAAGATTAGCTGGATATGGCAACGTAGGATCACCGGTGAATTGTCGAAGAACTCTTGTTATTGACTCCACGACCTCTTCGTCGGAGCACAATTCCATATCGGCAGCCTCACGGCCGCAAATCCATGCGCACAGTACGTGCTGAGAAGTCGTCATCTCTTCGATATTCGAAACTCCTGAAATGTATTAGATCAGTGATGAGTAGCCAGCGGATCTTTGGGTTACCATGGGTTCGTCGACAACTCATTTCACCGATACTGTTTTCATCGACACGATTTGGCCGACAGTAACTTTC
Source organism: Lasioglossum malachurum (assembly GCA_028455605.1). Classification (NCBI taxonomy): domain Eukaryota; kingdom Metazoa; phylum Arthropoda; class Insecta; order Hymenoptera; family Halictidae; genus Lasioglossum; species Lasioglossum malachurum. The sequence continues at coordinate 16,976,764 of CM052311.1, forward strand.
GTCGACACTATGTTTTCATCGACATTGTAAAATCGTCGACAAATGATTTGACCGACACTATGATTCCATAGACACAGTCAAATCGTCGACGTATGCTTTTATCGACAGTCCGTGTTTAGCGACAGGTTTAATTCGTATTTAATGTTGAGTATCTAATGTTGAATAATCATTATTATCATTGTTATGTTCTACCAGGTATGTAAATATGAAACCGGAATTTTTGTATAGAAAATACACGTTTACTGTATGACAATTATACAAAATTGCCCATCGGTAGCTACACATTTTTCCCATCTCTCTGACAATTTGTGGATGCCACGCCAAAAAAACTGTTCCTCTTTTGAGGCAAACCAGTCATCGAGCCATTTTCGTACATTTTCGTAAGATGTGAAGCGCTGCTCAGCAAGTGCGTGTCCCATCGATACAAATAAGTAATAATCGGATGGAGCCAAGTCTGGTGAGTAAGCCGCATGCGAAAGTATTTCGCAACTAAACGTCTCAATCGTTTCCTTTACCGGTTTTGCTGTGTGTGATGGTGCATTATCATGAAGCAAAATCACTTTGTGTTGCCTTTTTTGATATTCCGGTCGTTTTTCATGCAAAGCTTGATTCAAATCGATCATTTGTTGTCGGTAGCGTTCAGTTTTAACGGTCTCGCCAGGTTTTAGCAGCTCATAATAGATCGCACCCTTCGAGATAGATAGCGATTTGGCCTTGCAGTCGATGTCGATGGTTCGCCTGGAGTTACCCATGATTACCTTACGCTTAGGATTCTCGAAATATATCCACTTCTCATCACCAGGTACAATTCGATGGAGAAATGGCTTTCTTTTGTACCTGGCGAGCAGCATTTCACCAGTGGTTTTTCGGTTTTCCTGCTGTCTTTCATTCAGTTCATGTGGAACCCATTTTCCCATCTTCTGAATCTTTCCCATGGCTATCAAACGTATGGAGACGCCTTCTCGTGTCACATTTAATTGATTCGCGAGTTGTTGTTGCGTTTGAGCGTCATCCTCATCCAACAATGCTTGCAAATCCCTGTCCTCAAACTTTTTCGGTGGTCTTCCACGTTCTTCGTTTGTCACATCGAAATCGCCATTTTTGAATTTTTTAAACCACTCAAAGCACTGTGATTTACCAAGAGCATGATCACTGTAAGCTTCGACAAGCATTTGATGCGATTCTGCAACAGTTTTCTTCAAATGGAAACAGAAAATCAATGCTGTCCGCATATCGTAGTTTCCAGGCACAAAATTCGACATCTTCAACGTTATTAAAAACTATGCTGTTGTATGAAACTTTTATGGTTGCGAGTGGAAAATCTTTACCAAATGTCAAAACAAGAAAATGGCGTCAATGACGCGGTTTGACGGTAACTACATTGACAGCTAGAGCCACCTATAGGCAAATTACGGTTTCATATTTACATACCTGGTAGACGCATTTAGTTGCTTGCAAAAATAGTGCTTAGTTGCAAAAATCATAATATTTCATTTAATTTCAAACATAATTGTGTAAATATATATATATATATATATATATATATACAAAATTTGAATAAACAGAACGAATGCTACGAATATAAATATATAGATTGCAAAACATACCAAAATGGTACAATAATTACACAAATATCAAGTAATGAAATTAAGGCAATATATTTTGTGCTAAAGCCTTTAAAAGATCCATATCACTGTACATTTCTCGGCTCTCTAGTATTTTTCTAATACGTTCTTCTCTTAAACGATCTTGTCTTTTTTGCTTCGGCATTGTTTCACCTCGTAATATTTTCTGTATTAAATTTTCTACAACTGCTTGTTCTTTTTGAATTTCCGTAATTATCTGATATAAATCAACTTTATAATGATTGAACATAGACTGCCATCGTCGATGCTAAGCTTCGACATTATTTTGTGTACGTGGAAAATCGTGTACTTAACTGTCATAAACAGACCATACGTCTTCTTGGAAAAGTGGAAGACAAATAGACACTTTTCCATTAGACTGACGTATTACCCTACGATAAACATAATATTTTCCAAACCATTCTATGAGTGATGTATGTTCAGGTGAGAATAATTGTTTCAAGTTACTGAATGCATTTTGAATTTCTCGGTCGCAAGTATGCTAGGCATGGAATTTGCCTCACAAGAAGACTAAATGTTTCATCCGAACCGTAGTTTTTCACCAATCCACTTCTTTGAATTTTTCTGTAAACATTTCTGTAAACATTCTGTAAACATTCTGTAATTTTGCATGAGGAAATATAAATTTTATCGGATTCAATCGGGGTGTATAATATTACAACAATTTTTTATGTAGCTATCAGTTCGTGGAAACGAATGAACTCATACCTGTCGCAAAACACGGACTGTCGATGAAAACATATGTTGACAATTTAACCGTGTCGATGAAAACATAGTGTCGGTCAAATCATTTGTCGACGATTTCACAATGTCAATGAAAACAGTGTCGGTGAAATGAGTTGTCGACGAACCCATGGTAACCCGATTCTTTGATCAATAAGAAATAGTTGTGGTTTTTTCACGTTACTGTTCAAAATCGGACATTTCAAATCGCCGCCTGAATGTAAGAACTAGGTAACTTGAAATTTGGACATTTTGAGTTATCTACTTCGTATTAAAGAAGAAATCAAGTAGAATGTAACGTAAAAACTGGGTAACCTATCAAAGTAATCTACGACATCTAGTAAGCAGTGTTAAAAAGTAGGCAACTTCTGTTTTTTTGCAAAAAAAGGAAGGTTTAACATTTTTTAAAATCCAAAATAATGTTTTTTCATGTATTGTTCCACATATAAAATAAAGAAATATAAGCAGATATTGGCATTATGTTTAAAATAACGGTCTCCCTACCATAGTCATAAAACCTTAAAATACTGTTTCATCAATTTCTCTAAAATACGGAATTGTAAGTTACCTAGTTGTTGCATTCAGGTGTCGATATGCAACGACCTAATACCAGAGTTGTGCAGAATTACAATTGGATTACTCCAGGAATTATAATTACAAAGTAATTGAATTACATTGTAATTCAGTTATATTGTAATTTATAATTCAGATCTTCATTCAATTAAATTACAATGTAATTTTCGTCATTGCAACTGCGTACAATTATAAAATACATTGTAATTAAATTACAATGTAATTCGTAATTGCAATTACAGTACAATTTTAAAATACTTCGTAATTAAATTACAATAATTACGAATTACGATGTAATTAAATTAAAATTTAAAATTAAAGAATGATAAAGTAATAGGTAAGAGATAGTTGAAAAATCCATATGTAGGTATAAACAGGAGAAATTTATTATTTATAAATTTATAATGTCTGGACAGAAATAACTTCTGCGTTACACATTTTTTAAATTTCAACCATAAAGCAAACAAGTATATGAAGGAAAAACATAAAAATATATCGTACTTCTTCAAAGTTCTCGGCTATAATTTGGAGAGCTGTATTTGAATTATATTGTATTTCAATTATATTGTATTTCAATTATATTGTATTTCAATTATATTGTATTTGAATTATATTGTATTTCAATTATATATTGTATTTCAATTATACATTGTGCGTATTTCAATTATATTCTATTTCAATTATATTTTGTATTCCAATTATATTGTATTTCAATTACACATCTGATTAAAATACTTAGTAATTGAATTAGCACAACTCTGCCTAATACAATATGACTGAATTGCAATGTAATTCAATTACTTTGTAATTATAATTCCTGGAGTAATTCAATTGTAATTCTGCACAACTCTGCCATATCTATACGAGTGTTTCACACTTCGTCACGTGATTGTTGCGGTAAAAAAGAAAGTGGTCGAACCTTTCACCCAGTCACATCTATCAGCGAGTTCGTCAGCTGACCAAGCCAGTTTGATGCCACCTTCTTTCCAGACCCAGAACGGCCTGGCATATTCCAAGAATATTTTGTTTACGTAGCCGTATCCCAATTTACATATGGCGTCGACTTTCTCCGCTGGTAAGGCCGGACAAAACAGTTTGTCATGTTGATTTTTCAAAACGCCGAGGGACACGGTGACAATAATATAATCGGCGGGAAATTCTTCTCCGTCGCAACACTTCACCACTGCACGGGGACAAGAATCACTTATGGCACCCCACCGTATGCAACTCACCGGCTTGCAATACCTGTTGCAAGAAATAACGAATTAATTTCACAATTCACGTGACTATACCTTGTCCAACGAGACAAGGCAGCAAATGTAAACATAGCCGCACGAGTGCGACAGAGTTGACGTTACCCTTCTCAGGTAGGCAGCAAAAGATACACGCTGATTAGTGGTCAGACAGATACCAAATCTATAAATATGAACACATATTTTCTTTTACCATATTTAGAGGACATCGAGACGAATTCAAAACACGTATTACACGATATTTTTACTAAGATCTGTATTACTACTGTAAAGTAGTGGAAATGTTGGATATTTAGCTTTTAGTCGTATTCGAGTTTTAGACAGTGTAAAGAATATTTGATAGCGAAGAGGTTACGAAAAGTTAAATATTTCACACTTCCACTACTGTAAATCGAGTAATATGTTAGTAAAAATATCATGTAATATGTGTTTTGTCCTCTAAATATTTAAAAAAATATGTGTTCCTATATGTAAAACCCAAGGTGACCTCGATTTTGCCATGAAAACAAACTGTTTTCGAAATTTTTTCTACTAGTATCTATTGTGCATTCCATACTCTGCAACTCCTGTTGTAGACTTTTTTTTCATATAGCTCCAAGTGAGTGAGTGTATACAGTCATGTATACAACAGCCTGTATACGTTTTCATTTAACTTCTGTTTTGTACAAAGATCCGTTTTGTATAAAGATCCGCGGTCTAGTTATAATACATGATCAATTTTTAAAAACAAAACAAAATTGTTTGTAAAACGTTTCTCAAACTATCATTTGCGTTTCCTATAATTGTTAAGTAATATATTGGTATTTTGTAAAACTTCATACATAGCATATACATATACATAAATACAAAAGAAATTATCTTCACTTTTATACTATATTTAAATGGATATAACGATATCGAAATCGAGAGAAAGGAGTAATGTTTTTTTTTTAAATACTGGAATAAGATACCGAAAAGAAAATTTAACATTTACGTTATACGCAGATATTTTCATGCAAGTTAATTTATGCATTAAAACAGGCCTGGCCAACACGCGCCCGTCACGTTATATTGTGCGACCCGCCGGGCGATTATATATTTCAGTTGAAACTTTTGTTCCTCGTTGTATGTATACAAAAAATATTAAATAAATGAAGTGTCATTGTTATAATGCGCAAGTGCGTTACAGTGCAACAAAGAAATGAAACAAATTTTTGCGTCCACATCAAAAATTAATTTTTACAATATTTATATTACATCCGAGAGATATTCCAACTTAAGATATTTTGCCCACGAGTTGTAAGTGCTTTTGGATCCACATATGTTTGTGAAACATTTCCTTCGAAGATGAAATTTACGAAGAGTTCATCACGTCCTTCATTGACCGATACCAATCCAGAAAACCAGCTAACAAAAATTTTACAAAAATATTTCATTAATTAAGAGACTCGAGAGTTAATTATATTGAATCATTGTGTAACAACAAAGCTTTATTCATTTTGTATTTGTATTACATTTTTTAAAATCATGTTTACCTAAAGTGCGGCCCGCTGTAACGTTACGAGTCATTAAAGTAGCCCGTGAAACCATTTGGGTTGGCCAGGCCTGCATTAAAAAAAAGAGCTAGTTCAATCGAGATGAAGAATTAGGGCTGAACTTTCGAAGACTAGCTCAGAATTGGTTGAAATTTTGGGAATAGGTTCCTTTTTGACTAAAATGATGATTGTCAGAAAGATTTTTGGAGACTCGAAAAAAAATTTTACCATTCTAATGTCACTCTCTACCTTACCGACAAAGTCGTAGGCGGCCCACATGGTTTCATACCTCTATAAACTAATTCAATTAATTCGTTTCACGCACAAATTCCTGGCCAGACCTGACAGTCATCATGTTAGTCAGAAAGGAACCTATTATCAACATTTTATTCAATTCTAAGCATGGACGTGTTCGCAAGTTTAGCCAGAATTAGAATGACAGGGAGCAAATTCATACTAGATTAAAAAATCACGATCACGACGTGAATGAAGTTCAAATCACGACCGCGATCTGCGATCACTGTGATAAATCACGATTAGTAATTTTGTACGCCATACTAGCTGTATCCTCGCAGTCACGCGAAGCAAAGCACGGTAGGGGCAGTATGTAATAGTTCATAGTGGGAAAACCGGTACAGTGGTATTGTGTGGAGACGACAAGAAGGTCCCTGGCAGTGTTGTTAGATTGGCGCGGGCTGCGCGCGCATACGAGACCAAATGCAGGAACGTATGTGCCAGTATGTGCGTCCTACAGTCCTGTACAGTCCTAAGCAACGGCCGGTCCGGAATACTTCAAAACATCGTTAAACCATGCGACATTATGTACCTTAGCCTTCGTGGGTAATATCGAACAACTGTAATTGCTCTTCCCCAAAAACCCTGAGAATCTGGGACCTTCCCATAAAAAAAATATTTTGCGAAATTATGCGGGGTGACCAAGGTACCCTAACTTTAGTTCACTGACGCTAGAATCGTCGCGTATACGCGCGCAGCCCGCCCCAATCTTACAACACTGGTCCCTGGCAGGAATGTGGTGCCGTAGGCAAGAATTAGTTTGGAAGGAGCGTGCCTACTATTAGCCGAAACGATCACACACACTACTACTGTGACTATGTAGAACGATAGACCCCTCTTGCCTCTGTGCCGTCCCAGGGCTCATCTTGTCATCTCACTACAGTACTGGGAGTCGTGAAACGACAGCGGGGAAGAAGTAGCCCGGGCCTTCTGCAAAGAATGTAGCATTTCTGTTCTTGGCATGAAGTTCCCTCAGGATAGCTGGCACTCGCTCGTTCTCTTTTGATGCACGTGTGCGAGTCTTATCTGGTAAAGTGAATGATTAGAGGCCTTGGAGCCGAAACGACCTCAACCTATTCTCAAACTTTAAATGGATGAGATCTCTGGCTTGCTTGGATCAATGAAGCCACGAGATTATATTGGATCAGAGTGCCAAGTGGGCCGATTTTGGTAAGCAGAACTGTCGCTGTGGGATGAACAAAACGCAGAGTTAAGCCGCCTAAGGGAACGCGCACAGTGGATCCGTTTCAGCCGACGTCCGACGTTGTCTCTTTTTTGCACGCTTGAAAAAAGAGACGAAATGCGGACGAAAACGGGTCCACTGTGCGCGTTCCCTAAGTCGACGCTTATGGGACACTTCAAGCGCGGCAGACCTAGCAACGCGACAGTTACGGCGATACTACTGTAATCAGTATTTGTCATGGGCATTAACTAACTTGAGGGAACAACTTGGCAAATCCCGTAGAAGAGGAGCTAAGACCCCAACGTATCCAAGGGGCACTCTGACATTACCGCCAGGGATCTCGATGTAACTGCCAAATTGATCAGCCGAAACGAGAGACAGATCATCACCACAACGGCATCTCATACAGTTCGTCATCCCATACATCACTCTGGCTGCATCATATCTGGAGATACGGAAACATCAACGGTATCGCAGAAAAACAGCGATATCGTTTCATTAAAAGCGCAGTGATGTAACGTGTCAGCTAGAGTAGCGAAAATTATTACGATCGTAAACCTAATTGCAATGTCAATCTTTTTATTCTTCATTTCAAAGCGATGCAAACTTCTTCATCATATGCTACTTTAAGGGAGGAACTGGAGAGAGTACAAACGAAATACATTAAATGGTGCCTGAGACTAGATAAGACAACGCCAGACTACATGGTACTGGGGGAAACCATAAGAGATAAGGTGCGAGAGAAAAGGGATAAGACTGGAGAGAACGGAGGGAAGAGTTTTCGTAAGTAATGCCTGAGGGATAGAGAAAAGGTGTGGGAGATAACAAGAAATAGCAAAGAGAGGACGGAGTACCTGAACATCAAGGGATACAGTCAAGCGGGAATAGAAAAGAAAAGAAGGAAAAGAAACTATAGAAATTATCAAGACTCTGAAGGAGAGGGATAGACAAATTCAGGGACAGTGGCAATACGGTAAAATAATGGCATCTAGGTTATGTGATAGATATGTAAAGAAAAGAACAGCTGTGGAGTCGGGCCTGAAGCTAGCTTCTCCAGACGTTAATGCGGACAGTAGGCCCCTGGAGAAGTATATTTCGGGTCAAGTAGATAGTAGAGGGGCAGTCCATTAGCTTATACGACAAGAACAGGTATGGGAGAGCGCCAAATCCTCACCATTCTTTGGCCCAGTAGGAGATGGACCAGGTCTCAATTTTGAGTCCTTGACTAGGTTTTGTTAGGTGTCAGACCCCACACTTTCCCCTCGACCGTAATCTTTAGGGGGGATGGTAGTGCCGAATGCATTTTTTTCCTAACAGTCCTTAAACTTTAAAAAAAAAAGGGCAGTCCATTGGCTGTCCCGGGTGGGATTGAGGTTTTTACTGGGTATGGATACGCCGACCAACCGCGGCACAAGCCCCACACTACCCCCTTCTAGGGTGTGCGTAATGGCATTTTCCTCCTCATCCTTAACAAAAAAAAACTGCACCACTAAATGGCTTTGTGTATTTCATTAAAGTTTATTTATTTCATGATGTTTTATAGTGGAACAGCTTATTTAAAAAAGAACTGCACCACTAAATGGCTTATTAAGGGTACACTTCATTCTTAGTTTATTTATTTCAAGATGTTTTATATTGCTGAAGCTTGTTTTTTAAAAAATCCACCACTAAATGGCTTATTGAGGAGGGACACTTCATTCTTAGTTTATTCATTTCAAGATTTTTTATATTGAATCAGCTTATTTAAAAAAAAACTATACGCGTGGAAAACCATGCGCGGCAGAAGTGAAACTTCCCGCAGTCTATGATAGAATCACAGAAAATCATAGAAAAACTAATACAAAAAGTAAATTAAGATTGGAAATGGTAAGTAATCCTAATGAAGCGACAAGATCAGGAACAACTAATACAAAAAAAATAATGAAGCGACAACAAGATCATGAACAACTAATACAAAAAAATCATAGAATATAAAAATTTTCATTTCAAAAATAATGAACGATCAAAATTTGCGACGCAAAGAAGGAGAGCGTATGGGGAAGAATGAGACAAAGTTTATAGCATTGATTTTCTGTGATTCTATTGAATATCTTTATTGTTTTTAAAGATACGTCAAATGTTTGACGGATGAAGTTGAATGGTAAAATGGGGCTCAACAATACCAAAAAAATTTTAGTTTTCATGTAATTTTTTTAGAGATATGAAGGTCACCTTCATTTTTTTAAATGGAATGAGGTATTTTTTAATACATCAATCGATGCAGCTGGACATTCGTTATAAAAAAGTACTAACCTATGTATGTCGAAAAATTAGCAGTGCAGGAGATATTTCAATTTAAATAACTCTAAAATACCATTAATGTCGTACTAACAATAAGACGTTAGACTAGTAAGTAAACGCTAACGCCTTAGTACGACAGTAATGGTGTTTTAGAGTTATTTAAATTGAAATATCGTCTGAACTAACTTTTCGACATGCATAGGTTAGTACCTTTTTATAACGAATGTCCAGCTGCATCGATTGATGTATTAAAAAATACCTCATTCCATTAAAAAAAATGAAGGTGACCTTCATATCTCTAAAAAAAATTACATAAAAAAAAATTTTTTGGTATCGTATGAGCCCCATTTTACCATTCAACTTTGTACTTCACACATTTGACGTATCTCTAAAAACAACAAAGATATTCAAGGTGGTCAAGTTAGGTGAAACACCTCGTATATACGAAGTAAGGGTACCCAGGTACCCTAGAGGAGAAAGGAGAAGGAGACAGCCAGAGCGTAATGGCTAGAGTGAAATGTGGAAATATGGAAGAAGGGAGTAAATATTGGAGAAAGGAGTAAGAGAGAATGTGCATGTGATATATGCGAGAGACACCTGTAGAAGCTAAAACATCTGGCAGAGGACTGTTAAAATAGCAAGTTGAAGGGTTAAATATTTACAAGTCTTAAAATAATGAAGGCAAGATTAGGTTCGCTCTCGGTGCGACCGACCTGCCCTCTATAACGAGGCCAAGGTTCGGTCTGGATTTGGCCTCCATTTGGAATAGAATATTGGCACCAATCTTTGTTGCCAAGTATGTACCGAACCTAATGCAGAAACAGGCGGGTCGTCATTTGCTTGCAAAGTTCGGTGCCAAATTCAACCAAATCAAGACCCAATGGCTGTATTAGATTGACTTGCCGAAATCCTGAGAATAAGAAAGAATGAATACGAAGACATTGCAATCGAGTCGCGTTAGACACTAGAAACTCAAGCTGAGCTTCAGAGCTACGTTGACATCACTGCTGATAAAGTTTGCAGTTGACCTGGGCAACTGTACCGTTGCTCCTCCGGGAAATTGTGGAGCTCCTGTTGTATTCTGACGCCCATGAAGTTCAGCAACGTACCGTGGGTGCGGCCACAGCCTAGCGAGAAAAGGGTTGCCGCCTGTTGCTCGATTTGCCGAAAGGTGTGATAAGCCGTGATGCTGACAGGGAGATCGATAGCCCGACCATCGCTCGTGCAAAAAAGACCACGACTCGGATCAGGCCTGAAGATAGGTGGCTTCAGGAGACCTTCTTGAGCAGCCAGAGTGAACACGGGATTCGCTACGCATCCACCCTCGATCCAGGTGGCTCCCATTTCCGCCACCACGTCACCCAACCAACATGAATGAATTCGTCCTCCTGGTCTGCAAAAAAGATTCATTGTCGATATCCTCGAATTCATTCCAAAATCAAAAACCTACGAAGCCAGTTTTCAAGAGAAAATTCAATTAGAACACAAATGCACACAAATACACATGTTATACATTCATTTTACACAATCAAATTGTAACGATTTTTTTAAATTTTGCAGGGTGATCAAGTTACATCCAGTTACATATCAAGTTTCACCTTGAGCGGTGGGAACTTGGACAAATTTTCGTCGAACCAACACAACGCGGTACTTTGAAAATTTTCCGTGAAACTGCGTCGGACCAACACATTGACCATTCACTCGCTAATATTAGGTCAATCGGAAAGTTCCGTCCATCTAGCGTCGAGTAGCCGTAGCTCGAACTGTCGGTAACTATAACCTCTAAAGTAAGGTTAACTTTTTAGTTTGAACCACGGACCTAAGGACTGTGCGTAACTCTGAGAGGGTGTAGTTTAGACCATATATACCTATAGACCCGGCATAGGTATAGTATGTGTATAGGAAAACCGAGACTGGAGCTCTGCAAAGATAAAGTCATTCGTGACGTCAAAAGATAATTTCAAAATGGCTGAAACAGCAGACCGACGCTAACCGACGCCGACAGTACACCATTATGTATACACTTGTACCATAACCTGAACAAGTTCGTAAAAATTTTTCAACAATTTTGAATTTCATCTACTCAATTTTTTAGTAAATAATCCGCAGTCTAGTACATAATAAATAATCACAAGCGAGATAAATGTAAATTGTGTAAAACTAGAAGTACTACCTTAAAATGTTGTAAATGTGATCAGTTTATAAGTAAAAAACCATTTTGTAACCTGCATAATATGCGAAAATTGTTAATCTTCCGAATCAAATATTGCGCGATTCCTAAAACAGTTAATTATATACATAATACTATTATTATTTGATTATACTTCATTGTAATATCTTAGTAAAATATACAGAATAAATGTCTGTATCTCAAATACAGTTTATAATTGATTATTTCATGATACAATGCCAAATTCTTTGAAATTATTCTGTCCATTCTTTCCGCGTACTGGGTACATGGCGCACCCGCTGATCCTCCTCATCCCCCACATAAGCCAAGCGTAGGCACTGCCGATGAGCATAGCTTGTACATCTTTCGAGAATGTGACGTCAGGGGGTACTTTATCTTTGCCGAGGGAAAAATTATCTGCGCCGGATCTATAGGTATATATGGTCTAAGGAGTGTAGCGAAAGACAGAAGGGGTATCAACTTGCCAGCCATCTTGACATGCCCACAATGTGGTGCGCTCTATAGGCGACTTTAAATACTAATGTAGCATCTGTAGCACGTGGTCGGTACAATACACGCGATCGCGGTACGCCACAACCAGTCAGAAACATTTTGTGCCCGGTACATGTGCAGTAAAGTTGGTGAATCGTCGTGGCTTTGTGTTTTCTGCGCGTTGATACACATTAATTTGTAAAAATGTTAGTGTGTATTGTGAAAGGTTCTGGTCCATGCTAAAAATGTAGTACAGACGCTCACTAGTGTTTAAAGTCGCCTATAGAGCGCACCACAGTGTGGTCCCACACAAGATGGCCGCAGTCAACCATCCCTCCCCGCTCGCGGAACACGTCCTCTCGCCCATAAATCTACTTTACGCTCAGTCCTTAGGTCCGTGTTTTGGACATCTTTCAATAAAATTCAGTACATAACAATATACGCTTGCATCAATAACATCGTCATTTTCTACATTGAAGATGGAATTTGAGCCGAATATGCGTCATTTGCGCGAAGTGTTAATCTTTTGTTTCAATTGGAAGAAAACTGCTGCTGGAGCTCATCGAATGATTGTAGACGTTTATGGCGATAATGCTGTTTCCGATAAAACATGTAGGGAGTGGTTTCGACGCTTTAAAAATGGCGATTTTACTGTGGAGGACAAAGAGCGTTCTGGACGGCCACGAGTATCAGAAGACGAAGAATTGCAGGCATTGGTGGCTGAAGATCCATGTCAAACGCAAAAATAAATTGCAAAAGCGTTAAATTCTGCTCAATCTGTCACTTCCGATCGTTTAAAAGCCTTGGGGAAGGTCTACAAGGAAGGAAAGTGGGTTCCACATGAACTCAAGCCAAGAGACACTGAAAGGCGGAAAACCATCTGCGAAATTCTGCTTACTAGGGAACAAAGAAAGGGGTTTCTCCATCGTCTCATCACTGGGGATGAAAAATGGATTTATTTTGACAATCCTAAACGTCGAAAAACCATTTGTGATCCCGGTCAACCCTCAGCATCGCCGCCAAAGCGGAATATCCACGGAAAGAAGGCTTTACTCTGTATTTGGTGGGATCAGAAAGATGTGGTGTACTATGAGCTGTTAAAATCTGGTCAAACAGTCACAAGGGACCTCTACCGGCAACAAATTATCCGTTCGAGCCGAGCATTGCACGAAAAACGACCACAATATGAAACGAGACAGCATAAGGTGATTTTGCTGTATGACAATGCTCGTCCTCACGTCACAAAAGTTGTCACGGAAACGATATAAGCACTTCGCTGGGAAGTGCTACCATATGCGGCTTATTCACCAGACTGTGCCCCATTTGACTACCACTTGTTTCGGTCGATGGCACACGCACTTGCTGAAAAACGATTTAATTCGTACAAAGACGTCGATAAATGGATCTCCGACTGGATAACTTCCAAAGGTGGATCATTCTTTCGCCGCGGAATTCGCTTGCTGTCCGAAAAATGGGATAAAGTCATCGCTAACGGTGGACAATATTTTGATTAACGTACTTTTTCATTTTGTTTCATAAATAAAGCTATACTTTTTGTAAAAAAATGGACGGAACTTTCCGATTGACCTAATAACTTGGTAAATACGCTTCCTAATCGCTGTAGCGGTCTTTAGGGATCAAACATTTCTTTTGAGGTTTTGTCATCTTGCGCACCTAAATTGTGAGATTTGGTGAGAAAATGACGTGTGCAAAATTTGGAAGCACTCGGACAACATTAAAAAAAAAAGTTTCGGGAGTTCCATTGAATGATTATACAAATTAATAGAACATATAAAACGTATCTTCAAGCTTTGCATTATTTAGATCGATATTTATTAGACCTTGAATTGGGGGTGCGTTAAGGCGACGTCAAGGTAAACATGATTTTTTAAAAATATATATTACACCTCATTTTTTATGAGGTAGTGTTAGAGCAGACGATGAGATCTTTGGAAAACACTAGTTGTTGACCGTCTTTTGTCAAAAATTTTTATGTGACTCAGTCTTATTGAAAGCGGAATATGATACACTTTTGAAAATCAAAGATTCATCTTTTACATATCTCGTGCTGTACAATATTTGCCATATAGAACTCATAAATATATTCTTATGTTTCGATTAAATATTTTAGTATTAATTAAAATTTAGTATGGGCCCATTTGACTGACAATGAGATCATTGAAATGTTAAGGTAATATTAAGGACAGCCAACTCTTTGTGTAATTTAAAACAGTGAACCAATTAGAAAAATTTAAAAATATACTGTTATATTATTTTCAACATATATGAAACATATTTATTTCATATCTATTTCACTCCAGGTTGTTGCAATTCGGGTAGAAAATGTTTATTTTACATGAAGATCTGCTGTGTAGTAATGAGTACACAGCGGACCATTATGCATTTATAGCAAAATTGAGTAGATGAAATTCAAAATTGTTGAAAAATTTTACAAATTGAAGATGTCAATATATGATTTCGCTATTACTCAAATCATTAACCCCAGCACTCCTATGGGGGTGGCTCCTCCAGTTCACAGGTTGGAAAAATTGAAATTAGGACTACTTTAGAACTACTTTTTTATTGTAGTTTATACACTATAGAAAAACACTGACGCGAGCGGACCCGTACCTTCCTCTTATTTCTAAAATATAACAAATAACCCCAGAACTAATGATCAAATATAATAATATATCGAAACCCAAACAAAAATGCCATAAGTGTAAAAATCATGTATACAAAAAGCATTCTATAAATGTTGTATCCTGTCATTCATGTTTGTCATTTGAAGAATCGACTTCAGAATATAGCGGTAAATGTAATAAACATAATCACCGGATAAATCACATTTACCGTAACATGTACATTATCTTATATTATTCTGTTGTATACATATACAGTGGGTGTACAAAGTATTCGGACACCTTTTAAAAACTTTTTTATAATTATACCAAACGGCCTGATCTGTTATAATCAATTAGAAGCATTGGTTTACGAAATGATATGCAAAATAGATTTTCCAAAAATTATAATTTACAATGTTACATGCAAAAATAAAAAAGGCATTTTTTAAAACTTTATTTGTGCCCTCTCTTAAAATGAAAATTTAAAATATACAGGGTATCGAAAACCACCCGTCCAGGGGTGTTAACTTGTCAAATAAACATATTCGGTAAAAATGTTTGCAATAAAAGTTGCAGGGATTAATGGAGAACATATGTCCATGACCTTGTATTTGAATTTCGGATCCATTTTCAAAGTTATTTGGAGGTCAGTACGTATTTTTTATGGCCTCCAGCAGTCATTTTAATCTAGGACATAAGTACATATCTGAACGTAAAATTTTAAACACTTTCAGAATCCGTAGTCAAAAGTAGGGGTTCCTATTTAATAAATACGTACTGACCTCCAAATAACCTTGAAAATGGATCCGAAGTTCAAATATAATTAATCCCTGCAACTTTTATTCCAAACATTTTTACCGAATATGCTCATCTGAGAACTTAACACCCTGTATGTTTTGTAGATCTATGTTAATTATACACATGCTGAAAATTTCATTGAAATCGATTAACATACACACAAGCTACAAGTGGTGAAAAATGGTGAAAATCGTAGTTTTACACGACTTTTGATCAGTTTCTGCTTAAAATCCACAGAATCGTACATCTTCCGATGCGTGCCGTTTTTTCCGCGTCAATCGATTTCGATGAAATTTTCAACATGTGTATAAATAACATAGATATACAAAACATATATTTTAAATTTTCATTAAGAACCAAAATAGAAGAGTTTTAAAAAATGCCTTTTTTATTTTTTTACGTAATCTTGTAAATTATAATTTTTTGAAAATCTTTTTTGCATATCATTTCGTAAACCAATGCTTCTAATTGATTATAAAAAATCAGGTCGTTTGGTACAATTATAGAAAAGTTATTAGTTTTTGGAAGGTGTACGAATACTTCGTACATCTAAATATAATATACCGGGTATTTTACCTAACTTGACCACCTTGAATATCTTTGTTGTTTTTAAAGATACGTCAAATGTGCGAAGGACAAAGTTGAATGGTAAAACGAAGCTCATACGATACCAAAAAAGTTTTAGTTTTTATGGAATTTTTTTTAGAGATATGAAGGTCACCTTCATTTTTTTAAATGGAATGAGGTATTTTTTAATACATCAATCGATGCAGCTGGACATTGGTTATAAAAAAATACAAACCTATGTATGTCGAAAACTTAGTAGTTCACGAGATATTTCAATTTAAATAACTCTAAAATACTATGTATTATTACTAGTGACCATATCTCTAAAAAAAAATTACATAAAAACAACAATTTTTTGGTATCGTATGAGCCCCATTTTACCATTCAACTTTGTCCTTCAGATATTGGACGTATGGTCAAGTTAGGTGAAATACCCTGTAGAATGTTCCAACCTTTTGTTTTAAATAATTTTTTCTTAGGAGAAATGAGTAAAGAAGAGTATCGGCTCGAGGAGCCCCCCGGTTGGGAAACCACGTGAAGGCTCGGAGGTTGGGAGTGCTAGGGTTTTTTTTTTCTTTATTTATTTTACGTCCCTTTCCGAACACCTTTTCCAGGGTAATTTCGCGACGGGATCTACAGTTTTTATAAAGTGGGTTCCGAACTTAGGCACCACAGTTTAACCGCTTCGCGACCATGGACGAGATATACCGCGTGTTTATTTACCAAGATAGGAGTTCTAATTCGACGAAAAATCAATTTACGAAACATTTTACCGAATAATAAATGAGTCACTTGTTATTTTAAAAATACTCATATTTTTAAACATTTTTAAAATAACAAGTGTGTTTCATTTATTATTTAGTAAAATGTTTTGTAAATTGATTTTTCTTCGAATTAGAACTCCTATCTTGGTAAATAAACACACGGGATATCTCGTCCGTGGCATCGTCAGGGCCGTGTTGTGTCGCGGTATATCTCGTCCGTGGTCGCGAAGCGGTTAAATGGCACATGGAATATTTCCAGAGGTGCCGGCGTCTGGTTAAGCGAAGAAATAATCGATGCAAATAATTTTTATTTTGCATGAAGATCCGCTGTCTAGTGTAATGAGGAACAAACGTTTGTACAATACTATGTATTTGTGGAATATGCGCAAAGCATAAAGCATACCTATCCGTTGCTTCTAATATCGTAAAATTTTGAAGACCACATTGCACCAATCGATGCGCTGCTGAAAGACCAGCCATCCCTGCACCGATAATCACGACCGTAGGTTCCGGCTTGCATGGATCTAACATGCAAGGATCTAGCTGACAGGACTCGAACCTAGCCAACTTTGTACACGCTGGTATTTCTTGTTCTTTTCCTCCGCCTCCACATTTTTTTGTTGAGAGAAATCTATTTTTGATTAAAATAGCACAATGTTTCATTCAAATTTTCTTAACAAATTTAATATCACAATATTCACATTCCTGTTTGTCCTACTTCTTCAGTAGATTCTAATCGTTCATTCAACTGACGTCTACAAATACTCTAACGCAAAGGCAGGGAACCTTATCCCCGCCTTCGCACAGTGTGTCGTCCAATGGAAAAAAAGTACGGAAATCAAAGTGTAAGATCTGCAAATTTATGGATCCTAAAATGTTCGTAACAAAACGTAGTTTCTAAAACCACCTTCAATTTTAACTGAATAAATCAATTTGTTATAACTAGACTGCGGATCTTTATGCAGCATAAAGAATATTCGCATTTATTACAGGACACAGGAGCCAACTGAAAATTTTATTCTTGTTTTTATTGTCCTATTAAGCTGAAACTAACAAATTGATGTACTTAAATATTTTTTGCATGTCCACTGCTTTAAATTTTACGTACCCATTTTTGTCATAAATGCATAAAATCCGCAGTCTAGTTATTACAATTGCCGCTGAAAATTTACTATCAATTTACGTGGCTTTTTTTAAACATGCGTCCCTCGCGAGCTATTTGGTTTTTTAATTTGATTTCTACAGGTTGTGTTTAGTATTATAAGACCTTCCATCTGCCAAACATTTTTTTTTGTCCTGATTTTTTATGTTTAACATTTATTGACTTTGATTTGAGTTTTAAAAAAGAGTACCAAAAAGTACCCCTGTGAATTTTTTTACATTAATTGATGGCATATTAAACTTTAATTTCGCGTTAGTTTTAATTCGCACATATTTGCACAAAATGGAGAAAATAATAAAAATCCATATTAAGACGCTTGCGCGCGGCTGCTTTCTGCGTAGTCTTTCGAAGAAATTGGTTGCAATCATTTTTAAACGCATGTCATTTGATAAGTACATATGTGTTCAACTTTATTCTTATAAATTATATATTTAGTTTTAAAATTGTGTGTTTAAATATTTACAATCTTTCAATTGTGTATTAAAGAAAGTACCAAAAGGTTCCTTTGAGATCTTGTATTACATATATTAATTTAGAGCACATTAGATTTGATATGACGGTCACACCCTTAAATGCACAAATATATATACACAAATGTTAAAAATGGTAGAAATTTGTTCTGTTCACCGTCCGCGCCTTTAACGCAGTTCATTGGGCTGCCACTTGAGTCCGCGCGAGGCGTTAAGAAACCACGTTTTATTCAATAAAAAAAACATAAACAACAAGGTCACATCGCAAGTTAAAAAAAATTTTTTATAATATAATTTTTAAATAATTAAAAAAGAAATTTTATTTACCAATCGATTCGTCTTTGCATTTTATTTGAAATAAGTATTAAAGTACTTTATACTCGAAAATTACATAGCTTCTTTCCCTAAATCGACACACTGTGCGCCGCTGTACGACCACCACCATTGGTTTTCTAGTCTCCCATTCTTCAGCACCACGCTATTTCTTTATTAGATCATACATGTTCATACATGAATAACTTTTTTATAGTTGTACCACTCACGACCGGGTTTTTTATAATCAATTAGAAGCATTGGTTTACGAAATGATATACACAAAAAATTTTACAAAAATTGTAATTTACGAGGTTACATGCAAGAATAAAGAAAAGCATTTTTTAAAACGTTTTTATTTGGGCCCCCAAAGAAAATTTAAAATATATGTTTTGTAGATCTATGTTATTTATACGCATGCTGAAAATTTCATCTAAATCGGTTGACGCAGAAAAAAACGACACGCATCGAAAGATGTACGATTTTGTGGATTTTAAGCAGAAACTGATCAAAAGTCGTGTAAAGCTACGATTTTCACAATTTTTAATCGCTTCTAGCTCGTGTGTATGTTAATCGATATCGATGAAATTTTCAGCATGTGTATAAGTACTATATATCTACAAAACAAGTATTTTAAATTTTCTTTAAGGGATCAGAAAAAAGGTTTTAAAAAATGCCTTTTTTATTCTTCCGTGTAACCTTGTAAATTACAATTTTTTGAAAATCTTTTGCATACCATTTCGTAAACCAATGCTTCTAATATTGATTATAAAAAATCAGGTCGTTTGGTACAATTATAAAAAAGTTATTAGTTTTTAATAGTATATATATATATATATATATATATATATATATATATATCAGAGTTGGGCAGTAATTAATTACATGAGTATTTAATTACATCTCGAATTACAGATGCATAAGTGGACTGTAGTTACAATATGAAAACGGTTAAATGTTCCAAAACATAAAAATTAGTGGTTTAAAAGAACAATTACACTGAAGTAATTGTTGGACTTAATCACAATTTCTGTAATCGTGTTAAGTAATTGCAATTACCCCTTTCGCAATTACTGGTTGAGCCAAAGTAATCGCAATTACTAATTACTACATGTAATTGTAATTTTAATGCAATTACAAGTAATTGTAATTGGTAGTTGCAATTACTTAACGCCTAAATGACACTAAAAGAAAGTAATTAGATACCTACTCAATGGAAATGTCTGAAAAGAACAAAGAAAAAGCATATGTTATATATTATCCGATACCAACTTTGAAATGAGGATCATTTTGAAAAGTAATGGTGATCGTTTTTGTGAAATATCAACTAATTAGTTACAAATAAATATTTAATGAATAATAAATATTTCCTAACATATGCTTTTTGTTTGTTATTTTTAGACAATTCCATTGAGTAGATATCTGATTATCTTTTTTTAGAGCCATTTTGGCGTTAAATAATTGCAACTACCAATTACGATTACTTGTAATTGCAGAAATAAAATTACAATTATATGTAATTGTAATTGGTAATTGCAATTACTTTGGCTCAACCAGTAATTGTAAGTGCGGACCACAATTACAATTAGAGTAATTCGTCAAGTAATTGCAATTACATGGAATTGTAATTTTATTTCTGCAATTTCAAATTACAGTATAATTGGTAAGTAATATATATTATCTCTCTGATACATATATATATATGTTATATATATGATGTATATATGATATATATGTTAATATATATCAGAGTTGGGAAAAATATAATTTTAATTACAATTACAATTACTTACCAATTACTGTAATTTGAAATTGCAGAAATAAAATTACAATTACATGTAATTGCAAATACTTGACGAATCTCTGTAATTGTAATTGTGGTCCGTGGTCATAATATATATTTATGTTATATGTTATTATATGGATGTATATAATAGTTATATATAAGCGTATAAAATAGTTACACTATGATCAGTTGTACGAAAAGCACCGACTACGTGCAAGTAACTTAAGTGAAATGTTCAGTTATCAAAATATTAAGAAGCGGTAAAATGATAAACGGAAAATGTATACGTAGTTACTTCTCTCACACTTTGAGTTTCTGTGAAAAATAGCGGTCTACACATTACACATATCAATACGATTTGTGTTTAAAGTTTTGACAGGAAACTCGATAGAGATTTGGCGCACCTGAAAATTAAGGAATGAGAGAATTGCGAGGGTTCACTTTTGTTATCTGGGAGAATATTCTTTTCTTAATGGAAGAAAGAAAGTATCGTTCTCTAATCACAACATATGACAGAGACAGTAGTAGAGGGACTTGCCAAACGTCAAAAACTTAACCTCCCATATTTCAACTCGAGGGAAAATACACTGGTGCATTGTATCGGAAACAGGATAGACTTTTGTTACGTGACTCGCTTACAATTTATGTACAATGATAAGAAAGTTGCAAGTAAGGTTACCTGCTGGGAACCTAAATGTCACAACACAATGTGAATTCTCGTGATCTACCTTACTAGAATACTTTGGAACCCCTGAAGCGTTAGCTTCTGCCTCGACAGTAGCATTTCATTGGGCATAAACTGGTGAATTTGTTCATCAAGATGACGATGATGCCTAATCTTGGTATTATTACGAATGTTCCTTGTCGGCAAACGTTGCTACGAGGTGAGCATTTTACACGCGCAAACAAACGACCATTGCCATAATGACGTTCGATTGTTGTTCCGATGACGTGTCATAGCCGACTACGGCAACTTCTTTGACCATGGTCATTGAAATATGATTTACAAGACGACCTTTTTATTATCTTTATACACGTATAAATCGTCCTTCAATGATTATGCTCAAAAAAGTTGATATTACAGTCAATTTTCTATAGATGCGAAGCCCTCGGAGGGATTTCTTCGCACCTATCGCATATAGGTACCTATTTTTTGAGCTTATTTTTTTTTCTCGAAGAAAATTTCTGGTAATTATTTACAAAGTTATTTACTAGTAATCTTAATCTTAATATATAAAAATAGATGTTTGTATATTCGAAACTGTTTGACCGATCAACATGAAACTTGGCACATATATGTATTTTTTCATGGAGAAGGTTTTTACGCTATTCAATTTGTTGTAACTCGCCGCTGTAGATGGCGCTGCAATACATCCACTGTAGGGATGATAGATTCTATACCGTTGAACCTCCAAAAAAGACCATGGTTCTATAATCAAAGACTGACTAGAGAAATAGTAGTATGATTTAATAGGTTAAGATCTAATCATTAAAATTCTAATGAATCTTTAGCTAGGCTAGGTATAATTGATAGCCCTAAATGTGAATGTGATATTAATCATATCTTATGGCAATGCCCAAAATATAGAGATGAAAGACAGGGGGATGCTATTTAGAAACCTACTAAATGCAAAATGGAAACTTCCATACGATGTACATATATTTTTAAAAGATCCAAAGTTTAAAATATTAAGAATAATTAAAATGGGTTCTGCAATAAATGCAATATTAGGTTGTAAGTTCACTCGAGATTCCTACTTAATAGAAAGTTCCTGTGTAGACATAAGAAATTACATCATAATAATAATTTGAGAAAAAAAATAGGTATGTAACAACAGTTAGTTATGAAAGTGTTATTATGTATTTTTATATATATTTGTAAGAAATTATATTATAATAATTTGTTAATATTTGTAAGAACAAGGTTATAACAATAAGTTTGTAATAGATACTATGTATTTATATATATACATATATATTTAATTATATGTATAAGGAGGGGGCTTATGGATCACAGAATGGATCTAATAAAAAAATATACCGTTGAACCTATCGTTATGAAAATTGGTATATATGGGTATTTAAGCACGAGGAATATTTTCGCACTATCCACTTTGTTGTAACTCGCCATCATATTGACGACAAAACAGAATAATTTATGATTTTTAATGTCCTTCAATAATAAATACTGTTTTTCGCATGGTCAACTATGTTGCTTGCTCAAGAGTAGGGACTCCAAAAAGTCTATACATATTGTATACACCAAATCAAAGAACAAAAAATATTGTTTATCCACTCGCCTTACGCTAAATGTTAGCATTAGTTTAAATTATATTAAGATCAAAATCTAAATTCTTCTCACTCTCTTAGCACGGGCGAAGCCCCCCCGCCCGTGCCGAGGGCTGCTAGTTATTTATAAAAATTATTTACAATCCTCTCCGATTTTGATGAAATTTTTTCTTTTCATTAGAGGCTCTCTTTTAGTTTTCAAGATATTCGAAAAAACTATTGTCACTAGGCTTCTTTGTAAATAATTACAATTGTTAATAATTAGATTGCGGATCTTTATGCAAAATAAAAATTATCTGCGTCGATTGCAAGACGTAGAAACAAAATATTGATCTACTCAATTTTCCTATAGATGCATCAAAATCCGCAGTCTAAGAATCATTTACAAACAGGAACTCCTCTTTGATTCTGATAAAATTTAGCTACATATTTTCAACAACTTTTTCCTTTACATATACTATATAGGGGCCCTCTTTTAGTTTTCGAGATATTCAGAAAAACTATTGCCACCAGTGCTTCTTTGAAGGATAATTACCATTGGTAATTATCATTGGAATAGTTTCGTGTGGGACGTTATTTGACTAGCTTTTTTTATGGGGATGTGTAGAAAACATAGGTGAAGTTTGTTTTTTTTAATGAAATCATATATTTTTTATTAGGTTGGTCGACCCAGTTCATGATTCTGTTTTTAAAAAGTATTAACTTGTTAATATCCAGAAATCATATTCGTTTAGTACATATTTGAACTGTTCTATATTCGATAATTTTTTAAACAGAATTATGGGCTGGATAGACCAACCTAACAAAAAATATGTATATGATTACATTTTAGAAAATTAAGTTGACCTTCATATATCCTCTACGCTTCATTATAACTAATCATGTCAAATAACGTCTCCCACGAAACCATTCACTTTTACCTGAAACATTTTCCACTAAAACCATTATTTATGCAGTAATTGAAATGCTCCGCAGTGAAGTGCTCCGCCCTTTATAAATCACGAATTGCAAAATAAGAAATTTGCTTCAGTAAAAACATGTTACAATAGATCAATTCTTCTTGATCGAAATGGTAAAGAATTAGTTAGATTTGATCAATAGTTCTTCAGATGAATATAATCTGTTTTTATGAAAATTGGATAAAATTGTAAAATTTATAGATTTTTATTTCGTAAACCTATAAAAAAAAACATTTTTATAATCTACATATTTTTATTCTAATTATATTTTACACATTCTCCTATGTACAAGAAACATATATAAACATTCGCTTAAAACTGCAGTGATGAAAGTATAATATTTTGAAAGTATAAAGTTAGAATTAATTTTAAATATTATACTCTGTGTAAGATTATTTCCTTATTATATTACAGCGTGCATATATTGAAGTTACATTACACAAAACTTCGTACTTTTCTCTACGAAATCTATCTCCATCATGAAAGTAAACATGTTGCAGAAAATTACAAACTATAATGACAATTATTACTGTATATTTCGTATCGATTGTTGCAAAGTAGTCATTAGAAATAGACATTTTCATAAACACCCATAGTTGTCAAGTGTGAAATGAATTCTACGATATTTTTTGTGTCTTCGTTTCTAAATTCATGCGTTCTATCGTTGTTGCAATTTCAGTCGTAGATTTCGTGAACGAAATCAACGGTTCTTCTTGCAAGGGCGGAATTTGCGACTGCAAAATGTCCGTCGCATGTTTCGTGATCTCGTTCCACGCAAAAGTCAGGTCGTCTTCTTGACTCCACCTGCTGCACACTACGAAACGAACGATCAACTTTTGATCAAATGTTGCTGGTACCACATAAATTTTCTTCTCCGCTGTCAAACGACTGAGCAAATCCTTGGTAAATTTGTCATCACCCTAAAATTTAAAAAGGACGATTGGAATTAAAAGCATCATAGGCGGGCTTTCAAAAAATATCAGGTACTTGAATTTTCTGCCGTTCCTTAATAGATGTCGGAACTAATAGTACACAATAAAGCTTTGATCTAAGAAAAGCCCTCAGGTCCGTGTTGTTCCTTACATCCTGTGATGCTACTATTTCTTTGTGACCTCGTCGACCGTTCCGACCGTAAAAAGGACAGCGCGTCTAAAGACACTGTGAAAGGCGCACTACAGTAAAGACCCAATCTAACAAGGAGAGCGCAAGGTCGATGAGTCTCAGATTTGATTGAAATTTTGTAAAGCTATAGATCTCGTTCTCCTGTTGACGTGTATATACCATTATAGGCGCAGATACTCAATAGTTTTTAAGATATTTATAATTAAAGGTTTCGATTACCATGAATATAGGTTTTATTTCCATGTATACTCATACCATGTATTCCATCCTGTTCAGCTTATACATAAGCGACCTATTATCATTGTACGACCTGAACGACGACAACCAAAAAGGTGCAGTAGCCTACGCAGACGACCTCCTCATTTATATCAGCGACTGCAGACCGTCAATAGTAAAAACCAAATTACAAGACCTTTTCGAGAAACTACAAGACTACTTCTTTACATCGAAATTAAAAATTAAAATTAACAAATGCGCGCGCGCGCGAGACAATTCTAATCAGACCATACATTGATATGTATGATCTCTTTGATAAGAGATCAGACGCAAACACGGACGTACGAACAAACACTAAACACTTTCACCTACAGGATAACAGAGACAGAAACTCAAAAATCCCGAAAGGTTGTTCGTTATTTAGGCGTACACCCAGACTTTAAGCTAAACTACAACGAACGTATCAACATAACAATTAGATAAAGCGCAAAAGGCGTTTGCGGCGAACAAGCGAATCTTCTACGCAAAAGACCTTGACTCAGAAGTGAAACTTCTTTCCTACAAGTTATTAATAAGACCTATACTGACATATGGCATATGGCCATATGGTTTAACATTAGCGCTAGCACGATGGAGAAGATTCGCTTGTTCGAAGGCAGATGCCTTAGAGCCTGTCTAGGCGCATACAGAACACCGACATCCAACTACGCAAAATACATAAGCAACTTCAACCTGCTGTCGAAAGCAAAAGTAATCAGAATTAACATTTTAATGTGGAAACTAATCAGGAACCACTGGGCAAACATACGAAACATACAAAACAATAGTCTCATATACAGTTCAACATACCCCAACCTGTCTTACAGGCTACACACCACCGGAATCATTCATTCACTTACCATAGACAGTGCAGGACCCATACAAGACAAACACGGACACCCAATAATATACCATTACAACAGAAAAAGCTATAACAAAACAATAACATACAACAGTAACATAAGAATAGACGATCCTGATATGAGATTCAGCTATAAACTCACAAAGTACGACATAGAAGACAAACACAGAAGCAACACAAAAAATACTGGTGGCTAGACACAACAAAGTAGAGTTAAAATAAGTAGTACATAAGTATTCACAAATCATGTATGTACCGAAATTTTCACAACTCACTGTCCTTACACTAAAATCAACACACCCAGATTCAGTATTACAAGCTTATAAATAATTTATAAATCAAAATTATAATCCTATATATAAATAACTACGCCAAAAAGAACAACAGCAATAAAAACCCACATTAGTTTTATTTTACGCTAGCTTTATTTTGCCTGACTCAGATTAGCGCTAAGAAAAAATTATATATAGTTAATACACAAAAATTGTGATATTATTACCAAACCTTCTGCAATAAAAAAGCCAAAGTTAACATGTACAGTTTT
This sequence comes from Lasioglossum malachurum, assembly GCA_028455605.1. Taxonomy (NCBI): domain Eukaryota; kingdom Metazoa; phylum Arthropoda; class Insecta; order Hymenoptera; family Halictidae; genus Lasioglossum; species Lasioglossum malachurum. The sequence continues at coordinate 17,003,406 of CM052311.1, forward strand.
TACGCGTGCCTTTCTGTACAAGTAGATAAATTAAATTTCAAGCAAACCCGTATTAGTTAAGAAATACACGCACGCAATAAGTGCAATGTAAATGTTACCCCGAAAAACCGTGCGTGCCCGGCTCCCCGGGTCTTTAGTTTAGTACCCTATATTTATATTACCTGTTATACTGGTTGAGCGTCTAAGTTTATTGTTCCCCCTATATATAAATGTATTTTATTGGCACAATAAACGCTCATTATAAAAAAAAAAGAAGGTAGCGTGCCGGAATAGTACGGGTTCGAATCCTTGTCGATCAGAATTTTTTTTATCAATTAAACTTTCTTTATTCGTTTGTACTACTATTACTTATTATAGCGATACTGCTCTTCACATGCAAAAATGAATATTTAATTTTAATAAAGCATAACATGAAAATGTCACATCACAAGCATTATTACATGCAGCAATGGTACTTATCATAGAAACATAAAAAGCAAAGCACACAAAAGCATCTAGCACATCTAATAAATGCAAGTGCATTTATTACATTTGCTTTTGTTTACTTCTATTGGGAAACACACCTGATTTATATTTTGGAAAATTTCCCGTTCTATTGACAACCCTGCTACTAAACCCCACATATTCTAGCATGGGTTTAAAAATGGGTGCACACAATTGCCGATGTATGAGGGAGTGTATTTTGATTGCGTTTTCCCTGCTTGCATCTCTCTTTTTTTCTCTCTCGTTTTGCATTCTTTTTATGAAATTCTTAATTTGCTGGTTTTTTATTTTTTTTTTTTTTTACTTATTTTACGTCGCTCTGAACTCCTATTTTTTAGGGTTATTTCGCGACGGGACCTACAGTTTTTATAAGGTGGGTTCCGCGAATCACCTTGGGCACCACAGTTTTAAATGGCACATGGAATATTTCCAGAGGTGCCGGCGCTGGGTTTTTTTTATTTGTATTATAGTAGTATAAACGAATAAGGAAAGTTTAATTGATAAAAAAAAATTCTGATCGCCAAGGAATCGAACCCTGGCCAACGCCGTATACTATTCCGTTACGCTACCTCCAAGCCACGACGGTACTTAGTATAAATGGAAATAAACCTATATTCATGGTAATGAAAATCTTTAATTATAAATATCTTAAAAACTATTGAGTATCTGCGTCTATAATGGTATATACACGTTAACAGGGGGGGGGGGGACGAGATCTATAACTTTACAAAGTTTCAATCAAATCTGAGACTCATCGACCTTGCGCTCTCCTTGTAAGCTGATTCTCGGTTCTGAGTTGTGACATAGATCGGGACCGGCTACTATTTTTTTGTGGCCGCGTCGACCGCGCCGAACGTAGAAAAAGACAGCATGTAAACACTAAACACGGGCCGAGCAGTCGGAGGGAAACAAAAAATAGCGTACCGGTGAAAGGATACTAGTGCAATAATGAATTTGTAGTCTTCGTATTATTGTTTTTGTTAAAACATTTAGTTTCACTATTTCTGCAATATTTCTTGTTGCATTCGTTGGATCTCTTCGACTTGTACGAAAAATTCGACGGTCTTCTTGTATTGTCGTACAGCGTTTGCGTCCACGACCTCTTTAATTTTTCACGGTCTTACGTTGTAGATATTTTTTACAAATTTTCTACTGGCTCCAATTCTTTAAGGATTCCAATATTAAATTGTTTGGATGACCAGTCCAGAGCCCTAACTTGAATCCTATCGAGAACTTATGGAATTTACTGGACGCAGAAGTTCCAGTGGACTTAATTAATACAAAGTATTCCTCGGCAAAAGGCGGCATTACCAAGTATTAATTTTGTTATGTGTTTCATTTATTACGCATGCCATTGATTGTCCACTTATTTTTATCTTCTGATAAATAGCTGACATTAAATATGAACTTCAATTATTCTCTAAATAATCTAAACTGATTGATTGTATTAATTGACTGTATTTGCGACATTTTTCCGATTAAAATGACACCAAACAAGATACAATTTGGCCTGTATTTACTGGACATGTAGAGCATAATTTATTATATACATATAAGAAGAAAATTGAAAATGAAGTTAGCATCGCATTATTGCGGTCGCTGTTTCTCTTTCTTTTTCACTCGCTATCCCTTTCTATGTCCTAAAGTTACTTCATACCGTCAATTAAAGCACTAAATACAATTGAAATTATATCGTGTTTAGGGTCATTTTAATGAAAAAAGTGCCATAAATTAATTGTTGGAAGTCCTATAAAAAAATAATAAAAAATAAAGAACTTTGGAATTTGATTAGTAGTCGTTCACACCGATATACACGACCCGATATCGGATTACGCGGTATGTTTACACTGCTCGTCGACTGAGGCAGCACGAGCTTCTTGGCTCCTCGCGGGGTTGCCCCCCAGTGGAAGGGGTAGTCGAACTGACATCAAACGGTCACCTCCGTCGCTCTTAGATTGGGACTTTACCGTACCTACCGTCAATTAACCCTCGTAAACAGACAAATTTTTATAGCTATACAGGTTGTCCCAAAATTCTGGAATTTTAGGAGATCCCGTATAATTGTGAATTCTTAGGATACTTCACAGCTCTAATAATTTAAAAAAATTTAATTTTGATGATATTCCGTGTAGACACATTAGTCTTTCCGATATGCTCAATGAAACAGCTATTCAGTTACTTTATTTGCCACAAATTGAATACTTAAATGACAATTTGGATGTTCCCGGTCAAAAATAACTCCGGCACAGCACTCGGAGGTTTAAACCACTAAATACAGTTCAAATTAT
>CM052311.1:17006276-17025286 GCA_028455605.1 Lasioglossum malachurum
ATAGTGAAAACATTATTTCGCCAAAACTCATTTTGAAGGTTACTTAAAGGACATAAAATGACATTTTTTGAAAAAATGGTTTAGACAAAAGTTTCCTGTTTTTTTCGCACAGAATCCGAGTCCGTAATAAAAAATACCATGTTCCATTTGAAAAATATAACTTCCCGTCTCAATCACCTATTTCCGGCCGAAATCGGAAGTTAAAAATATCACCATTTGATAGAGCGCATCTGATTCATAAAAGAAACACTTTGAATTTTTGAAAATAACCTATTTTCTAGATTATAAATGGGTGGTACGCGGGTGGTCTGGGACACCCGGTATAATCACCACCGGTAATTATGCATAATAACCGGTTATTATACATAATCACCAATTTATTACATTTACCGTAACATATACATATAATTGCGAATATGTATAGAATCTTAATACGCGTACATATAATACGTATGTTTAAAACATCGTTTGTAGAATGAGAACAAGTTAACAATTGTTATACAATGAAAAATTATCTCCAAGCGATTAATATGAAAAAAGTTATGAAGCAACTAAATTGAATCATCGTGAATTAATGATTAGACGCTGTGATATGTAAAATCAATGTATTAATGAACGTGAAATAATTACCAGACGTGTACGAAATTAATTTAGATGTGATAAAACTTTCGTCCCATTCTGGATGAAGCTGTTTCGTGCGACGTATCGTTTCGTCCTTCGCTGCTAACAGACATAAAAAGGTAACCTCACTTGCTGAACCCTAAATAAATAAAAAAAAAATAATTATTAAAATTGTATGATACTCGCACCATCTCACATGCAGGTTAAAATTTATTATCGATACAGAATATGAATATTTTAAATGTAATTTGATATGATATTACTATAAAAATTGTTTAACATTTCGTAATAATCTCGTTTTAGTTATTCATTTCAACCGCACACCTTTGTAACATTTCATTTTAAAAATGATTGTCAACACAAATTATTTATTATTTATTTATAAAGATGAGTCTATTAAAGATTTAAACGAATTTAGTTAATATATTATTAATACAAATGTTTATAATTATATATATATGCGTGTGATTATTATATTATAAAAAAAAATGAAACATTTATTTACGCGTAGAATGTATCGAAATAAATATTTAATTTACCTTTAGTGAAAATATTATTGCATTCTTGACGTGACAGTACAGAAAGTTTAATTTATATAACGTTTATATGAAGCACGATAATTTAACAAAAGAAATGTCATACTTTATAATACAATCGTGTTACAAATCAACTTTCCGTGATATTGTACAGTATCCTTGTTTTAATGTAAAAGGCTAATAAGAAGCGGCTCGTTGGTCTAGGGGTATGATTCTCGCTTAGGGTGCGAGAGGTCCCGGGTTCAAATCCCGGACGAGCCCAATTTTTTTTTCTTTGTTTTAAATTAATTTTTCGTTACATAGTAAATGTGTTAATAAAAAATAATGAATTATGATAATAACTTTTGCAAGATTAATATATAAATCTACACCAAAAATTATGGTCATACAACTGAAAATTATGCTGTCAAAATATATCAATTTATGTATTGTTCCACAATACTTACATACAATATTTATACTATTTTGTTATTATTAATTATTATTATTAATATTGTATATATTTACAATGTACGTAAATACCTCGTTGCATTGATTCAAACCTTTTTTATTAATAGTATTGGGTTTTGGAAAGAAAGATCATAGCGTTTGTAAATTAAAAAGATTAGTTGTAAAAACCTGACACACAGTAAACTTATTTGTCTGTGTTTGACAAGCATGATTGAACAAGCGTTAAATTTATTTTACTAACTATGGAGTACAGGGTGTCTCACTAAAGAGTGATCTCCAGAATATCTTCTTTCATTTTGGCAAAGTAAACATTTAGATTTTTTAATAATATTATATAGACTTTATAGTAATTTAGTGATATTCTAAAATTATATAGATTTTTTTAAAATATATATATTACCTCTCCTCAATTAATTTTATATAGATTCTATAATAATATAATTTAGTGATATTCTAAAATTGTATAGATTTTTTAACGATATATTACCTCCTCAAGTATTATTATATAGACTTTATAATAATTTAGTGATATTCTAAAATTGTGTATAGATTTTTATAATAATGTGTGTGTGTGTGTATGTTACCTCCTCAAATAATATTACATAGATTCTATAATAATTTAGTGATATTCTAGAACTGTATAGATCTTTTAATAATGTATATTACCTCCTCAAGTAATATTATATAGACTTTATAATAATTTAGTAATATTCTAAAATTGTATAGATCTTTTAATAATATTACCTCCTCAAATACATAATATTATATAGAATATATGTATATTATAGAACAGTATACATATACTACATCATTGCGGAAAAAAATGTAACATGAAGTAAGAATTTTAAAATGAAATTTTAAAAACTAGTCATTGTGACTGGTGTGGTAGAGCTCTACTGTTAATAAATCACCTCTAAAGTATTGCAATCTGCATCAAACGTTTGTCGTTTTAGAATAGAGATTGTCTACCTGTATAACACCTCCACCGGGACCTTCGTCGCTGTTCAGAAACTCCTTCGGTAATCCTATTAATTTTCCAAGCCAGTTCAACGTAATGACTTCAAGCTCGGTACATGCGGGCGAAGCGAGCCACGAAAATCCGATACAACTGATTCCAGCGGACACAATTTCACCGACAATCGCCGGATAAGAGTTTCCAGTTGGATAAAACGCGTGGAAATTCGGCGAATTCCAATGAGTTACCTAAAGATACAACACCCACGTCAAACAAAAATTATATTTAGACTGCGGATCTTCATGGAAAATAAAAATTGTCTAACAAGGGAAAGTTATCAAACGTAGACGTACAAGTAGAGTAAATTATGTCTAATGCAACCCTATTTTGTCGGGTTACTTCTCGCATTGAAAGGTTTGGCTAAAATCAGCCCTTGAATAAATTTCGGTACTTTTTTTGTGAAGTATTGTATCTCAAGAACAACAAATGGTGTTAGAAAAAAATGTTGCAACGAAAGCCACATGGTATTATTGTTTCTACCAAACTGTGCAAGAAAATTTTTAAAAATGCATTTCTTTAAATTTTTATTCAGAAATGCATTTAACCCTTACGTGTGTGTAGCCAACCAAAACGTATAGATTATTTAAAAGCTTTTGTATTGAACATATTTGCACAAATTCTCATTTTAAGATCATGAATTAATATACATATTAGTGAGTAAAAAATGGACATTCAGAGAAATTTTGTAATATTTTTAGAGGAACATTAACAATTTGTTGAGAGAAATGCAGTAAATGGATACTCGGTTGGCTACACAAGGGTTAAACAAATTTTCTTTAGTCACTTTGACTGCTCGATATTTCCAGTATCAAGCAAATTTATTTAATAGGATAACTCACCCCCGGCATAATGTATCTCTCTACATCTTCCAACACTTGCTGCCACGTTTCTGCTTTTTGGGGTGCTTCCTCTGGTAGCAATTCACTGAGATAACCAGGCTCGACATCCGGCAGAACATTCCTGTCTCTTATGGTCTCGTTATAATTTGCTACGAACTCGATGGCAGCCTTGCCGAAATCAATGAAATCCTTCGTGTCCATAGTTAATTTGATATAACAGTGCTTTTTCTCCAGAAGAAATCTTTCGACTAGCTAGCCCTATTCAGTGTGGAAAAAATATTATTACAATGGAGAAATGTGGTTCGATGTAAAATATTTTATTTCGTGTTTCAGATTGTTAAAATAGAAATATTCTATTATGTGGATTAAATTGTTGAAATAGAAATATTGGGTTGGCATGAAAGTGATTTCCCACATAGTACAAAAACGTCTTTAAGACGTTGGACATTCAGACGTCTTAAAGATGTACCGAATGTCCTACGGACGTCTCCTGAACGTCTTGTGTTAGAAAACGGTACGTCTTAAAGACGTCTGCTGACGTCTAAAAGATGTTCAGGAGGCGTTCGTAGGACATTCGGAAGGTCTGTAAGACGTCCCTAAGAAGTCTTAAAGGTCCATAAATGTTAATTAAATTAAAAGAAGGGAAGAGTAAAAATATATTTTGACAAAAACGAGTTTAAAGTTAAACCTAGCTTTATCAGAAGAACGCATGTGGAATTGACATAAAAACTGTAATAAAAGTAACAATTGCAATTAAAATCACAATAAAAATTGAAATTGAAATTGAAGTTCAAATTGCTATTCGAATTGGAATTGAAATTGAAATGGAAATTGGAATTGAAATTGAAATTGAAATTAAAATTGGAATTGAAATTGAAATTGGAATAGAAATTGGAATTGCACTTGGAATTGAAATTAGAAGCGAATTTGGAATTAAAATTGAAGCAAAAACACTAACTCGAACAAATAATACCAATGCTAATACTGCTAGATTATGGATATGTAAAAAACCACACTGTTTATGGTCTTAAAGACGTCTTTTTAGGACGTAAGACTTTCAGACCTAAAATAGACGTAAAATGGACGTTTTTAAGACGTCGTGTGCTATCTGGGTTCGGTATTCTATTCAAGCGATGAACTTTAATCAATTTTCTTATTTATTCTATTTGGAAAAAGATCAACGAACAAAAGGAAAAATATCTTATTCATTAAAGTTCATTACTTGAATGAAAAATTGGGCTCTATTTCACTTTAAAATACCGAAATTACTTTCTTGCCAACACAATATTTTATTTTTTGAGGTTCAGATTGTTAAAATAGAAATATTTTATTTTCCAAATTATATATCTTGTTTAAAATAATATTTTCTTTAAGCAAAATAAAATCTAAAATATTGAATAGTATTTGAAATAATGGCCACCTCTGTTTATAAATGAGCTGACAAGAGATTATTCCGATTAAGATTAACCCTTAGCACTCGAGTGGCAACTCTGAGGAACTACTAAATATTGCTATATCAGTAATGTAAAATAATCGTTAACACAGTTGACAAAAATAAATATAAAACATTTGAGTATTGAATGAATAAATTGCATCAGGTAATATGCATAAAATGAAAAAAATATTAGAGAATGGATATATTGTAGGTCAGAAGAAATGTTCAGTTTTCGTGTTAAAATAGTTCCGAATGCAACGGGTTAAAGCACTTCCGGAAAACAATAATAAGCTACGATCCTTTCTAGATGGTAAAAGGTTTAAAAAGTTGCACAACTACCGCTTGATATGATGACGTTAATTTCAAAATATTGCAGCTTGTCCGTATGCCTTCACTTTCCAATTACAGATATACATATAATTATTACACATAAAATTCTGGAATTTATAATAAGTAGACTGCGGATGTTTATGCAATTTTCAATTTTTGTAGACAAATTTGAAGAAACTGGCATAAAACAAAATCCTACTTTTAATGGAAACAGCCTTTGTAGATCCAGAACAAATAAGAATCTTACTAAATTCTATCGAATTTTATATTCTAGCATTTTTTGTAAATTTTCATAAGCCATAAATGCATAAAGATCCGCAGACTAATAATAACTTTAATAATTCACACTCACACACAATTAACACAATACACATGTACGCAGATGTACGCAGAAATAAACCTCCATAGAGGTCTCGGAAGTAAAAAAAGAACACACACCTTGCGTGAATATATTAATTACAAAGTTTCAACACTGCACATCAACGACACATTTTAATAAAACATGGTTCCGTTTCGATTAAATCAACGCGCAGGCACAGATCAAACGCGATCGCGCGAATTGAAGTTCTTCCTGATACACGATCAGGATGGTTCGAAAATTATGGCGCACGTGTCGAGTCGAGGACGGTCTTTCAAGAAGTGGGCTCGCTTGAATCGCGCCGGGTAAAGTTGAATGTCGAGATACATAGAAAACTTTCTCTCGCTTTCTCCATAATTATACAAAAAATTTATCTTGCGACGAGAAGGAAACAGAAATGGTCCTATTTCGAGAATCGTTCCCTACGAACTCCCTAGTTGCTCCGTACTAAATGATGGATTTTAGAATGCAAATGTAATGATGCCTTCTGATCTAGAAATACTCTGTTACAGTTTATTTCGAGATTTTATTAACATTTATTTAGACAGCTCTCTCTCTCTTTCTCTCTTTTATTTAGATATTTAATCTTAATTTTATATGGGATTTATTTCAAATCTAATAAATATTCCATGTCATTATTATGTATTCTTTTATATTGACCAGCGGCGAATCTAGTCGCGGGCCTTACGGACTGCACCCAGGGTCCCAAAAAATAAGAACAATTTAAATGAACAACTCGAGCAAAAAAATAAATCATACAAAAATTTTTTTGGTATTTGAGTTAATTTGGGTTAATCTAGTCATGAGCCTTACTAGCTGCAGTCCAGGGCCCCGTTTAATTGAAGGGTCCCAAAGAACAAGAACAATTTAAATGAACAACTTAAGCAAAAATAAATCATACAGAAATTTTTATAAGTTAAATAGTATAAAAGTGCAGATAATTTCTTTTATATTTATGTATATGTATACGCTATGTATTAAGTTTTACAAAATACCAATATATTACTTAACAATTATAGGAAACGCAAATGATAGTTTGAGAAACGTTTTACAAATCTAATCAATTTGATAAAAATGCGATGTGATTCGCAATTTTGTTTTGTTTTTAAAAATTGATCATGTATTATAACTACGGATTATGACTGCGGATCTTTATACAAAACGGATCTTTGTACGAAACAGAAGTTAAATGAAAACGTATGCAGGCTGTTCCCTAACGCGACGCATGATTTGTCACCCACTTGGAGCAATCTGGCAAAAAATTTACAATAAGAGTTGCAGAGTATGGAATTCTAGCAGAAAAAAATTTCGAAAACTGTTTTCATGGCAAAATCGAGGTCACTTTGGGTTTTACAAACAGGAACACATTTTTTTTTTAATGTTTAGAAGACAAAACACATTACATGATATTTTTACTAACATATTATGTACTCGATTTACAGTAGGTACTCGTCGCTATCAAATGTTGTTTATACTGTCTTAAAGTCGAATACGACAAAAAGCTAAATATTCAACATTTCCACTACTGTAAATCGTGTAATGTGTTAGTAAAAATATCGTGTAATACGTGTTTTGAATTCGTCTCGATGTTTTCTAAATATGGTAAAAAAAATATGTGTTCCTATTTGTAAAACCCTAGGGCAATATTTAAGTAAATAATTATTTAAATCAAAATTTAAATAACGAGTTATTTGTTATTTGGATATTCAAATAAAAAAAAGCAAAAATAATAATTTATTATTTCAGCAAGTTTAAATGAATTATTTAAAATAATGAAGTTGTACTAACACGTTAGCCTTTACTGACTAGTGTAACGTCTCAGTACGACAGTAAAGGTGTTTTAGAATTATTTAAATTGAAATATCTCCTGAACTACTAACTTTTCGACATACATAGGTTAGTACTTTTTTTTATAACGAATGTCCAGCTGCATCAATTAATGTATTAAAAAATACCGGATTTCATTTAAAAAAATGAAGTTGACCTTCATATCTCCTTGACGTCTCCACCTATAAAAAAATTTTACATCAGATTACGAGCACCTCGAAATCAAGTAAGTTTGGTCTGATGCATTTTCTTCTATCTTCAAAAGCAAGCGAGTTATTCAGGTGACCTGTTTATTGTGCCCAACCCTGTATAAAAATCTTTAAGCTCCTATGCACGATTTTCTATATTAATATAAGTAAATGTTTACATTAATGTTTAAAAAGTTCGTTATTAAAGTTCTTTACAATAAATAATTTTTAGACATTGTTTAAGTACCACTTTTCTATGCCGTTTAGTTGACTTTAACAGAGCAGAACTAGCGGATTCGGCCGAGATCGGTCTTGAAACTTTTTTTGCATTATGTTCAAACTATACAGAAGAGATTCTGATAAAGATCAGCTGCGGAATAGTGCGGATTCGCCTGCCACAATTTTTTAAAGTTTTTGTAACACCATACGGTGCGGTGGTGGACTGAATAGGCCTTCTAGGTGGGAAACAGACATTAATATGTAACTCCTTGAACGATTCTTTTACATGTTATCTGCTCTTTCTTCAGGTCAAAATATTAACTCAGTAATAACTTATTATTTCATGGTTTAGAAATACAAAAATCATGCCTATTGCCCATTGGCATGATGTCTGAGAAGGCTCAAGAAGCTCGCAACAAAGATATAAGAAGCTTTAGGATTGGCCACACAAGGAAGAATTCGCGAGTAAATACTAATTACGATTTAATGGTAATGCTGTTAGTTTCTTCTGATGCTATCATAAAGCACTATATGGTGATACCACAAAAAAAGACAGCTACCAAAATGTGTATTAATACCACATATATTCTTAGTTAACAGCAACAGTGATATTAGCGAAGAATTATATATATATATATACATATATATTGTTATATTTAAATATTATTGTTATACTTATATTTAAAATTACTATATTACATTTTTTATTTCTTATTTAATATTATTATTACATTTTTTATTTCTTTTTATACTTGTTTATACAATTTATATAATATTTTTTTTACATAAATACTATTTTTAAAGGCTCTACATATGTTAAATCTAATTTCATGACCTAACACAAAATTTGATGAAATTTTCAGCATGTGTATAACTAACATAGATCTACAAAACATATATTTTAAATTTTCATTAATGGCCCTAATAAAAAATTTTGAAAAATGCCTTTTTTATTTTTGCATGTAACCTTTAATATAACCTATAATACCTTATAATAACCTTATAATTTTTGGAAAATCTTTTTTGCATATCATTTCATAAACCAATGCTTCTAATTGATTATAAAAAAATCAGGTCGTTTGGTACAATTATAAAAAAGTTATTCTGTTTCAAAGGGCATTCGAATACTTTCGTGAGCCACTATATGTTGACATCACTAGCCGCATCTGATGCGTAGGTTTTTTTCCACCTAGAATGGCCATTCGTTCTACTGTGCGCTGGAAGGTTGGATGAGAGCACAGACGAACCTGATGCGAAATCAGGGAGCTGTTAGGATGCGGACGAACCTGATACGTAATCAGGGAGCCGTTAGTTTTCGTGGACGAACTCAATGCTCAATTTGGGAGCCACGAGGTTGGATAAATCTCTGTTTGGACGATGGGAATGTCGCGAACGAACCTGATGCGTAATCAGGGAGTCGATAGGATTGTTACTGGGCCTCGTGACTAGTATAATTTAATTGATACAATCCGAGCGGTAAGATTGTATCGTGTGGGAACGTTCAATTAGTCGGTTAGGATAGGATGTTGGACGATAATAATGGGTTAAGTGATTTGCACGAATTTACCAATAAACACATATATTGTATATTCTGATTATAAGAGAATATGTTACAATTGTGGAATTATCGCGACTGAATAAGATGGAATTGAAAGAAAGTATGTACATATTATTACTTATGTTGACGCACTGGCAATGCGGGGTCTCGGAGCAACTTTGCAAATATGGTTAATCTTGATATTAAGGGGAACTTTAGCCCGATCTCACTGAAGTTGACTCTACAACAGTGTTGGGCAATAAATAAATTTATTTAAATAAATAATTATTTAAATAAAAATTTAAATAACAAGTTACTTGTTATTTGAATATTCAAATAAAACGCAAAAATAATTATTTATTATTCGAACAAGTCTAAATGAATTTATTTAAAATGATAAAGTTAATTGTTATTTACAAATACAATTTGCAATTATTATTTGAGTTAACAAATAATAAATTAAATTGTATTTTTATTCATTAAACCGCCCTTCCGGACGGGCCCGACCACTGGCGGTATACCTGAAAAGGTTGCTATGGCAGAAAAAAAACGCGCACGGATCAGCCCGAATCGGCCGATTATTATTTACCACCACCGCGCTCCGACAACTTCAACTTCTACTCCTACACAGTCATGCCAACGGGTGCAACTTTTCTCGCGCATGCGCGGCCATTTTGGCCTCAGTGAAGTACGATTCTCGAGAAAGTGTGGCACCTTGAGCGCCCCACAGAATTTTAAGACATTGATATGATTTGATTATGGAAAACGAATGTATGACAAGTGTACTTCTGTATATTTTGTAACTCGTAGGACACGTCCTGGAGTCCTTTTGTCACTAGTAAATAAACGCTAAAATGTCTTAAAAATATAACACACCTATACCATCATCGGTTCCAGTCGTGCGGGTATTTTCTTTGGCAACTATGACCAATACGCCAAAATCGAAAAAACTATCTGACAGTATGTTTGGACAAAGAGTAGTTTTAAAGTCAAACATGAACTGCGAATTATTTATTGGAATAGCAAATTGGTACAATAAATAGTTGTATTTACGTAAATATTATACATACGGGCATACGGGTAATTACGATATTAATTTCGCCCCGTGTTCATTGTATACATATACAAAATACAAAAAATAAGAGAAGACAAAAAACTATTTAATTGATTTCCACCTCATTCAAAATAGTAAATAATCTTTTATTTGCAAGTAAGAAATAACAAATAGATGATTTTTGGAATTATTTAAGTAACTTTTATTTAAATAAAAAGTTTAGTTATTATATGCAATTAAAATCACACGTTTATTTATTATTTAGAATAAAATTTGCCCAACACTGCTCTACGGGATGCAGCACGACGTGCAAGAATACGGAAAATTCAATACAGTATTAGCAATAGCTTAGCAATAGTAATAACAGAGCGGCGGTAACATGTATAGGGAGAAGTTGTTCAGAATGATGACCTTGACAACATATTTCAAGGTCAGGAGATTCAACATAACTCTGCTTTATCTTAAAAGTATAAAAAAGCAAAACTATAAAATTTGCACATACTTAGTTTTTGAATTAAATAATGAATTAATATTGATTTATTTATGAACTAACCATAAAGCTTACATTCATATTTTACTTGAACTCCTTTAGTCAACGAATGGCTAACAACTATTTATGTGAAAAGCAAAAACGATATAAACCAGAAACGTGTAACAGCAGAAATAACATCCTTGAACAAAACTAAATACCCGGAAGAGAATAAAAATCAGATCATTCGTGCGCATCGGCCTTCACTTCTTCGAAGAATATTGTAATCGAATGAGAAAAGGTATAAAAGACACCAATGAAACGTATTTGCAATTTCCTCTATCATCAGCTCGAATCAAACAACACGGAAGAGATTAGCAATCATCATTTAAGGTAACACTTACGAAGATATGAAGTTATGAAGATATCAGTTACAGTTACGATTCATGAGAACCGATGTTATATACCGGTATGTTGTAGAAAGCAACATTTCGAGCACACAATTACATAAATTAATTGAAATGATTATTTATCATTATTTACTACTTAAATGATCATTTATCATTATCTATAATTTAAATAATTATTCAAATCAGTATATTTCTGTAATACACATTTATGTAATGCAAATTTGTATATACAGGGTGTCCCAAAATTCCTTCAACAGCCGGAAATGGAAGGTTCCTGAGATCATTTGAAGCAACATTTTCCTTTGCAAAAATGTTATCCGCGGCATTGTTTGGGAGTTATTCAGTAAAAATACGGACCAATCAGAGCGCAACCTAGACGCGAGTTGGCAAAGTCGGCCCGGCGCGCCAACTGTCTACTGGCCGACTGAGTGACGGATCAAAATATCCGGAGACCATATTCAGCACAAAAATTGTAAAAACGTAGTTAGATGAAACCAAACACCGACAGAATCAAGAACGCAGTAAAGATGAAATATATGATGAGAACTATCCGGGAGACCTCCGGGAGGCACCACCTAACAGATTTTGTGAAACCCTACTATTTTTGTTTCAAACATTTTTCCAAAAAATAAATACTTCCCGAGATTTGAGTATTCGGCAGCTCAAATTTGTCATGTTTGACTGATTATAACTCGATAACTGTCCATTATTGAACTTTGTGCCCATTTGTTCAGTAGATCATAAGCTGTAATGGGCACAAAGTTCAATAATGGACAGTTATCGAGTAAGAGAAAATCCAACTGATTTTACCGGAATAGATTTTCCATATGATTAGTGCGGAGTTCTTTAATAAGAAAACTATTACGAAGGAAAAAACAAGCCACTCCCACGAAGATCTGGCTTAGAACAAAGGATAGACAAAACTGTAAAAGGTACGACCCCTCATCAGGAGCAGTTCAATTTACATGATACAGCCGTCAGAAGTTCAGTGGATTTCTAATTGTAAGTTCTAATTCTATGTTCAGTTCAGTGCAGTGTGTAAGTTGAAAAAACTAGTTAACCCGCTGGGATTAACAATCATCAACAACATCATCGATCATCACCTCACAACACCCGAGAACCAGGAGCGACAGTGTCAACCACAAGAGAAGGCAACCCACCCTTACAGTAAATACTAACAATTATAATCCTAAAATCCCAGTAACTCTATGTATCCGGAATTGTTGCTTAAAATATATATAGGGTTGCCTGTTAATACACACACATATATATATATATACATCTTTCATACTTCAACCTATAGGGTTACAACCTATGTGTGTGTATTAATAGGCAACCCTATAAATATATGTAATCTTGTTCATTTGTTATCGAATCAACTCTCAAATCATTTATAAATAATTGAATAATTGGTTAATTGGCTTTGGTGGTGGATTGTTATCATAGAGATCGAAGTTAGGTATTTATAAATGATTTGAAATTTGATTCCATAAAAAATGAACAAGATTATATTTTAAGCAATAATTCCGGATATATAGAGTTATTGGGATTTTAGGATTATAATTGTTAGTATTTATCGTAAGGGTGGTTTGCTTTCGCTTGTGGTTGTTTCTTTCGCTTCTACTGCTGGATGTTGTGAGGTGATGATCGATGATGATGTTGATGATTGTTAATCCCAGCGGGTTAACTCGTTTTTGCAATTTACACACTCCACTGAACTGAACATAGAATAAGAATTTAGAACTCCACTGAATGCTCCTGATGAGGGGTCGTCCCTTTTGTAGTTTCGTCTATCCTTTGTTCTAAGCCAGATCTTCGTGGGAGTGGCTTGTTTTTTCCTTCGTAATAGTTTTCTTATGAAATTTGTCGTCTGCTTCTTTAGTCGGATGGTTAAATCTTGCATCCTTCTCTCTCCTAGCTGGATCCTCTGCTCTGCGCGTTCTCCCGGATAGTTCTCACCAGTAGGGATGGGATCAAGTACCTCGCAAACAGGTTCGAACCTTGATTGATGGAATTCGAACTCTCTATAAGTACTTCGAAAAAGAAATAGTACTTCCAAGTATACTCGAACCTTTGCTAGACAGTGTCGAACCCTTTACAAGTACTGTGGTAAATGTAAATAATACTTGCAAGTATACTCGAATCTTGGTCAAAGAGTTTCGAAACTTTCGAAATTTTTATGAATACCGTTACGAATTTCTGTATATATTCTTGCAAGCTTATATAAAATTATCTCAAATCACAATATTTAGAACGCAAAGAAGACCTGTTATTATTTTGACGTGAAAATTCAATGAAGTACCCCATTTTATCAAAAATTGCACGTGACTATCTTTGTATAGTGGCCACTTCTGTACCTTCTGAAAGAGTTTTTTCAAAAGCAGGAAATATCATGGGTAAAAAAAGAAATATGATAAAACCAAGTATTGTAAACGAAATATTATTCTTAAATAGTTACGAATCTAATAAAGAAAGTGCTTAAAACATACTATGCAGTTCTGATTTCCAAGATTCGAGTACTACTTGTGAAAGGTTCGATTACTTTCAACATCGAAATACTTATAAGTATCTTTCGAGACTTGTAAGTACTCATTCCGAGGTTCGATATAACTACTTGCATACAATGAATACTTTTCAAGTATAATCATTGAAAGTTTTATTGCTTTTAAGTAGTAATCGAAACCCGTTAAATGAAACTTGGTTATTGAACTTGACTCGGTTTCGTGAGTACATATTGAACTTGATCCCATCCCTACTCACCAATAGTTCGCACCATATATTTCATCTTTACTGTGTTCTTAGTTCTGTCGGTGTTTGAGTTCATCTAACTTCGTTTTTACAATTTTTGTGCTGAATACGGATGTTTTGTTCCGTCACTCGTTCGCGTATTATATTTCAGATTATCTCTTGTTGCTCGCAAATATGACATTGTATACGATGATTCATTATTAATTATAATATTTGATTTTGTATTTCGAGCGCAACATTATTAGAGAGAGAGAGAGAGAGAGAAAATATTAAACAAAATTAAGAAATATTTGTGTTCATGATTACATATTTACACTGCAATGACAATTGCAACAAACCGGAGTGACATAGACATTTATTTTCTCTCTCAATATCTTCGACAGGTTGAAAATAATATAAAAGTCTTTCGGAATTCGTCTAATGTTTGCAATGTTTTGAATTACATCTACTAATTTTTATCATGAATGCATAAAATCCGCTGTCTCTAGCTATGAATAATCGAAATTTTTGTACTACATATTTATGTAATGTAAATTTTATTTATATATCTATTATTTAAATAATAATTATTATTTATTATACAGGGTGCCCCACGCAACTGGAACAGGCTGTACCTTCTAAACGGTTGGGAATAGAGGAAAATGTTATAAGAAAGAATTGAATGGCATCAGACGGTGCATACTACGCAACTAATTTTATGCACTTTTGTGCATCAGTGCATCAGAAAAATGCAACTGCACTTTTTTTTTAAATGGGAATCTACATTTTTGACTGCACCAATCGATGCAGTTTGTTGTGCTCTATATAAAAGTACTATACTTGTGCCCTAAACTCATCCGTTACGAAGTTATCGAAGCTAAAAGTTCTCTGAATGATTTCGGTCTCTCGGCTAGTGTTCCGGTGTACCTACACTACCGAGCATAACTGATTCAACAAACTTTAAATCTATAACATCTTCTTCTATTCCCAAACCCTTTAGGCGATACAGCCTGTTCCAGTTGCATGGGACACCCTGTATAAACAATATTTAATTTTTCTTTATTATTTAAAAACAATTATTTATTGCTCTTTATTATATTAACTTATTTATTATTTTATTAAACAATATGTATGCATAATAGTAAGTTTAAATATTAATGAACAATAATAATTGTTTATATAATAGCTAATTTAAATAGGAAAGAAAAGTGAATAGTCGTTTATATAACAAATAATTTAAATAATAAATGTATAAATAAGTATGCATACATTCCCACGCAACATTATTAGAGAAAAAGTATTAAAAAAAATTAAGAAATACTTGTATTCATGATTATTTATATAAATTATTACTAATGGCTGTGGTCCACTGAACGTGACACAATTCAGATAGAAAATTTTTACACAAATCAAGAATCAAGACCGATGTATGTACGTAAACTGTGAAACAGTTATTTTTAGAAACTTTACAGTCTCTAGTTCAAGTTGTTGTTGGATTCACTGAATGTACAAATTGGAAATATCGTATATAATTAAAATATCGTCGGTCAAAAGAAATATGTCTGAATTTTGGAGTTAAAATACTTTCGAGTGAAGAGGGTTAAACAATGTTTGAAACCTACAAAGACGCCATTAACACGCTTCGAATATTTTCCAGCTTATTTTAAATATTGTAACTAAACGATTCTCTAATCCATAACTTATTTACCATTCTAAAATATGAAGCAATCATTTGAGCGCAAATCACCATGATCAGAATTTTTGCATTTAAAACTTTTTGCAATAAAAAGTTGTAATGTAATTGTAATTGGGAAAAAATACATATAAATATTAATCAAATGAGACTTCCCGCAGTTTAGTAAATTGTTATCTATTTATTATTTTGTAATTATTCAAGCCCTTATAGTTGAGGGTATAAATGTCTGTTTTATAATCAGTCACGAATCCGCGTAGTTTTTCAAAATTGTTGTAGTAAACAACGTAATAAAACAGAGAATTATTATTTTCGTAGTATTCATAATTGGACATCGGATATTTATGTAAAATAAAAATTTTCCACCAGAATTGCAACAAACCGGAGTGACATAAAACTTTATTTTCTCTCTTAATATGTTCAGTATAGCTTGAGAATGATATAAAAATATGTTTAAATTCGTATAATGCTTTTAATGTTTGATATTCCACCTACTCATTTTTGTCATAAAATCCGCTGTCTATACATAAGTTATTATATTATTACGTATATTCCAAAACCATATAAACTAGTAAAACACATAAACGTAATTACTATTCAGAGAGTGAAGCATATTCATTTGATGACGTTACTGTAAATATCACTATTTAACAATAATACTTGATGATCAGAGGAAATCAGAATAAATAATCATGCTAATGCTATCGACTAAATAATAACGTATAACGAAAAAAAAACATAATAAAACAAAGGATTATTACTTTCGTAGTATTCCTAGTATTAATTTTTTGACACTCCAAGAATTTTAAGCTATTATACATATTATGATGTACATGTGCCAAAACCATAAATTAGAGAAATTGTTTGATACTGTTAACATCAATATTTAACAATAATACACATTAAATAAGTACTGGAACAAGCAACAACTGTTGATCAGCGAATTCGGAATAAATAAATCACACTGATGCTGGCGACTCAGATTGGTGCTCAATATTAAGAAAACGTAAGATAAATTAGATGATTTACCTGGGAGTATAGTCCTTTCAAACAACAGAGCAGAGAGACTTGAACGAGTACCTTCTATCGCTGAAGAGAACGTGTTCTACTGTACATGGTAGCGCAACCATCCCCTTTATATATCCTCAGCCGTCAGAAACTGTTTTTCAATTGTCGAATGTAAAATGTCGGGCGCTCTTCCGTAATGAACTGAAACGATGGATGAATTGAAAGGGGGCGTGCACCGAGTCACACATATTTTCGGCTCTAGAGAAATATTGGCTAAAGCGATCACACACACACAATGTGACAGCAATGCCTAAACATTGGGACTACGTGAGCATCTGTGGTGGGGATCGACATGCCGAGCGTCAGACTGTCAGACCCCCTAGAGCCTAGACCAGGTATGGCCAGAAGGTGAAATGCCCTAAGCCTGACAGCATTTTTTGCTACCTTTAATTTTATCAGTTTAGATAAACAAAAATTATTTTTTAAGAGTTTTAACATGAAATTCAGATTTTTTAAAGTAATTTGAAATGAAAAAATCATTGTTTAGATTAATATTTTGATTGTATTAGCAAGAATAATTCAAACCTATAATTGGACATATTAAATCCAATCTAAATTAGTACCTGGACAGAAGTAAAGCCTACACCGGGAAAAATTGAATTTACATATAATCTGCACAGGCACTATAGTGCTCCAAGCACTACGGCCGCCACGGGGAGCGAGAAGCGCGGCCGGGAGGAGTGGGGGTATTCCTTGAGAATGCCTCCGATCGAGAAAAAAAGCCCATGCCTGATCTATAACATCGAACTTTGTTAAATCTTTAATGATGCACACATGAATATATTATTATTGTATATTCAATTCTGCCCTGTTCAATGCACATTTTCTGTTGAAAAGCAAGCATTTCAAGGGACAATACTTCTTTCTGCATATTCTCTAATTGAATGCATAATTTATCTTTCTCTTCTATTATTTCATCTTTATTATCATTAGTTGCTTCAGACCTTATTTTTTTAGATTTATCATTGGTTTTTAACTTTATATCTTTAATTTGTTGTGTAATTATATTTTTTCTTTCGCGTGTATAAAAAAATTATTATTAATTTCTTGTTCTTTTTTTAATTTTGTTTCCCTCTTTTTCCTGCTTTTTTGACAAATGTTCTTCTTCTATCATTTTTTTTCTTGCTCCTTTTTTCAAGATCTTTCCTCTGTCTTCAACAGTACAATTGGTGGTCTTTTGTTAGCATCCACCGAACTTAAATTTTTTATTCCAGAATGCGTGCTTTTTGGAATCTTAAATTGGCCCACACACACTGTATTGAGAGCTTGTACATTGTACTTGTACGATGGATTCAACAGAATGAGATTCTTGATTTTTGTTCAATTTCTTATTTTTATTCAAACTTCTGTTTTCCTTCAATCTGTCATTTTTAATAATATCCTTAGACTTTATGTACACTTGCTCTTAAAAGCTTGCTCTTACTTTTAATTTGTTTTTCATGATACTTATTAATTACTTTTTTGGACTGGAATCAAAAGTTTTATTTCTAGTGATGGAAAACATTTTTTAAAGAATTATATCGACATGAATAATTAATTTTTGAGGTTGGGTATTAATACTGATAGATTTATGGCATAAAAATTAAGTATTATTAACGTTACAGCCGGAACACATTTTCTATATACGTTATACGAGCTAACAGTAATTTGTTTAAGCTAATAATAATTTGCAAACTACGGGTTGATTTTAGTCGCAAACACATAGAATATAAGCTTATACTTGGACAACTACTTCAATCGCGTCCCAGTATGGAATACTTATATTTCACAGCAGTCCTAAACTTGGACATCTAATATTTCAATTAATAATTATTATTTAAGTTAAGCTTTATTGCCAATTTATTTTAAAATATCAATATTATTATGGGCGATAATAATTTTTTGTCTAAATGCTTAAATTAAGTACATCTTTTTTTTCTAGTAAAAGTACAAACTATAAATTCACACGATTCGCATGTAAATAGACTATTTTGTATACTGTTTTCAGATGAACTTTGAATTTATTTTTAAATTTCAATTGATGTCTTAACGAAATAATATTCACACCTACTTGTAGCTAAGGCCTCAGAATCTATATACATATATAAAAAGAAAGTCCCGACTCACTCACTCACTCACTGATCAACGCCCAGGCTAAACCCTTGAACCTAGAAAGCTGAAATTTTGCACAGAGGTTTCCTTTATGATCTATACAAGTCGTGACGTCATTAGTGACCAAAGACGACTTTTTCGCC
>CM052311.1:17025386-17144605 GCA_028455605.1 Lasioglossum malachurum
GAGAGAGAGAGAGAGAGAGAGAGAGAGAGAGAGAGAGAGAGAGAGAGAGAGAGAGAGAGAGAGAGAGAGAGAGAGAGAGAGAGAGAGAGAGAGAGAGAGAGAGAGAGAGGGAAAGAAAGAGAGACTATGCTTTATCTCTATTTCTTCTCTGTACAGAGTGTCCCAAAATTCCTGCACATCCCGGAAAAAAATTGAAGAAAATTGCGTATAAGCGAGATTTTATCGAAATTACCCACAGTGCGCCGCCCGCTCGGAGGGCCTGGTTGCAAGAGCGTGCCGCAGGCACGCCACGAGCAGCTAGTATATAATATAATTACTTAATCTCTTAATTATTGATTTTACTATGAAAATTCAATTGTCCAGGTTTAGGTATCACTTTTGGATTGTCCACACTCTCTCTGTCTCTCTCTCTCTCTTAGGTCACTTCACCCAACTTCACCTTAGCACGCGTGCTAGGGAATACCTCCACTTCTACCGGCTGCGCGTCTCGCTCCCCGTGACGGTCATAGTGCTCGGAGCAACTATGGCCGCCAAGGGGATTGAGACGAGCGGCTGGGACAAGTAGGGGTATTTCACGGGTTTTCCTTGAGAATCCGTAGCACGCGTGCTACTTCTGGCCATGCCTGGACTAGGCTCGTGGCAGCGCAACGGTGTCACTACGGGCCAAACCGACGAAATTTGTGTCGAAATCGAAGAACTTTCGATAGAAATGAGATAAAGTGATGAAATTTTTTTTTAATGAAAGCTGAAACTTTGCAGAATTTCAAGAAAATTATGGTTTTTCCAATACCACGCGCGGAAAAAATTTTTTTCAATATGCGACACATCATTTCCCGTAGATTTTTTCACGCTGATTTCAAATCTGGTTTCTAAATTTGTCTACGACTTCAGGATTTTGGAAGAAACCGTTTTTTTGTGAAGAAAAACCATTGAAATCATAATTTTTTCGTTGAAATGATTTGATAACCCACTGATTTTTAGGTATATTGTATTACTATTTATGGAACACAATAAAAATAAACATAACGAAATATTTGAACGTTTAGAGTTACTTACGAAGCATGAAACACTTCAAATCTCGTGAGCACTTGATGAATTGCTGCCATTCTCGCTGTCACTGCTTGCAGGCTGTGTGTGGCTGTAATGTAATTTAAATTAGATATCTGTTTTCCATAATTGCAGTTTCAGCTTTCATTTAAAAAAAATTTAATCGCTCTATATACTCTATCTCATTTCTATCGAAAGTTCTTTGATTTTGATAGTGGCCGCGTACTGTGGGGCAAAATGATGAATTTTCGCGAAGTCTCGCGACGTAAATCAAGTTCAATAAAGTGCAGTGTTTCAACATTCAACTTTAGGATTACCAGTGTGTTCTTTACATTCTCTTCATTCCCCTCAGTAAACTTGTACTCTTTGTAAACTCGTAGTGCGTGTGTATGATATTGTAAATAGTGCTACAGCATATGTGTGGTTTGTTCCAGTGTATTATGTACGGTGTTATGAACAATTATAGTGCAGGGTAAGGATTTGTGTGAGAACAGTTTAAAAGTGGAAGGGCATTGACCCCTTCTACTCGATAATTCCGTAGGGCGGATATTAGAAATGCTCTTGTGGATTTTAACGAGTAGGTAGGTTCAATGTCGTCCAACGATCTGTTAAACATTTTCACCTCGCTGGGGCCCCAAATGAGAACCAAGGTATGCATGCGTTTGTCACTTGATACGAGACTGTCGCGCGCCTGTGTGACGTACGCAACGTGCACCGCTGTTGAAAGATTGCCGCATTTTGAGCAGATTTTTAACTGTTAATAACTAAATAACGAAGTGGAAATCGAAATTTTTTTATTCTTCATTTTCGTCTTATATTATCGTCGAGAACCACTCCTTAAATTTTCTCCCACCTGTTGCTAAACGCCCTGTATGCACAAAACCTAAGAAATTTATGCTGCACTCTCTCAAGCATGATTTCATACTTTACGCTTTTTGGAGACCATATAGTTGAAGCATATTCTAATAGCGGACGGACAAGGGTAATATATAGCAACCTAAGTATATAGATAGAATGAAAATCTGTGGAAGAACGAAGTATAAACCCGAGCATTCTTAAAGCGGAGTTGACAATGTGATAAAAATGGTTGGAAAAGTCTAAGGTAGAGGAGAAGTGGATTCCTAAGTCCTTAACTTCTGTTATTGAGGAGAGAATACAGTCATTTAGGCGGTAAGGATATATAAGAGATACAGAACGACGGGAGGACCGCATAATATGGCATTTTTTAATATTGAGATCCATACCGTTCCTTTGACACCAGTCACAGAAACGATCCAGGTGTGCCTGTAATCTGGAATCATTTTTACATTTTTACATCTGCGAATAGGAGATAGTTACAATGTTGAATTATTGATGTTGAAGTATTGTTAATATTATCGAACATAAACTGTTATATAATAATTTTTATGATTTCGGCGCAAGGTTTGATCGTTTTTAAACAACAGCAAATATGCAATTAGTTAAAAATGCATCTCGACGTTTCGATCCTTATGTGGATCATTCTCAAAGAGACATCTTTTACGTCTGAAAAATAATATATGTATAATATAATATAATTTGAAAACAAATATTGTAACACAGCCGTGTAAATCCAACAGAAAAAAAAATAATAAGAAACACATACTTGCTGTGACAACAGAAACAAACTTTAAACAAATATTAAAGAGTTACAAATAACCGGACTTTATTCCATGGTGACAGATATGTAACTGCAACATGCGTTAGGACAGAATGTAATAAAGGTTAGACGACCCGTTCAATGATTGGTTTGTCGATATCGATCGATGGTGATTCGTAATCATATTGGGCGGCAAATTTGAACAGCGCGTAACTGAACAAACTTTGAGGATATACATAATTGTAACCACACTGTAAAGAGTTTATTGCACACATGGTGTTTGTACCATAATTTCATAACTCATATATTCAAAATAAATATATAACTGGTGAAGGATAGAGAAAAAGCAAAAACTTTAGGTAGAATCTAAATTATATTGGAAATATCATCATAAATAAACATTACTGGTTCAGTAATGTCGCGTAATAGTCATGTATCTTAGGTGTTTCGTACCTAAGATTAACGCTCTGTTGTTTAATCATATGAGTGGTTTCCAATAATAATCTACGCGCGCGCGTTGTGAGATTCCCTGTCAATAACCTTCACGTTGTCAAAATCAAACCTATGGTCAAATCCCATTGAATGCTTTGTTAATGCAGTGTGTTGTGTTGGAGATAGAAAAATGTTACGTCTGTGTTCAGTTATGCGTTCATAAACCACATTACAACTTTTCTTTAAAGACAATTTATCTTTTATGGGGGCATACCATTGTTTCAAATATGACGGTATATTAAAAATAGTGTGAATACCAACTTTCCTAAAGATTCTTTGTATGTCAAAGGAAATATTATCTATAAATGAAATTATTACCGTGTTTCTAAAATTGATCGGACCGGTTTTTAAAATCTTTTCCTCTTTTAGTTGGGTGACTAAAAAAGAATGATAAATTTGATAAATCCTTTCTTTGATGATCTTAGGAACTAAAGAAATAGGAAAGTTATTACATTTAACATAAACTGTTATGTTTTGTTTATCACATTCACCACATAATCATTATTACCTAATCTTTATCATTCAATTGAAAAATAGCTTGTATTATCACGTTTTATGTAAAACAAAGGAAATGTGTTTACACTTTTGCTCGTCACTGTATACAGTGATTAATATTCGCACGCTCTAAAAAAGACGATAACTTTTCTTATACTGCACTATACGATTTAAACTTTTTTGGAAAGCTACAGCAATTAGTTTGCTACAGGACGTGAAAAGAAATCTTTTCAAAAATTGCAATTGATCGGAATTGTAGAAGAAATGCTACAAGTTGCATTTTACAACCTTTTTACGTGTAAAGTATGTTTTGTAGATCTGTGTCAATTATATGCACTGTGAAAGTTTCATCGAAATCGGTTTATGCGGGAAAAACGACAGGCATTGAAAGATGTAAGAATCTTTAGATTTATTGAAGTTGATGCCGAAAATCTTTAAACGTTTGTAGCTCGTTGCAACGTCGACTGATTTTGACGAAATTTTCGAAATATGTTTAATTGACACAGAACTACAAAACGTATTTTTTAAATTGTCAATATAGACCCACATAAAAAAGTTGTATAATAAAATGCAAGTTTCAGTATTTTTTCTACAATTCCGATCAATTGCAATTTTCGAAAAAATTTTTTTCGCATGCTGTAGTAAACTAATTGCTCTAGCTTCCGAAAAATGTTCAAATCGTATAGTACAATATTTAAAAAGTTATCGTCTTTTTTAGAGCGTGCGAATATTAATCCGAGTCACTATTTTTTATGGCCTCTAGCAGTCATTTTAATCTAGGAAGTAAGTGTGTGTGTACATATCTGAACGTGAAATTTCAAGCTCTTTACAGAATCTGTGGTCAAAAGTAGGGGTTTCCATTTAAAAAATACGTACTGACCTCCAAATAACCTTTAAAATGGATCCGAAGGTCAAATACAAGGTAATGGACATATGTCCTCTATTAATCCCTGCAACTTTTATTCCAAACATTTTTACCGAATATGCTTATCTGAGAAGTTAACACCCCTGGACGGGTGGTTTTGGACACCCTGTATACATATACTAAATATTGGGTTGGGAAAAAGTTTCTTCGTATCCTTCTGATAGATGGTCTTACCATGTCATAACTCTGTTAATATTAATCGGACCTGGCATTACTTGAGTACGTCTGTAATTACAAACAAGAGTACATAGACTACATAGAGTAATTACAAACAAGAAATTGTGATATTTGTTTATTTAGTCAAAAGTTATTACGTCTTGAAAATGAGTGAAAAAATTCGACACAGCTGCTAAAAAATTTGTGATTGTTTGAATGTGGAAATTTTGATGTCAAAGATACACCTCGTTCTGGTCGACCAGTTACTGACAAAGTCGATGAAATCATGCAAACAGTTGAGTAAGACCAGCACATTAGCAGCTGTGATATCGGTAAGGAACTAAATATCGACCAGAAAACAGTTCTACAAAAACAGCTCAATGTTTGGGTGCCACATGACTCATGAGTCATGAGGTAACATTGAAAAATTTAATGGATCGACATCTTTGACGATCCGTCGAAAATTAAGAGAGCTTGGCTGGAAAGTTTTGATGCATCCACCGTATAGTCCTGATATTGCAGACTACCATATCTTTCGGTCAGAATTGTGCAGAATTACAATTGAATTACTCCAGGAATTATAATTAAAAAGTAATTGGACTACATTGTAATTCAGTTATATTGTCATTTATAATACAGATCTTCATTCAATTAAATTACAATGTAATTCGTAATTGCAATGGAGTAGAATTATAAAATACATTGTAATTCAGTTATATTGTCATTTATAATACAGATCTTCATTCAATTAAATTACAATGTAATTCGTAATTGCAATGGAGTAGAATTATAAAATACATTGTAATTCAGTTATATTGTAATTTATAATTCAGATCTTCATCCAATTAAATTACAATGTAATTCGTAATTGCAATTGCGTACAATTATAAAATACATTGTAATGAAATTACAAATGTAATTCGTAATTGCAATGGAGTGCAATAATTCAGATCTTCATTCAATTAAATTATTATGTAATTAGTAATTGCAATTGCATACAATTACAAAATAAATTATAATGAAATTATAAATGCAATTACGAATTAAGTAGTTCGAGTTATCGTGGTTTGACTGTTTTATTCAGTGTACCTAGTTTTAAACGCCTTCTAAAAACAGGGTTGATGAAATTTAATTTCTAGAGGGTTTAATTATGAATTAAAATATAATTTCATAGAAAAAAATATGTAATCCTTTATTCAATCTAGTTGACATTGTTAGCTTACTTTAAAAACTCGGTATGAACGTGCAAAATTATTTTGACGGTCCTATCTTTGTAAAAACCTTGTTTCAAGGTCTAAAATAATAATTAAATTCATTACGAATAAGATAAAGTGAAATCTTTTCAGCTCACAATAACATATACATATATTTCTTTCTTCTTCGATTTTCATTGTTGCCTGAAGCAACCTTGATCGACCGTGGCGACGTGATAGAAATGGTTTTACTTGCAGTTCGTATTCCGTTAGCTCGAACACTTCCGGTTGCTTCGATTTGATAAAAACGAGCAATGTCCACTTAGAACGGAACGACAGCGTGACTAATTGATTTGGGAAGAAGTTAGAGTTTTCAGTATTGTAAACGAAACAGTAATACCACAGTGAATGGTGAAATCTCTGGCTTCGACAATTTGGAATATACTGGGTGGTTCACCAGATATTATACCTCCTCGATTTTCACCATTATTATTATTCGTAGCGAAGAATGTTTATATGTGTATAAGGTTGAATGATTTCGAGAGATGCATACTTTGGTGTTGTGAGTTTTTCTGTAGTTGGACGCATAGAAGAGATATGAAGGTTATCAGTATACAGGTTGAGAATAGAAGAAGATGTTATAAGTAAAAGCTGAATGGTATCGGACAGTGCATAATATGCAACTAATTGTATGCACTTTTGTGCATCGGTGCATCAGAAAAATGCAACTGCACTTTTTTTTTTAATGGAAGCCTATATTTTTGACTGCACCAACCGATGCAGTTTCTTGTGCTCTACATAAACTAATTCTAGTGATCTACTAAACTTATTCGTCAGGAAGTTATTGAAGTTAAAAATATAATGGAACATAACTAGTGTTCTCGAGAAATTTAAATCTAGGAAAGTTCTTATGAATCTCATTTATTTTATAACATATTCTCGGAAATGAACACAAATACGTATAATCAAACAAAACATGTTACATTTTTATGTACAGTGGGTGTACGAAGTATTCGTACACTTTTTAAAAACTAATAACTTTTTTATAATTCTACCAAACGACCTGACTTTTTTATAATCAATTAGAACCATTGACCAAAAATTATAATTTACAAGGTTACATGCAAAAATAAAAACGGGACGTTTTAAAACTTTTTTATTTGGGCCCTCAATGAAAATTTAAAATATATGTTTTGTAGATCTATGTTAGTTATAAACATGTTGAACAATTCATCGAAATCAATTAACATACACACGAGCTACTAGCGATTAAAAATTGTGAAAATCGTAGTTTTACACGACGTTTGATTAGTTTCTGCTTAATATATCCACAGAATCGTACATCTTTCTATGCGTGTCGTTTTTTCCTGCGTCAACCGATTTCGATGAATTGTTCAACATGTGTATAATTAACATAGAACTACAAAACATATATTTTAAATTTTCATTGAGGGTCCAAATAAAAAAGTTTTAAAAAATCCATTTTTTATGTTTCCATGTAACCTTATAAATTATAATTTCTTGGAAAATATTTCTGGCATATCTTTTCGTAAACCAATGCATAAAACATCAGGTCGTTTGGTACAATTATAAAAAAGTTATTAGTTTTTAAAAAGTGTACGAATATTTTGTACACCCCCACTGTAGGTATTTAAATATCTCTGTTACTTTTGTGATTATACGAAAAAATGCAAGAGGAGAAATTTACACTTTTCAATTAGGTAAATATAATAAATATGATTTTATTTCGAAATTTCAAGGTCATCGTTATTTTTACTTAAAGGAGGTCATATAATTTTTCTATATTCCTATTCAGAAAAAGACAAATCCAACGATGTGCCATGTTCCATAGTTAAGGTGAATTTCACCACGAATTTCGCCACGTCCAAATGGGATCAAATCAAAAGTGGTAAAAAGGCGGAAAATCTTGAAAAATGTTATTTTTTACCACTTTTGATGGTTTATCGCTCATAAACCAATTAACCAATTTCAATGAAATTTTCAGAGTGTACCAAACGCATCTTTTAAATTTTCGTTATTGGCCCACCTAAAAAAGTAGTAAAAATCAATTTTTACCATTTTTTTTTCGCAATTCCGACCAAATGCATTTTTTTTCAATATTTTTGGATGTCATTTACTAAACTAATTCTTCTAGCCATACAGAGAAATTGAAGTCGTTTGATCCATTCATAAAAAAGTTATTCTAATTTAAAGTGTGTTCAATCAGTTATGCTCGTTAGTGTACGTTATATTCGATTATACTTTTAGCTTCAATAACTTCCTAACGAATAAGTTTGGGGCATACGTATGTTCGTACTTTTATGTAGAGCACAAGAAACTGCATCGATTGGAAGGTCAAAAATATAGGCTTCCATTTAAAAAAAAAGTGCAGTTGCATTTTTCTGATGCACCGATGCACAAAACTGCATACAATTAGTTGCATATTATGCACTGTCCGATACCATTCAACTTTTACTTATAACAGCTTCTTTTATTCCCAACCGTTTAGGAGATACAGCCTGTTCCAGTTGCGTGGGACACCCTGTATTTTAAAATGGGATCGTATGTTTTTTCCTGCACCAATCGATGAAGCTTCATATTCCGTACGAAAAAATTATTAACCTATTAATTTTAATTTTAATGATTTTAACGAGTTTCAACTCATTGTTTCATTGGCTGACATAACGATTTAAATTTTTTCAAAAATTAAAGATATCCAACATTTAAGAAATACAATTAATGGTAATTGATGAAAAATTGCATAAACTTTAAAATTCCGACATTTCATGTTACACAACTAATATTAGATCCGCCGGATCTATTATAATCATTCTATTTATTTTAAAGTACGCGTAGTTAGGTGTTCAATGGCATACGACGACGATTTTATATTATTTAGTAAACGGCGGTTATAATATAATAAATAAATTATATTATAATAAATAATATATTACAATAAAGTACTGTCCCAAACATGCTATGGATTTATACCTTTTTCACTACTCCAATTAATACAATTTAAATATTGGAGCTGCTAGAAACTATTTTTGTACCAAATTAGACAATAATAGTATATAATTACTCATTTATAAAGATTTACAGGGTGTCTCAAAATTCCTTCAACATCCAGAAATGGGAGGTTCCTGAGATCATTTGAAGCAACATTTTCCTTTGCAGAAATGGCGTCCGCGGCTTTGTTAAGGAGTTATTAACGAAAAACACGGACCAATCAGAGCGCGACCTAGACGCGTGTTGGCACAGTTGGCTTAGCGCGCCAACTGTCAATTGGCCGATTGTGTTTTTCGTTAATAACTCCTTAACAAAGCCGCGGACGCCATTTCTGCTAAGGAAAATGTTTCTTCAAATGATGTCAGGAACCTCCCACTTCCGGATGTTGAAGGAACTTTGAAACACCCTGTATAAAGCGTAATATATTTACAAATACATTATAGCATTTGCTACTATATTATAATAAAATAATATTCATGAAGGTAGGAGTTATCTGTATGTAATTTTGCAATCTGTTGATAATTTGACCACCCACTGTATATAAACTGTTTTGTCGTGTAATTTTGTTTCATCAGCACGTCGTCTTCTCATCTCAGAGAATGCTACTTCTATATAAAGTAAATCACGAAAAATTGGAGGAAAAAAATGAAAAATAATGGAGGAAAAAAAATAAACCACTTGGGCTCGTCCGGGATTTGAACCCGGGACCTCTCGCACCCGAAGCGAGAATCATACCCCTAGACCAACGAGCCAACTGACAAACTTTTTTCACTTTCACCATTACCATGCACCTGTCAAAGTGAATGTAATCAATTGTTAATACAGAATTCAGAACATATGCTAATGTGTGATATATTTTTTTCCAGTATATTCTTTATATAACATAGATTTACATAAATCGAATAAGTTATACAACCAAAAGCTACGAGAAATATCAACTGTACTATTGTGCAAAATTTATATTTTTTTAGAGAAACATTGTACTGCCAGTTTTTTTATTGATTAGACGTGTTTATTATAGACAAGAATTGGTAAGAATACATTTGTGATAAACACATTTGATCGTTTTCATGAAAACAACTATTGGAGTGCCCTAATCTACTGACGATATATGCAGAAGTTAAATTACATGAACTATGTCACCGACGAGATACTATCACCGACGAGAGACTGTCAGCCTTACGGGAGTTGGTGAGACGCAAATATTTTGGTGTTCTCTTACGCCCTCTAGGATAGATTCTGACTGGAGTGAGAACCAGAAGGCCACCGACGGCATTTCATCGGTGCAGCAGACCACTGTTTCGTGTTACGTTCTTCGACGAACGTGTTCCAGATAAACTGATATTTCAAACGATGTTTTGGTGTTCGTTAGCAGCAAAACTAATATCAAAGACAAAAAATTCCTTGAAATATCCTATGTAAGAGCATAATTTTAGGAAAATCAATAATTCCTACTTCAAATTTTATATGAGATACCTAAATTTATAATATCAAAAAATTGGGTTGGAACGAAAGTTCGTAGCGTTTTTAAATTAAAACCCAAAGATGAAATTATGATATTTATACATAGATTTGTTCAATAACTAACATATTTTCCATTCTATTCTATTACTTTTTGCTATTTTTTAAGTGACTTATGTTATTCAATAAACCTATGAATACATATCTTAATTTTATCTTTGAATTTTGATTTAAAAAGGCTACGAACTTTCGTTCCAACTTTTTTTATACAAAACAGAAATAAGCAAAAAAACGGAATAACTTTTATTTGACGCATGCTGTTCCGAATAATAAAGAGTTCGATTAAAACAATTAAGCGGATTAATTAATATGTAGGATACGTGGCTAGTGGATCGGTGATCAAGCTGGGAAAAAGAGGTTTAATGACGAAATCCAAAAGTATTATGTGATGGAATATACAGGGTGAACATTATAAAGTGTTAGAGACGAATATCTCGAAAAATATTGATTATACGCAAAAATGTTTGAGATGAAAGTTGTTCAGTAGCGAGGGGGACATCATGTGGTGAGATTTTTATTTTTCCCGATGAACACACCAAGGTAAGGAGAAGGTCACCTTGATTTTTTTAAATGGAAAGACCTACTTTCTGCATCATGAATCGATTGACTATCGAATTTTGAGTAAAAATGTATTGTCCTCTACATGTCCTAAATCTAGTGGTTAACGAGATATTATCGAAAAAATTTTTTTTCTTCTTTGGATAATATCTCGTTAACTATTAGGTTTAGGATATATGAAGGTCAACACTTTTATATTCAGAATTTGATACTCTCTCGATTTATGGTATAAGAAATAGGACATTCTATTGAAAAAAAAAGTTGACAATCACCTCACCTTGGAGTGTCCACTGGTAAAAATAAAAGCCCCAACGCATGATGCCCCCCTCGGTACAGAACAACTTCCATCTGAAACATTTTTGCGTATAATCAATATTTTTGGAGATATTCGTCTGTAACGCTTTATAATGTTCACCCTGTATTTCTATGTATAAGACGGATTGAGGTCGGATTGACTGGCCTCGGTCTCATCGAGTTAAAAACATGTTTTGGAAAAAATGGGGAGCGGGGTTCCATGTGGACGTGCCAAAGCTTGTTCCTGCATTTCGTGTCGCTTAACCTCTTCGCGAGGAAAAGTATACAGCCGTCCCCTCGCGAAGAGCGTAAGTGTTGGAACGTCTCGAAATAGAATCGCTTACAAATTTTTATTGAATTGAAAATTTCAAATAGCGAATGAATGATAAAAAAATTATTTATCACTCGTTAAATAAAAATAATGATGGTTATCTCTTTTCGAGGCATGACGAATAATTTTTTATTCAAAGAGCGCCTCGCGAGCCGCTCGCCAGCTCATGAGTCGAAACTCAGCTCGGACGTATGGAAAGGGAACCCACGAACAATAAGTGTGTCAGTGTAGCACACGTTCACACACACACTGTTGCAGTTCTCCCTAGTATGTATGTATGTATCAGCCAGCTCAGGACCAGGGTTGCCATATTCAGAACCCGCCAGGCCCCTTACGTTTCCGTCCTTCGCCTAGATGCTCCGTAAAAGCCTGCCTTCGCTTCCCCCACTCTTACCACTACCGCTGCCGCGTACCGAGTCGGTAGCATGCTCCACGCGCGCAGCAGCGTCGTAGTGGTAAGAGTGGGGGAAGCGAAGGCAGGCTTTACGGAGCATCTAGACGAGGGACGGAAACGTAAGGGCCTGGCGGCCGCTGAATATGGCAACCCTGTTCAGGACCCGGCTCGCGAAGTCACGAGCGAGATCTTGCGCTTTGCGCTCGCCAGCCGTCGAATTGGGCGTTGGGCATGCCTCTAACTTATCTGATTTGTGGCGTGTTTAGACTTGTTTTCATCAGCGAGCCATTTACAGTCGATTGATAACGTTTCCATAGCAGAATTATGAATCATAACAAACATTTTATTGCTATTAATAAGTGATGGTGAAACGCTTACATTGTTGTGTCTAGGAGGCACAACGACGCGACGTTCGATACGGTCGTGATTCAGCATCAGAGGCAACATTGTAACACACAGCGTATTGGCATTTACTAACTAAAACCAATATTATTTAATATGAACGTTATCATAATGATATCATCACCTATCGATTGAAAATGTTTTCCCGATCAAAATAAGCTCAAACACGGCATAAATCGGATAATAATACAGCCAGGTTGCACTAAAAAATATCAGGCGAAGCAGTCATGTTTCGGGCATACGAATCGTCAAGTCGGAGCACTGACAGACAGCCGAGCCGTCGAGCGAGGAGCGGGGAGCGGGCTCAAGCGGGCTCGATGCCTCGAGCATCCTCGAGGCTGAGAGGCTCGAGTCGGGTGCAGGGTTACCAAGTTGCCATATTCTAATTCTCGCCAGGCCCCTTACCCTTCCGCCTCTCGCCCTGTATCGCAGCGTAGCTCGCCTTTGCACTCTTCCTACTAACGCTGGCGTACGGTACGCGTCAGTGTAAATGGGAGGAGGGGAGAAGCACAGGCGGGCTACGCTGCGAAGATAGCGAGAGGCGGAACAATGATGTAGGGTCCGCGGGATCGTGAATTTGAAAAGCAACGGCAGTCTCGCGAAAAGCAAAACGTAAACATCGCGATGTGTCGCGAAGGACAGAGCGCCGTGTTGTGGCAGTAGGAGTGTGAAGAGTGTGCGTGTGAGAGAGAGAGAGAGAGAGAGAGAGCACGTGTGGCCGTAACGGCGGTCGCGAGCACAAGACAGTGGCGAAAGGACGATTCGAAGAAGACGATCGAGAGTCTATAAAAGACCAAGTACATATATTAAAAATCACGTTATAAGTTAAGAAAGAAATCCATTATTACCATTATCTATTTCATAAGAACGCAGAATACATATTTAAATCTCGGATATCGAACTTGATCGATTCTTTTCTAACCCGCCCGACGAATTCGGAGTCGAATCGACGAGCCGCCTGACTGTCTGCGACCCGACCCCGCCCGAACCCGTACATCAGGCGGCCCGCACATCCCTAATATTTTATATTAAATGTTTTATGGTATATTAAATAACCTATATCATAGTGAGTTATGGTTATGATCACACTTTAAATAAGTAAATATGGCTTAACTTATGACGTATTTAGACTCATTTTAATTAGAAGAATCTCACAAATATGTTGGTAATTCCGTAAAAAAAGAATGAAAAATAAAAAACTTTCCTATGTGCATTGACGTAATCGTTACGCAGACTTTTGAACTGTGCCGGCTATCTCGTACCTCAGTCTACATACTTCTGATATGTTGCTGGTCTAAAAATATGATCAATGCTATTTTTCAATTTCTCTAAAAAATCTGCATTTGTCGAATTTTTGGGTGTTTTTCACTTTGTGTAAATAACATTTTAACCAAAAGATCGGGAAAGAATCTCAAGTATCAGTTTCAATTAAATGCAATTATATGATTAAATTAATGCAAGTAAACGAGGAAAATTGACCGAAAATCGAATGGAGTAACGGCTGTTTAAGTATTTCGAAGGGAATTTTTGACTACCTCATCCGACTAGGCCCTTCATTCCAAATTGTAATATTTCAATATCATTTTAAATATTTCAAGTACTATTTAAAAGTATTAACGAGTTTCAACAACACAATATTTTAAATAGAAAACTAAATTTTGACAAATAAAATAAGATTATAGCAAGCTCGCTATAAATGTCGAAAACTCGAGTCTGGCCAGAGACATTCAATTTTCAGGAAACACTATTCTGTGATGTCTTGTCCAACGTTGAAAAGGGAAGCGAGGCTCGAGGGCTTCGGTCGCCGTCGGAGTGGAGTAAACATTGTAACATGATACGGGTCGGATCGGGTATATCGGTGTGAGACTACTAATCAAATAACAAAACCTAGTTATTTATCCTTAACATATTTGGTGAATTTTGTTTTTTTTATTAAAATGATACCAAATATGATATAAGTCCGATCATATTTGCTTGTGCAATGAACAACGCAAGTTTCAGACACAAAGAAGGACAGCGTCGGGAAAAAAGGAGACGCGGAGAGTCCTTATTCTTTTAAGATTTCGACTTCGACTCAACTTCGACTGCTAGCCCTTCGCCTCGTCGCACAATGTACTGATAAGTGAATCATGTTTCAGGAAGTGGTTCAGTTCAGAATTAAATAAAATCATGTCACACGCATTTTTTAAATAGCGTCATGTTGCAACAAATTTTCAAATAACATTGTATGGATAGGAGCCGTCGAAAATTAGTTTAATTAGTTAATAGTTTTATCTTGTTACTACCTCTACTTTAATAATTGCAGTCAATGCTGTCGAGTATTGCAATAATAAGTATCGGATAAATAAGTAAAAAAATTAATTTTCTGTTTCCTACGAAGGATCTCAATAAGAACGATTGAATTTTGTCATTACATAACATAACAGAATATTTTTTAAGCACAACTATTTTATATATAATGCAATAATGTTCAAATTACTTTTAGATTCTGATACAATACATTTGTAGAATATTACGTAGTAATTACTTTCATTTTTCCTACATCTATAAACTATAGTTTATAGATCAGTCAATCGATATATCGATTATATTGTAAAACAATTATTACAACGGTGATAATAGGGAAAATAAGAATGCAATAAGAGAATTATATGTAGTATTATAAGGCAATTACAGAATGGGTAATGTCAGCATTCTACTATATCATTCTTCTTCTACTTGACGAGTTTCTCGTCGGTGGTGGAACTTTTAGCGATGTGGTATATCAGATCACTGTAACTTCCACGTTATCCCCGCGCCCGGTCGTGCCCGGTTACCCGTCTCGCTGAATAGCACATATTATCACAGACGAGATATAGGAATAGACCTGACACCTTATGGGACTTGGTGTCCACAGGAATCTGTAGTACCGAC
This sequence comes from Lasioglossum malachurum, assembly GCA_028455605.1. Classification (NCBI taxonomy): domain Eukaryota; kingdom Metazoa; phylum Arthropoda; class Insecta; order Hymenoptera; family Halictidae; genus Lasioglossum; species Lasioglossum malachurum. Next base: position 17,040,735 of record CM052311.1, read on the forward strand.
ACCTTAAAATGCCAGTGATTTTAGCGCATTGAGAACGGTGAATTCGGGAACTAGAACCAATCCGAATAGGGTTCGACTGGTAAAACTTCTACAGCCAGTGCCGGATTAATCCAGCGCGGGGCCCGTAGCAAATGTAACCAGGAGGCGCTATGGTTTGCACGATAATATAATAAAACCCAATGAATGACCTTTTTTGTAGCAAAAATATCTGCGAATGGTATGTCTACAGCGTTATCAATTCTGAAGTACGCAACGTTGTCCGATTATGAGTTTTCAACACATCCGAAAATCATCGGAGAGTGCAATCGCGAAGAGGCTCTCTTCTGCCCGTTCGCCGTAAAGGGAGCGAATACGCTAATAAGAAAGAAAAATCTCCTTACACGAGAAAATTTTTCATGCGCAACAAATTAACCCTTCCGACCCGAAGGACGTACGGTGTAGGTCCTCACGATCTATCGTATATCGTATGCGAAAGAACGACGTATGGCGTACGGTGTACCCGGTGTACGTCCTGACGCAATATGCATATTCCAGTAGTGGACAAAAATTTAAAGACACTCTAAAGAAGACGATAACTATTTTAATATTGTACCATACGATTTGAACTTTTTTGGGAAGGCTAGAGCAATTAGTTTATTAGAGGATGCGAAAATAAATTGTTTCAAAAATTGCAGTTGATCGGAATTGTTGAAAAAATACTAAAAGTTGCATTTTCAACTTTTTTATGTGAGCCTATATCGAAAATTTAAAAAACACATTTTGTAGATCTGTGTTAATTATATGCACTGTGAAAGTTTCATCGAAATCGGTAGATGCGAAAGAAAACGACAGGCATTGAAAGCAGTGTCGTTTAAATACACGTAATGCGAATGGAGTATAAAATTTTTTCTTCGTGCTAATAAATGCTCAAAACATGTGATTTATCAGTAACGTTGGGTGTTGACACTGAATGGTAACGGGGCGTTTGCGCACCGATACCGACGGTAACGGGGGATTAGCGCACCGATACCGACGGACACCAAAGTGCATTGGGTGTCAGATCTATTCCTATATCTCGTCTGTGATATTATCTCGTCGGTGCTATTAAAGACTGCAGGCGCCTGTGCTATTCAGCGAGACGGGTAACCGGGCGCGACCGGGCGCGGGGATAACGTGGAAGTTACAGTGATCTGATATACCAAATCGCTAAAAGTTCCACCACCGACGAGAAACTCGTCAAATAGAAGAAGAATGATATAGTAGAATGCTGACATTACCCCCCTCCATCCCATTCTGTAATTGCCTTCCGACACTATCACAGACGAGATATAGGAATAGATCTGACACCCAATCACCGACGAGATACTATTAAAGACTGCCAGCCCCTGTGCTATTCAGCGAGACAGGTAACCGGGCGCGACCGGGCGCGGGGATAACGTGGAAGTTACAGTGATCTGATATACCACATCGCTAAAAGTTCTAAATAGTGCCAAAATCGTGCCAAAACATCGTTGAAATATGGCGGAGAATGTAACATTTAATAATAATCGATATGATTTCGTGATCAGTCGCCATCTCACCGATCCGACGCGACTAAAATCTCCTCAGTGGTCTTCTTCACCGACAAAATGCCGTCGGTGGCCTTCTGCTACTCTGCTGGAGCCAGAATATGTCCTAGAGGGCGTAAGAGAACACCGAAAATTCGCGTCTCACCAACTCCCGTAAGGCTGGCAGTCTTTAATAGTATCTCGTCGGTGTCGTCGGTGCTGTGGATACAGGTTGCAATTTAGTGTTGGTAGATGGCACCACGAATCTACTTTCGTGAATAAAGTGAACGGGCAAAGGATTTCCGCGTTCCCTCAAATCTTGTTTTATTGCCAGTAATTAAAACTACCCAATTTAGTGAAGGAAAATTTCGATATTCTATTTGCAAATATAGTATGAATTGCTATTTTCTTCATTGGTGTTACTAAACTATGATAGATGATAAAACATTTTTATTGTATTGTAGCATTTGTACTATAAATCATCGATATTTATTTTAATCTATCACTGTTTGTAATTCAAAAATCATTACAAAATTTATCCAACTATATAATAAAGCTTTGGTGGTGCGAGGTGAACATCCTAAGTAAAGAATATCTCTAAACCGTAACTAACTAGTAAATATTGTTATCATTAATCCTCACAATAAATAAATATTAAGACATCTTATCCTTTCCCCATTTCTATATCACTTCAGCACTCCTCTATCAAGATACCGTGGTGTATATTGAAAATGTTATAAACAACTATCTACTAATTGCACTTTATACTAATTGTAGTCACTATTATTATAATTCTATGAAATTACAAGCGACAAGAAGCTGCTCGATGATGCTTGAGTGTGGACATAGCTCTGGATCGGCGCAAACAAATTTGAATTCACCGTTAAAAATCCGCATTCTAGTAATGTGCACTGACGGATAGAAAACGAGGATTGACAAAAGAAGCTTCGTCCAGCAGGTAGCAAGGAGTAGCAACAGCAGCAGCAGCGTCGTGCACCGAGCATCAGAGCGTGGCGCGATACGGGGATGGAGGCCGCGAGCAGGCGAGCGAGTCGAGCGAGCCGAGTCGAGGATCGAGAACCAACCGACGACTCAGGAAGGCAGTGCACGCCCGACTGCCGACACGAGCGGATGGCGTACGTAGCCGTTCGCGTCACGCTTGCCTCGTGATTTTCCTTCCTGTCAGACACGGTCACCGGCGTCGTATTTTGTGACGAGTCACGCAGTATTTGAGAGTTGCCTTTGCGACGGCACGCGGTCGTAATCGTCAGGTTGATCGTGACGTCGCGTGTCGCGCAATCGAAGCAGGGGGCGGGAGAAAGAAAAACGAATTGAAGGAACGCACGGAGGGGAAACCGAAAAATCCTTTTCGTTTCCGACCTCCAGGGGATCGTCGGTTTTCTTCGTTGTCGTCGTGTTTTCGGCGACTGACGCGACGACCGCACTTACACTGCACTTGTGTACGATCCGCATAGTTTCTAAGGCCACGTGTGTGCGCGCACACGCGCCTCTCTCGCACGCATCTCGAGAACACCGTCGACGACGCATCTACACACGCACCGCGACGGGCCTGCGCAGTCCGCGCGCGAAGCGCCCTCCAAAACGTTCGTGTGCGCGCGTGCAACCCTACCGGAGCCCGCTGACGTTGGTTACCATAGTAGCGCGCGTGGCGATCAGCTGATCGTCGCGACCCGAGCGTGTTCGACCGTCGGCAGTCGGCCAGCAGCGGCTCCGTCCACTCGTCGTTCCGTGCGTCGCCGTCGCCGCATGCGTTTTCGTGTCTAACCAGGATTTCCATTGTTCTCGCTCAAAAAAGAATCACGCTTGTCTCTCGCGACCCCGGCAACGAGCGAAACGTCCAACACTCTCCGGAGAATTCTCGAAGGATCTACCAAAACTACTAACACTTACCATACAATCCGACGGTCGTTCTCGCCGCTGTCAGGACACACGCAGCATCAATCCGTCGAGACCGGAGTCGCACGTGATTCGAGACCAGTTACGTTGTCGCTTGGTACGTGTGCAGTGTTGACAAGAAACGTGTTGCACTACCACCTCGATGCCGTATGTCAATCCACGAACCTGTGACACTACAGACTACACCGTGTGATATATTGTGTCTCGAATTCGCTCGGAAATGACTTTCGACGGGGAGATCACCAGCGATACTGCAGAGCCTGGGACATTGTGTTATCATGTTCTCTCCAATTGATCGTTGTAAATCGTCTCGTTCGAACGTATCGATACGTTCTCGTTGTTATCGATTTGAAGGTGGTTCTCCGTGATCGAGCAATTCTGACCTACATTCAGACGAGTGTTTGCTGAACCCCGAGACAGGTGTACCCGGTGATATTCGTCGCTTTCGGATCTGTATAAATAAATGATACGCGCACACAACTACCTACTAGACTGCGTATACGCAGTGTAAACCGAAGACGGAATCCATTGTGCGTGCGATAATGTTGTCAGGTGGTTTCTAGATACGCGACCGACTACCGGCGGCCATCGGCGACACACTGCAGAACGAACAGAGATGACATTGCCGGAGAAATAATCTCGAAAGACACTTAACTGCCGGTTCATTTCGAAACGCTTCGGAATTTGAATATCGAAACTGGTATTTCAACGCACGATCGAGATACTGGAATATCGCGGTGATTCATGAGAGGAAATATCGATACATCGATATTTTGTGCCAGAGTGGATGTGGGTGACGGCCATGAAGAGAAATAAATAAGATAGGTACGAAGAGTGTGATTGCTGTTCCCATCGAACAAGTTTGAACTCGAATGTTTCGGATAATATAGAGTGTGAACCCTTCAGCGCTCGTGTACACACATTTTGACAATCATTCGTGCCTGTAACAGTCGGCTCGACAACTTCGACGAACCTCACAGTGGACTTGAGTGGACTCGTGAAGTGACTCTTGCTTTCCAACGGACTTTCGTCCATAGTGATTGCTTTCTGTGCGGTGTTTTCCGGACTGTAGCGATGACAGTTTGCAGGATTTTTCTCGTGCACGCGGGAACTCTGTGATAGCCGATGACATCAACATTGTTACGTGGATTAAGTCGAACATGAGGAAAACGCGGATCCTGGAATCATCTTGATAGAAAGCTTTGGTGAGTACGATATACTCTATGCCAGGGTTTCCCAAACTTTTTCTCTGATGGAGCACCTGAAGGGTCTTTGAATTTTGACGAAGCACCTAGTGTAATTTGAAGGTAATGACTAGCTGCGGATCGTTATGCATTGATAGGATATGCATATAATTTCTTGTAATCGACGCAGACAATTTTTATTTTGCATAAAGATCCGCAGTCTAGTAATGATGTAACAAAATTGTTCACGGTAGTGTGTCCATGATTCTTCCATTAACTAAAAAAAGTGGTAGAGACGATGATTCACGTGACCTAGGGTGAATTCTTGTCAATGGAAATAGACATTGAACGGTGTATTGTCCAGCCCCAAGATCCCTATCACGATACTGTTTTTGTTTTGAATCAAATTCAATGGGGCCGAGTTCGTAAAGCCAAGTAGTTTTGTTTACACTTTACATGATGGAAATATTCAAAGTGATTCATTATGTGTCATTACTAATTACACATAATCAATAAATCTTTTCACTAAATATTATTTCGCGGAGCTCTTGCTACCTCAAACACAGTTTAGGAAACCCTGCTCTATCTAAACAAAAGAAAGATGTCGCGTTCGTTCAAAATATTTTCCCGCCAATTTCATACCGATCAGTGGCCGCCATTATTTATCGCGACAGCCGCTGTTGCGCTTGGTCGAATTCGCGTGTCGAACAGCAATCGCTTTTTGAATGAAGTAAATTATAAATTGTTAAAATCGCGTGTACGTAATGGCGACCAGTAGAAATACCTATTAAGAATGCAATCTATTCAATGTTAAAATACATCGCAAACGCGGTACATACCAATGCAAGTACGTTATATTTTAGAATGAAGTAAATATAAATTGATAAAATCGCGTGTATGTAATGGTAGGCAGTAAAATAGTTTTTTAAAAAATATAACCTTTCCAATAGTAAGCACTATGTAATTCGATGTATTGTAATAATATTCGAGATAATTGAGCAAAAAATATAGATATTTCTAAAATGGTGCGATTTCCATGGCCGCTACTGTAGACTCCGGTCAGTTGTAGAGTCGACGAACCTCTATCGATCTTTGCCTCCTGTCTGCGTCTGTCCTCCCCCGCTACATAGCAATGCAGGCTACGTTGTATTTTAGATATGCTTATTTCTGATCGCATTTACGCCATTAGCACTTTCTTAAAATACCCCTAAATTATCTTCCTCTATCAACATTCAAAAAACGTGAGTTTCGCGGAAACCAATTTTTGGTATAATACTGAAATTTGTCCTACAATTTGTTCGCTGCAAGATTTGCACAATTTTTGCGTGCACTTTCAGTAAGCAATATCAATATATTATACTATAATTTATATTTGTTAACAGTGTAGCTGTTACCATGGCTGTTTATTGGCGGTATATTTAATCCTACATAAACGCAAACATAATTGAACACTTTCTATTTATCAATGAAAATATTTTAGCTTATAATTACAAGGTTTCGAGAAGCATTTCTATGTTAGGTTAGATGTCGATGGTTAAATAAACGAAGCAAAAGAATCGTGAATTAAAAAAGCGTTGGGAAAACGCAGGAAATAACATTGTTGTTATCGTGAGTATTCACAAATAACAGTACCCACGAGACACACCACTGGTCGCAGTCAATGATAAACACCGCCCGCATAATAAAGGTACACAGTCGGTGATAAGCCCTCGACAATAACCGGCAGTGCACGATGCATACCGTTGTTTTTTCAGCGGTGTGTTTTATCGGTTTCGTTCCGATATTTTTAAGAAAACAGCGTCCGCTTGTTTGCAGTCTTTTTTTTTCTTTAAAGACGTGGGAAAAATACATTTACGTACACCTAGAAGGGGTAGTGTGGGACTCGGGGGACACAGGTGGTCGGTGTCCCCAACACCCACTAAAAAAACCACACGTCTAGGACCTCGGCCCTTTCTTCTCTGTCCTATCGTGCCCGAGAGGGCATAATTTAGGGCCCCCCTTTTTGCATTACTCCTAAATCATGTTATAGTTCGGGCTAACACCACTCCTGTTCTTGGCCTTTCAATATCCGCTTGTTTGCAACCTGCAATCAATATATTATAGTCTCTATCACGAGAAGATAAATTGGATATATAGAATAACTAAAAGCGATTCTCTATGTTTTTATACAAAATGTTACAAAAATGGCAGGTGTGATTATAAGTGAAATGTGAATCATCTTTTTTTATTTGAAATGACGAACGCTCTCTGCATTGCTCAATAACAATATTTTTTTAATCTCGATCGGTGAGGAAAGTAATATTCGCGCACTTTCTGTGCTTTTCACATTGTTTAATTTCTAGTGGGATATAAAATGAGAATGATTGTACTCGGGAATTGTGAATTTGTTGTTCTAATATCGTTACTAGAAGGCCGTACTTAATTTTGGAAAGTAGTTTACCTCCGCGATCACGGAACTGTAGTAAATTAGGTTCCTGTCCCTTGTATCCTTGGTATTCTAGATAGTTGTAGAAAGAAGCCAGGTAGTCTTGTTTTTGTTCAAGGTTTTCACAGATCGTTAATCGTAACTAATTTTGTAGCAACCTTAAATGTATCTGAAGTTAATCTAACGCATTTCCTCGTTCCCGCCGTTTCAATTCCACTCGCGATTCGCGTTTCTCTTCGAGCAGCTCACAACTTTTGATTGTTAGAACGCAATGACACGCGTTCAATCACTAATAGGAAGTAACAGTGCTTGTAGTATCTTGTACGGATTCACAGTCACTGAATCTTTTGACATTTTGCGAACTTTCGAAATTGCCATCCTCCGATGAAAATCACTTTTGAAAGTAACCAGTGGTTATATCACCGGATATGAGTGGAATCATGTTTCACTGACAGAACCGTAAGCATAGTGTTGAACAGTTTAAATGTTTTGCATCTGATCCCTAAACTGCGGGTCTTTATGCATTTATGGCTTCCAAAAATTTTTAAAAAATGCTATCAAATAAAAATACCACAGAATTGAGCACGCGATTTGTATACAGGGTGAGTCACCTAACGTTGCCACCTCAAATATCTTTGTTGTTTTTAAAGATACGTCGAAAGTCTGAAGGACATGGTTGAATGGTTCAGTGGAACGCGCATGACACCAAAAATATTTATGTTGTTATGTGATTTTTTTAGAGATACAATCAAGGTCACCTTCATTTTTCTAAATGGAAGCACCCTTTTTTAAACACCTACAATGATAGTCCCTTTCATTAGGGATTCAGTGACTATAATTACCCATGCACGTATAAACTTTCTAAGTAGCTCCTAGTCCATATAACATACACAGAACATTATTATTTTGCATTAACCATTAAAAATTCGCAGTCTACTCGTTAATCACTCACTAATTTTCGAAGCCCCTTATTTTTAGACTTCATACTAAGGCTTGAAAAACAACGAAGATATTTGAAGTGGCAACGTTAGGTGACTCACCTTGTACATTTCGGATATGCAAAGACTACTACCACTGAAAATAAGATTTTACATGATTCCACACCCACACACACACACACGCGTTCTTACAATTTACCTACAAAAATTGACATTTTTGGCATTGCTAAACATTTGAAAAGTAATGTAGATGCATCAACGACAGGTTTTAGTTCATTATTCATATCGCTTGAATTTAATTACCTGATATTTGTGTAATTATTGTACAATTTTGTTATGTTTTGTAGTCTATATATGTACCTACGTGCGTAGCATTCGTTCTGTTTATTCACATTTTTTATATGTTTTTACACAATTATGTTTGAAATTAAATGAAATATGCTTTTTTATTCATTTGTGTGTACCTATTAATAAAGTTTGTTTATTTGATGAAATTCTGATTAATAAAGTAGCAATAAAAACTTTGATGTAAATAACAATGCTTTGTAATTCTCTTTATTATTTATTATACAAGCATTTTAGATTAATAACGATTAATCTACATTATCAAATACGCGAATTTGGTTGCAGTGGAAATGAATGAACTCAAACTTGTCACTAAAGACGGACTGTCGATAGAAACATAGGTTGTATGTCTACGATTTGACAGTGTCAATGAAAACATAGTCTCGACGAAAGTTACTGTCGGTCAAATCGTGTCGATGAAATGGGTTGTCGACGAACCAAGGGTAACCCAGCTTTCGCAGCTTTATGAAAATAGCTACAGGCGCAGCTGTATATGCTTCCGAATATGTAATGCAAATTACGCCTCGTAAGACTTTTGAGGGCGATCGCGGCCTAGATTGATCTTTTACCTAGCGCTTTTAACTACTGGAAAACTCCATCTTTGCATGATCAGGAAATGAGAAGGCGCAGTCCGCACCCTTGCAATCCTGAAAAAACGAATCTACCCCTTTGAGTATGTACTGATATGAGACGAGTCATTTTTTACCAAATGAACTGAGTATCGTGGCACAATTCTCTTTGGAACTGGGAATTAATGACCTGACGGGGTGGTCCGTGTTCCAGCGTTATTCGCATGATACATAGTACGCGCGACGTACGCGCGAGGAACGGGCTGGCGCATCTTAATTTGCGGTCGCACGTTCCTAATTTGGTTTACCGACGGCCGTACACCAGGCAGAATAACGTTCCGTGCCGGAGTTGCCCGGCATTAGGAGACGCGGAGATCGCGGGTGTGGAGGAACAGACAAGGAACAAGAGACAAAGAGACGACAGAGAGGACGGTTATTAGTCGGTCGCGGTTATTTCATTTGCGACTCATGGTCCACGGGTGCGGGTTCGTGTAATTGTTAGGTTTACGAGGGGCCCGTGGCTTGCGACAAAGCTCCGTCGAAGCGTATCCGGAAAGTTATTGCCTATGAAAAGTACTGTTCGTTGCGAGAGACCTCCACAGAGCCCGAAGAATACGTTTCCCTGAAAAGCAACGTGACCCTGCTGCGTACTTTATACGCTCGGCCGTTTGTCTTCTGCATGAAATTGAGAATGCAACGTTGGGAGCACTTGACACTGCGCGACGTTCCGCAATTTTCCTTGGGGAGGATGCTGTTTAATAATTTTTGGAGAAGCGTCAAGTTATCGCACTCCTGGACACTTTTACGACGACCAGAGAGGACTTCCCTGTTCTGTTAGCTCACCGCCTTTCCTTCCAGTCCGAGAACTGGTTTCAACTGTTTTACAAGGTGTACGGTAGTTGCTCTGTAAGTACGAGAGTTTGGGGCTGTAAAGGGACTGACTAGTCGTTGGGGGACCAATCGTGTGAGCGCTGCGGGCACAAGTGGGCGTGGTAGGGCGTGGTTCCTTCAAAGTCGCTTACCGAGCTACCAATGCACCGATATATTTAGACGTGCATTTAGTTTTACTGGCGACTCGAATTATATCACACATTAAAATCTGTTTGGAAACTTCAAAACAGTATAAAAATTGTTAAAGTGTTTTAAGTCGCTCAATGTTCAACGCTGGGTTAGTTAACATCGCTGCAATTTAGCATCCGGTACAGTGCGAAATTCGGGCAAAGACAATTATAGCTCGCCACAATCGATCGTCCACGCGGAGATGGCACTATACAGCATTTATCTGGTCCCAACAATGATCTCGTTCATTTATTCGCGGCGACGAGTACATGGAAAAAAAAAGAAAATTCCTTCTTGCTATTGAAAAACACGAGAGATCGCGTGCGAAGTCGTTTCAACGAGGTTTCTATACAGCACGGTCTCGGAATCGAAACTTCCACTTCCCCTCGAAGTTTAAAGACTCCTCGAGGATACTCAAACCGCGCGCGCGTTCCGTGTACCTGTATTTACCTACACGCCGGTAGAGCTGAAGTAGCTGGCGGAATCCAAATGAATAAACAGGTGTTCAGCTACGGAATAACTGTTCACCGTAAATGTATATTTTTTAACCGTACCCCCGGGAGAGTGCTACGCAACATCTGAACGCGCAAATGCTATCAGAAACACCGTTTACTTCAAACAGCTCGTTAAGCGATGGAAAAAGACGACTCCGCGCGAATGGATCTGGGAAAGCGAAAAATTGCAGACCGGAAGTCGCTGTTAAGTGTGGAGCCGGATTAAGTGCCGGAAATGATTGGAAGCTCGGCTCTTTTTCAATCTATCGAGACTCGTTCTGTCAAATTTAATTAAAAAATGTAGTCGTTGCGACAAATATCAGTACAGGGTGATAAAAATTCTATTATAAAGTTGAAAATTAGGTTGGCACCGTTGGCTGCTGAGCTATCGGCGGCGGCCATGATGGTAGCAGTGTCGCAACTGCCCCAAATTGTATCTGAGATTACGATTTCTTCTTTTTATTATCACGTTTTTCGTTTTCAATCTTATAAGTATTTTTATAGCTGTTAAATATTCACAATCTGTATGGGGTTAGGAACCTGTACGGGGCTAGGAAAAATTATATATATATATATATATATATATTTTATACTTTTTAGTCGGTTTTTAAAAATTTATTTTTATTTAAATTATTTTATACTTTCTAGTCCGTTTTAAAAACGTGTTATTTTTAAAAAATTTATTTTTGTTTAAATAATTTAATTATTAGGTGTGCAAATAAGTTCTTTCCCCTTCTTTTCCAAATACATAAAATGTAATGAAATCTTGTCTGGTGACTCCCAATCGTTCTGCCAATTCTCCTTGTGTCGGATTTTCGTTGAGCAATTCCTAAAACTCACCGTCATCGAACTTTCTCGGTATATCCGAACGATCGTCGTCTTCCAAATAAAAATTTCCGGCTTTAAATCTTTGGTACCACTTTTTGCATGTTCTGTAAGATACAGCGTTCTTTCTCACAAGGGAAGGATCCCGAGTGTCCGACTTCGATTTTCATAATTTTTTGTGAGATGATGGTACATGGATCCCTAATTATGTATGCAAAATATTAGGTGTAGTTACGCAATAGTTTTAAAGATATAAACAATTAAAATTTCATACCTTGTGTAAGCAGGTTGCATGGGTCACAGGTATGAAACTCTGAATTGTTTATATCTTTAAAACTATTGAGCAACTACACTTAATATTTTGCATACATAATTAAGGATCCATGTATCATCATCTCACACAAAATTATCGAAATCAAAGTCGGACACATGGGGTCCTTCCCTTGTCAGTGCCGCACAAACAATTTCAGTAGCTTCAACAGCTGATTTCCTAAGCTGGAGTGCAAAGTAAAGTGCTTAGAACGCTCATCACGACTCTTCTTGAAATGAAAAGAACGCTCTTCCAGATGGCGCCAAAATCGGGAAGTAATTCGAATTCAGTCAGAAGTTATGATCGTAGAAAAAGAGGGGAAGGAACTTATTCGCACACCAAATATTACTCGAACTAATTCTCGAAGCGTAATGCTATTTAACAATAGGAAATTTCCATGGAAATTTTCGTTTCGGGATCGAGTTCCTTTCGGTATCTGGAAGCCATAGTGTTTATGACGTGGACAGCGGAGAAGCTAGTCGAACGACTGTCGCTACGTGTTCCACGGAGCTAAAATTAGCCGGCATACCGATTTTCGAAAAAAACGTGACTGTCCCGGTCGCGGCCGTTCCTTTGTCAACGGGACAAAGAGGCAGGCGACATTTTCGAAAAAGACTCGGCAGACCAATGTTCGTTCGGTGACGGTCGGTTAGGCGTCCACTTCGGCTGACACTGTGCAAACATATCCTGGCCACTGTCTTGCGCAATGTTTGAACGCCGGTGCACTTTGGCCAGACTCCCCCCCCCACCGCCCCGGATGAAATCATGCTCGCGGCCGGCCCGACATTGATTTCGAGGGGCGAAATCACGCGTTCTCGGACCCGGAGAACCCACCTAACCGTACATTCTGGTTAGGCTCCTATCTTGTTCACTGTCAGATTGTTGACACAGCCAGTGACACGTTTAATAGGATTATTTATGCTCCTAAAGGCGCTTAAATGGTCCCACGTCCGTATCGGCTTCATCTACCTGACGGCGCGTAGCATAATTATGTCGACACGGTTTGTATATCGGCTCTCTCTCTCCCCCTTTCTCTCCTTCTTCCCTCTCTACCTCTCTCATCGAGAGTGACAACGCCTAGACGTCCCTGATTTTGTCTTCGCTCGACTTCCGACGTACGAGACGTTTTAATCGCTTGCGAACGCGCGCGCGCGCGCGGTTGCCGGGACACGTGCTCCATAACTTGTCCCGAGGATTATTGACATGATTATCTCGCACCAGTGCGCACAGACGAACGAATGGGAATTAATTGAAAGAAACGTTAGATACGCTGTTCTTCACCTTCGAACGGTATCGCGATTTTTTCAGTCGCGTGCCGCTTGCTCTGCAGCGAACGCATGCACGCACGACTTATCCAGACTTTCAAGCGTGTCTCGTTTGTTTGCTTTAAACCGTATGGTATTCCATTCTCTCATCTTTTTTTTTTTTGAAGCTCTTTAGACCCTTAAATAGGTCCATTTCACTTTACAAGGTGGTATTACAATTTTACAGGTTCGTATTACAATGTTACAAGATGTAATTATGATTTAAATAGATAATTTACAATCTTTGAAATACGCGCGACTGGATATAACTGCAAGCTTTAATATTAGGTTCCGCTATGAACACGTCGATACATTCTCTCATCTTCATAATCGTAACTTCAAAATCATCTACTCACGGTCTCTTCCTCGTTTTTGACTTGATAATCGCGCAGACGATCAAGATATTGATCGAAACTTCCAGCTTTCCTTGAAGAACTCTAAGCAGTCGTATAATTTAAGCGGTGTCTGGGCATTGCTTAGATCGCGTGTTCTAATGTTTACTCATTGGTTGAGTTTATCTTAAAATTGCGCGGGGAATCAAAATGACGGTCAACGTCTCAAGTTTCGTTTTCGAAACGGCGTCCTTGAGGAACTCTGAGTCTCCGCTAGCATTAGTACAGTGTTTACCAAGATCCTCTACTAAAAGAAAGATGTTAACCCGATATTTCCATCTTTATGCGTTCCGCGGGTTAGTTAGAAAAAGCATCCCGCTCGCTCGAAGGCGCTAGTTAATTAATTCGAGCGTGCACGTACACGTACGCGCGACGTATGTGCGTGTGCTAAGTAATGCGCGTGTACGGCCGTGTTCTTAATTGTTGATATCTAATCCATCTTGTACCGTGATACTCAATCTACGGGCGATCTCGTTGTACGTTCCATCGGGCGCGTTCGTGTGCTCACGACGCGCGATGCACGCGTGTAAGCGGCGCAGGTAATTTGCGGTTTTGAGAGGAGGCTTGGATTCAGCCGGATAATGACCCGCCGGCACTCGTAACGTTAATTACGCTCGTTTCACTCTTTCGCGCAAAGCTCGGCCGTGTGTTTTGTTGGTTTTGAGTTCGAACGCGAAAGCGTCCCAGGCGTGCCTGTACGATCCTTTTAATAGCGCATTAAAAAATTTACGCACTCGTTAATCCGACTGCTAGACCCGCTTCGAGGCTGTTTCATGCATCGCACATTGTAGCAATGGTCGCGAATAAGGTACTCATTTGGTTCTCCATTTGTCCTCGACCCTGCACGGGCTGGTAACCGGCGTGATTTTTCTTCGACTGGTAGTTTATCCATTTATTACTAGCTTTCCTCCGCCACGCGTTGCCGAGGCTCAGTATTTTTTAAAAGCATGTTTTCACCTGTCACAGATGTGACATTTATATGTTTTATTTTACAATGCTTGTGGGTATACAATATTTTTTGTTGTTCCATTCTCTTTGTATATATATACAATAGATTGTCTGGTTTGCCGATTCTAGAACACGCAACATATAATTGTCCGTGTGAGAAGCAATATACTTTATGTACTAAAGTCGAAAGAAAGATTTATCAATAACATATAAAATTGCTAAACATTAAATAAGGAAAAAACACGGACTAAAAACAAAGAAAAATCTTAATAATTTAAAAATACTAACCAAATATTTCAATTCAAACGCAGATCAATCTACTCAGCTGAATTCCAATGCAATGAGAAACTTACAGAACAAATCACTCCGAACAGGTCAATCTTTCTATTTGTATATATTTCACGATATAATTTGAAGCAGAATACCACTGAGAAGATTCTCGCCGTGACGCATTGGTGATAATGCGAATCAACAGGAAACCATATCGATTATATTATACATCAATGTTTTCGCAGAGGCGCCACATTCACATAACTTGAAGTAAGCAGTTAGCGTTGTAGCCGGTGGAAAACGTCGTCAAAACTCTTGAACGAATCGACTTTTTCGCATGCTGATTTCTCATAAACCTCCCCGAAGAAACGCCGCGTCTAATGGCTCAAACCCCACCTTTCTACGTTCAGCCGTTACGGAGATGACGGATTACAAACAAACGGACATTTACACACACATTTTTATTTATATAGATAGAAGATAGATAGATAGATTGAAAGATAGAGATAGATATATAGATAGATAGATAGATAGATAGATAGATAGATAGATAGATAGATAGATAGATAGATAGATAGAAGATAGGACATAGATAATCCTTGTCTTTCGGCGTGGGAAAATTTTCCAGCTACTACATGCAAATTACGGGAAACAGATTGCATTTTATCAGCGCTCGCTAACCCTGCATCTCCAGCACACCCGTTTCCGCGACAACCCTACGGTGCAGGGTGCAGCGGATCTTTTTCCGAGCTCGGCTGCAGCAAGCGTCATCGGGGTGTTAAATCGTGCATAACTTAACGGCGCGCTTGGCAACAGTTCTCGTCGGTTTACCTGGCTTATTGAAAAATAAAGCGAATTTCCCGAATGCAGAGGAGAGATGCAGCGTGCGTTAATTAACCATTTAATTGGCTTTGATGCGTCGCCGACGCCCGGACGAGTTTCGCCTTTGAACGATCGAAAAGTGCGGGGCTGGCGAACGGGCCGACGAGCCAGGGCGACTCCTTTGAAGCCACAAAAATGATTCCACGCAGTTCCCCGGGCGTGATGCAGCAACGTGTTGTCGTTGATGTATGCGGCGTATCGGCCAGGTGAGCCGAGTTCTCTCTCCACGAGAGAGGGAGAGAGGGAGACAGAGCCGAGAGGAGACGAGGATGCGTTATGTCAGCGGAATGAAAAATGGAGAACCGCTGCCGGCGATATAACACGATATAAGCATGGATCACAGGCGACAACCGCTCATTAGCATACAATACGGGCTAATGGGATCGCACGCTGACGGCTACCGTTCAATACCGGCGTCCCCACGCAGAGCTACGATCACCCTTTCCACACGGGGAGAGTACAAACCGTATTATAGAAAATTGCTACAGAGAGCCACGGACACGCGTTTTTACTCCCGCGGTTTTGCTAAACCGCTCCGCTCCGCCACGACGCGATACTCTCGCGACAATAATTATAGCCCCGGCCGCGGACGATTGATGGGACGCTCGCGATAATTACAAGATGCCCCGCGCGCGATGATTTACTAATTCCACCGCGAGACATCGAAAGTATACGCTCGATAACAGCGTAATTTCGAGCGATTTTTTTCCGAGAGCGCGGCACACTTTTCCGGAGGAAACGATACCATCTTCGCTCGAGTTAAGAATCTTTCAAGGAAACGATCTTACTACTGGGAACATGGTGGTTCCGCGAATTTTCTTCGGCGTTGTTCAGGCTTATATTTAGACCGCAGGTTTTCGTGCAGAGTAAACATTTTCCCAAGTCGATCGTAAGAAACGTTTCTCAATCATTCTAACAAATCGAAGATGTATAAATCGTACAAGTAAAATTCTTCAACAGAAGTGAAGTAAGAAAGTATTGGTTTGTGTAATAAATTCCCGCGTTTTTTGTATTTTATTTTTTTTTTCGAATCGTCTGACGCGTCTGACCATGATCAACCAATTCTACTTTGTGCATATACTAATTACTAAAACACGCGAACCCCTGGCAGAACTTTAATCTTGATTTTCTCGAAAACGAAGCGTCAAACGAAAAGATGTTATTCCTTTTTACCACGTTTTTATTTTAGATTTATTTTTACATGTAGTATCATCCCCTGCTCGGTTGTACCACTCGTCCGGCCACGCCCTTATATGCATTCGTAAATCTTTTCCTTGCTGTACAAACCTGCTTCAATTGTTTCGAATTAATTAATTTTAATCAATTTTCAGGCTTTTTCAATGGAAGTTCCAGGATGCAGAAAAATTAATTTACAACATCTGCTCGACGCCTTACTCAAGTTGTGTGGCACCCAAGCTCCAAGTTTTTGAGTAAAGCCCATGGAGTGAAGATGGTTAGCGATGGTGCTTTACTCAATGGGCTTTACTCAAAAACTTGGAGCTTGGGCGCCACACAACTTGAGCGAGATTTCTGCCTCCTGGAACTTCCGTTGAAAAAGCCTGAAAATCGATTAAAATTAATTGGAAAAATTGGAACAGATAAGTTTGTACAGCAAGAAAAAGACTTGCGAATGCATATACAGGGTAAGTCACCTAACGTTGCCACCTCAAATATCTTTGTTGTTTTTAAAGCCTAAGTGTGAAGTCTACAAATAATGGGGCTTCGAAAATTAGTGACTGATTAACGAGTAGACTGCGAATTTTTAATGGTTACTGCAAAATAATAATGTTCTGTGTCTATTATATGGACCAGGAGCTACTTAGAAAGTTTATACGTGCATGGGTAATTATAGTCACTGACTTCTTAATGAAAGGGACTATCATTGTAGGTGTTTAAAAAAGGGTGCTTCCATTTTTTTAAAAAATGAAGGTGACCTTGATATCTCTAAAAAAAGTCAAATAAAAATGAAAATATTTTTGGGATCACGTGTGAGCCCCACTGAACCATTTAACTTTGTCCTTCAGACATTTGACGTACCTTTAAAAACAACAAAGATATTTGAGGTGGCAATGTTAGGTGACTCACCTTGTACCAGGTATGTAAATATGAAACGGGAATTTGTCCATAAGTGGCTCTAGCTGCCAATATAGTTACCGTCAAAACGCGTCATTGACGCCATTTTCTTGTTTTTAAATTTGGTAAAGATTTTCAACTCACAACCATACAAGTTTCATACAACAGCATAGTTTTTAATAACGTTGAACATGCCGAATTTTGTGCCAGGAATTTTGTTCCATTTGAAGAAAACTGCTGCAGAATCGCATCGAATGCTTGTCGAAGCTTACGACGAGCATGCTCTTGGTAAATCACAGTGCTTTGAGTGGTTTAAAAAATTAAAAAATGGCGATTTCGATGTGACAAACGAAGAACGTCGAAGACCACCGAAAAAGTTTGAAGACAGCGAGCGATTTGCAAGCATTGTTGGACGAGGATGACGCTCAAACGCAACAACAACTCGCGGATCAATTAAACGTGACACGAGAAGTCGTCTCCATACGTTTGAAAGGCATGGGAAAGATTTAGAAAATGGGGAAATGGGTTCCACATGAACTGAATGAAAGACAGCAGGAAAACTGAAAAACCACTTGTGAAATTCTGCTCGCCAGGTACAAAAGAAAGTCATTTCTCCATCGAATTGTGACTGGCGATGAGAAATGGATATATTTCGAGAATCCTAAGCGTAAGAGATCATGGGTAACTCCAGGCGAACCATCGACGTCGACTGCAAGGCCAAATCGCTATGGACGGAAGACAATGCTCTGTGTTTGGTGGGATCAGAAGGGTGTGATCTATTATGAGCTCTGCCAAAACCTGGCGAAACTGTTCATACTGAACGCTACCGACAACAAATGATCGATTTGAATCAAGCTTTGCGTGAAAAACGACCGGAATACCAAAAGAGGCAACACAAAGTGATTTTGCTTCATGATGATGCACCATCACATACAGCAAAACCAAACAAAACAAAAGCGGTTAGTTGGGAAATACTTTCGCATGCGTCTTACTCACCAGACCTGGCTTCATCCGATTATTACTTATTTGCATCGATGAGACACGCACTTGCTGAGCAGCGCTTCACATCTTACGAAAATGTACGAAAGTGGCTCTATGACTGGTTTGCCTCAAAAGAGGAACAGTTTTTTTGGTGTGGCATCCACAAATTGTCAGAGAGATGGGAAAAATGTGTAGCTACCGATGGGCAATACTTCGAATAAAATATTTTGTATTATTGTCATACAATAAATGCGTATTTTCTATACAAAAATTCCGGTTTCATATTTACATACCTGGTATATACTTTACCTAACAAAGAACAAAATTGCGGGAAAAAGATGAAATACAAATAACGCAGGAATTTATTACACAAGCCAATACTTAGAATTGTCTCGCGAATAAAGATTCGTTATCCGCGGTTCATTATCCGGGGTCCGAGGAACTAGGAAGTAACGAGCAGCCGTGTAGCTGGAAATTACTGTGACTAACATGTAATAACATATCGAATTACGCTCACCTGCGCTACACCCCGCGGTTCCAGCGGGTTCTCGCCCGTCGAACAGATAAAACTAACAGGAATCGGTCCGCCGGGCATTGTACGCTGATTGCCATTTACACGTCATCGCGTTATAGTTGTAGACCACGAGCATCATTACTGGCCCAGGCGCAGCGAATGCGTGCGAACAGTCCGTTTTAGTGCGGTGCAATAAAAGACGCGAGGCGTCGCTGTTATTGCTTTTCCTCTGCAACGAGCCCTGGGCGCTAGTTTCGCCCGGCCGTTGTTGTTTCGTTATCGTCCCCGCCGGGCTTTCGAGCCGAGGATTATTGAGATAATACGATAAGTCCGGGATTTCTTGGCGAACAGTGGCGAAACAAATGCGAACAAGAACGAAAAAGTCCTCGGAGAACCTTTCATTTCCGTTCGCGGACGAGATCTGAACCAGATTAGTAACTTTCGGAAATGTAATGATAAAACAGTATAGACGTACTATGCAAATGCATATTTTTGGATGTTTATGCAAATGCATATTTTTATAGAAAACAGATAGAGCAACAGGACATTTTTTGCATAATGCATATGTTCTTATGTTTTATATTTAACTTATTGCATAACGAGATGAACTTGCACAAAATTTAATATTTATTAAAGTTTATTTAAGCACTCTGCCCGCCACAATAGAAAAATTGGAAACAGTGGGTTTGCCGTTAAATGTTTTTATGGGAATATACATGAAACACATTAATCATTTAAAAAATATACCCGGTGATTGTGGAGAAAAAATTAAGGAAAAAGTAATTGCTGTTATGGGAATAAATATTGGATTAATGAGACTAATACAAATTTCAAATATCTTGAACAATGAATTTGTACAAGATCCGATAGATGTGTGTGTCGTGGAGCGATCATTTTCCGCATATAAATTAATTTTTACGGAAAAGCGTCATCAATGAACACCATCCAATTTGGAAAAAAATGCTTGTCATTTACTGTAACTCGAATGTATCGTAAAATGTATTGTTAATCTTGTATATTTTCCAGCATATTTGGATATTTTTTGTGCATAAATCGCATATGTTTCTTGCATACTTATCGTGCATAAACATCCGGAGTCTAATAATATTATAATACTGATATTAATAGACTGTGGATCTTTATGTAAAATAAAAACTCGCCAAAACTTCGTTTCGAAACGTGCATCATTTTTAAATAATTTTCGTCGTGTAATCTAGAAAAATGATGACTCGAGAAAAATGTAAAACATGAGCTATCTAATCAGCGTCTTTCATTTTTCTACAAGACAATGACCCCGGAGACATATCAATCGCCCTTTAGAATTATTGAGCCAGATAAATCGCATTAATTACTTCGGCCAGCGAAGTAGACGAACGACGGAGTATACATATGGTAGTCAGATAACACACGGAGCTAGGTCACTTCCAAGATAAAGTTCTATTATGTATAGAATTAGTTCATGTATTATATAATTATTCGAGTAGTATTTTCTTCATTCGTTCGATCGATTCGTTCAATCGCTTGACCGATGTGTGCAGTACAATGTGCACGAGAATGAAATCATTCGCAGTTAGAAGTGGACATATAGGGTGTCTCGTTCAAACGTGACCACTTGATTATCTTTCTCGAGGTATATAAACGTTCTTTGTGCTATTAAACGACATGTCCTATAAATCTACAGATGCTTGCAGTTTTTTCAAATTTAAAGTTTACCTTCACTTTCGAGGTTCAAGGTCGATCAAGGACATTCGAAGGCCACATTATGGTACACATCGGAATGTATTTTTTTCGCTAGTTACACGATGTAAACTATTTATAAAATATTTTTCGCAAACAAATGAAGTGTTTGGTGGATTTAAACAGAACACCATGTACGTGTATGTACACATTATACTGGTGAAGTTATATAAACTCGAAAAGCTGGCTCAATCATAACACCGCAGTCGCAGCGTCATTAATCA
The DNA here is from genome assembly GCA_028455605.1 of Lasioglossum malachurum. Taxonomy (NCBI): domain Eukaryota; kingdom Metazoa; phylum Arthropoda; class Insecta; order Hymenoptera; family Halictidae; genus Lasioglossum; species Lasioglossum malachurum. Next base: position 17,061,652 of record CM052311.1, read on the forward strand.
TACAGCAGTCGGTTCGCAGGCATGCGTGCAGTTATCAGTGCACGCAAGTGTTCTTTTTTTCTAAACGAGCCGCGGCTCGAGCCCGAAGTTTGCAAGAACGTTACACGACGGCGGCGGAACCAACGCGGAGAGAAGTCCGAGGCTCGGTAAAAACGTCAATAGGTTGGCGCGGCGGTGAAATAAAACGAACGGCTCGCGAACTGTGGCCGACGACGACGTCGACGCCGACGACGGTAGTCGAGGAGAGGAGAGTATCGCAGCAAGTAGCTGTCGATAATGAGAAACTCGATAAAAACGAGCCGGGACCGTTTCGTCTCAATTGATGTACGTCCCGTCATAATTGATACTGCAACGTCAAAGCGGCTGCTGCTGCTGCCTGGGGCCGGCAGGTTGCAGTTAAACAGTCCCGGCTTACGTTTAATGAGACGGTTGGCTTTGACTTAACAAAGGGCTATTACGGATTCGTTTATCCCGCGAAAACTGATCGCTCTCGCCGGGCCCCGCCGCCGCCGGCCCGTGTTCCTTTCACTCTATCGGGAAAAATTGGCGAGTTCCTCGGTGCGCCGACGATTTTTAAAAGGAAAGCGTGCTTTCTAATACGGTCCGGGACCGATCTTGCATATAAGTGTTACGCCTCTCCCTCGTTTCGCATAATAAGCGGACAATATATGCGCGATCAAATTTCGAACGCGAGTCGCGACGGACGAACTGCGGTCCGAATTTTCTTTCGATCATTCTAACTATTTCTCCATTCATAACTAGACTGCGGATTTTATGCATTTATGACCAAAATGGGTAGGTACAATTTAAAACAGTGGAGGTATTAAAAAGATTTTTAAGGCCACCGGTATACTAGTTTCACCTTAACAAGATCAGCAAAAGAGGAATTAAATTTTTATTTGTCCCCTGTGTCTTGCAATCAATGCAAACGTTTTTTATTTTGCAGAAAGATCCGCAGTCTAATCATAACTGTATCATTTGGTGGCAAGTTCGACAGTTAACCCCTTGCCGTATCATTTTTTTCACAGTTTCAAAAAACGTCGTAGAAGAAGAAAGAGAAAATTTATATATTTTGTATGGCCACCTTTATTTTAATGCTTAATTATTAATTACACGCGAATCAAATTCTATTTCATTTAAAAAGAAGCGCGTAACATTCGTATTTGTTAGACTTTGATCTATGTGCACAGTAGTGCACCAGCCAAGTTCTCGCACTACCTCCTTTTACACGAAACAACTTAGCCGTTTTTAGAGGCTTATAACTCGACATTGGAGGCAGATGGAGAGATGTAATTTCGTACACTTGTTAAATGCCATCATGTCTCAATATTGACAAAACATTAATCCCCCAACATTAGTAGGTTTCGAGATATAGGACCTTAAAAATCGCTTTTGTCACTGACTGACTGACTGACAGATCATCAAAACCTTATGGGTACTCCCCATTGACCTACAAGCTTGAAATTTGGTACATAGGTCCACCATAACAAACACTCAAAGGAATAATTATCAAAGTTTAAAATTTCACATGATAATAGATGAAATTTCACAAAACTTGATAAAATCACATCAAAAACATCCTGTAAATAGGAGCCAAGTTCCTATGGCCGTAAAAAATACAATATAGCAAAAACAAAATACAGCCAAGTGCGTTAGCTTAGAAATACCTTTTGCAATACTGAAAGAAAGCGTTTGTAAAAATTATTTTAAAAGAACGGCATTTAATTTTTAAAGAGTTACATGGAGGGCTAAATTATTCAAACTTGGCCGCTACCTAACACCTTTTATGGCCATTGGTTTAAAAAGTAACGGCCAAGTTTGAATAATTTAGCCCTATGTATGGCAACTCTTTAAAAATTAAATAGCGTCGTTCTAAACTAATTTTTACAAACGCTTTTTCAAGTATTGCAAGAGGTATTTCTAAGCTGACGAACTTGGCCGTATTTTGTTTGATCTCACAACTTTCTACGACCATAGGAACCTGGCTCCTGTTTACAGGATGTTTTTGTTGGGATTGAAATCTTCATGACGAGTGTGACTCGTTAAAATACGGCGAGGGGTTAAAGAGAAGGGACATATCGGATCGCGAAGGGTTAAGGGTTAATCAGCGTTATCGAGCGTCCGCAACACATCTAATTGTGCAGCACCGACACAAACCCTAGTCGAGGGTTAATCGTCGTTATCGAGCGTACCCGTTGGTGTCAACGTTTTGTTTTTGGTAGCGAAGATTATCGCCGGGTCGGGAAGTTAAGGCAGACAGATAACGTTGACTTACATCGAGGTAATATGTAACCGTAGGCGCATACGTTTTCCGCAGAGCTTGCCGGGTTTCGTGTGCAGAAACCTCTCCCGACACAATATGCAGTAATCCGGGACCTAAATCAGCTCGTTAATTTTCATTCTTTCACGTGGGACGATAAAATCTGATACGAGGGAGAGGTATGAGGTACGCGTACGTACGTGATCCACATCAACGGCGTGACAGAATGAGAATTTCTTTTGCGGCGTACGCTGATCTACGTTCTATATGTATAGTCGCGTCGGAAACGTGCATGTATCTATATGCGAGACGCGGCGTGTATCCGTGGCTCGATGCATTTCTATTAACACGTCATAACGAGACGCGTATTAGAGATCGCGCTCGCGAGCCATTAACGAGCGCTCGCACGCGTAAATGAGGCATTTATTTAATTTTATTATGTGTCGCGCGATTCCGTTGCTATGGCGGCCTCGTTTGCTTTGGCATTGTTCGACCGTATATTCACACCGGAGATAATCGCGAATTGTTCCTTGTACGCTCCTTCGCGAGTTCCTCACGCTTCGCTCTAGACGTACGATAAACAGAGGAACAATCGTGTAAAAGGCCTATTATTGTAAACGAATTAATGGCAAAAATTACGAGAATCCAATTCGAACCGATTTAGGACAGGACTCGGGTCGAAGGAACAATCTCTGCTGTCGAGGAACTAAGTTTGGGCAAGTCTCTAGGTTCAAAAGAGTCCCTTAGCCCAGAAGAGTTCCTTAGTCGAGAAAAGTCTAGTAGCCGAGCACAATCCAGTAGCCCCTGAGAAGTCCATTAGCCCAGAAGAATTTCTAGGACCAGAAGAGCCCTAAGCCCAGAAGAGTTTTTAGGTTCAGGGGAGTCCCTTAGCCCAGAAAAGTCCATTAATCCAAAAGAATTTCTAGATCCAGAAGAGTCCTCAAGCCTAGAAGAGTCCCTTAGCCCAGAAAAGTTCATTAATCCAAAAGAATTTCTAGGTCCAGAAGAGTCCCCAAGCCCAGAAGAGTTTTTAGGTTCAGGAGAGTCCCTTAGCCCAGAAAAGTCCATTAATCCAAAATAATTTCTAGGTCCAGAAGAGTCCCTTAGCCGAGAAAAGTCTGGTAGCCGCGAAAAGTCGAGTAACCCTGAGAAATCCATTAGCCTAAAAGAATCTCTAGGTCCAAAAGAGTCCCCAAGCCCGGAAGAGTTTTTAGGTTCAGAAGGGTTCCTTAGCTCAGAAGAGTCCCTTAGCCCAGAAAAGTCCATTAATCCAAAAGAATTTCTAGGTCCAGAAGAGTCCATCAGCCTAGAAGATCCTTTGATTTAGTCCCCAGTTTTAGCATCTGTTGAGTTTCCCCTCACACAGAGCCTTGAAGTTTCCAAATGTGTAAAGTTTAATTAGTCCACTTCACGGTTGAGCCGAGAATTTTCTCGATTGCAATTTCGCGATCATTTTCTTCCGCGCAGGACGCTATCCGTCACGTTTTCAAATTCACGCAAACGTTACACGATCGCAGCCATAAATGCAGACCTGCGTTGCCGTACGTGCTTGCGTACCCGCGTCGAATCGACGCCAAGTTCGCCCGTATGCTAAAGCACGATTCGCTTTCGAAATAAATCGATAAGATCTTGCTGGAACAGATTTCAAATTAATGTCAATGCACACCGCGCGCTGTCGGCTCTTATTAATGCGCGCGGCGTAAGGTTGTTCCAACGTTATGACCGTTTCATGTAAAGCGGACGTTTCGCGTGTATAGTGTTCCATGGTTATACGCCACCGTGGTACCAATTAGATGCTAGACCCTCGATTTTCAGGAAACTGGTTAGCGGACACGAACACAACTACCCCCGTTTCACTAGTCAAACAGAAATGTAACAGTAAAATGCGGAATTACATAATTTCGTTCGTTGATGAAATGTTTATTACTCCTCTGGTTGCGACATAAACCGCGAGCTACAAACGACGAACAAATCTTGTGTATAAAAGTGTTCATTCTTCACTGAATGTCGGAAGAGATAGAGGGATCGAACCAACCTCAGAAGTAGTATATAAAATCAGTGTTAAAACGCGAAATGAATGGTAGCTCGGTAAACAGCGAGTCATCGTAGCACGTCTTCCATAGACACGGTGTAATTAATCTCGTGCCGGGTCAGGACACGGTGATTGCGATTTCAGGTGAACCGAAATGGTTCCCGAGGAGAGGTTGATTTGCACATACGTTTTAATTGCAGGCATCCCGGCGAACATAATGCGTTAATGTAATTGGTATCCGTAATAAAATATCGACTATACTTTCTAAGACGATGATGAGTCGGCGGTTAGTCGCGCGCGGGGCCGCAATTAGTTTAATTAACGGCGTCGGCGATAGGCGAAAGAAAACGGGTATCATTTGGCCGTCGTCCGATAGGGTTAATTACGATAAAAAAGAAGATTGTTAGAGTAACGGGCTCGCGTGAGAATGAACGACGTTGATGGATTCATCGACGGCACCGGGTATCCGAACGTCGCCGTCGCTCTGTCGTGGATCGATCAATTGAATCGCAGGAGCAAGGATGGATCCCTCGGATTTCAGCCAAAGAGAAACCGTGATTAATGACACGAAACCTCGTTTAGAAGGCTACCTTCCGAACATTTCGACGAAACGGTCGTAGAAAGCGGTTCTCGCAAAAATTGTCGACGTTTACTTTTTTTGTTGGCCATCGGTGATTTCGAAGCGATGGAAACGGCCTCTAAAATTGGAGATGAGGATCCAGTTCTTCATTAAACAGTTTAGCATTTAATAAAATGTTAGACTGCAGATTTCGTACAGTCTTGTCGGAATGGGTATTCACAAGTTTCTCACGTCGATTTTTCAATGATTACCTTTCTTAATCGTACACGTTAATCAATCAATCTTGATTAAAATTTTAATCGATTAATGCCCAACTCTGGTTGCAGTAAGTGTAGTTTCATTTACAATACTTGGTGGTAGCCCATTTCTATTTTTATCCATGATATTTCCTGCTTTTGCATTAAAGGACAGCATAACTGATTTTGAAAGTAAAAAGAAAATGATTAGAAAAATCAGAGAATTTCTGGTACGATATTCATAAAAGTTTCGAATCTGTTCGACCAAGATTCGAGTATATACTTGCAAGTATTACTTCCATTTACCAAAGTACATACTTGTAAAAGGTTCAAAACTATCTGGCATTCGGGAATCTCGAAAATTCTCGGAATTCCCGAAAATATCTGTGATTCCCGACATTTTGAAGTTTCTCCATACTTCCAATAATTACAAGAATCCGAAAGCCATTGTGTTCTCGAAGATTACATATCTTATTAGTCGGGAATGTTTAATAATGTTTATGTTAGTAATATTGTAGAAAGTAATTGCGAATAACGACACTTTTGGGAATCCCAAATTATAGACTATTTATATTTTTCGAAGTACACATACTTATAGAGAGTTCGAATTCGATCAATCAAAGCTGGAACCAGTTTCCGAGGTACTTGCACGCATCCCTAGTTAAGAGAACAAATCAATTTTGATGTAACCCCCGTTTCTTGTAGTCGACGCAGACAATGTTCACTCTGCATAAAGACCCGCAGGCTAGTTATAACTATCAGTCCTGTAGCCGAAGCAATTGCTCGCAGCGAACGTGTTAAGAATATTGTCACATTCTCAACCTATGTTTCGCAATGGCTCGTGTTTCTTGCAATTGCTGCAGAAAATTTAGATCGTGCATAAAGATGGACAGCCTATCCAATAGTATGGTCATCATAAATCATAACAACGTTTCAAATCCATCCATTCGGTAAACGTAATATAAAAATCGCTTTTGGTGCGTTCTTTTGCAAGAACTTTTCCCGGTGATGCACCCGGCTTCCTCGTCTAATTTTAACTGACTCCGATTTAGTAATCGTCGGTCCGTTGCAGTGTGTTTGCGCCTCGTTATCAGCGATAACGGCAGTCTGCCGCGAATTCCATATCGAGGAGCTATCCCGCGGCGCTCGCTGTAGTTTTAGTCGTTGGTCGTGTCCGCGGTTTGATAATGGCGTCACGTGGATTGTTGTATGCATTGCAGATTGTTGAAGTAATCGGTCGCGGCAATTAGCGACGCGACGCGCTCGTGTGTTTTCGTATCTGGTCCCCGCGCGAGCGTTTTACTCGCTGGTTCGGCGATACGGGCTTCTACACACGGCTGCTCCGGCATTTGTCCGGTCGCGGATATCTATACGAGCGGACTACTACGGTAGTCTTCAAGGCGAAAGGAGAGAAGGCCAGATAAGGTAATGTCCTGGCAATGGTACATGTGCTTTCGTTCACACGCGGATACCAGCGATCTGCGGCCGATCGTTATCTGCCCTGTCCCCGTATAACACAATTATTTGCACCGGTAGTACGACTGGCCGAGTTCCATGCAGATATCTATTTCGACATGTCACTAGCCACGGTAATGTTAGTGTACTCGGGGATAGAGAGAGAGAAAGAGAGAGAGAGTGTGAGAGAGAGAGAGAGAGAGAGAGAGAGAGAGAGAGAGACTGGAAGGGAAGTATGGAACGTGTCTTTATGGGTTCTGCGTCAAACCTGCTGGAAAACTCACAATCCGTTTGTAACCGTATCCACGTCGCGTGTCGACGAGCTCTTAATCATTTTCCTATCCAAATTCCGCGAAGTAACGTTAACGCGCTGACGGTCGAACGTATCGTCGCGATACCGACCGTCTGACGATGATTTTTGAGAAAGAAATCGTTTTACTGAACAAATATCGTCGCGATATTAATTCAATCTCGCGAAAGTTACGCCGTTTCGTTCCCCAATTGTTCCCCTTCCTCTCGTTCCTTATTAACGTTAATATTCATCAGCTTTCTACTCGTTATTGGAGCCGACGAATACGATTACGCTTAAACAGCATAGAACAGCCTCGAAATTACTTTCGTAATTACGTTCTTTACGACCTCGAAGTTCCATATAGAATTGGGAAACGCTCGAGTGAAACTCGTGTGAGCTCTGGATGCCATCCCTTGCTCCTTGTATCATTTTGTTAATACATGGTCCTGGCATGATAATGTATGTCCTGCTGTTAATCTATTGCATCATAAATCTTATTCTTTCGTTTAACACGAATAATGTTCATTCATCTGGTTCATTTGCTGGACCGGCCACCGTATTTGCAAGTTTCTAAAATCGTTCGAGCGAGAAAGGACTTTTTGCAGTCAACTCGTTATCGTCTTTCCGCTTCCATCTGGGCATTGCGATTTGCTTCGATTCCACAATTCCGTCGGAATTCGCGCTTCTCACGGGCCGCGGATATTCTTCGCGGCCCTAAGCACGGTCCTAAAGGTGCGAATTGCGCAAACCGTGGCCCTGGGATTACCATTCATGGCACCCCGCGGTGAATTTCACACTTGCATCTCGGTGCAGCAGCGGCGCGCTCGCGCGAGCTCCGGTTCGGTGCAATTATCCGAGGCGGTTGTTGCGCCTGTGGCGCGTGTGCGAGCGCACCGCGCCGCCTCGGCGTGGCCATGCCACGCCATCGTGCCGTGCCGTGCGTCGGAACAGGTACAGCTTAGGAGCAGGTCACTTTCGCTGCCGGCTCGAACTGTTCCAGTCGTCGCACACGCGTGCTGCTCCATTCATAAAGCTATAGAGGCGCGTATACTATGGCCCGAAGACCGAGAGCCAGCCCGAGACTCGATTCCGCCCGAGTCCGAACCATTTGTCCACTTTTTCTCCGCTCGAATGTTCCAGCAGTTCGATACCGCGAACTTTTTCATTCAACGCGAGTCCTGCGTTCTCGACTGCCTGTCCATTTGTTGCAAACGGCAATCTTTTGTTTAGCTAACTAATCTTCGTTCAGTTATTCGTACGCACAACTATAAAGATCGTGGCAATTTTCGATGAACACAGTGTGAATTGGTTAATCAAGTTAGATAACCTGGCGACAACATGTCCGAATCGAGTGGCAATCGGGAGTATAGTTCGATTAGTTTTATGTGGTATCGGAGAAAGTTCTTCAGGTTCCAGGACAAATGATTAACGCTAAACCTAGCAAAAAACCATTAAAAGTATTTGGTAAATATTGTCTTAGAAAAATGACAATACTGAATTCATAGAGATCGTTAGTAATTTCGCGATATAATAGATGCTTGGACAAGGAAATTTATTTCATTATTTTCCATAAATGGATTTTTATAATTTCGATAATTGAGAAATATATAAAACCGGTCATTTGGCCGTGGTAGGTTTAGTGTTAAGTAGGTGTAGGGCGCAGTCAAAGTTGGACAAAAATTTAATCAACGATTGACGAATTTTCTACTTCAATCGTTAATCGTAATTAACAATTAATCTGCTAGTTTAGTCGTTAATTGCGGTTAACGATTACGTTCCTTTCAATTGTAATCGTCAATCGGATAATTGATTAATGATTAACTGCTGATATTTCGAAATGAAATACGGAATCAAAACTATATGAATATTTTGAAAAATATGTAAACTGAGTTTAGGTGTATTGTCATTTAGTCCGTAATCTCTGTTTACACTGTTTACGCGCTTTTAATGTTTTTTTTTTCGATGATTTCTTTTTTTAATCAACAATTGACGATTGACTTCACCAATCGATTGAATCAATCGTCGATTTTTCGATGTTTACCTCTTTTAATCGTACACATTAATCGATCAATCTCGATTAAAATTCTTCGAGAAAATCGATTTTCCAAGCAATTTATTATCTCTATCTCGTCCGACGTTTTACTCAATTTTCTCGAAAACCGGTTGTTTTACGAGGAAAGTGATACAGCATAAAAGACGCAGAATGTGAAGGTTTACTGGTTTTGTGGAGCACATTTTTCGATGCGAGCGGTAGTTTAGAAGATATTCCAGAAAAATGAATTCAGCATTAACGTTTTCTCAACTTTATCGAAAACCGTTCGTTTTACGAGGAAAAGTGATACAGCATAAAAGACGCGGAATGTGGAGATCTACAGGTTTTGTCGAACACATTTTTCGTTGCGAGCGGTAGTTTAGATGATATTCCAGAAAAATGAATTTAACATTAACGTTTTCTTATATTTTCCCTGTGAATGAAATAGTGTACCGAGAGCTAAGCATAAGAATTAAGTGACGAAAGTAATTGAAATGTCAGAGAACAATTTTCTAAAAGCGACAAATAATTATTAGATTCTATAAAAATTTGAATGAGTAATGTCTTCGCTCACAGTGCCGCACAAAAAGGGATTGCATTAATCCGTTTCCACGCCCAATAACGTTTGAATACTTCTGTTCGATTATGCGATTCGCGGCGAGGATTTGAATAATAGTTTCCAGTAGACGCTCGCGTCAATATTCTAATCCTGAATAACCAGTAATGGACACTCTGCCAGATTGTACACTATTTTGAGAGACCCGCGATAAAGCAATAATCATCCAGCTGACTGAAGTAATGACGCTAATGTGCTGCTTATTACACGGAAACGCAATATTGATGTCTAGTCAGCCTCTAGCCATTCCTCTTTCCGTAACATTTCACAAATCTCCGCGGGAGAATTAATATATCGACGTCGGAGTCATCAGACTCGATTCAATGGGCCGCACAAAAGATGCAGCGCGTTGCACAACGCGAAATTATGGAAAATCCAGGCTGAAGATTTTTACGAGACGCTCGATATATCACTGGGCGTTCGCGATTATGCACAGTCATATTCGCGTGAAAGAGACCCGCATACAGGGTGAGTTGGAAATTTCTGCTGGCTCCATAGACGTACATTATCGTTAGCTTCTGCGTCTTTACGTGAAATACACATTTCCTTTCGAATTTATTTCTGTTTAATAATTTTAATGATATGAAGATAATACATGGATATTTTTAAAGCCTGTAAAAATTTTCATGCTGTGTATTATATTTTACCTGTTCATCGTTGTTATAAATGCATCCAATCCGCAATCTAATTACCATCGATCAGAGAGTGATCGATAACGAAGTGTCTGAAAGCGATCAGACCTTCTATTTCATTCATTATTGTTTATAGGTCGATCTCAGGCTTTATCTCCACTTCAGATGTCACAGATTGAGTCGAGCTCAGATAAGAAAAAATATTAATTTGTACAAAGAACAACCTTTCGACCAGTTTTTCTGGGATCTTCGGGGACTTTCGAACTGCATATGAACTGCGTCTTTCCAGCGATTTTATGGAGATGTTCAGGAGGGACACCCAGTAGAAGGTGCCGGCGGAGCCAGGAGGCAGCGCGTTTATTCGTTAAACGCGAGGTTTCGTAACCTTTCAATTAAGAGTCGGAGAGTGCAACGGCGGTGCAGCAGCGGCTGCACTCGGGGAGCGGTGACCACGGGGAGACAGCTCCGATCGGTGCATCGGACGCGGTTCGTATTTTAAACGGAGATCGCCGGCCCCGGCGATGATTTAGGATCGAGATCGATAAGGTGATGCCCGTCGACGCCTCTCAGGCCGGCTTTTATCGGCAGCATCGTCAGGGTGTTTGTCTCGCGATAAAACGGGCTGACAGCGATCGATCGTCCCGATCGACGGATAGATCGATAAATCGGCCTCCCTCCTGGATCTCGACACGAGCGCGCGCGCGTTTCTTCATATGTACATGCACATTGTATGTATCTGGCCACGGAGAAATACGGGTCGGGTATTATTAATGGACGGTTGATGCGTTTTCTATACCTATTCGCGGTTAGACGTTTTCTAAAATTAGGTTAAAGCCCGAACACTTACCACCGCGTCTGATTGCTTCATTATTTACAGCGGAGGCTGCTAGAGCCGCAACCTCGGACTTTGGAACAGTTTGAGCTAGTTCAGGCTTGTTGTCTCGAACTTCGAAATTGTTTCTACTCCAAGCTGCAGCGGACAGCGATTTTTCAATTCATCCTTTACCGTGGAATTTCACGTGTTTCAAATAAAAATTGTCTGCATCGACTGCAGGAAGCTGTGATTGAAGAAATATCGATTTCTTCTCGTAGAAACATTAATAAATTATCGAGGCTATCTATTTACATTGGCGTTCCAGGCGGCAATACGGTCGGAAAGTGAATAATGTAAATACCTATCAGACAAATTGGATCAATGAAAACTGGATCTTTCCCCGTGTTTTCCGCGGAACTATGAAAAGAGACTCGCCACAGTTACTGGCTGACATGCGAACGAGCTTTTACAAGTATGTCCATGGTGGAATTTCGAAAGAATTCATCGCCGTTGCAAAAGCGATCGAGGTATCGCGTAATTTCAGCGTAAAATAAACCGAAGAACGATTACCTCAACCGGAAAGGTAGATTTGCGAAATTCCACGGGCGGAAAAAATGTAATCTGTATGAAGCGTGACTAGCGCCATTCGATTATTTAAGAAGTGGACGTTCTTACGCAACTGCTGTGCACATAATTTCTTCGACGCGAGCTAAGTCGGTAGCCGTATAGCGCAAACCCAGTTGTACAGGGAACTTTCCTACGGTGAACTCTCGTTGTAACTTTTATTACGATTCATTAGAACTTCTATTACACGTGCAAAATTCAACAAAACTCGAGCGGACGGCGCGACGGCATACATACTAGGAAGTGCCTATGCATTTTACTGCAGTATAGACTAGTACTGACATTCCTATAATGGTGCACCCTTGTCCGTTTCCGTGTGTCACTGAGACGCCGTAAAAGTTCGATTCGACTAAGTTTTGTCGCGATTTCAGGTGAACGCTCGGATACGTTATCGGAGAAATTGAATCGAACGGTTCTGTTCGCTTTTTATCAATTGCAAAGAAGCATCTTAAAAACTGATACTGCCAATGACATTCAAAAATATTAGGTCGTCGGGTAGTAATTTCGTTTTTCGTGTAGGGATGGCATTGCTTCCATTTGTTATTACTGGACTGCGGATTTTTATGCACGTAAAATATGCAAATATGCACGAAAAATATAATCAGAACTAATACAAAGAAATGTTTATCAGTTATGTTTTAATTAACAATTTATTTATACGGCAACACCATAATTTGCGTTACAATAAGTTGTTAGTAATTTTTCCATGTTCGTAACATTTATCGGAGTTACGTTTTAATTATCAATTTATTTATACGGCAACACTATAATTTGTGTTAGTAAATTATTGTAGTAAAGCACAGGATGTAATGGGCGCATATTTATATTTGCTCCAATAGCGTTTTGTGGTACATTAGTTGACACATTTTCATCGCTTAATATCCTTACGAGTTTAGATATTTCGCATAAACCAGGAGTCTTTTTTACCACTGCATCTATTTTAACACGAATTTGATCACCACATTTACCAGGAACATCTCTTAAATGTTCGATACGATCTATGATTATTATCATCGAATTTGTTAAGGATAAAACGACAGTTTCCATTCTCTTTATTGTGGCTGGAAAAGTTTATAAATGTACTTTTATAAACGTCATTTTCATTGAAATCTTCAACTACCTATTTACAGAAACAAAAAAAAAAGATTGTGAATTGACGATTTTACTCTTCTCGGATGTGTGTGTGTGTGTTGAGGAAAAAGAATAGTCGAATCTCTTTGATTTTATTAAAATTTTCGGCATAAAATATTGGAGTCAAACAGATCACAGCAAAATATAGTGAAATTATACAGGGTGGGGAACCCTGTATAACTTGCTTTTAAAGATAGAAGAAAATGCATCAGACCGAACTTACTTGATATCGAGGCGCTCGTAATCTGATGTCATTAATTTTTTTATAGGTGGAGACGTCAAGGAGATATGAAGATCAACTGTGTTTTTTTTTTAAATGGAATAAGGTATTTTTTATAAAAAGATACTAACCTATGTATGTCGAAAAGTTAGTAGTTTAGGAGATATTTCAATTTAAATAATTCTAAAACACCATTACTGTCGTACTAAGACGTTACACTAGTAAATAAACGCTAATGGCTTAGTACGACAGTAATGGTGTTTTAGAATTATTTAAATTGAATCCTGAATTCCTGAATTACTAACTTTTCGACATACATGGGTTAGTACTTTTTTATAATGAACGTTCAGCTGCGTCGATTGATGTATTAAAAAATGTCTCATTCCATTTAAATAAACAGAGTTGACCTCCATATCTACTTGACGTCTCCACCTATAAAAAAATTAATGACATCAGATTACGAGCGCCTCGATATCAAGTGAGTTTCGTCTGATGCATTTTCTTCTATGTTCAAAAGCAAGCGAGCTAATCTAGGTGACCTGTTTATAGTGTCCCACCCTGTATAAAAGAAATATGTAATATATATGTGCTTATGCACATGGTAGAAAACATGCAATATGCAAAATAATATTTGCATATCGAAATATGTATTTACATAAACATCCGCAATCTAGTTATTACTCAACCTTATGAGTTTATACATTAATCGAGCTTTACGCGACGTGTGGGTCCCAAAGTTTTCGCAGAAATCGAGACACGGGTAATCTTTACTTTACCGGACTCAAAATTAGTACCTTTCTCCTACGAATTATGATGTATTTGGTATGTAATCCAGTAGATTTGTACCCTTTTGTTTCGATCCTTTAGGATCAATAGTTGAGGAGCTATGGTCGCTTAAAGTTCAGCATTTCTGACGGGTAAAGGCGCCGCCATATTGGTTTGTAGTGACGACCTTACTAAATGCTCAACKTTAAGCGACCATAGCTCCTCAACTATTGATCCTAGAAGTTCGGAACTTCGATCAGCATCCGCGCCGAGTACAAATCTACTGGATTAAATACCAAATACATACATCATAATTCGTAGGAGAAAGGCACAAATTTTGAGTCCGGTAAAGTAAAGAGCAGCCCAAGACAGAGCCGTATCCCGATTTTGTGTTCGAGACTCGTCCAGATCTCCTTCGCGCAGAGAATTGCATTACGGTTGCAGGAGCGCAAGGGCTACCGTTACCAAGCCCGCCGTGAAAGTGCACCAACGAAAGTGCGAATACCAATGCGGTTTTTGCACACACTGTGTACGAATTGTTTGTACTATATTATGCGTGCCGGATCTAGAATTCACCGTTAACGTAGATCGTTTCCTTGAGACAACGGGGCCCGCAAAGCGCGGCCTATGAAACGCAATCCGCCTTGTGTTGCGTTTTCAGTGCACGGATCGCACGCGGAGGAAATGGCCTGCGGTCTAGACGGGTCTTTAAACGTTTTGTAAAAATAGTTCACGACTCCGAGGCGCGCAACGAGAAAATTAAATCGAAAAATCTGGAACATCAGGAAGTGCGATGCAAATTTTTTCCACTTAAGAAATCGTGCCTTTCTATCCCCCGATATATTCAATTACATATCTTTTATTCTGGCGATAAACGATTCGCTCTTTCCTTCCAACAATCGTGCGCTACTTTAAAATATTAATCTATTAGCCTGGTGCACATTTTTTGCGTGCTTCTCACTGTCTATTTTATGCTGTAAATTGGCGAGTGTAGGTTACAACAGATAAGTTCAAATATTTATATCTGCTTCGAACTACCTGTTATCATATTAAACAATATTAAATGCTTTTTCATCTGTTCTGTCAAGTTACAAAATTATACATTACCAGTTGAATAATTTCTCTTCGCGTGCATCTTTCTGATTGCAACGATTATAAATTACAAATTCTGGAACCCTTCATTCTGAGGGGTCCCGTTAGCCTGTTAACACTGATTGGACGGCAGCTCCTCTAAACTCATTCGACATCCTGATACTTCTGGACGTGAGTGTACAAGCTAATCAGTTAGCAGTGCACCTAGCCGATATTACGAGCACATCACGATATCGTGTGGCGGCTTATTGAAAAATCGGCTATCTGATTCACGATCTGTGCTCTCTCGCTCCCTTCAATTAGCTCTGCCGATCGTTTCAACTTTTGTAACATTGTGTGTACCCGCCGTGTCTGGGGATTTTAATGCGCGGGTTATTTAGCCGAGCGATAAAGTCATTCCCAACAACTCGTAATTAAAGTATCGGGGCCCGGCGCTCGGCGACCAGGTGTAGGAAAGCGAGTAGAGTGTTTCCGCAAATTACACGGTGTATTAATAATAACGGGAGAGGCGGGGGAGCGATCAGATAACACCGGGAGATTTTCCCGCAAACGGTCCCGATAACAATCTTGTGTAATGCGCGCGGAGGAACGTTAATTAATGGACAAAAACTTTTCGCGGCTGATTGGCTGAAGCCGTTCGCCCAGGGGCGCGGTGGTTAGGAATTGTGCATCTCGTTGTGCCCCGCTACCTATTTCCACGGCTATTAACGTTAATCGATTATGGCGTGACGGATCGAATCATTTAAATAAAGACCGGGTGCGTCACGGGCCCGGCCCACCAACAACTCGACCGCGCCCGATAAAATTATCCGATTGCTCGTTGTTACGGTCCCACTCGTTACGTATCTTTCCAATCGACCCGACGATCTTCCGATCCCGATCGAGAACAACTTGCCGAATCCGCGTTTCCGTTTCCCGACCGCGAAAAAAATCATTCCACTTTCCAATCGCGGCAATTAAGCCGCGGATGCTCACGGGAAGTATACTTTTACCGTCGACGATCGAGAAACCGCGATAAAATAAAATCGTTTCCTGCGTTAATTGCGAATTTTATGGTCGCCGCACAATAGCGCTATGTTATGTATCTACGAAACTTTATGTTTGTACCGAGATAATTGCATTTTATATGTACCCGACGTCTGCCGGAGGAAAAAGTTGTTAACCATGGATAAGTGAAGCTGACATTTGCGCTTTGTGGATTTATGGCAGTCACTATTTGTAGAATACAAGAGAATGTTTATCCAAAGATTAATGGTAATTAAATACATAAAAAGAACTTTTTAAAAACCACGATTATATTAAAATGCACTTAAAAGGAGAAAATAATTTTTATCCTGGTTCTCTCTCCATAAAATACCGAATCCAGTTAAATGATTAATAATATTTTTCCACAAAATTTTAAGCATTTCCGTAAAAATCGAACGGTTCTGAAAGGTTCTTAATTCGATTGAAATCGTGAATATTAAATATGAACGACAGTTTGCGACATTGTTACTACATATTCTATTTCGTTTTAATATTTCAGCCTTCCACCGCAAAATTCCCGAGGCGTTCGCTCGCGGCGCGCAAATTGAAATCGCGAGCGCTCATTAATGCCGCTTACCGCGAAAATTTCCTTTTAGATGATATCGCCCTCGCGGTATCGTGTTAACGCGGGCTCTGTTAATTTGCGATTCGGAGCAGTCCTAATTGGGTGTAACTATTAATTGAATCGGTGCGGCGCGGTATCGAGCCGCCGGTTTTTCGACTGCGCAACTGGAACCCGTTTTTCCGCCGGCCGAGAACTTAGATTCAACGGGACCGAGAAACTAGCATGAAGCTGCGGTGAACAAAATTTCCATAAGAACAGTTTTTAACAAAAAATCTTAAATAATTTGATAATTACAGTACCATAATTCAATCCAATACGCAATCTGGCTTTCTGCAATCTCCCAATAGAAATTTCACATTGATCTCGACCGGGTCCCATTTGATCAGATTTTGATCGACAACGGTTTGGACCAACAACGAATTTGATCGACAACGACTTGAGACGACCACAGTAATAACCTACAGTACCGTTGTTTGATAACAACGTTAGCCGACTGCGTATATTCAACAAATACTCAGAAATCGTACACAATACACCACCACAAGTTTCTTGCAGGCATTAGCACACAATGTTAGATTATAATAAATTTAATGTAATTAATGTTTTTGTTACACAATTTATCGAATGTACTTAAAACCTTTGTTATATTGATCTAGGCAAGTGATTAACACATTACCGACCGGTGATTCTTGCATAATTTTGAAAAATCTATGGTACATGATTAAACACTTTTTAATGGAACCCCCAATAGCAATAGCAATTTTCATTGTGAACTAACAAGTCACCCTCAATAACGTCATCTAATAGTTTTATTTAAGATTGTAATGTAAAAGAAAATTTCTATGCTTTCTTTTGTGGTACAGCACAATTATTGAAAATCCTATTAATAGGCTTCCGGTAGGTAAAGTGTTAATAACGTGCATATTATTCTCTTTGCAACTATTATTTTTATCGTAATTTAATTGTATAATACAATTAATTGAAGGAAGCTTAAATTTTTGTTATTTATTATGTTAATATTTTCGTTGCCATAAATGTTTTTGTTATACAGTCTATCAAATGCATTAGAAATGTTGATTATATTCATTATTAGTTAAATGGACTTCCTTTTCACTATTTTGAGAAGAATATATTGTATCTAATACTTTAAGTACATATCAATAATATACAAATACATTCTGTTCAGTTTGGTTTCACTGTGTTTCTTGGTAAATCTGTCCTCTCATTCACTATATCAAGAAAAAGTACTGTATCGTCATATACATACATATACATACAATACATAATCGATGAGATAGCACGTCCTTATTAGTGAACGTCATATGCATATCGTTGTAAATCGTGTTACTGTTGGTTGCTACTGTGGTCGTCTCAAGTCGTTGTCGGTCAAATTCGTTGTCCGTCGAAGGTGGCGTCGGCCAAAGTTATTGTCGGTCGAATCTGGAGTCGGTGAAAACCGTGTCGGGGAAATCTGTGTCGGTGATTTCCATGGAACCCATCTCGACTAGCCCAAGAGAAGACCCGAAGTTTGATGACTCGAATCGTTTCGTAATGACGTCGCAGCGAAGTTCCCAGGCGTGTAACTAGTCAAGTTTCACAAAGTACATTAATCACTTGGTGAATCATGGTGTTCTTATACATAGAAATTTCGTCCACTGCATGATAAAACATGCCGTTACTAGTTAAGTTTCCCGCGATCGTACCGACTAATTTCTAATGCAGATACGCACGTTTGTATGTTGCAGGTGACGTACGCCGAACGGGCCAGTATTCATGCCAGTATGCCAATCAGATGCCAGTAGAGAGCCAGTATCTGTATCTGTTGCTACCTACCGATAGCCAATTGATAAGTTTACTTAGATAGTTACATTTAATAGGCGATACAATACACCAATCTTTTGTTCGGGTAGAAAAACCGTTTGTCAAACGGTTGTCCGCACACGTATACATACATACAGACACACGCACATATACACACACACACGCGAAACATACACACACACACAGAGACACATACACATTAGAGATAATCGAGAAGCAATAACGGACGATCAATTATTTTTCCCGGATCACTGTACCCCGCCGAATCACCCCCTCGCATCATTGCTAATCATCGGTTTGCCTGGCGAGCTGCTCGCAATCGGACCGGTGACCGCGCGATTCCGAAAGGAATAGTTCTGCACACGTATTACCGACGAATCTCGGACAGTGCGATCGAGTTGTGATTATCGTTGTGAACTAACCGATCGATTTCTCGGCTGTGAAGTGAATTAATACCGCAGGAAAAAGGATCGAAACGGAGAAAGGAAGTGAACAGCGTATACACGGGCGAGCACGGTGGCTGGAAACGCTGACTTACTTCGAGAGCGCCAACCTGCAATCAAGGTTCATGGTTTTCATGGTGAGTCATCGTATCTATTTCTGCTGATTCGAATACGGTTGTCATTTTTCCTGCCATTATCTTCCACCTTTCTAGAGGCGAACGGAAAAACCGGGAATGTGCCCGCTTTACGCGATCCGCCGGTTTCCAACATATTTCAAATAGTTCCGTCCGAATAGCGTTCTGTGTCTATAAGAAAGACATTAACCCTTCCGCGGGCAATCTACGTAGTACCCATTTGTTGCAGGCTCTTTAATGCTTTCATATTAGAAGTACCGTAAAACTCTGATTGTCCATTCTGTATACCCTAGCACAATTGCGCACGGTAATCAACGTTTTATCGCCTATTCTCTTCGGATATAGCTAACAGATAGCTACGAAGACTATAGACGAATTAATTTTTAATCGACGAGCTGAATGTGTTGAAATTTAATTATCCCTGTGTAACTGTTATCCTCGTGTCTTTTTTTGTTGCCGTGCGAGGATCCTGCGAGGAGGAACGGAAATCGATTTCTTTCATTCGTCGTGTTCCCTTTTCTTTCTTCGGGTAACAGATTACGATGGGAAAAGAAATTTGTCGGAAGCAGCCCGACAGAGATTTCACGACATTTTTACACATGATTTCTCCTCGTTTTTGCCTTATGCTTTTGGATATCGTTGCCGGTCGGAGCGGGGGTTCCGATTATGATACGGCGAGCGGGGCACCGGACCCGACGATCTCATGCAAAAGTTTCGTCCATCACGGGGACACGGTTCTGCCGCAACTTCCACGAAATATCGCACGTGTCACGTGCAATTTGCATAATGCGACATCGACACTTCGCCGACGTGCACCGGCGACGTTATCTTTATACGCGTCGTATCGTTTCATATCGCGGATCATTGGATTATCGAGCGGCCCCGGCTTAAACGGAACACCCGATAATGGCGAATTCGAGGAACTGAAACTGTCTCGTAAATATCGATAAACAAGGACTACCGAAAGTATTGCAAACTTCTGCCGGGCCCGGGCAATTTGTTTTCATAACGTGGCTCCGCGGTTATATTCGGTGCCCGTTGCCCGTAACCGTTCCGATAAAACGGCTACGCCGAAATCCACGCAGTCCTTTGAAGTAAATGAAGTGCGGTTCGAATCTCTGTACATACTTCGCAAGATTCGGTTTAATCGGAACTTTAATTTTGTAGAACCGGTCTCTGGGGCAGAAGTTCGTGTTTGTTCAGCACAGAATGGCCAATCCTGATTGAAATTTAGGTGGACAAGTTTTAGAGGAATTTATATGGCACAAAATGGGATGAAGAAATTTTATTTTTTCTTTAATCTTTCGTTCTGTTCGGGTTACTCATTGCCGGTGTCAATTCTAGGGGTCTAAGACAAGTCGTTTAAAAACTGCAAGATATATTCGCAGGCTTTAACATTAGGTTTAGCAAAGAAAATTTCCGCTTTTAATGGTAGAAAAAACTTAATTTTGCGCAGCTTATTTACTAATTTAATTCTTTGGGAATCATAAAGATGGCACCAGAGCTGGAGAAAAAATAGTATTGTAAATAGTAAATAGTAAATAATCCTATTTATTTTAAAGTATGTGTACAACTTTGAAAATAAAATATTTTGAAAATAGTATATTATTTGAGGAATATTGAAAATATTTGTATTTTGACTTTATTTTCAATTTCAATTTTAAATATTATTGCTGGAAATAATAGTTTGAATTCAAGACATTTATGGGTGTAAATCGTAAAAAGAGTAAAATATTTTATTTCGTGTTTCTGATTATTAAAATAGAAATATTTTATATTTTGGGGATCAAATTGTTGAAATAGAAATATTTTACTTTGAGATTCAGATTGTTAAAATAGAAATATTTTATTTTCGAAATTGTATATCTTATTGAAAATATATTTTCTTTAAGCAAAATAAAATCTAAAATATTAAATAGTATTTGAAATATTTGTTTCGCCAAATAATGCCCACCTGTGGACGACACTGCCATAGAACATGATCGAGGTCCTCGGATCTATAATTACACTTACAACTAGGATCACTGACAATATTTACTCGATACAGAGAGGCAGCGAGATTATATAATGATTGGCCCTGATACGGTTTGATTTGGGTTGTAGAATTTTTGGAAATATTGTATACCCTTGATGGTGCATAGCTCAGTAATGAGGTACGAGTATTGAGAATGCCTTTTAGTCTGAGGTGGCAAGTAAAATCGGTGAAAGGAACTTGAGAAATGTCCGCTGAGTTAGATGTGACAGCTTTTGCAAGGGAATCCGCATCTTCATTTCCATACACTCCTATGTGAGAAGGGATCCAGAAAAATTTTATGGAATGTGAGTTGTTGTCCTGACAGAATTCCACATACTTATTTTTAATTTCGAGAATGAAAAGATTTGTTCTGATTTTGAAGCTGGTGGACTTTAGGCTAAACAAGGCACTCAAAGAATCAGTAAAAGTAGCAAAAGAGCGATTTCTATGCTGAAGTGTAATGTCCATAGCGTCGCACAGGGCCAAGCATATCAATACTTTTTTTAAAACAAATGTTTCAGTCGTAACAAATACAAGAACAACCAACATCATCAGCATTAGCGATTTTGCCACCATCGGTAAATATGGCCGTGGCGCCGTTGTCTATTAGGATTTTTTAGTTTGAGGGTTAGGATCAACTGGATCTCTAAGCTCTAAACCCAGGGTTGTGTTAATTAGGCAATATAAATTGTAATCATTATTAGAGATAATTTTATCTATTTTTTAAATTTTGTTTTTGAATCTAGAGCTTTTTCTTTTGGATAGATGAAAGTATTTAGTGACAATATTAAAAATTTTGGAACAATTTGGAAAAATTTGGAGAATAGATTATATTGACAATAGGCAAGTGCAATTCTAACAGCTGAATTTTGAATTTTTTCTAACTTATTTCTAAGAGAGACTGTGATTGACCAGTATGCAGCTTTTATATATTATTAATAAAGTCAAGGGATCCGATCCCCACCACGTTCCGCAAGCAATACATTTCTCCTCGTGTTAAGTAAACTCGCCAAGTCCAACGGAGCTAATGAAATCGCTTGAAACGCGATTTTTATTTTTATCGTTGATTCTCTCCGCTAATGTTCTCTGAAAAACATAAACGTCTGCGCCCTTCACGAGAAACGCTCGGCGGAATTGACCGGATTCGGCATGGTTGTCTCCGCGAGACGGATCATTAGCGGGTTTTCCATTGAAAAGGGGAACGGAGTATGAATATTCATCGTTCATTTCACTTAGAAACTGCAGCTTCGTGTGAATATCATTATGAGGATAAAACGCATCAATCTCTTCCGGTAAGGCGATTACGGGATAAAACCAACATCTCTCGCCAGTCTCTTTCAATTTATAGCGTAATGATCGCTGTGAAACAACGATACTCGAATCTTCATTCCTTATTTCCGCACGACAAAAACTGATAGATTGAGCACGTCGGTTGTAAATATTCCAGTCAGATGTTTCGAGGATAGAATAACTATTTTATGGAATTATGTTATACGGGAAGTGCACAGAGAAACTTCTGAAATTAATTAATTTTTTTCGAGATTGTGGTCTCGGTTGGTAATAATTTCGAAGTTTCAGCACACAGTGGAAAAGCTTATGTCTCGATGCTGCGCACTCTAAGGCAGGAACTAAACCCGTTCGAGTGATTTTTACGATAAATGTGGGAGATCGAATTTCGCGCAGCATTGAAAGAATCCGAAAGAGACGGGCGCGCTAAAAGCCCTCTCAATTTTCAGCGTTTCGTTCGAGGTTATCCGAGCGCGGGGGTCGTATAGCGTCTCCTGATTTAATTTGGCTACGCTCGACACCTTTAATGCAGTCGGTACAGCGTGTTACGCAAATTGGCCGATGGCGGTGGAGCATAACTTTCGTAGTATACTCCATAATGCGGCGAGCTAATTAAGAAAAGTCCGGATAAAAGAGGGTCGGGGCTGCGGCCGAGAGCGGTTTCGGGACCGTTCGATTTCTTCTGTGTGCCATTCCGTCTGGTTATTCCTGGCCAGATATTTCCGAGGGTGGGAAAGGAGGGAGGAGAGGAGAAACGTGTGGTACAGGACCAGAGGAACCAAAAGGAGAAGGAGACCGGAGGAACCAAAAAGGAGAAGGACACCAGGGGCTGGGGAACCCGGCGGTGCGGTGGGTTACGGGTCAGCCACGGTGGAGCATTAATAATCGTTTACAATCTTTAAAGCAGGGTGTGGCGAGTGCGTTAACCCTCCTCTTATTCCTCCTCTTCCTTCTGTTCCTCCTACTCCCGGGCTCTCTCTCTCTCTTTCGACTTTTTCTTGCTCTGCTACTCCGAGAGATGGACCGAAGTCGGGCCTGACCGGGCCGGGTCGGGCCCAGCTGGCAAAACACGAGGAAAAAGTACCGGGCCGGCGTTGCCTTCGTAAACCAGTCGGACGTATATATCGTGGAAAAGGATAATCAATGGTGAAAGGATACATCCGATGCGTAGTCGTTTTATCGGGATGACGATTCCGCGCGGAATTTATGCACGGATTATTGAAAACTGCCGTGGGACGAGAAAGGACCTGCTCTTTGCTGGGGGTCCGCAATAAATGACGGTTTTAGGGTCGCCTTCTGCGGATAGTTCTTCAATTCTCCTTTCTAATACTGTGGATACGCCTTTCGAAGGTATATTTGTCATTCTCGCAATTCGGTTTTAAACGCACGGATTTATAAAGGATTGTATAAGATGGGATGTACCCAGCTACGGCATTATAATATTCAGACTGCGGAATTTTATGCAAAATCAAGATTGCCTTAAGAAAAGTTCGTTTAATTCGCCATTTCCCAGCTACACAGATCCAGCGTTTCGAGCATCGATGTCAAATCGATACGCTGCACCGTTGGTTGCGCCGTTGCACGCTCGGTTTAGCTCCGCAACTGTTTAATGTACGGTTTAGTGCACTTAACGCCAGATTTTTTGGCATCTTGTTTCGGCGTGCAGCCGCGAAGTATGTGTATCAGCGTATATTCGCCGATAAAGCGAATTTATGCGCGGCTCCGGGTCCGCAGCCGGGCGTTCGTTATCCGAAGCACGGACGTTTAGATACACCGATGGTTCATTTCGGAAGTAGAGGCGAGGATTAAAACTGAGAAATTAACGTCGCCGAGGGAAAAACTCGACAAACCGGTATACAGCGACCGGAGAGCCGTGAATTTCGCGGAGCTTGCACCTCGACCTCCTTGGAATAAACATTCTTTAGCGAGGGGGGAGTAAACAAGTTTATCTCGCATGTATTTATTTAATTGCGCGTTGTCGCGCTGAACTCCGGAGACGATTTATGAAAAAGAAATTTCCGTTGCGTACACCTGCGAGAGGATTCGACTCTTCTTCCGGCAGAGCACCACGATGGACCCGGGCCAGATATTTTTCGGGAGTACAGAGTAAACTCATCTTCCGAATTGGCACGGATGGCCCTCGTGTAAACGACACCGATTACGCGTTTGTAATTGCTGATGAGCTCTTTTTCGGGATTCTGAACGAGCCGGCATGCTTCTCGATCGCTTCCTCGTCATCGTGACGATGTGAATCTTGGGTTAACGCAGGAATTTTAATTGGAAACGCTGCCCTTTTCCTAATTTAATGGGACGATGTTGTGCGCTGTCTGCGAGTCGCATTCAATAAAAAGAAATCATAAAATTTCTTTACTTATTAATTACGTGTTTGTATCGTTAAAGAGAAATTGAATTTTGGAGCAGCGTTGCCATAGATCAGCAGTTCGATCGGGATCGCTTAATTCGGGCGGAACGCGTGTTCGACAATCGTTGACAAAGATCGAAGCAAATCGTGGCCGTGGGGTAGGGCCCGGAATTCCTGGGGCCCTTTCCCGGCGGCGCATTATTAACGACGTCGATAAATATGCGCGTTCTTTTCGCAAGTGCGACGAATCGGCGATCGGGCGCGTTCGAGCCTTGGTCCCGGGTTCGGGCCTGGGCCTCGGGGACTGAGAAAAAATTCCCCCCGAAGGAACTTGTTCCGCCAGCACGTGTGCCCCTATCGGTTCTCCCGTGAAAATCGGTCGTCGGCCTCATGGTCGCGTTCCACTGCAACATCTCGGGCCCCGTCCACCGTTAAGGGGATCTTCTGGTCTAGAAACGTCCGTCTTCCTGTTTGCATGTGCTTAAAGTACGCGTCTTTAAAAATGTCCGCACTGGATTTGTTCAAATTCGTAAAAACATGTCTCAAAAGCTATACGCAAAACAGTCGTTGTATTTTTTTTTACAAAAGTTTCCAAACGAGGTCCTACAAAATGACGCTCTTAAACTGCTCCGCCACCTGCAGCGACGGATCAGCATATTTAGCGTCGAACCGAATTTAATAGAGGCCATCGGTCGGGCGTGCATCACCGGTTACACTCGCCAGACGCATTAATAATACCGCAAGGGTCTCTCGCGAGCGTTTAGCATGCACGGCAACCCCTCGCGGAACCCGCTTTTCGAATTCAATCCGCGTCCCCCTTTGCCTCGGACCGTCTCCGTTCGTTTACGAACAGCCAGATACGCTTACGGCGCTAAACGCTAAACGCATTTGCATCGTGGCACGCATAACACCGCGTGCGACGGTTTATCGGTTCTCGTGACCTTCCACGATAGATGCGACGCACTCTGTTTTCTCACAGTTCCGCGGCCTTCGGCGAGATCTCATTTCCTCGGTTCCGCATGGACCAACAAGATGCGATCTTGACCCTCGCGATAATGATCGGAAAAGTTTGAGCACATCGACTGACGTGGAAGTAACCTCGGAAAATATTATAGACGCGCGGAGTGATGCCAAGGACGTGTCATATCAAAGAGGAACAGAATGAAACGGTGTGGTTCCAGGTTCCAGATTTTTTATTCGAGAATTATATTGAAACTATAAGATGCTTTCGCGATAAATGACTAAATAAATATATTTACACAAAGTTCAAATAAATTTAATCTTATTATTAGATTGTGGGGGGATGTTTATATGCACGTAAAATATGCAAAGAAAAAGCACGTATGCAAATATGTACGAAAAATATGATCAGAACTAATACAAAGAGATATTTATCAGTCACGTTTTAATTGACAATTTATTTACAATATATGGACACACCATATAATTTGCGTTACAATAAGTTACTAGTAATTTCTCCATAAGTTATTATTTTTATAAGGCAGCGTAACTAAAACTACCGAGCACTGGAAGCGATTGAAATGTTTCATCTGATAAAAATGACAAGGCTCTATTTATTTAGAAGTTGTGCAATTTTTATTGCCATACATGTATAAATTAATTGTAAACACATAATAATTTTTATATAATATAATATGTAAAATAATATAATATAATAATTAACGTGCTCGCGGATAAAGCAATTTATCGAATCAATTTCCACATGCAAGCAACGTCATCATTTCAATAATTACAAAATTAAAAATCTATGACCGGTTGCTCGACCGGCAGTGGTAGGTTCAGTGTTAATGACGCACGAGATCAAGATCTTGAGCAAAACATGCATCGAACGACTTCACTAAGAACGTATCGGAGGTAAGACAAGTTCAGAGTCGTGGTGTGGTCGAGCGGATCGTTCGGAGCAAAAAGAGATCGTTGATATAAACGAATGGAAATTAGGTATATTACCAGGGTGCATTTGAGCCGGGGAACAAATGGTATCCACCGTATCGTCTTTGACGGGGGCATGCATCACTTTCACGAGGACTGGGGCCCGGTACGCGGTTGATGAATCGTGGCACGGTGTTCTTTCATTTTTCACGCGCCATAGCGCGCGGAGGAGCCATGTGCCTCGCGTCGCTTCTCCTTTGGTCCACAGGCTTCGATGTCCTCGGAAAAAAGAATAGGAACGAACGAAAGCTTCGCGAGAGAGAGACGAGCGGAATAATGTCTCCCCGTAGAAATCCGCGAGCAGATACGCCGCGGCTGACGGTCGTTAAGGCCGTCTCCACCCTTTAACGGAATTTATTCCGGGGGCATTCACGGCTGTTGAGTATCCCCACCGGTTGCCGAAGATATACGACCGATAAACGTTCATTTGTGACGAAAGGCAATTTTTATTGACTTCCCCGGCGACATAGCGTCGAGTAATATCGATATTTATGGTGCACTTTAGAACGTACATAGTATAGAACCGACACAAATAACGTTTAATGTTGCGTTACTCAAACGTTATCGGCGCCCACGTGATTTTCATATTCGAGACCGCCGCGCGCGCCGCTCGAGTTTTATCGCGGACAATGAAATTCTATTGTCCGACGCGAGCCGGAAGGACGATCGAGGAAATTCCAGAGCCAAATGATGCTTTAATGCTCAGAGGAATGCGCAAATTTTCTTGTAGAGGTACACATAACCCTGCGTTTACAAAGGAGAGATCTAAAGTGCACTCCAGTTTCATAAGTGATGGAAGATGACCAAAAGAATTCTGCCCGCCACAAAAATTGTTCGAGTTCTCTGACCATCGTGCACACTGAAAATCGTTCGCGTCGACGACGTCCACTCTAGAAATTTTGTGTATGCGTTCAGGAGAGGCGGAGATTTAATTGGTCAAACGTACGGGCGCCACAGTGTATGATCGTATCAGTAGGAGGAAAAAAATCTAAAATTATATTTATATCAATGGCGATGCTGCTGTCTATATATTTTGTTATTTTAAATCGATTGTGACAAAAATTAAATCGATAGAACCAGTAGTTTTCAAAATATGTTGAAATTTATATTTGTAAAACTCATAACTAGACTGCGGATCTTTATGTAATTATGGCTTTTTTATTAAGTAATTATGCCAGAATTTGATACGATTTTAATTTATTTCAGATCTAAAAAGGTTACACACACTCTATACCACGGAAGATAACATTCTATTTTATCTCGCTTTCTTAAAATTCGTTTACAAAAATTGAAAATTGCATGAACATCCGCAGTCTACTCAACACTTACCGATATATCCTCGTATATACATTATAATTTACATAGTCTCCGCATCATATATCCACATCCAACATACATTTATAATCCAGTAGCGTTTTAGAACTATTGTAAAATTTGATACATATTTTTGAAGACCAGCTTTCGAAAAATTTTGATTTTGTAATTTATTTTGTAAATAAGAGTTACAAGAATTTGCCGATTTTTTATTGTAGTGGATTGTATTAGTCCTAATTTATGCAGATGAAGTACCATGTCGCGTCGAGTTATAACTGGTCCACGATCTACCAAAAAAATTATTTCTCATAAAATAGCAACTAAAAGCAAAATCTTTTGAATTTATATCAAGTATAAGAATGTTATAGTATCGACTAAAAAAATAGTTTCAATCAGTACCATTTGGTAACTAAGGCTTTTGGCACTTTACAAAATGTGAAATAGCTTACAAGAGAAACGAACATTATGACTGGCAAGATACCCCGAAATATAAACAATAATCTGAACCACGCCAAACTGAAATAAATCTGTAGTTCTTTACTTACTTTGAACTGCTGAATTCACGTTATTATGAATATAAAAGTCTTTGATAATTGCTATATAATCACAACACGCGTTCTGATACTCAATATTTCGCAACAAACGTTTGAGAAACGCATTTGCCTTCGTCATTTGATTTATCGTTGCTAATACTAATACCAGAGGTTACTTTACGACTCAGGGGAATGTATAGTACATAAAATATTCATCAATGCTTACATTTTTTTACCTTCAATTTCGGACTTTTTTCCTCCCACTTATACGATCTGGTCAACTGTGGAGCGTGGATAGCGATCCTTCCAGACTTTTAACAGCGCGAATAAAGACCGAACACATGGAGTCAATGGAAAGTTTCAATCGTTCCCCCCCTCAGTGTAATGTATTTTTAACCCGGTCTTTAATTTTTTAATGCGAATCTTTGGCGGTGGGCGAGGCTCCGCGGTGGTTTATTCACGACGGACGACCATCGTCGAAACCGGCAAATCTGAAATGTTAAAAGTGGCCCAACGTTTCCAATCGGGATTCCTGTTTCAGGCGTGTCTCGCTCGGACACGTCGGCTTTGTCGCGTCTTTTTTTTTATTGCACGTGCTCCGAGGCAATAAACGAATTCTCGTCTTTTTACGATATCCGCTCTAATATCCCGCTCGGCTTGTTTAATTGCGAGTCGACGCGATCATGGGGCTGAATATAAACGATCGTTGCCTGTCGATTCGTGGAAAGCACACTGCCCTCAGTCTTTTTTGATTCTCTAAATATCTGAGAAAAAGGAAAGCAAGATTTTAATTTCGATAAACGATATTTTACCGAACTGTGATTCAATGATTTGCTCTGAGTCTGGTCTCTCGAAGTTATTAATAACCTACCACTGCCGGTCAAGTGTGAGCGGTTTTATATTTTTCATTTCATAATTATTGAAATTATGAAGTTGCTTACGTGGAAATTGATTCGATAACATTCTGTATCGAAGCACATGTTGTTGTAAAAATTCCAGAAAATCTAAATAAATGGAGCCTCGTCATTTTTGCAAACTAAAACAAGTTAATCACTTTTATTGCTCGGTAGGTTCATAGTGTTAATAATAAGAATATTAAAAGAACATTGAATCTATTAAAATTATTCAATCAAGGAAGGACTTTCTATTTGATTTCTATGCCTCCGTTTTTAACAGAAGTCAATACTAATATCTGATGTTTACTTAGAACTCGGATTCGTTTCGTAATATATTGTTAAGAAATTACGAATGCTCGTGTTTTGATAATTTCCGTAGTCTCGAGGATCTGCAGATGTTTGAGTAAACAGATTCGGTGTGGGTGGAAAGTGTACACCGTTAGAGTCTTAAATAGTATGACACGTCTGCCGATCGAAGTGTTAACGTTTCTCTCCGAATAAATTGTTTAGGCTGCGCGTTCTCATGTACGATTCTTATTGAGGCGACAAGACGTTTTTTGTGCTGGCTCTTATCTGCTGTCACGATGCAGGAAGATGTCACAGCGAGGCATCGCACGTGTCGCCCACGCAATCTGCGTACACCGGTTAATTGTTCCGATGGATTTAACGTTGGCGTCCGAAATAAATGAATGTCGCTTGCCAAGCCACGGCTTGCGATGCAACGGGATATATACGGTCGTCACGGATTATGTTCCTCTGGGCGTGTCGGGCATGAGTCAGAACGCGAATTTGCGAATTCTTTTCCGAAACAATATGCTCCAAACGTTTTACGACACCTTTCTCGTTATCTCGCACATTTTATTCGCACCATTATAGTTCAATCTACTCAAGTCTAAAAGTGTTTTAATAAAAAACATTGGAAAAAATTCGTTCATTATACAAAAACTGAAGGTATCGTTTCTTTAATACATTGTCTACAAACACATAAAATTTAATCTTGTAGAAAATCTTGCTTATAAATTTGGATAGAAAAATATTAATGAAAATAGCATATTTATGTTACGTCCTAATATTTTGGTTAGGGTAGGTTTGGAGTAGGGTAAACTGTATGATTGCCACCCTAAGCCAAAATCGTAGTAAAAATTTTTCTATCTTTTTTTTAAATGTTTAAACGAGCTTAATTTGCTATTATTCTAAGCTAATAGAGATTTTTCAGCAAAATCGAACAGTTTTACGAGTCATAAATCTTTTATTATAAAATATATTCAGTGAGAGAATAACAATCGTAAGACAAATAGTACAGTCATTGGCACAGTGAGAAGTAAATGTTAAACAGGCTACTTGTTTTATAATTAAACATATACGCACTTATTACATCTGTACTACAGTCCGAAATTAAGTTGTGTGTGTGTGTGTAAAGCGATAAAGTATACTTACTCGTGACGAAAATTTTAAAACACTATTTACACTGCACTGTGTTGCTTTGAAATATATAAATAAGAAGCAATATAAAATGATTTTCTGTACCAGGAATTCATAATATTTGCCGATTAAATCAAAAGTGCCAATAACTACTGCAGTGCCAGCAGAGCTGGGGAAAATTATAGTATTTTAAATAGTAAATAGTAAATAATCATATTTATTTTAAAGTATGTGTACCACTTAGAAAATAAAATATTTTATTTGATGCAGTAATATATTTTTTCGAGAAAATAAAATAATTTATTTGAGTCAGTAATTTTTTTGAAAATAGTATTTTATTTGAAGCATATTGAAAATATTTGTATTTTGTCTTTATTTTCAATTTCAATTTTAAATATTATTGCTGAGAATAATGGTTCGAATTCAATACATTTATGAGTGTAAATCGTTTATGCGGTTTCTCAGAGTATTATAACAATACAAAATTTTATTTCGTGTTTCACATTGTTAAAATAGAAATATTTCATTTTGTGGATCAAATTGTTGAAATAGAAATATTTTACTTTGAGGTTCAGATTGTAAAAATAGAAATATTTTATTTTCGAAATATTGTACATCTTATTTAAAATACTAGTTTCTTTACGCAAAATAAAATCTAAAATATATATATATTAAATAGTATTTGAAATACAATATTTGTTTCGCCAAATAATGCCCACCTCTGAGTGCCAGCAATAGTACAGTTTACCCTACCTAGCTAGTACAAAATGAGTTCCGAGCAGAGTGCAAAGGGTCGCGTGAATCTTGTTGCACCGTGCTGGAAATAATGCGGATTCCAATTAGTAAATATCCGCGGAAGCCTCGACGACAACAACGCGTTTGTTATCGTACTTTAGGACCGTGTCTCCCTTTGATCAGAACCGTGGACGTTGCGAGAGCGAGAGAGAAAGAGAGAGAGAGGCCGGCCATGGAAAGAGACGGAAACACCGTTTGAGCTATATTTAAGACACGGCACGTGTTGGTTATTGCACAACGAGAGTGCAACAGTCGGTCTAAGACTCGGTACACACCAGCCTCGGAAATACTCTACCGTTGCGAATGGTACGGTTTAATTTAATTAATTTCACATTCGGGGACAGGTTTCACTGGATTCTTGAAGCGGCCGATGAAATTCACGATATCGGCAGGCACGAGCGTGTTTACTACCGGATACTCGGAGGAGTAGATAAAACTGATGCGTGTTACTCGATGATGGGAGCATTAGCATATTCATAAAAGTTATTTTTAGAACGCTGGTACGGTCAACGGTTAGGTAAACGTTAATTAAACGGACGTGAGAATGGACATCGGTGATCGACTTCGCGAAACGAGCTAATCAGGCCTAAATCGTATAATGTACGCAGTGGTTTATTCGAACTGGACACTATGATCATATTATGGAATAAATCTTTATCGAGTTTTCATTGGTCCTTCCGCTGCGTGCATTTTCTATTTAGTCATCAGCCGACTGTGGATTTTATGCATTTATAACAAAAATGAGTAGGTGTAATTTAAAATAGCAAAACTATTAGAAAAATTTAAACATATTGTTATATTACTCTCAACCTACTAAATATAATAGGGAAGAAAATAAATTTTTATTTCACTCCAGTTTGTTGCAATTCAGGTAAGAACTTTTTATTTTGCATAAAAATCCGCAGTCTAGTCATCAGCAGTTACGTAAAATCGGATTTTACACGTCTTCTAGTTCTCCTGAGTCATCATCGATACTCACAAAGTTGCTATGCTACTACATACATAATAACTGCCGCGTAAAGTGTGGAAGGGTGGGAAGCCTCTTATGAATAACACCTTGTCTGACGTGAGCTGGCTTTTTTCCTTGTACAGTAGTAAGCATCAATTATTTAGAGTACCTCAGCAATTCTTAATCCTTCGTTTACGAGGTTTTTTTAAAATATTAAGAATATTTTATTGTCACAAGAATAGATCGTGGTCTTGAGTGAATTTCCACACAGAAAAAGCGATTAATCTTAAATACAAAATTAGCTAACATCAGTGCACAATATATAATTTAAGGTATTCTATTATCTTTCTTATACGACCCTGTGCAGTTAAATTTAATTTCGCACAAGATTGTAGTCGGTGCGACGGAACCAACAAAGTAGTAAAAGAAAATTCTACAATTGACACTATTGAAAGGTGTTGCGACTCTCCAATCAAAAAAATGGCGCACAGTAATTTGCGGCTACCCTACACACACACACACACATCCGGATACGCATCTATAATAAAAAAAAAGAAGCGCGTTAGAACAAATACACAAGGTTTTCTGTTATTAAGCTCGGACCGTGTTATTTTCAAGTGAGTATGCCCTGCATGTGACGCAACAGAATCAATAATTCACGGTATACACGCACTTGTCGTTTACCTGTTACGTGGCCTACACCCGGCAGACGACACAAAGTTTCCTATAATTGAACGAAAGAAACCATTCGAGACGCACACGTCGCGGCTATCGATCGAGCGGAGGGATATTAGGTGTTTTTATAAAAGAAACTATGTAACAATAAGGGAGTTTTGCTGTCGCGTACGCCTTGCGGTAGACGGCGGTAGACGGCGGTTCTGCGCCCCACGCGAGCATCAAACATTCATGGATCAGGATAATGGTCAAAATTGCACTCGCCGCGTGCAATTCTTGTCGACCACCGCTATTACATATTCAAATGCAAGACTGCGGACCACCGCTCGCTGAAATACACACGTTGCTGCGACGACACTTTCGTCGCACACGGTTACGAAAAGACCACCTGGCCGAGGAGTCGTTCGCGAAACCGTCTTTTATCGTCACACAACTCTTTCGAAGCTCGATACTCCATCGATCGAATCACCAGACACACAAAAAGCCTCGAAATAGAAATATGTAATCGATTTTAAGGGATGTTCATTGCACAGAGAAGTGATCCTCAAGTCTTTCAATCTTTCTACTGTTTTACATTGCCGCCAATCATTGTAGCAAATGTTGTCATGAATGCATAAAATTCGCAATCTATTCATGACTTCCTTCTACTAAATTGTTTTCGTATTTCATGGAGCTGGTACGCCGCACAGTAGGACAAACCGATGAATTCTGTGTCAAAATCAAAGAACTGTCGATAGAAATGAGATAGAGGGAAGATTTTTTTTCAAAATTAAAGCTGAAATATTGCAGAATATGGAAAAATAGAGAAATTAAGGTACGAACGTTTTTCAACCTTGGAAATCTGTGTTAAACTTGCCCAATTTCAAGAAAATGCCATTTATCCAATGGCATGTCCGGATAGATCTTTTTTTTGACATGCTATACATCATTCCCTGTAGATTTCGTAGCACTGATTTCAAATCTGGCCGTAAAATGTCAGCTTTAGTTAAAAAAATCATCGCTCTATCTCATTTCTATCAGAGAACTTTCGATAGAAATGAGATAGAGCGTTGATTTTTTTTTAAATTGAAGCTGAAACATTGCAGAATATGCGAACAATAGAGATTATGGCACGAACGTTTTTAACCCTGAAAAAATTCATTAACCTTGCACAATTTCATGCAAATAGTGGATTATCTAATACCACCTGATTTCAAATCTGTTCACAAAATTAATTTTTGTGAACAAAGCTAATGAAATCATTTTTTCGTTGAAATGATTTGATGACCCACTAGTTTCAAGGTATATTAAATTCTCATATATGTATAAAACATAATAAAAATAAATATAACAAAGTATTTGAACGTTTACTTGACGTATCGCTGCGATTGTTGCTGGCACTCCTTGTAATTTTTCAACTACTGGTGATACACTACTGGTGAAATAGATATCTAAAAAATTTAAATTACATTACAATATACAATACCTTCAAACTAGTGGGACATCAAATCATTCCAACGAAAAAATGATTTCATTAGTTTTGTATACAAAAATCAATTTTTTGAAAATCCTGAGGTCGTAGATAAATTTTGAGACCAGATTTGAAATCAGCGTGACAAAAAAGATACATAGCATGTCAACAAAACATTTTTTCCGCGCGTGGTGTTGGAAGAAACACAATATTCATGAAATTGTGCATGTTTAACAATTTTTTTCAAGGTTAAAAAACGTTGGTACCATTAACTCTTTATTTTTCCCATATTCTGCAATGTTTCAGCTTTAATTAAAAACAAAATCATCGCTCTATCTCATTTCTATCGAAAGAGTTCTCTGATTCTGACACAGAATTCATCGGTTTGTCGCACATATTAAATCAATTCATCACTGAAGATAAGCAGCTGGTAACGACGGTCTTAAATACTGGTTAACACGTTCTGCGCTATGACACTTACGTATCAGTGACAGTATTGTTCCGCAATATTATCCTGTCACTTATGAACGAATGGCTCTTCGAAATCCTGTCACTCATTCTCTCCAAATGTATTAGATGAATTTGATAAACTACAGATTGTTCTTTGGAAGTGATAAAAACGCGATTTATTTATTAATTTGCTGTAGTTCACATTTCACATCACTCTGGCCTGCATTTTGGACAGATCGTATTTCTGCTTGGATCCAGAATACCTTGATTCCTCGTCTTTTCCAAATCGTTCTAGATCATAGATCCGGAATTGCAGGTCGCCCATCGTTGGCAGGGTTTTATCGTTCGGCCGTCATGAGATGCAGATGTTTCGAGGTATGTCGCAAGCGTGTTGCTTCTGATTTATACCGCATTAATTTTCGCGCAACATCGCGGTTGCATGCAGCTGTAACCCGCGGGGACGTGTGCGCGCCTGCATATACGCACGAAGAGAGCCGGGCAACGTGCTCGTTTTGTTTGGTGCTCGTGGGACGGTCAGCTCACGTGCTGCTGATGCTGCTGTTGGTGTGCTGCTGGACGCTTGGATGCTCGATTACCGCTATCGGATAAGCTCGATCGAGTTTTCGATCGTCTCGTTTGAAGGGCGTGAACACGCACAGCTCGCGGTGATTTACGAGCTTCTGCCGTAAGCGCGCCGCTACCGAGACCGAGCGTTCATTTCGCTCATCCCTCGAAAGACGAAGAATTTATCGATCCGGAGAGATCATTCTCTCAAATTACCCCTCGATAATTGCGAAGACGCAACGTTGAAGAATTAGAGACGGTCTCAAACTTAAAGAAACTACACATATTCTTTTAAAGTTAACCCGTTGCACTACGATTGATTTTACGGTTTCAGTGATTGGACCCTTCTTTAATGAACTTTGTAGTCCATAATTTCCTAAAAAAAAGAGAAAATTTATATCCAGTAGCGCGTTATAACCAGTTGGGGCATTGGGTAAAGTAGAATTTCGGGGCCCCCGGGGAAAAACGTAGAATTTGGATCTTGGATCTTGGTTTGTGTTCGGGCCCCGGGCATTTGCCCAAGTTGCCCATAGAGTAACGCGCCACTGTTTATATCTATTGTATGCCTACATGTTCTTCAATAACTACACATTAACAAAACCAAAATAGAATTCCATCTTGGTTTAAAGGAGATGAATGACATACATATTTATTAGACTGTGTTCAGAATCTTCACCACGAGGCTGACACGATATTGTAAGGCAAGGGGTTAAAGAAAGTATAAGCGGAATCAAGTAAAGAGAAGCAATCTTATAATATATGTAACCTATTTCCGCAAAAACCGCGTCCAGGAAAGGACGTGAATAATTATATCGGTGGCGCGTTCGCGGAGGCCACGTGGCGTGCACAAATTTTGCAAGGCGGAATGCCCGCATGAGAGAAATAATTACCGGCGCAGAAATTTACGGTCGTGTATCATTTTCTGTTTTGCACGGGACCCACGGCGAGATCCGCGCAGAGAACGAGCGCGCGCGCAATCTCGTATATCCTTTCACCGACAGCGGATTCCACGATATAAAAACCGGGCAACAATGTATCCGCGCGGCGCGAGTTTCCTGCGACCGGCTCCGTGGAACGTCTTCTTTCTTTGCAGCGCGCGTTGCACGGGCCCGAAACGGGCCCGCCTTTTAATTTACGAACCATTAACGTCGCCCGGGTCAGCCACTAAAGTCGATGGAGTTGCGCCGCTGCTCAGCCCGGAGATTTAGAGTCGGGCGTAAATTTCGCCAGCGTTAAGAAGGTGCCAAACTTTTTAAATCGGTCCGGCTCGACCCGGCCCGATCCGCTTTCGCGATAATACAGCGTCCTAGTCTACGAAATAAAAATTGTCTGCGCTCATTTCAAACTGCAGGAGGTACATACACATTTATCTCCTTCTTCAATAATTTTACCACGTTTTTATTAGCTCGCTTTCTTGCCTGTCTGTCTGTTCGGTACAAATTTTGTAATTGATTTTAAACTAACGTCCCGATGAGCTAGAGACTTGAAATTTTAAACATAGCTCAGAACTGGATGACAATGCAATATTTTAAAAAATTTTTTAAAAAGCCTATGCGTTTAGGAGATATAAATTATTAATAAATTTAACCGTTACACCTCCGCGCGCGACGCTCAGTAGTACGTGATCGCGTTCAGCGATCCCCACTCCGAGCGACAGCGCTCCCTACTCCACTACGCGTTCCCACAACACTGATCCGCTTCGCACCGAAGGAGCTCAGTGCGCGGTGTTTACAAAGTTACTACGTATTATTATATCATCATGTTTGTTTATCAAGCGAAAGAACCGTTACACCGAGATTCTCCGTCAACCTTTATCTTTGACATTTTACCACGGCGTTTGTTTCCGATATGACGCGGTGGCAATACCGTCT
Organism: Lasioglossum malachurum; assembly: GCA_028455605.1. Taxonomy (NCBI): domain Eukaryota; kingdom Metazoa; phylum Arthropoda; class Insecta; order Hymenoptera; family Halictidae; genus Lasioglossum; species Lasioglossum malachurum. The sequence continues at coordinate 17,098,954 of CM052311.1, forward strand.
GAAATTTACTACATGTCTCTGTTATAATCTCATCAAAGTGTTTAAAATTAGCTGCAAAATTTCACACACACAAGTCTAAAAAGCAGAAAACAATTATTTAAATAAAAATAAATCTTTAAAAAATATGTTTAAGAAAAACGGACTAAAAAGTATAAAATAATTTAAATAAAAATAAATTTTAAAAAACATATGTTTAAAAAACGGACTAAAAAGTATAAAATATTTTTTTCGTAGCCTCGTACAGGTTCCTAACCCCATACAGATAGTCCTGAAAATTTGTAATTGTGAATTTTTAATAGCTATGAAAATACTTGTACGATTTAAAACGAAAAACGTGGGACGCAAGATAATAGTAAGGAGTGTGGAGAGTAGCTGCCGTTGAGAAAACTCACACAACAGTTTATATCATTTGCAGTTCAATAAAATTGTTAGTGACTTAGGTGAACTATTCATGCATCAATTATGTATTGCATGCGCCCCACGTTTTCGTTTTAAATCTTAGAAGTATGTATTTTCATAGCTATTCAAAATTCACAATCACAAATTTTCAGGCCTATCTGTATGGGGTTAGGAATCTGTATGGGATTACACGAACCTGTACGGGACTAGGAAAAATGATTTTATACTTTTTAGTCTGTTTTTTAAACAAATTTTTTTTAAAATTTATTTTTATTTAAATTATATTTTATACTTTTTAGTCCGTTTAAAAAAATTTATTTTTAAGTTGGTAATATGCAGCAACATGTTTACTACTATGCCATTTTGCCGCCCACTAAAGATTAATTGCGTATTATACGCGCGGTACGGGGTTAAGAAGGTGCCAAACTTTTAAAAACGGCCCGACCCAGCCCGATTCGCTTTCACGATAATGCAATGCATTCAGCGTGAACGGTGTTTTACACCGTCGACAACTCGTGGAAGACGGGGGACCTCTTTCCGTTTCTTTCTCTTCGGCAATTTTCAGCAATCGTTGGTCCGATTTTTATCGTTGCGCAACAATTTCTTTATCGTGTTTACGGTCAATCGGGCCGTGGATTTGTCGTCCGACATTGTTGCAATCGGTTTTTGTTCAAGACGTCTCGTTCCGCTTCCACAGATATCGGCCCCGCCTTTCGTCTCTCGAGAAAGGAACGTCGATGAGGAAACCCTCGGGCACTGTCGATGACTGATTACTGTCTCCACGTTCTGCATGGTTTCTGTAAGACGCGCCCCCTCTCGCGATTCTACAGATACACTGTGTCAACACCACGTATCGGTCAGACTACGGATCTGCTTCTAGAAAGTCTCGTTGATTGCTCGATTAGCTTCGTCTGACAGCGAAATTTCATTTTCTGGCCATTCTTTCTTCTGCGAGACAACCCGAGACATCTCAACAGTTAAACAATGCATTCAAGGTCTGGTCTTATCAAAATCACTATTTCTTCCGAAGGAAACCGTTGGCTAGCTGTGAGATGAAGCAAACGATGGGAAGGCAAATTTCTCGGACTCCCACGTTCGTCATAAACGACGGCAAACAACAACGGGACGAAGGTAACGTGTCCCAGTTTTTGCGCGAGCGACATTATTACAAAATCCGATCACATTTTCGTCAACAATTTACAACGGCTTAAAGTGTCGTTACTGCCAGGTTCTTGGGTATTAACTTCCGTGTAATGAAGTTATATTACCAGCAAACATTGGCCATAAACAAGGCGCCCACGGGCACATCGTCGTAAAGCCGGCAGGTGGGGCGTAGCGTCTGTAATGCGACGGATTTTTGTCCCCGGCAAATAAATCTATCGGTCGGAGCGTCCTGGCGTGCCGCGGAGTCATTGTATTCTCTATTAGTATGTTCCCGGCGAGGTGTCAATCGTAAATAATCGACGTTCGCCGAGCGCATCGATTCCGCGCGGCGTCTACGTATGTACATATACACGAATGAAAGGCGCGTGGAAGGACGAGGTGTAAGACACGTCTGTTCTCACGATTGTCATGATTCCCTTCTACTTTTAGCCGTGTTATCCAGTGCTGCTGCCGTGAGATAGCAGGAAAGGGAGCACACATTGCACGCCTTACAAGTCCATATTCTTTGCCCGACCGGGGGCCTCTCTGTGCCGCAATAACACGTGTCGAATGCGTCGCCGATCCTCTTTTTCGATCCGCGTCCTCCATCCCCTATTCGAGCTCGGCCGATGGTTCTTGCCACTGTCAGATCGATTTGCCACGGCTCTATCATTTTCCACGTGATATATCCAGATCGGGACGGTAAACGGCGGGTCCACTTTGTCGTACTCGAGGCGAGCGTCACGCTAACCCCGTGCCGATCGAATCCGCGACTCGGCCCGTGTACCGCTGGAAAAGCGGTTTTTGCGGGCAGCTTTGTGCGACGCCGGAGCAATCGATCCTCTAAACGGCATGTCAGCCAACGGATATGGTCGCCGGGAACGGACGTTTATCGACGCGGCCTATCGTTTCATGAAAATGCGAGCGTTGTCATAAACCGAACCGATTTCAGCCACGTCACAGCAGATCGATTCATCTCATGGCGCGTCGTCGTTGCAGTGCGCTAAGTAGCCCGGGCGATTTACATGGATCACACGCGAGAAAAGATACGTGGTGTCCGTGGCGAACCACCTGCTGCAGGTGAAACATGCTTTCGAACACTGAGCCTACCATTGCCGGTTAAATGGACCGGTTTCTAAACTCTTATCGCCGATTATTGTAATTATGTATGGAGTAATCAGGATTCAGTGAATCCTCTAACCAAGACCTGGGCGACGCTGGCTCGAAAAACACATGTTGCTGCTTCTCTCCTTCTCTTGCTCGGTAAGACAGTCCCCGCCACGTTCACTCCGACAAAAGAGTAGCAGCAACATCCGTTTTTCTGAGCCAGCGTCGCCCAGGGCTGCTCTAACCGAAGTTAGACAGCTTTCTGGCCCCTAAACGCTGCGCGCAGCTGAGGCAGAGAGCATCGATCCTTATTAATCCAGCGACCGAGCTGGATCGAGCGGCTTGTTCGGGCTCATGCCTTGCGGCGCGTGAAATTTTATCGCGGAACGATCGGAATCATTAATTTGGCTAATTAACGTGTTAACTTATAGTCGCAATTATGGTACGCGGCTCTTAGATCGTCTTCACGGTTTAATATAAGGGGGGAGAGTCCGTTCTAGACTGGCTCTCCTGGGGATCCGTGTAATGTACCAGAGCGCGGCAGCTCGGCGATCGTAGTCGGAGGTCGTATTTACCTGTTATTATTCTCTAATTATCAGCGTTTGTAGTATTACAGGTTTTTCATGGTAGGAGGAAGTGCATTCCGTCTCGACGGTAAATTTCCAAGCCGGTGTGGCTCCGGTGGCCTAGGCCCGAGAGCAGAAAAGACGGCCGGGGGAATCTGTTTCGAGTGCTTAAGTACGTATCTAATGGAGAAACAATAACCGACGGGGGATAGTCGTAACAGGAAACATTAAAGTAGTCTGCCACGGAGCGGCCACCATGATTATGCACTCTCTCGAGAAAAGAGAACCGCATAACGTCTCCTCGCTTGTCTCTCTCGCGTTCCCGATATTCCGGCGTCTCTCTCTCTCTCTCTTTGTTCGGCCCGCGCTAATGACGGGTTTCGTGTATAGCCGCCGATCTATTTAGAGGGCAAATTAACTCGGCTGAACTCTCGGCAGTGCTAATGAAAAGCGTTTCTGCTCGTTCTGCCCGGCCTCATTGTGCTACCATGTTGCTGGCTCGTGTTCGCCGCGTTTATTCCCTTCGACGTGCCGCAACTTTCTTCCGAGGATCCGACACGGCGGTCTCGCCCTTTCGCGTTCTTCCACGTCCCGCGATTCAAAGCGGATATCACCGGGTTGTACCGGGCTGAACCATCTTTGGGAGAAATTAGTTCTTTGCTAGGCCGCTAATCTCTATCGCTATCTTTACTTGAACGAAGCAACTCCTTTTCATTAATCCTTGAATGGCGAAACTTAGATTCACGTTAATTCAGAGTTACAAACTCTACGTATAAATTTTACTTGTTTAGCAATCTCTATGCAAAGTACACCAGATCTTAAAAATCACCTATATGAAATTTTTAGGAAACAGGTATTCGACAAAATTAAAAGGAATTACATACAAAAATATCGTAATGAAGGACCGGATCTTGAGTGGCAAAAATTTCCAAGTCCAGTAGATCGTCATATTCAAACCTCAATTTCTAGAATCAGAATTGGGCACTCAGAAATAACCCATTCATTTTTGTTAAATAAAGAAGAAAACACGATCTGCGATATATGTAAAGCACCAGTTAACATGAATCATCTAATAATAGAATGTAGAAAATATGAGAATGAAAGGAAAACTGCTAAGTTGCCTGGATCCTTACCCATTCTGTTAGGTTCTGAGGAGTATATCGCCGGTCTTGCCCAGTAAGTATATCAAAGATACAAATATGTACAAAATATTGTAAGAAAATATACCGTGTTGCTAATGACCTTTAATGTTGAAGCAACATTAAAGAAATAAAAAAAAAACTTTCGTGTAATTTGAATATTCTTATTGGAAATTCATAATTAAATTTTCAGAAAGTCTTGTTTTGGATCATTCAAAGTTTGTACACGGTGCAACTTCGTGAACTGAACAAATTGCTTCAAGGAGCGATTCTACAGTTACCTGGTAATAAATACATCCACGATGTGTTGAGTGTCCCCGGAATGGTATACGCGTGTACATGAATAGATTGGTAAATAAGAATGAAAAAGTTTGCGGGGAACTCTAGTAGCAATACACGACCGTTGTGGGTGAACCGAAAAAGATGGCGAAACCGGTTACACCGCTGAAACCGGAAAGATTTCTTCTGTCTCCTGTGCTTCAAACGAAAGAAATGGGACGAGGTACTTCTGCAACTGATACGGTAACCTGAAGTGAGCTCTTGCGAATCACTTTTATGATAATTGAATTATGCCACGGCTGCTGGGAACGCGACTACGCGCCTTGTCGCGGACATTATCTTGAAAGTGATGTCATTCGAAATACGTTGTTATTTTCTCACTTTTTCAATTGTCTTTATTCTTATGTTGATTCTGTTTTTATTCGAGGCCTCTAACCCCGAGTGAACAAGGTTGGAGAAGAACGGAGAACTGTTTGTTTTGCTTTCTCTCCGTGTAGAGGGCGTCATAATGCCCCACAGCTAGGGATGGGATCGAGTTCAATATCTACTCACGAATCCGAGTCGATTTCAATAACCAAGTTTCATTTCATGGGTTTCGATGACTACTTAAAAGCAATAAGGTTTCAATGATTATATTTGAAAAGTATTCATTTTATACAAACCGATATTGAACCTCGGAATGAGTACTTACAAGTTTCGAAAAGATACAGAAGTACTTCGATGTTGAAAGGAGTCGAATCATTCACAAGTAGTACTCGTATCTTGGAAATAAGAACTGCATAATAGGTTTCAAACACTTTCTTGATTAAATTCGTAACTATTTAAGAATAATATTTCATTTACAATACTTGCTTTTGTCCTATTTCTTTTTTTATCCACGATATTTCCTGCTTTTGAAACACTCTTTCTGACGGTACAGAACTGGCTATTATACAAAGATAATCACGTGCAATTTTTGATAGAATGGGATACTTCATTGAATTTTCACGCCAAAACAATAACGGGTCTCTTCTGCGTTCTAAATATTGTGATTTTAAATGATTTCCCGCTTCTAACACAGCAGACGATGAAAAAATAATGATTAGAAAAATCAGCGAATTTCCGGTACAAGATTCGAGTATACAGGGTGGTCCGTTTAAATGAGGCCACCTAAATATCTCTTCAGGTTATTGTGATGCAAAAAATATTTGTTACGTATGTAATGTGCATGGTATCAGTGGACCAAATATCTGGCACGAATATTTTTTTCCGAAAGTCATTTTTTTCAGAGTTATTAAGGACCTCGATGTTTTTTGATATATAACTATATTTCTTTTTATTGCATCGTGTAACTGATCGAAAAATACATTCAGATATTTATAAAAACATGACCTTGAAATGATCTTGATCTTCGAAAATTAAAGTTTTACCTTCAGGTCAAGGTCAATGCCATGTTATTATGAATATCTGAATGTATTTTTCGCTGAGTTACACGATGAAATAAAAAAATGTAGTTATGTATCAAAAAACATCGATGTCCTTGATAAATAAAAAAAAAATGACCTTCGGAAAAAATATTCGTGCCAGATATTTGGTCCATTGACACCATTTAGGTGGCTATAATTAAACGGACCGTCCTGTATACTTGCAAGTATTATTTCCGTTTACCAAAGTACTTGTAAAAGGTTCGAAACTGTCTGGCATAGGTTCGAGTATACTTAGGAGTAGTATTTCTGTTTTTCGAAGTACTTACAGAGAGTTCGAATTCAATCAATCAAAGAACCTGATTGCGAGGAACTTGATCCCATCCCTACTCACAGGGCAACTGTGCAGTCGTTTATATCAGCAATAGCTTTCGTAGTCACGTTGTTTCATTAAATACGCGATGTTGTAAATCATTAATTCTTCGGATATCATGTCATTAAATAAATTTGATTTTCCTGCGCTGCTAGTGATCGCGTTGAAGCCTTTCAGCGACTTTTGGTTCGAGTTTTCCCGGAATGTGAATGGTTTACGGCAACGCCAATTTCCCCAACGTTTTATGGTAATCGATGTCTGATTTATCCCGCTTGTTGTCTGTCGATCGCGATATTTTGTCGCCGCTTGCTTGTCGCTGGAAAGTAAAAGGTCACGGCACGTTGCGCCGGCCACTTTCCGCGACGATGTATCGGCGGCCCGAATAAATCGATAACCGCGCAATTAAAGCCCTAATAACATAATTTACAGCGTCGCGATGCGCCGCGCGATATGAGTTATCGATCGTCCCCACGGCATGAGTTATTACGTGAATAATTATCGGAATCGCCGGAGTCGAAGAATTCCGGCGCGATCGTTCCCGGAGAAAGCTCCGCATGTAAATCCCGTGACGGTCGTTCCGTGACTCCAATTTCGAGTTAGGTATTAAATATTTATTAATGATCAATCAAGGCCCCGGTGGCTACCGGCAGCCCCCCCTGTTGAAGGCTTACGCAACACGCCTTTAATTGTCCGAAGCCTAAATTACCGTTGCCCGTGGGAAGCTGCGAGTTCAACCATAAATCGTTAATCCACCGGCACCTTACTTATTTTTTAATCCGATCGATCTCCGGGGCCGTTCCGTTCGGGGTAGCGCGATTACGATGCGCACAACAGGTGTTCCGAGTTTCGCAACACGGGAAGAATATTCCGAAAGGATTGTAAACAGGTCGTTTCAATTACTTGCGCCCCGCGGACGTTAAATTATTGCCGCGGATTCGGACGAACGTGATAGATGCGTCAAACACACGAACAAAACGATACCTGGAGTCGAGAGGTACGTTAACAGGTGCGCGAGGTAATCACCGCTAATTGGGCAAGGAGCAGCCTGGGAGAAATCCGACGCTGCAAATCGAATTACGGTAAAACCTCGTTTATCCGGATACGTCGGGGTACTAGGTCGTTCGGATAACAGAGGATTTAAGTTTGTTGTTTTCATAAATGTGTGCGACTGCCCGGTTTTTCTTCTTCCTTTCACGAACGTATTTGTGACACTTTTCTTATTACAATGACGCTAAACACGAAATAATTTGAACTGTACTTAGTGGTTTATTAGGCTGTTGCATATGAAATGTCCGATTTTAGAATGCGACTCTTATAAAACGTTTCGATCAAGAAATGCTGTTACAATCTACAAGTTCATTATATAAAACTTTGAGGTACAATGCTAATATTAACACTAAACGTACCATGACCGGTCAAATAACCAGTTTTAGATTTTTTTTATTTCACAATTAATGAAATTATAAAGATGCTTTAAAAAAAATTATTTAACAAATATCTTTATTAGAGCACATATTATATCTAATTAGATTAATTCTTGTCATTTTTATAAGGGAACCGCGTGCCTGTTGCTTTTATAACTGGGCACGTTTAGTGTTAATATCCTATGTTCAATTTCAATTTAGATGTGTAATTTTACTATTAATAAAGTTCATTTTAACGTTAACCAACGCGACTGTCGTGTATTCCGTTTCTATGTCTGGAAAAATAACTTTTATGTGATTTTAGGTGAAAATGTGGACATTAATTAACTTACTAGTCGTTGATGGTAAAAAAGAACTACAAAATCAAGATTAATCTTGTAAATGAAAAAGTAATATCTTATTTTTACCGTAATACAATCAAGAAACTTGGAAGCAGATATGGAATAAATTGGGTACAAAATTGCTTTTGTTTAATGTCGTTGCCAAAAATCGGACATTTCATATGCAACAACCTAATAATTCTCACCTGGACAGCTGGTGCTCCGAGATTCGATGACGTCGAATCGGCTACCCCTTTCTGCCGTCCAGACCTGTTCTACGCGATGACGTAGCCAACGCGTGTCCTATCCGGACCTGTCCGGAACGGATTATTCCCCGGATCAAGTCGTTTCCTAGCCCAGAGAGCTTTTCCTTGGAGCTTCTCAGAAAGTCAGGTTTTTAAAGGGCTCCTCGAGAATTCTAGTGAAAAGGGTCCCTAGAACTTCAAAATCGTCGAAGTTTTAACGATTCCGTTGAGCCAGTGCTTCAAACTTCGAGAGTGCCTTCGGAAAATCTGTTGCCATAGCTGTGACCATAATGAAGTCAAAATAACTTTGCCTTTTCATTTTATAATCTGTGGGAGATTGAACGAGGAAGGAAAATTGATAGTTGACCTCGCGATGCTGATATTATTTTAATTTCTGATTTTTGAAGTAAAATATGGAATGTTCTTCTTTTTAAATATCTGAAAATATCTTTTATTATTATTATTTATTTAAAATGCTTTAAACCAAGTATGGTTTATGTAGCATAAACAATACATGACCATATTGACATATTACATATTAATTCTCTTAACAATACATAATAGTACATAATAGTAACCTAACTTACAACTAGTTTATATGGCTTCTACTTGGTAAACTTAATGAGATTAGATTTTAATTGCACATCGTTTAATAAAAAAATATCTTTTATTTTCCCCTTTCTCTAAAAATTTATGTACACCATCAAAACAAAACGCAATACCAAGCGCAAAGGTCCAATAATAAGGTATTTCTTTCGCAGTCTCACGATAAAAAATTGCCGAGCTAAAATACCGTGTTCCAGACGGGAATAGCCCTTTGAGGAAACGAGGCGCGCGGTCTGTTTGCTTTCAAAATGAGTTTTCCTCGTCGTTATTTATACAATCGCCGGGATTACCGCGTGGGGAACGCTGTGTGACAGGGCGGCAGTCTAAGAAACGAGATCGAGAGAGACAGAGAACGAAAGTGTGGAATCGGTAGTAATTACAAGAAAGCTGTATCACACGAGGGTCATTAGCGAGCTTCCTACGCGTACGTTAGTCGTCATTAAGGTTTATTGGCTCGGAATTAATGCCGGCTCTGCTCGCGAATAGATCCTTGACGGAACGGCAGTTTGCGTCTCCGCTCTCCCGGCGTTGGAGGAATTAATCCCCGATATCTATTCGTACGATTTGCTGCTTTGCCGTTCCGTGAATTCTAGCCTAACCGACGTAGAACGCCGAGGCATCCTGCGATCGGTTAGAGGATTTGTGGGAATATTTTCGGCGAGGACGCAATGGGGGAATCGGATCAAGATTAAATCGATTTTATTAATTCCAGAATCTGCAGTTAAATATTTTATGATAATACTGAAGGTATTGCGTGCCATCTGCAACATCGTCTTTTGCAGTTAATCCTGCAAAAACAGTCCGGAATATTGAAAAAATAATGACGTCGCGTATGCCCACCGATAATTTATGAAAAAAATTCGGGAAATGCGAGAAAGCTGCGATTTCTTTTGAAAATAAGAATGCGTTTTGCCCATCCAAGCACGATATTGCCAGCCGCGTTTTCGCCGCGCAATCTGTTGCAGAATGTTTGCGATTCCCGCGTCACTTTCGATCTCGTCGTTTCGTGGATTCCCGAATCAACTCGCCGGGCGGGCCTGTCGTGTTCGTGTCGTTTCAATGAAACGGCCAATTGCGTAAGAGGAATCCTGCGTAAGCGATGTGCATAGGATGCGCGCGGCGGCTCGCAATTATCAGCGGGCGAATTGCAAATGCGAGGCATCGCATTCCTTGCGTATCGTAGGTAGCGGTTACACCTTGCCTCGCGCCGCGCGCTTCTATCTCGGCTGGAAAATGACTTATTAAATTCCTGTCTGCAGATACGCGGACGCGGCATCCGGCGGTGTACGTGTCCGACGATAATTAAAATCGGCTACTTAGCGCGCGATTGTCTCGATCGAATGAATACCGCGGCAAAATGCGAGCGGGCATGCCGCCATCAACAAGCGTGGTGCATGCATTAACGCCAGCTTCGATATTCGTTATCGGCGGAATTATTCTGCGGTTGTTATTAGTAGTCGATCGTTGATTTCCTGAATGCGTTTACCACACGCGATGCAGATTCCCACCACCAATGCCTTGCAACCTGACAGCACGGTAATTAACACCCAGACCGAACTTAATAAATTATTTGCGCTACAGTCTGGAAAGCGGCGAATCTTTATGAGCCTGTGGAATACCTAGATAGACGTTCTTTTCTTATTACTTTCAATCTTGGCATTTATTTCTTCTAATTTGCTTTTAATTTAATCGAGTTTTGTAATATTTCGTGTTATTTTCGTGTTAGTTGGATCTTTATTCTTAATTTAATTAATTGCTTGCCTTCCAGTTTACTTTTAATTTAATTGCTGTAACTCTACATTTTGCAGTATCTTGTATTTTTGTGTTCTTTTTATTTAGTGATTACGATATGGTTAGATGTTTATTTACACTGTTCTTACTTGTTTATTCACACTGTCTTAATTGTTAATTTTACTGTTTACTTCTTCCAAACTGCTTTCAATTCGATGACTGAGAATGTATAGTGTATAGTCTGCAAGCTTTCACAGTCATTTACTTTCTTTGTGTATACACTATATTGGTCATAATTAGACTGTGGATTTTATGTATTCTAAAAAATGTTCAAGTATTCTGAAGCTACTGTTGTGTTATTTCGAACCTATCAAAATTATTCAGACAGAAAATACCTTTTCATTTAATTAAAAAATCCAAATTGAAGAATGCTTGCTATTCGCCGCGAATATAATTGAAATCGGTTGAATGCTAAAGTCCGGCCCGCAACTTCCTAACTCAGCCTTTTCAATTCCTCGGCGGTTCCATTGATAAATCAGCCCGGGGACCAGCGGCGTAATCGAAGAATTGTGATTCTACATTGTATCAACTCGCCGCGGCCGGTCGCAGATTTACTGTACGCCGTCGTCGGAGAGTTTATTGCGGACGTGTCCCGTAAATCCGCGAACGCGAAGACTTCTATAATAAGACCGTTCACACCCACCGAAACGCAAGAATAAAAGCGCGCGACCGCATCGGGCCGGAGCGATGCAGTGCGCGACGGGCATAAAAGGAACAACAATTATTCAGCGTTGCCGCGAGGAAGTCACCCACCAGGACCTCATGCTGAGACGATCACGTTCCACGGACCGGTCCACAACCATACTCGTTGTTGTGTACCGTGGAACCACCGTAACGACGACGAATCTCGCCGGGCGGACGTTGATAAATCTGAAATAAAAATGCGAGCACGTTTCGCTCACCATAATTTTTCTAATGAAAGTAGTTGTCCGGAAAGTTCGTGCCGTTCTCGAAGGAAAATTGAAACGCTGCACATTTAAATCTTGGTATACATTTATTAAATTATGTAGTTTCTCCCCATCTTTCAGGCAACTTGAAAGTTGTGTCCTTCCAGAACGTCTCAGGTTTTTCAGCGAAAAACTTTTCTATATGATTTTTAGTCTCGATCAAAGAGTTGAAGAGTTGAACCAGGTGTAAATCTGAGTGCTCGAGGTCTGGTAAATATAGTGGATGGGGTAGAACATCCCAACCGAGGTTCAACCACTTTTGCCGAGTTGATAAGACACATGAGGCCACGATTCATCCGATTTGTCTCCGTTAAATCGTGGGGAACCCGTACATCAAAGCGGTTTGTGTAGCCAATTTTCACAAAATGCTCGTGAATGGTGGACTTTGATATTTCTAACATTTCTGCTAATTCACGGGTCGTACAGCGTGGGTTATTCTCGATCAGTGTTCTAATCTGATATCATCTGTGGTGGAAGGCCTACCCGGGCGTTCTTGGTCTTCAAGGTTGAAATCACCAGCTTTAAACCTAGCAAACCACTTCCGCACAGTTCTTTCAGCTACAGTACTTTCGCCATTAACAGCACATATCTTGTTTGGCGCTTGTGTGGAATTTTTTCCTTTCCGGTAAAAGATTAAATGCCTATAATGCACTTTGTTTGCTTCCATATTCAAAGGCGTATAAAACTGACAAAAATAAACGTATCGTAACCAACATTTTTTCCAAATATGCCTGAAGTACAGTCTTTTAGAATATGTATGCATGTCATTTGTTTTCAATCATTTTGATATATTCAGACCTGTCCTTATACCACCTATCGAAAATCGACACGAACTTTCCGGACAACCATATAGATCATCCCTAGACTGCGGATTTTATGTTATGCATGATTTGGTACGTAGAATTTAAAGCAGTGGATATATTTAAACAATTTAAGAACATCAACGTATTAGTGTTTCGCTTTACTAAGATAGTTAAAAGAAGAAAGACATTTTTATTTAGCTCCTGTGTTTTGGGATCGACGCAGACATTTTCTATTTTGCATAAAGATCCGCAGTCTGATCACCACAGACTAATTATTATCAAGGCACGAAAGATCGAGAACAATTCTAAGTGGTACAGACGACACAGATTGGTACCTCATAATAGGGAATATTAAATTGTTTCCTAATTGAAACGAGACACCGCGGGTCAGTCAGCAAGCAAGAAGCAATAGTCTCTTTACGATTCGTCGTTTAAACTCAATTTCAGTAAAATGAGAATGTATTCGAAACGGCCGGACGATATCCCGTGACGTCATTTTACGAGTGACTCAACGACGCCCTCCACCAAAGTTACATGTGTTTTGCAATGCGAGTGTCGGACATTATTCTACGGCCGCGTTTATTGCTGGCCCCGCGATGTCTGCCGAGACCATATATTGCCGCGTCTATCTCTAGGGAGCCATCAAGTTGTTACTCGTTCGTGCCATTCACGGTGTTAACTTGCAAATCTATGCCCGGGCAATATTTTTTTCACGCCCGGCTGCCTGAAATTTTAAGTGAAACTGATTAAAACTCGACCGAGAACCAGATAGACGCTCGACGGCGAGAAACGCTCGAGAATTATATGCCCTGAATTCTTTATTGCTTTATCTGATCCATTTTGTATTTTCCTCGACGTTACCGCGAAGAACTCGGCGCGTCGACTGCGATGAAAATCCCGATACGGTTAAAATATTTTCATCTAACTTTCCGATGACAGTTTTACGGGCTTTATCAGCTCCGGGATTAACAGGCTACTTTTCTTCAACAATGTTCCGAGGAATGAGCTGTCTTAATCTGATCGAATTTTTCGGTTAGAATTCTGCAGATTTTATTATCAGATGATTGGATATGTTCGTGCCCGATTTGAAAATAAAATTGAATGATTAATTTTTAAAGAATACAGCTTTATTAATCGATTGTATAGTCACCGTTCTTTTCCAATTCAATAAAAATTCGATTAAATCTAAAGCAAAGAATGGTGACTATACAGGGTGAGTCAGCTAACGTTGCCACCTCAAATATCTTTGTTGTTTTTAAAGGTACGTTAAATGTCTGAAGGACAAAGTTGAATGGTAAAATGGGGCTCATACAATACCAAAAAAATGTTTGTTTCTATGTAATTTTATGTAGAGATATGAAGATCACCTTCATTTTTTTAATGCAATGAGGTATTTTTTAATACATCAATCGATACAGTTGGACATTCGTTATAAATAGACTGCGGACTTTATGTATTTATGACAAAAATGGATACGTACAATTTGAAGCGGTGGACATATTAAAAATATTTAAGTACATCAACGTATATTAGTTTCAGCTTAATAGGATAATTATAAAAGAAGCATACAATTTTTATTTGGGTCCTGTGTCCAGCAATCAATGCAAACATTTTTTATTTTGTATAGAGATCCGCAGTCTAGTTATAAAAAAGTACTAACCTATGTATGTCGAAAAGTTAGTAGTTCAGGAGATATTTCAATTTAAATAGTTCTGAAACATCATTACTGTCGTATTAAGACACGTTATATATATACACTAGTAAATAAACGGTAATGCTGTTTCAGAATTATTTAAATTGAAATATCTCCTGAACTACCAACTTGTCCACATACATAGGTTAGTACCTTTTTACATACAACGAATCCAGCTGCATCAATTGATGTATTAAAAAATACCTCATTCCATTTAAAAAAATGAAGATGACCTTCACATCTCAAAAAAAAATTACATAAAAACAAAAATCTTTTTGGTATCGTATGAGCCCCATTTTACCATTGAACTTTGTCCTTCAGACATTTGACGTATTTTTAAAAACAACAAAGATGTTTGAGGAGGCAACGTTATTAACTTGATTAATAAAGCTGTATTCTTTAAAATGTAATCATTGAATTTTATTTTTAAATCGGGCACGAACTTATGCAATCTTCTAATAGCCCCAGGATCAACTGAATTCATGACTGAAGACACAAAATGGAGTTACAAAAATGTGCACAGACCGAAAGGATCAACTGCACTCCTCTTCTGGAACAATTCCGTGGCGTGTAGAGTCGGATCAGGTCTCGAAAGCAGAGCATCGGCGATATAAACCGATAGGAAAATGCCTAATAGACATATCACCGGCAATCTGTTTAGACACGTCGCCCGCTATCGAGTTTGCAGTGCCAGATTGTTTGGCTAACAGGTTCGGTTGACACTTCGATAGAAGGTATGCGAGCATCCTCATGCGCAGCAGGTGTTCCCCCCGTGAGTTTATGAAGTCACTTCGGTGCCCGAGCACGCAGTAACCAAGCATGACAAATGGTTAGTGTACATTGGCTGCGGGTAGGCTCTGCTCTAGCGTACCGGCCAGCTTACGTGTCTTGAAAATGGCTGTTCTGCTAATTCATTGTGAGCTTTGCACAGCGCGGCCGCAATTTTAATTAGTCGGGGACGCGTGTTCGTGCCGGTTATGCTGTAATCAGAGAATCGATGGGATTTCAAACGTTGCCGACTACTTTTGCATCGTAATCGAGCCGGTTGCTGGCAAAAGAAGATCGATGAGCGTCGTTTAACCGATCGGCTAGGTCGCTAAATAATTCTAAACCTTCAATTTCATTATTGTTTGAGTAGCTAGTATCCTTTCTTCTACATTAAACATCATTGGCGATTGGTAGACTGCGCATCTTAATGCATTTGTATTTGAAAATTGCTGGAACATTTTAATAATTGAAGATGTCAATATATGATTTCTCCTCTGTTAAAATTATTAAGGGAAGAAATAACATCCAATTTGATTTCTATTTCTTGCAATCGACGCAGGCAATTTTTATTTTGCATAAAGACTATTATTATTATTATTATTTATTTTAGACGGATTTATTTTAGAAAACAATAAAAAATAAGAGACTACTCGTATAACAACATAGAAGGGACATGCATAAAAACTAATGGTACAAACTATATGGTATTGTCATCATCCTATAATCCTGCGCAATTGTTTTTTGAAACTGTGTAAAGACTCAATAAAAAAATCAATACGATTATAGATAGTGCTAGAGTCTGCAAAAATGCGATTTATTGGATTAATTAATCCATAAGTAGATCTGGCTTTAAGTGTTTGAAATCCTGCTCTAGTTTTCAATATACGTTCAGGTACAGGGTGTATAAAAAGTCATGGTCATCCGTCCTAGGGGTGAATCACCAGGCAAACGAAATTTAAAGGGACATTCGTCGCTGGTTTCGTTTGCCTGGAGGCACGCACACGATGATGTTCTGTCTTATCGACACGGACGTGTGGACTGTAGTAGTAGGCTTTTGTCTATACGTATAGTTCCACACAATCAAATTTTGAAAAACTTTAACAGCTTATATCTCAATAACTATTTGTTTGCGACGTATGGCTCCTTTCAAACTTTTTCTCTTCTCGATGAGTAAAAGGCGTTGATGTAAAAAAAAAACTTTAACAACAATTTTCTTTGTTATAAACAATTTTGCGGCAAGTTTCTCTTACAAATGTCTACCGATCCAGAGGTGTAGATTCACCCCTAGGACGGATGACCATTACTTTTTATACACCCTGTACATAGAAATTGATTTGCGTAAGTAGAGAGAGGCAATCAATATGATTATTAATTAAATTAAAAGTAAAGCTCTGGTCGGATACTCTTCTTCAAGCAAACAATTTTTCTAGGTTCATTGTGATTCGCAGTCTAGTGATTGGACTGCGAATTGTATGCATTTATGGGGAAAAAGTGGAAGAATTGTGCCCCGTGTAAAAGAATTCATTTTCATGCGAACGATTGCGGTCAACGGGATCTTTTCAGAGTTTCGAAGATGCAGAAGTACGACGTGGTTCGTTGAAGAGAGTTTTATGGTTCTTTTGGGCCCGTGGTATAATTTATCGAACGTTCTCGCCAAGTCGTGCGAGATACTTGTCCATTACACCGAGCCGCCGGTTATTTTTCTATATCGCGTTTCAACTTCAACGTTTCGCTGATGCCTGTTGTTCCCGGTTTATTGTCCCCGCTGATACAGCGTATCGTTCGAGCAACCGGTCCTTGTTACGTGTAATTGGAAACTCGAGAACCACTTGCACACGCAGCCCGAAATGATTAACAGATAGCAGACCGCTGACCCTGTGCAAGCCTAGAAACACGATGAGGATATTTATCGGTATACATACTACTTGTCGTACCCTGTTTAACAGTTAGTCTCTTTCTCTAGCTGTCCGGCGCGTTCCACGTTTTCAACGGGAAACCAATCGGCTGCCAGAACCCACCTCTAATTATAGAAAATAATCGTTCTAATCGTTCCGACCGAGATACGGCGGGACAACTTATTTGGATGAGTGTCGCGTTCACCTATAAAGATCTAATAGAACAATTTGTCGAGCGTGCTTCCAATTATCGAGACCTGTCCGCGTCTGTTTAGGGCAAGGAACTTCTCGGCTACTGTAATTAAAACCCGTGTTCTTCTGCGCGCTAAGAAACCAACATTGTTCCCAGACTGCGATTTTATAGCGCCAGCCTGTTTTACGTTCCTGCTGCAAGACGGTTCTCTATGAAAAATTCATCGTTGCGCAAGGCGAGAGTGTTATGAGCCGAGAGAAAGAACCGTGGGTACAAAATAATCAGAGGAAAGAGTATTCGATCCATGGGCAGCAGATTTTTAAGCATGATTTTAGATGTGGATATACATAGAACTTTTTGTTTACTAATATCTTCATTAAACTCTTCCAATCAAATATAGCCAACAAATTGCTCAACACTCCAAGGTTCTAATTTTCTAAAAATTACTAGAGGTGTGTGCGGGACCGGGAAGGGATTCCCGAAAATGTTCAGGTTCCCCGAAAATTTTCGGGTTTCCCGTGAATTTTTTCGGGATCTCTGATACTGTACGGAATCTTTTAATATTGTTTTTTAGTCTTTATCTATGCTGCAAGAGTCTTCTATATAGTTTCGGTTCTACAATATTTCGGAAAACGAAGTTATATAAAAGACTCTATACCCGAAAATTTTCGGGAAACCCGAACATTTTGGGAATACCCGAACATTTTCTAAAAATTACACTTGTATTGTTTCTGAACTGCTTGATGCTGAGTCTTGATGTGGGACCTTCTTACGTGGTTTGGCGACTTGAAACTTTTGCGTCAATTTGCTAAACGCCGGCCGATCGGCACCGCGATCGGAATCAGGGTTTAAAGGTTTAGTTCTTTATCGGGTTTATCAGTTACCCGTTACTTTCCTGATTGCGTCATGCATCGCGAGTCCTTCGCGCGGGTCCACATGGACACCCACGTGGTTCGGATAAAATTGCCGGTGTAGCGCGGGGCTGCGTATCGCGCATACCACTCGCTACGAGTCGGATTACTCGAGAGCCAAGTTAATTACGATAACGGGATGTGGGTGTAATAAATATTGGCTCGCGCGCCCGCGAAATCAGCCGGATTTCGCTGGAAAAATCGCGCCGGCTTGCATAACTCTGCTAGGGTGTCTCTCGGACACCAGCTTATTAACCAACGGCTTATTAACGAACGAAAATTAAATCGCCAGCGCAGTTTCTCGCGGAGAGATTGACTTTAACCACCTTTTTCTCGATTCCAGAAGATTCAACATTTTTTAATTGCGACTCTCCACGCATTTTATTGTGTTCTTCCGGAGACGAATGAATGTACGAATTATTTAAGTACTGCTTTGTGGGCTCCGTTTCGTTAATTCTTTGTAGAATAATCCGTAAATGCTACTTTCTTCTGAGATGCTGAAGTTCGAATTTTCGTCCGCAGAATCTGCATATTCGAGTCTAAACTTCGCCCCGTTCGATTTCTCGTTGCTTTGCTCGCGCAAGGTCTTATTTAAAGCGTGTTCTCTCGGAAACCTTGGATACCGTATATGTATGAAATCGTATGTGCTCGACGTTCGTGCGTCTTCGACGGATTTGTGGCGGAGTATATGTTATTCCACCCACGTTTCCCCAGAAAGTGTGTTACTTTGACGAAAGAACGTTGAGGTCTTAGTCGAGCGGCGTCATTTTCCTTTGGTACATTTTCCCACAGATATAGACAGATATAAATTCGCCGATAAACATTAAACGATCAGAGAAACCGATTATTAACGGAACTTCCTCGTCTGATCATGTGTAGATACGCAGAAAAGATAAAACCGTCCGAAGACCACTGCGGCAATAACTGTAATCAACTCCAACAACGTTTTAATTTTGCTCGACATTTATTGGGACATTTAATCGAGTAGCCAGATATCTGTTTCATCGAGTGGGTCGACAAGAATCTCGGGAGAAACACCCGCTATATAATTATAATCAAGAGTTTTACAGGATTTTATTCGCTCGTAACTGGTGGCCGTTCTGTAATAAAATTCTGTAATCTATTCAGAATAAAATTAACACCTGGGTGGAGTCAATTAAGACGGTAGAAGCAGGGTGATCAGGCCGACGCGGTGGGAAATCAAGACTGGGTAATAAAAAAATAATTTTCTAATTGCTAAGACATGGAAACAAAATTGGGGACAAATCCCAAAAAGTGAGGGCAAAGATCAGCGGGCTGAAAGGGATCAAATTAGGCGGCGTCGGAGTAGCTAAGGAGGCTTGTGGGTTTCGAGGTGAGTGGGGTGAGGGGAAGTCGGCTGGGAATCGTGGTGGACGTCGAAAGCGGCCACCGGATCACCGAGGAGGAATCAACTTTTATTGCCGCTGTACAACTCGAACAATTTCGTCTGGCTAGAACATCTATCACAATTGGACGACGATAGAGTAGATTGTGACGGTAGGGAGTGTGCACGGTCTGGCGGACCGAGATATAGGTGGGCGTTCTGCCGGATATGGTTCGCCGGAAGTAGGGAGACCCTTGCCACCGACACGCTCGGTGCTCCTCGACTACGGCAGGGACGTGATTCGCGGTGTGATTCGTTGCTACGCCGAATCGGTCTGCCGTCATTTCGATGCTCTCTATACAGAGATAAAAGTTATCTGCGTTGCGCAAGCTGCGAGACAGCTTTCTTCCTGCTCGAGTTCGTGAACCCGCAAACAGTAAACAGAGAACCTACTCGAAAAAAAACGGACGCGCGATGCGGAATGCGGTAATGCCTCGATATGTTAAATTGCCCTTCTATCTTTTTCTTCAGATAAAATTGCTAGAATCTTTTCTTAAAACAGGTTTTAAAGTCTCGTGAGATTTATTCCTGGCTCTTTCTGATCTTTCCTATCTCCAGGGAGCCATCAAGCTGTTACTCGGTCAGGCCATTCACGGTGTTGACTTGCAAATCTGTGCTCGGGTAATATTTTTTAACGCCTCGCTGCCTGAAATTTTAAGTGAAACTGATTAAAATTCGAGCAGGATGTGCTTGAACGCAACAAACAGCTGGGGTTTCCATTTTTTCCTTCTTCAGCATTAATCATTTCGATCAAATTGCTTTACGCCGCGGTTAATGTTCGGAAAATATGCTGTTTAAAAAGTGTTTTATACAGGGTGAGTCGCCTAACGTTGCCACCTCAAATATATTTGTTGTTTTTAAAGATGAGGTCTACAAATGAGGGGCTTCGAAAATTAGTGAGTGATTTACGAGTACACTGCGAATTTTTAATGGTTAATGGAAAATAATAATGTTCTGTGTTTGTTATAAGGACTAGGCGCTACTTAGAAAGTTTATACGTGCATGGGTAATTACAGTCACTGAATTCCTAACGAAAGGGACTATCATTGCAGGTGTTTGAAAAAGGGTGTTTCCATTTAAAAAAATGAAGACCTTGATATATTCTAAAAAAATCACATAAAAACAAAAATATTTATTTATTAAACAACAAAGTTATTTGAGGTGGCAACGTTAGGTGACTCGCCCTGTACACTAACGTAATAATTAGTTTCTGTAAAACGTACGATGTATTTTCTGTCTGTGTTACAAAAAGTACTTCTTTGAACGTAACACGAGTTGATTTAAATTATAGAGCACAGATGGGCGAAGTGCTATCATAAACATTACTCGAGAGCGTGAACGTTGGCATGTAAAATAACGGGCGTGATAAAAAGCAACAGCTTATTTACAAACATCTCGCGTTAATGACATCGCGTATGCCCACCGATAATTTATGGACCATAAATTTCGTTTCGGATTCCGAAAATGGCAGGATGAATATGTATCGTACGAGGCCCCGTATAATGTATTCGGCCAGGATTTATGCGTTCAAAGATTAATCTGGAAGCGATTTGTCCGTGCTGTTGCCAATTTTAAGGAATGTAACCAGACTGTCTAGATCCCACTTCTTCCTCATAGATTTCTCCTTTCAGTTGTCGTACGTTTCGTGACGCAAACCGCTCGGCACGCGTGCCCCGGGAACGATGAAAAATGTTGCAGTGTCAGCTTATCAGCGATCGTCGGAAGCTTCGAGACGGGCTCCGAAACGTTTCGAGAAACGAGGATGATCAACAACTGCAGCCATTTTATACGTTTTTTAGTTCTGGTATGTTTTGTTAAATACATATATGGCTCGTTTATAAACATTTATAATTCCATCCGCTGCTTGAACAATTAATTCTTTGAAGGTTTCGAGTACGTTTTCGAAAATACGAAACGATTCGGTCCGAGAATAAACCTCGGGATGGCACCACCTATCGGAGGTGACAGGAAACGGTTGTCTGTCGCGTTTCGGCTGTATTTCCCGCGTCGTCCCCGGGAAACGTCACATTAGATATCGTTTCGTCGTCGTAAAAGTCCGTCGACGACGTCGGAACCCGTCGCCGGTGCATGGTGCACGCCGCGCCGTTGTCGCATGTGCAACGCCGGCGCATACGCGTGTGCGTATTCCACGTACGTTGCCTCGCGGAACTCTCACATCTCGGGTGTACGTACGCGGACGACGACGACGATTGCAGCGCGTGCAACAAACTGCGCAGTGTGCAGCGACTGCAGGCACGCCCTTCTCCTGTGTCGCACGATACGTCGCGTGGTTCGCCTACATACCGGGTGTCGCCGTTTCCTTAGAAAGTCCTTTTCCCTACGTTTCACTTTTTGCCCGATGCTGAGGCGAATTGCTCGATAATGGGCTCGCTCGGTGTTCGCCACGGTTGCGGGGAAACACATGCCATTATGGATTCGTGGAAACGAATAAGTGGACAGACCAGATTACAATGGTGGTAACCGGGCCCGATTGAAATGTAACCGAGTTACCCGTGTCGCGCCGATTTGCTCGCGGAAACCTCATGGTGTTGCGCGTATGGCTGCCCTTTCGATTTCTGCGTTCTGTAGCTCGCTGGTCGTTTCCCTCGCGAATTTATTGCGATTCCCGTCCAGGAACCGACTAATCTCTTCCGCTGTCCCTACAATATTTTCTGCCAGTCTTTCTGCATAAGTGGAATTTTGCTTTTTAGACGAAGAAGCTGATAGTAATTGGTTATCATTGGTTTTTAGGGATACTGGCAGAGTTGGGCAAGTGTTTTATGTAAATAAACCTTTTGCCCAACACTGGTTACTAGACTCGAAAACTAAGCGTGAAATGAACAATTTTTATCCTCCTTTTCGACTCACCTTTGCGCGTAGAATTGGTTCTTTTTTCGATTGCACGTTACGTGGGACACCGTGTAGAATAATTTGGTTGAAGAGAATATTGCAGAGGTCAGAGGCGGGACGAGTGCAGGGTGGAACTCACAGTTGTTCGAGCCGGTGTACGCTGGTTGCCGATATCTCGTTGGTTCGCATGTGGAGCGAACGGTATCGCCTTAAGGTTAACGCAATCGCTGATAGGTAGCATAGTGTGTTGCCGTGTCGGTAGACCTTAGCGTTTGTACACGAACTCCCGGCATCAAGTGCATATCGCCGGCGACAACGGCCGCGCGCGCGGCGTTATGCAACCCGCTTGTTAGTTGCTCGCTTATATGCACTGTTAAGCATCGCCGTGGCTTCTTTAGGCGACCTAACGCCGGCAGCGTTTAACGCCGCACACGTACCAAGCTTAATACGCGTGCACGCGCCACAGCCTTCACCTCATTTCAAGGGACATTTCCGTGGCTGCTCACCCTCCAGCTCCGTGGAACTTTGGAGTCGCATACTTATACTGCTGAACCTCGATAACACAATCGTTTAATGTATTCCTTACTCCGTAAGTCGAAAGAAAACTCGCTTCGCATCGCAGCTTCTTCTGACCAGTTCGAATCAATAGGTTCCACTTCATCGCGGATGAAACGAGTGTTTCATTCAGGAAAATGTCGCGAATATGCTGGTTAAAGTTCTCCAACGAAGTCATTATATAAAGCGTCGTTATTGAATTAGAAATCTCAGGATCAAAATCGCCTAACAGCTTCAAAAGATTTAGAGACGTTTTACACGTGCGGTTTAAAAGCACCGATCATTCGGTACGAGTTCAGATTTTATTGAATTAATAATCTATGATTAATGAAAAGGGGTCCGATGGGAAAAATCTATGTATAAATCTGCGTAATGTTCGTTCCACTGTAATATTTAACGACGACGTTCCCAAGCCTATGCACCCGACCTAACGACCGATGGTTTGAACGCACTTAAACGTTGATTGTAGATTCACGTTACGTCGGCAACGGTGCAATTACACTCGCCTTTTCCTTTTCCTCTTTCGCGCTGAAAAAAGCAAGGTGCAACGGTTTTTGCAGAGTGCCCCACGTCGGGACAAGAGAGGAAAAACTGCATTTACAAACCGCGCCGGTACAAGGAGAGGATGTGCCGTATAATGCTGACCGCGTTTAATTCTCAAGTTCGTCCATTGGAAACTTCCAGCCGGTGGATAGTGTTGCAGTAATGCAACCGGAGGCTCGCCCCCCTAACGCAACGGAGCACAATCTACCATCTTGATTCGACAAACGCCCATTTTATTCGATATATCCTTTCTCGAATATTGCCGTGGAAAAAATTCAAGGATACGCGAAGCTTCTCTTCGCAGGATATCGGAAATTATTCTCGCTAGAGACAATTTGTCGTCCCAGAAATGAAAGGACTCTGAACCTCATTAAAAATTTATGGAGAAATACGCGGAGATTGGTATAATATTCATTTCTAGACTTCGAATTTTATGCAGAACTTGTTCAAATAATTTAAGAAAACGTAGAATGTCTATGCGGTTCTTGTCTTCGTTTCATTTCGGTGAACGCACATTTTTGTACTCGGCTGATACTTTCACTCAGAAAACACGTTAGACCGCAGGAAGAGGCAGACACACCCTGTAATCGAAGTTAACGTAATTCGGTGGGAGATGAAACAATTATGAAATAATAGCCTTTCGTTTTCCTTTCTTCTTCGGACCGTGGATGGAAGCGATCAAACATTTTCCAGCGGTAGGTGTACGTTCCATTTGGCTACCTGTGAAATTTCCTCGGGACGCGGTTGCGTTGCGGCTTTGCGGTTTCCAATCGAGGAATCGAGTAGTGTAGCGTATTGTGAAGGGTGTTGGCAAGGCATAAACAAGTACAGATCGCGGGAATTGCCGGTTGATCGAGATCGAGAGAAATGATTAATTATAATGCGATCTATAGGGTACGGTCGAATAAACAATCCGAAACCAGTAATCTTCGTGGCATATTAAATGTCCCTCTGACTTTTGGCGATACGAAAATAGAAGCAAACGCGATTCGATCTCAGAAAATCGCCACGAAAACCTGCAAAAGTGCTGAAAAACGGAACATATGCTCGGACGGCGTCTCCGAGCACGTTCCCGCTCGCGTGTGTGCACCTGGTCGCCCGTTCGCAATTATTAACACGATGACAGTAATCGGCGATCCCTTGTACAGGAGGATTATTACACGCAATTAATCGAGATTACCGAATTTCGCGACAAGAAGATGAATGGGCGGCGGGGGAACGGGTCGAGGGCTGTTTGACGGGGAAAAACGAGCAAACGTTTAACCGGGTCGGGGCGAGTCCAACGGCACCGGCTCCTCCCTGGTCTCGACTCCTTCACGATCGGCCGCGATTATGTGCGGTCGCGTGATTACCGCAATTACAGATTGCCGAGTTACTGTCGGAATAAATACGAGTCGGCGCCATTAGACCACCAGGCTGTCGTGTTTCTGTGAACTGGTGTCCACGATGCGAACGCGGTAGCGAGTGCGGTTAGGTTCGACAGATGAGCTCATTCTTCGTTTACCTGGTAACGATTATAGCTGGCCGATTCGATCGGGGCCGAAGATCCTGTTTATGCTAACTGTTCACGCGAAGCCTGCACCTTTGCAGTCTCCTGTCAGCTTTCCTGTTGAGAGTTCCAACGATTGCTATTGCTAGACTGTTTCGCAATACTTAGAATTACATCAGGATTGATATTTCGGAGTTCATTCGATCGAAGAAGGGTAGCTTCAGCTGCGGTAAGTGGCCATCTTGGCTGGAGTGGGCGTGGCTTTGTTGCCCTCGCGATGGAGCTGGAGCGTTGCCCCGTGGAGCATTCTGCGCTTTTATCGTAGACGTTCAGAGTCTACAATTATAATATTTGTCATTCCTAAAGTACGGAGTTTCTGTTCATCCTAGCAGATTTTAATTTGACGTCTCTACCCAGTTGTGTACGAATTAACCCCTTGCCCTACGATTTATTTTACGGTTTTAGTGACTAGAACTTTTTTTGTAGTTCGTAATTTCCTACAAAGGGAGAAAATTTATATCTATCGTATTCCTACATGTTCTCCAATAGCTATACATGAACAAAACCAAAATAGAATTTCATCTCGGCTTAAAGGAAACTAATAACATACGTATTTATTAGACTCTGTTCAGAATCTTCATCACGAGTCTGACACGATATTGTAGGGCAAGGGATCAACAAAACTCCGAGACTCTTTTGCGCCGAAAGTCCCGCGAGATAAAGTTGCAACTGTTTGCTTGAAGCAGACGATTCAAAGAACATCGCGAACAATTAAGACGTTAGCGCCAAGCAAGCGTAGAATGTGTTTCACGGTATTCATAAAGGATCTCTTCCCCTTCGTGATGCTTGTTGCT
Organism: Lasioglossum malachurum; assembly: GCA_028455605.1. Classification (NCBI taxonomy): domain Eukaryota; kingdom Metazoa; phylum Arthropoda; class Insecta; order Hymenoptera; family Halictidae; genus Lasioglossum; species Lasioglossum malachurum. The sequence goes on from CM052311.1 coordinate 17,124,655, forward strand.
CGCCGCACACAATTCAACCGGCGCGGCGCGGCGCGGCGTATGCAGAAACAGTCACAGGATCCCAGGCAGAAAAACGGTGAAAGAATAATTTATTAGTTATTACGAAATCTCTCTGTCTCCGTGTTTATCATGCGCATCGAGGCGACTCGTTTCCATGCTCGTTTCGTCCTTAAACTTTTTCCAGTTACCCGGCGCGGCTTCACCGGTAATAATCGCAGAACCACTGTGTACTCATTGCTTCGCTCGTTCTTGTCTCTGTATTAACTTAAGCGGCTTAGCACGCAAACGGAATGAAATATCGAAGCGATACGTACATACGTTATGAACTGGCTCTCTCGATCCGAGCGGACGCTGGACTCCATAAACAATAATTCCTTCGACCTAGACCTTAAAATTCTTCCTGCATCTGTCAGGTCGAGATCAATCTTTTGCAACGGTCCGATTAATCGACGTTGCGCAAGTCCACGATTATGGTAGAGAAAATAAAGATCCGTAGACTCACCTCAATTACGTACAGGTCGTCGATTGTTCTTTTCGGATATTTTTTACTATTTGCTTTAATCTTCTTTCTCGTTTTCGCAAATCCTTTGAGGCCGCTTTACCGGAAGCATACAGCCAAGTCTTCCTGTCAGTTTCGCCTACGGTTAGAAGAGCAGAAGGCTCACATCAATCGAATGCAGAATTAGTTTCCAGCTGCACTGCGTTTCGGCTGTAAAGTGTCGAGAGCTGAAGATTTAATAATAGGTTTGATCGAACCGTTTAGCAGGATTCCGGAACAAATTACGCGAGACCGTCGAGGAGTCCATAAATAAGCGTTTTTCCTCGGTGGCGGCGTTTTCTGTTTTTCGCGGAAAGCAACACGTCCGCGTTAATCCGAGACAATTTGTCGGGGACTGGTTTCGATGCTGGTATTTATCAGTCGAGGCTCTAGGCGACGCGGCTGGCCTGCTCTCTCGCGGCGGTTCGTAATTTTCTGCGACGCTTTTCAGATCCAGGAGAGACCTGCGTGTTCGTTAGTTCCGTCTGTGTGCCTCGGTTACGACGCAACCGTTTGTTCCGCGACAGAAAAGAGAGACCAAGTTGAAGGTGAATGGCGGGCGTGGCGGCCAGCCAAGGTGGGATGAGTGCATCCTGCTCGAACAACGCCTTGATCGCCGTCTTCCTCTCATCTCGAGGGACTAGCACAAAGACCGGCGAAGGGACTGCACGAGACGTTCGATAGTCACTGCAGACCGATTTGAAAATCACGTCATTTCGCTCTCTCACGAAACTACAGAGTTGACTTGAGTTCGAGGGACAAAATCACTCTCTCTCTCTCTCTCTTTCTCTCTGCCAGTACCGGATTAATCACGTGTAGACAGCGGATTTTTATGCAAAATTAATATGCAAAAATATATGAGAAATAGCTGCAAAATATATTCTTCTAAAACTAGGCGACAGTGGTGTGAGAGTGGAAGAGGGGGAGTGTGGTAAATGAATTTGGAACCTTGAGGGGACTAAATATTATTACATACATGAAATGAAATAAAATTATCCCTCCATGATATTATTGATTATTTGTTCAACATGCAAAATATATGCGAAATATATGCAAAAACATATGCAAAATATATACAAAATAGTGAAACCAATTATACAATGTATACATATTTTCATTTATTGTTTGCTGTAATTTGCATTACAATATGAAACTATGATTTTTTCCATGTTGTCAACGGTAAGTTGATGTCTTTCCTCGCTGAAGATTAATTTGCACAATGAGAATGTCCTTCAACATCACAGCGTACTTGGTGCATGTGTGCATTTTTTCCAATATCTTGCATCAATTTCGTCGGGTCCTTCAGTAGTGGATGCATATAGAGTTTTGTTAAGTTTTGACAAAGGATCAAATCCTGAATTTTTTTTAAGATCTTCCATTTATTTCGAATTATTTCTCCACAAGCACCAGATACCAGACATAATGTCGGTAACTAATTTTACTGATTGATTTCTAATTTTGCTATGGTAACTGGCAATCTCTAGAAATTAGTTACAATATACTTTTAAATCATCAAATAATGTTTCATTTTTCATCACTTCTTGGACTAATCTAACGCTACTTACATTTCTGTCATCGAATGACTCAATAACCTGAAAATAAATTCTTAAGGCCAAGTCCAATTACTGCTGTTTCGTGTGAGAATCATATGATATGATACGATTCATATCATATAACGGTTCTTTACAATTATATACACACGTACGCATGCGTGCATGTACAATTAAATGCAAAATATGTCAAAAATATGCAATATATGCGAAAAATATGCAATATATTTTCAAAATCCTCTTCAGACAACGTAAATTTCTGTCCAGGTCCCATAACTTTACCTACTTTCTATAAAAATATACATTTGCATAAACATCTGCTGTCTAGTCACGTGTTAGCCACGACGAATAGCGTCGTAGAATGGGATGTTAGAGTGGGGGAAAAACAAGTCTCCATCTAACGACTCTGACTACAGCGCGAATTTTCTTCGCGATTTTTACGGGCGAATAGTTTCAAAATCGTTTACTTACTACGAACCTACGCGACTGCGAACAATGTTCGATTTCTACGTTCGACGTGTAATTTCAGGGCGCAAACCGATCGCGGAAAGTTCATTATTCATTCGTCGAACGACGTACTCATTGTTCGAACACAAAAGAATATGTTACGTTATATTACAGGACTAAAGACACAAAAGGAATCGAGTTTTGACGTGAAATCACTTTTATTTGGAGAAACGAGATAGGTGGTTTCTGTGATTTATGGTGGAGTATGTATAGGACGGTTTCGCGAACGAGTTTTTGAAAGTGAAGCTGATTTCTGTAACAGATGGGTTGATAAATTAATTCAGCAACGAGAGAAGAAATCGCGCAAGAACATAATCACGTTCTAGATGATTAATGATTTTTCGGTGTGCACGCGTGAATTCTTGTGCGAGTCGTCTTGCTTTAAAACCGCTTGGATAATTATGAAATTACGAGATCACAACTGTAGGCCGAATGAAATTGATGTCAACAGAATCCTTTTAGATGTCGCGACAAAAAATGTGTTCCTTTCGAGGAGAAGACAGTGATTCGTTGATCATCTTCGAGCAGAAGAATAAATCTGATTGCTCTCGGATCTCCGAACGCGAGTCAATAGACGAGCGTGCGTCTTGATTGCGAGGTATTTCGCAACAATAGAATTGGCAGCGTGACTCGCAGCTTCAGAGGCCAGAATCTTGCCTAAACAGTTCAGGTCCAGGTTTTTCGGTTCGAAATCGTTGTCTCCGTTCCCGAGGCTCCCGGGACAGCTGAGTCAGAGGCCAGTGGCCGGGTCCGAGCTCTCTCGATTCAATTATGCCGAATCATTTCTATTTCTGAAATCACGGGATCAGGGTCACCGATCTCTGAGGATGCCCTCCACGTGTCGTCGGGAGCGGCCCGTGCCCTTTGACCCGGTCCAGAAACGCTTTCGGACCGGGCCTCTCAGCATTATTCCCTTTCCACGGGGATATAAGCTCTCGCAGTAACTCGTTCGTGTACCTCGCATTTACCTCGGTCTTTTTGCTCTCGTTCTTCTCTTGGGAGATCGAGGGGCACCGCTTTTGCAGGTCGGTTTTTGCGGGGTCCTGCTAAACGCGGGGGTATGCGAAACGTTAGTTTAGTTAGGTTAACGAGCTGGGCTATCCTTTCACGGGACAGGAGTCCTCTCTCTCTCACTTTCTCTCACACTCCGCACGGCACGGTTCGGAAAAACCGGCCGCGAGAGGTACTAATTTAATAATCTTCATTAACCGGCATCGGTGCCGCGGAGGTGGAGGTGAAGGTTGCGGCAAAAGGAGAAAGAGGAACGGAAAAGGCGGTTGGAACACGGCCGTGGAAGGTTGTTGGTACAGCGGAGTCAAGTACACGCGTTTCTGATGGGCCGTCTAGCGAGCGGAATCGAGAGAAACGGGGAACAAGGGAACTCGAGAGAAAGAGAGGGGCTCTCCGAGCAGACTGTTTGCTCATTAGACCGGATAATTGCAGGTGGGTCCGGACTCGCCTCGCCTCGCCTCGTCTCGCCTCACCGCGAATCACCTCGACCTCGCCTTCCCTCCTACCTCTTCCCATTCTACCAGCTCTCTCGTTCATCCACTTCTCGCTGTGTTCCGTTCCTTCCGTGGAACAATGTCCCTTTTTTTTTCACCGACAATCCTCTTCCTCGATCGTTCACAGACCTACGCCTCGCGGTCCTACGCCAAATTCTACTCAGACTACGGTAGTGGTTCGATATCTGTCAACACTTCCAGTCCGAAGTGTCACTTATATCAGCTGTCTGTGGCAAGGAGTAGCGTCTGCATTATTCCTTGATTTCTTTCAGTTAGCATCAATCGTAGAATATGATGGCTAGTCAAAATTACTGGATTCGTGAGACAGTAAGTCTCGCGGTCCTTCGCCAAATTGTAATCATTGTCAAACTACAGTAGTGGTTCGATATCTGTCGACACTTCCAGTCAGGGACCATAACTGTTATAACTAGACAGCGGATCTTTATGCAAAATAAAAATTTTCTACCTGATTTTCAACAAGCTGTAGTGAAACAGACATTTATTTTCTTTCTTAATATGTTTAATAGGTTGAAAAGAATATTACAGTAGTTCTACATTCTTCTAATGTTTTCACTGTTTTAAGTTACACCTACTCATTTTTGCCATAAATGCATAAAATCCGCTGTCTAGTTATAACCAAAAAGAAAAAGTCATTGAGTAACAAGTATTTCGTCGACTAAAATCGTATTGATTAAAAATAAGGATTACAAGTAACCGATTTGTTCTCTTGTTGGTAAATGTTATCGTTGTGAGAGAAATTCATTTCGATCACTCATAACAGTTATCAATGGGAGAAGTTTATTTCGGGCACTCATAACAGTTATCAATGGGAGAAGTTTATTTCGGGCACTCATAACAGTTGTCGATGAGAGAAATTCATTTCGATTGTCCATAACAGTTATCGATACGAGAAATTTATTTCGATGACTCATAACAGTTATCAATGAGAGAAATCCATTTCGATCGCAAATAACAATTATTGATGAAGGAATTTGTAATGGTTATTATTAAATAGTACAACTTTCAAATGGTTGACAATCAATTGTTTCATAAATTTTTTTTTTGTGAAATTAATTGTTACAAATTAAATTTTAATGTGACAAACAAACAGAGTTTGTGTTGTTCTTATGGTCTGTTGATTCATCTTGTTGTACGAAACCTTCTCAAAGAATTTCATAAGCTTGCTCCACCCGACACGGACATGTACACTGTAGTAGTAGGCTTTTGTCTATACGTATAATTCCACACAATCAAATTTTGAAAAACTTTAACAGCTTATATCTCAATAACTATTTGTTTGCGACATATGGCTCCTTTCAAACTTTTTCTCTTCTCGATGAGTAGAAGGCGTTCATGTAAAAAAAAACTTTAACAACAATTTTCTTTGTTATAAACAATTTTGCGGCAAGTTTCTCTTACAAATGTCCACCGATTCAGAAGTGTAGATTCACCCCTAGGACGGATGACCATTATTTTTTATACACTCTGTACTATTCCTTGATTTCTTTCAGTTAGCATAAATCGTAGAATACGATAGCTAGTATAAACTAGCGGATCCGTGAGACAGTAAGTCTCTTTATTTTCAATTATTTTTCACATTCCTCCGGAGCCACAACACGTGGACCACAGCGGTTCGTTCGAGCATTATTATGATTGTCGGTGTACCTAGTAGACTTTCTGTGGAAGAACATGCCATTTCCAGCCGATGCAACCGAAAGCTATTTTCCGGAACCCCCGGGAACGATCAGCGTGCCGGACAACGCACGGTTGATCTCCTTTCAACGTGAGTGGATTGCGTCCGATGGCTCGGACCATAACAGCGCTGTAGGTAACGTTAATAGAGATAGAAGCGGCGAGAGCTATGCCTTATACGACCAACTCAGGTACTTCCAGTTTATTACAATTCTTTTCTTGTCCGGTCTCGGTCGGAATATATGGCGTCCTTGTCGTCGGTTTTAAGGTGAACTTCATTAATACGTATATATCCCAGGACGAGATCGTGAAGCAGACGATGTTCGATCCTGCTGCCGCGATCCTGGCCGCAGCTCGTCGATGTTAATGAGCGATGCGGCTCACGGGTGAAAAGTTAATTAATTCTAATAAGTTCGTAATAATATACGGGGGAACTTCGCGGAACTTCGTCCGTTCGGACATTCATTGCCCCTCGTAAAAGTCTCGTGTTCTCTCTGGCTCTCTCGCGCGCCGCGGTTGCGATAGGGAGGAGAATGTAACAGGAATGTAATACCGCGATACACGAGCCATTGGTTACCTTCTAGTTCCGTTTAATATAGTCTGTCCTGTCGTTTTTGAGCTCCGCGGAATTATTGTTTCGTTAGACCTTGCGCCAGCCTGTAATTATAAACGGGGGTCTCAAGGTTCCGCTGATCCCTGCGTGAAAATCGTTCTTCAATGCAGAAACATCGACTTTCTCACAAGAAAGTTTAGAAAAGAAAGAGTCCTTTTTGGGTACGCGTTTCATTATTGCCTAATTATCTCGGTGGTTGAAAATTTATGAAGAACACTCGTAACTGGAAACATTCCGGAGAACCATGCTGAGTGGGATTTATTTCCTGGAGTCTGTCCTTAGCAGCGGGAGGTATAATTTATGCTCGGTAGTATTAGCGTCAAAAAACAGAATTAAATCATCTTTGATACGACGATACAAATCGTTTTGTTGGTAAATAGACGACGCACAGTGGTCAATTTGGCCCGAAAACGTGGAAAATACGATTGTAGCGTTATTTATAGGGTCAAGGTTATAATATTATATATCGTTGGATTCGTCTTAAGATCCGCTACAACATTATGAAATCGAAAATACATTTTAGCATTTAAAAAATCAAATTCATCTCAATTTTTTGTAAAAAATTTTTTTTTTTAACTTTGATATATTGAAATTTGTAGATGTCCGAATACATACCTTGAAGTCATACAACTTTTGTCTGGAAAATTTATCTCCAAAATGCTTAATTTCTGAAATATACGTCTGCTTCACTTTAAATTACTCACCCGGTATATTATAAGAACTATTTAAAATTATTTGTACCATTAATTTTCATCCGAAAATACTTGAGAAATTTCTTCCTCGGATAGTATTTCTTCTTCATTTAAGCCCAAGCGTAGCCGAACGTAAGTACAGGCGTACGCGAAACACTCCTAAACGCTTAATACTAAATTAGCTAGACATTTATAATATTTATTATAATATTATTATTATTTATAGTAATATAAATAAATAACACAAACCTTTACCGACTGTAATGAGACCAAAAACAGCATCCAGACTCACACAGAACTATAACAAAATCGTCAATAAAGTTTTGTAATCGTAACGAAACGTACAGAATTATTGGTAATGTTCAAATATTAATAATTGTACTAATTTAGATGATAACAAAATGAAATCTGTGCGAAAGTGCTCTGTACACCTACCTGAAATACTTTTGTAATACAAGAATTTACATAATTTTTCTTAAAACACTTGAAAATCGCCAATGAACGGACGCCGTTTTAGAGACTGTTTAAGAACGCAAAGCGCGCCTGAAAATCTCTTGACTTTCGATGAAATGTACTACTTCACGGGTGTACAAATAGAAAAAACAACATTCAAGCCTTATTCTTCAGACCTTTAACTGCGTCGGACAACAAAAATTTTATGACGTACGCAAAATTTAGAAATCGACTTTTTTCCACGTTTTCGGGCCAAACTGACCTCTGTGCGACGGATGAAAATCGGCGGCGTATCCAGTAGCGTTTGCAAAGAGAGTGGACTCCGTGCACCCAGTGCACTCGACTGCACTCGGTACGTACGGGCAGAGTAAAGAATTATGTTGGCGGTATCGTTGCATGTTCCGTTACCGCAGACACATAATATCGCGTACGCGGCAGGACAGAAAAATGCATCGAACGTAAACAAGCGAAGAAAAGGAGCCGCACGTTCCGTCGCATGTCAGACTGTTATAATTCAGCGGGGGAAACAGCGGCTTAATATGGACGCGATGTAAAACAGCATTCGTGTCCCGTGTCAATATTGCCTTTATGTATTTTCTGCGGCCGGCGCGGCGCGGCGCGCATCTTCTCGGAAGCGAAATGTCTGTTTGCACGAGCGCGATTTCATTGTGTTCCCACGCGAAATGCACTCATTACGGCTCTCTCGGCTCTACGTAATAATTACGCTTATCGTTCCAGCGCCGCTGTTTTCGATTATGTAACGGCGACACTCGACGGCGCGGCTTTAACATTTAACCTGCCTTATCGCTCACCGAACAGAAAACCGAGCATTGTCTCCGATCTTTCCCTTATTCCGTCGCGGCTCGTAAATAAATGCAAAGACAGTGGTCAACTGTTGCATCTACAACCGTTTGAATAGTTTTAATCGCCCAAACGACTTCATTACCGTCTTCACGAATTTTTTACGATTTTCTTCTGTTCTAATCTTGGCGTATTTCTAGTCATTTGTTGTTCAGCAAACGTCACATTAAGACTCAGTGTACAAGATGTATAAAAAGTAATGGTTATCCGTTCTAGGGGTGAATCTACACTTCTGGATCGGTGGACATTTGTAAGAATTGTTCTTTACATCAACACCTTCCACTCATCCAGAAGAGAAAAAGTTTGAAAGAAGCCACATGTTGCAAACAAATATTCAGTTATAAGATGTTGAAGTATAGACAAAAGCCTACTACTACAGTTCAGTCGACCGTGTCGGTGAGACAGAACATAATCGTGTGCGTGCCTTAAGCCAAACGAAAAAAGGGACATTCGAATTACTGTCCATTTGAATTATAAATTTGAAGTTGCAAAATGTGGAAGAATACCTTATATCCACTGTTACAAATAAGAATAATTATCCTACATTATTAGACTGTGATCTTTATGCATTTATAGAAAAATTGGATAGATGAAATTCAAAATTGCTGAAAAATTTGAAAAATTGAAGATGTCAATATATGATTTCTCCTATATTAAAATCATTAATTTCTTTTCCTTATTGCAATCGATGCAGGCAATTTTTATTTTGCATCTTTTGTGGTTGTTTTAGTCAACTTCTTTATTCAAGTACCTATTTAAACAAAACTGGTATACGGAATCTAAATAAATGCAAGTTTGTCATTACTATAAGGCAATGTATATCAACTACGTTTAGTGCTCGGTAGTTCTAGTGTCAATAAGACATATTCCCGAAAATGGCAGTGTCCACTTGATCCAACGGAGGAACAGAAGATTCTGAAAAATTTGTAATCACTTGTTGTATTGTTTTAACAACAATTTTCTTCGTTATAAACAATTTTGCGGCAAGTTTCTCTTACAAATGTCCACCGATCCAGAAGTGTAGATTCACCCCTAGAACGGATGACCATTACTTTTTATACACCCTGTACAGTTGGTTATTGTGAGTCGCGTTGATTAGATTCTGTAGAACTGATAAGGAAGTTTGTTTGAATTCGAAATAGTTCCAGATTCTTATCAGTCTGGATATTTTCAGCACGCTTTCCCCTACAAGATTATGCAAGGATCAATTCTCACTTTGTCATACCTCGCGATTTATTACTGTTTAAAGCTGTCGACAATACTGCAAGTTATTTCCTGGTCGTATAAAGTAGTTTTGAAAAAAAAGTTTGAAACAATACGCACGGGATACAACAAGATATTTTATAACTCGCCGGGAATGGTGCTATACGACAGCTTCTATACATAAATTATTTGTACATACTGTAGCTGTAGTAAAACATGCTCTAGTTTCGATTGCGTAACTTCTGTGATCACGGAAAAGTGAGCAGACAAATTTTCAAGTATTTTCGAACGACAACTGTAGTTTCGATCTATTGAGCAAATCTCGATTATACAGAGACAATAGAATTTTGATGGATAAAAGTGGTTTTTGAGACCACTATGCGACGTTACAATACGTCGGGGACGCTCGAGGGCGCGGCAGTGGCCGCGACCGTTGGATCTGCCCAACCCAAGTGGATGCCGGGACATTTAAATCGAGAGACAAGACGTTTACGGCTCACCCGCGGAGGTGGAGCATGGGAAAGTCCATCAGTCCGTTTGCCGTCCAACTTCTCCTTTTCCGTGTTCCGTGGGCCTGTCGACTGGCCGCCGCGCGACCAAACTCGTTTACGATCGCTCAGGATCGGCCCCCGGACGTGCCCTTGACATTAGACCCTGCGGTATCGTCGTTGATCGTTGCCCAGAACTATACCGTGCTCCGCTGCCAGCGAAATAATCCACGTACCGCATCGCGCATAAACTTTGTTTCATCATTAGTCGTCCGCGAGCCTCCTGGACGCAACTTCTATGCTCCTCGCCATCAGGACTCGATTATTTCCACTGGATCGAAACTGTACTGTTTCCCACGTGCTTGGAAACGCTCACCTCGCTTGAAGACTATTATTAGCAGACTGCGGATTTTATGAACGAAAATGATCGAATACTAAGCTGGAGAAGCATTAGAAGATTTTCCAAGGATTTTTTAACCTTCACTCTGCGTATAAGGGTGTGACCACAACCCAGACTAATAAAAAAGGACATACGGTAACTGCACCAGTGAATAAACGGGCATCAGTAAATGAACGCTTTTGTATATTTCAACAAATTTTAAGCCAATTACTAGAATGTAGTGTTCATTGACTGGTATTTCATTTTATTTGTGTGTGTTCATTTATTTTTGACAAATGAAGTATAGGGAGCCATTTGGCATGTATGAGATTCCTTTAATTCAAATATTTTTTTTTTAAGTAGAATATCTTCCTGAACAATTTCTTAAATGTTCATTCACTGGTGCAGTTACCCTACGTGAATAGTTGTCGAATGGAAAATTTCCAAAATTCTCTTAGGAATGCTAAAATAGAATTTGTTTAACTCTTTGCACTCGGAGCTATCTTAACTCGAAAATTAAACATTTCTTTCGAACTAGAATAATTCTATTCTATGTGATTTTTTTCTTTCTATAGATATGAAATTGATGTAATACCTCATACAATACTTAAATGTTTAGTTATTGATTAGATACCAATATACAATGGAAGTACAAAGTATTCGTACACCTTTAAAAAACTAGTAACTTTTTTATAATTACACCAAACGACTTGATTTTTTATAATCACTTAAAAGCATTGGTTTACGAAATGATATGCAAGAAAGATTTTTTTTAAATTATAATTTTAAGGTTACATGCAAAAATAGAAAAGGGATTTTTTAAAACTTTTTTATTTGGGCCCTCAATGAAAATTCAAAATATACTTTTTGTAGATATTTTCGTGTTTAATAATGTAAACAATATTTTGTGACACCCTGAGTCGCTACTCGAGTGTTAAGGGTTAAATGTATTATCTGTATTTGTAGAGAATGTTTATATATTCAATTAAATTTTTTAATGTTTTCATGCCTACACCGTCATGAGAACATCAATAAAATTTCAGAAATACTCACATAGCGAAAGTTTTTTCTTTTTTCACTGAAAACATGCAGAGGGTATGGTTGTATCCCAGTACAGGGTTAAAATTAGAATATTTGTATGCAGAATGAAGGTTACAGCGAAGATCAACGATTGAGTTCTTCAGTTTTATTTCGTACAAGGATCCGCAGTCTAATTATTACCTTTGGCAGGTGAGTTGCTTCAGGTAAAGGTCGACGAGTCGTTGATTTGTAAGACCTTCGGCCAGCTTTCCAAACAGAAGAAGGGATCATAGATGATCTGATATTACGCGAGAGTCTCCTCCTCAAGAAGAGATTCGAGGGAAATCCAGGTGGCACGGGTCGTTTTAACAGCGCGCCTCGATTCCCGATCGTAAAAGATGCTATTCCCGGACTCAGGCAATGTGGACGACACGTTCTAGCGCGGGATTAATACGTTAGTGTCTAATCGATGGCGCGGAATTTTAGCTTGATGACCGGTCTCGATGCAAAGCAGAGAGAAACACCCCTCCGAGAAGCGTTAGAACGTGGAAAGTGTGGCAAATCTGATGAAGTACTAGCGATTTACTGAAACTTTCAGTTTACGAGGATTTGCGCATGCTGTGTAAATCTGATTAGCTGCAATCAAATTCAATCTTCTTATGTCCGCCAGCCAGATCGGGGCAAATCTTGTTACCTAAGCAAAGGATTATATTTTACCTTTTGATTCGGAAATTATTATTCGCTACGTAAATTGGTAATACTGCGTTCAAACCGCGTACGTAACTCAACACGCTGCTTACCGGAAGCCTATTCATAGACTTTTTAATGAACTGTATCTAAAAGAAGCTCGATCATTTCGAAATAATAATCTGAGAAGCGGTTGTCACGTTCATCCAAATAATTCGTTGGACTACGAACGAAATTGCCGTCGCTTTTAGAAAATTCATTAAGAAATTCCCAATTGTTCGTCGATTTCAAAAGATTGGTTGAAGAACAACTACTTGTTCGAAACAAATACTTATTTCTAATGCTATTTAATATTTTAGATTTTATTTTGCTTAAAGAAAGTACTATTTTAAATAAGATATACAATTTCGAAAATAAAATATTTCTATTTCAACAATCTGAACATCAAATTTCAACAATTTCTATTTCAACAATTTGATACCCAAAATAAAATATTTCTATTTTAACAATCAGAAACACGAAATAAGATATTTTGCTTTTTGCGTTGTTATAATACTCTGAGAAACCGCATAAACGTACAGTCTATCTTATCGTTAAGAAACTATTTACACCTATAAATGCATTGAATTCGAACCATTGTTTTCAGCAATAATATATAAAATTGAAATTGTAAATAAAGACAAAATACAAATATTTTGAATATTCTTCAAATAAAATACTATTATCAAAAAAATTACTGCCTCAAATAAATCATTTTATTTTCAAAAATTAATGCATCAAATAAAATATTTTATTTTAAAAGTTGTGTGTGTTGTGTGTACACATATTTTAAAATAAATAGGACTATTTACTATTTACTACTTAAAATACTATTTTCCCCAGCTCTGCTGGCGTGCAACAGAGGCACAGGCTTTCTTCCTGTTGATTTTTCTCGCTGGAATATAATGTACGAGCACGCGCGGTTATTTTCCAGAGCTCCGAACGAAATCCGGAAGCGATCGAGAATTAATGCCGGGGGATCGACGTGGAAACGAAATCGGCTGGGCGCTTTCGAAGTCCGCGCGGCCTGTGTGTCAGCCCGGCTGGATGTATTAGCATGAGAGATTAATTTATCAGTTTCCCCGGCCGAGAATGTGGGCATAAACAAACGTTTGCACGAAGTTTCGAAACACAGACAGGCCTCGTGCCCCGAGTTCTCCTCGACTCCCTGCAACTCTGCCACGCACAGAGACAGCCGACACGTTCGCGACGGTCCCCCCGGTGCGGTCCGGTGCACGCGTGTGAAGCACTCGTATGCACTCGATTGAATTGTATTACGCGCTACCGTGTGCGTGAACGCTTTTATATTAACTGGACGTCTATAGAGTCACGCTTGAATTCCAGCCGCTTTGTAGACTGGAATACGTTAAAAGCGGAAGGGAAAAATGCCTCGTGCCCGTTACCCGCTCTCGCCGATGCATTTTTACCCGGCGAAGATTTTGCAAAAATCTCGCTGCTCTTATTCGCCTGTGCTCGATTCTAGATCGTTCGGCCAGACAAAGAGAAAAGCTTCGATCAAGAAGTTAGTACAGTTCTCGCTGCGTTTGCTATTACTTTAGCACCGAGATCAATTATGGTGCACCTTGACTTTTTTCTTCTAATTTATGTTTGCAAATATTTAACTCTCCACAGTTTTGTCTCTTACAATTAGTACGAACAATTTTACGCAAAGTGCAAAATCACGGTGTAACCTTTTTTCCGATCATTGCTCGCGATAATTGGTCGTCGAGTGATCACAGTTTACGAAGCGATAACGCGATAATTTCGGAGCGATTATAAACTTTCGACCGGCATTGCAGAGGAGCCGTGCAAATTATTAGCCCGCCGCCGCGAAGGAGTTGGAAAAACAGGAACGTACGTATGCAAATTATTAGACCGCGGGTACAAAGTGGTACGAGAAGTAAAAACGGTCGCATGTAACAAGTGCGCAAATCAATAGACACCGTCTATACGAGCGTGTGTACGAAGAAAAAACCAGAACACTTTTTGCGCCGGTTCAGTAACAAATACGTGATTAAACTCTCGCTGAGAGACACAAAGCGTATCAATAGCTCGAATATACGAGACAACTAACGACGACTAATTACAACCGAGAAACGGTTCGTTTTCAACGAAAGAAAAGGATCGATCGATTTTAGCCTAGTTACGATTGTTTTTTTTTTTTCTTTAACGAACGACCAATGAAGTCCTTGAAATTTCGCGGCGACACTTGCGCGGAACGGCTTCTATAATTTAAAATTTATAAACAGCCGGCTCGATTTATTGCACCGCGCAATTATCGGCGCAGCACGATCTAAAACCAGTCGCCGGGTTCTCAAGGGAACCGAGAGGAAAATCGCGGCTAATGGTGGAACGATTTCCCTGGATAGGACAAGAAACACGATACGATACCAATCGATCGTCCCCGCCGATCTCGAACTTGGCAGCGTGTCGTTATTCAAATCGAACAATGCGGCTTTTTTCACCGGTTCTTATCCGGCGTGCACCGCGCCGCGTCGCCCGACGTATTAAAGGAAAAAGAGCGGAAGCCTGCTCGGCAGAGGCCTTCCAATCGATCAATCCCGGGATCGAGAGCCACCGATACAGGGACGATGGACGACGTGTCCGCAACCGAGGATGCATCCCGCGGCTGGCATAGTGCAATAAAATTAGCGGACGTTAACGACGACGCTACCGAACGAACAAAGGCCTGGCGGCGCGTAACGAAGACTCGCCGCGACGCCGCCACCGGCCGTGTAAAAACTACTTTATTATGGTTCGCGCATGAGCAACGCTGTCGCTAATTATCGCACGACTAATTGATGCCTCGCAACTTTGATGAACGCCGCCGCGCCGGGTTTCTTCATCGAAACTTCGTCGAGCACGCCCGGCGAACCTAATTTTCCCTCGACGACTAACGACGCGGCGCGGCTTCTCGCGGTATACTTCGTCACACACTGCTCAATTTTTCATAGGTCCTACCGAAAAGTTTGCACCGCCAATCAGACTGAGCGCCTGATTTTCTGACCGCCACGAAATCGAAATTTTATCTTATTTCACCTATTTCAAAACATAATAATGATTCCGAATACTAAAGAAGTGCCTGAAAGAGTTACACATTACACATGGTGATAGTCCATAATTATCCGAGACCAGAGTTGGGCAAAAATATAATCAACGATTGACGAATACAACTTCAATCGTTAATTTAGTTTAGTCGTTAATTCTGGTTAACGATTAAATACTTATAAATCGTTAATTCCTTTCAACTGTAATCGTCAATCGGATAATTGATTAATGATTAACTGCTGAAACTTCGAAATGAAATACGGAATCAAAACTGTATGAATACTGAAGAAAATGTAAACTGAGTTTTTTTGTTGAGATATACAATATACTCCTTATCACAATTTATGGATAGACCGTATGGCGATTAACTTCATCAATCGATTGAATCAGTCTCCGATTTTGCGATGATTACTTTTTTAATCGTACACATTAATCAATCAATTTTTATTAAAATTTTAATCGATTAATGTCCAACTCTGTCCGAGACTAATGTAAAATCTGAACGATTCGAGGGATATATTATTGCCTTTTAAATTAAATTTTTAAGCTTGTCGACTTGAAAAAGATGCGTACCTATAACTGACATTTGGCGAACAGTGTCAGCCGTATTCTCGCGCGTGTTTAACGCACGTTCGTCCGTGAGACGGTGTAGAAATCAGTATAATTCGGTCGGAGTCGGTGTGCGGCGATGCGCCGCGTGTGTAATGGCCAGTAACAATCAATTTGCATGGATATAAGACCCGTTGCAGGGGCAACGCGGCTAAATGAACCGGGAGGGCCGCGAGGAATACGAGAGCGTGATGAAAAAAGGCTGAAAAAAGACAACGGGAGAGAACAGAGAGAAAAAAGGAGCAATACATTCAGGCAGAGGGTCGGCCGAGCGTTATTGGTAGCCAGATTTCTTCTCACCGTTACTAACAAGCTCCTCGTATTAATTTTCGTACGGTTGACCCACATACGGGGCTGACGTACGCCACTACGATGGACGTTCCGGTACTCGGGGAACCGACCTTGAAACATTCGCCGGGGCTTAAAACACCTTTAAAACCGGTATCTATGTCCGGGCACCGATGGGAGCGTCTTCTCGTGCCTCTCTTTGTGGAGGCTGGCGAACGAGGAAGTTTCTTCGAGCTATCTTTCTCGTCCTTTTTTGGGATTCCGTTCGATCATCGAATGATTTACAACGGTCTCCAATTTCTGGGAGGGAGAGGAGGATTTTTAGTCTGTGAGGAAGTGCTGTGGAAGATATTGCTGAAAAATAGATGAACGGTTATTTGCGATCGAAATGAAGTGTGGATTAGAATGTACAGTGGTACCTCGGTATACGTCTGCTTGGAGTACGTCCAATTCGGAATACGTCCTTTGGACGTTTGTCCAAATTTTTCTCGGTATACGACATACATTTTTTGTGTAAATTTTGCGTCAGTTTAAAATAATTATCTCGGAGGAAAAATTAAATTAATAATCAATGATATTCGGAGTTGATGTATTGTGTAATAGTATGTACTGACTGATCATACAAATAAGTCAAACCAGCTGGGCCTAGTGAAAAGCGACAGAAGACAGATAAAGAAAAAACACCAGAATGTCAGGTTTTATTGCAAGGGGAATCTTCTTCCACAGAATAGAATATCATTTGTATCTTTTTGTATCAATCACAAAATTTCATTTTTCATTTATGTGTTCAAACAGTGTTTAAATTATTTTACAACCCCATTAATGTAAGTATAATATCAGTAAGAGTTAGTCAGTCATCAGTATAACGGATTAACCATTTTTTTACATTACTTCTTATGGGAAAGATTGATTTGGTATACGTCCTATTCGGTATAAGTCCAAACATCAGGAACGGATTAAGGTCGTATACCGAGGTACCACTGTAGTTCTTATGAGGCTGATTTGGTATTCTGTTAACGAAAGAATCCAATTAAGAATAATGCAGTTCGAATTTAGAACCTATTTATGATCACTTCATTCGTGTCATCTGTTTGATATTCTAAAATATTCTCGACCCTCTCGACTGCAGAGCAGTGAATTTGATCTTCCGTCAAAGCATTCAGCGTCAGCGCCATTTTACCACGTTTTTTTCGGTTGAAGAGGGTGAAAATGAGAGAGCCTAACGTTCTCTGAATTCACTGGGTACTCGCAGATTTTGTTTCTTTTTTGAACTGAAAAGCGCGTCGAAGTGGACTCGTTTTTCGTCCTCTTCAGGCGAAAAAATGGCACCCTACTATTACACAGTTATTAGACTGCAGATTTTTATGCAAAATAAAAATTTGATCAGATCGCCTCATGCCTGTTTGTACCACCTATCATGACACAGTCAGTGTATATTTATAGAAATAGGACACGTAAATGAAGAATCGTTTTTGCTCGTTTCACGAAGAGTCTCGCAACAGGATCCTCCGTCGCCTCGATCGGAGGATAGCGGAGATATTGAATGTTGATTTCGGGGAACGGTAAGATGAGGGAAGAGAGAGGGAGAGAGAGAGAGGCGGCGGCGACGCGTGATACTAATTACTTCACGCTTGCGGTTTTAACGCTGCCAGAGGCGAACGATAAAAACGCGACGTCCCCGACAGCGAACCGTCCGACAGGCTGTCGTGGTTTCGCCAGCTTGTACGCGCACGCCTCGCACAGCACCGGTCACATATTTGTACAATTAATACGCGCGAGAGTACCGTAAAGTACTCGCGGTGCCGACCAGCCACGGGAACGTATTAACGAAGAAGACCCGCGTCGAGAAACGTATTCGCGTAGGTGTTAAACGCAAGCGTACACCGCGTGACAGCATGTTCTCGGAACACCGCACCGAAATTACATTATTCTTACCTAGGAATTAATATTCACTTCCTTTTTCCCGCTCTCCGAGGTTCATATAAAAATGTTTAATTGAATCGTTCAAGTTCACAAAAAATATTTCGAACAGTAGTAGCTGCTTCAAATCTCCGAGTGGTTAAAGTCAATTCAGTTTGAGGACTGTGTATTCAGCTAAAAAGCGAGAACCCGGAGCCCCGATAGATAAATATTTAATGGAATCCCGAGATTTAATGGAATCTCGATATTTATGGTGGCTCGCATGCTGCGAGTGAACCGGAATCACGAGGAATCGGCGCGCGGCGTTCAGGAGGTATCCTGTTTGTCGTGTAAACGACAAAAGGCTCGCTCGCGCGCTCAACGCACGCCTCGCATTCATTTTCCCGGTTTTATCGTTTAATCGGAAATGGGCGTCCGCACCCATTCCTTAAATCTTGAACGGCATTGCGTTCCCTTTCCACGCGTGCACAGGCACTTTTACGCGCCACGCTCGGACCGCTTCGGAACAATATACGGTGAGTCGCTAAGCGTTGCGGAAGGTTCGTTAAATCACAAACTGCAGAAAATTGTATTTAATTTTCAACGATGCTCCTAAAAATAATTTCAAACCTTAAAAAATTTAATATTCGAGGAGTAAGGAAAAATTATTTAACCCTCATCCGTCCCCCTCATATCACGAACTGAATCTGCCCCTCGGTGTCAAATTGGCACAGTGATACAAACAATCGATAAAATAACAAGTCAAACAGTTACTTTTCGATGTTTTTTCTCTTGAAATTGATGAGTTAACATTTACATTTTAGGTTTTTAAAGTTATATGCTTCGCATTAAGAAAATAAAAGTCACCACAAGTTTCGAACGAATTTACCTACAAATAACAGAACAGTGTAGCTTATTTCGGGAAACTGTGTCAAATTGAAACGAGGGACGGATTAGAGTTAAATAAAAATAAATTTTTTAAAAATACCACGTTTTTAAAACGGACTAAAAAGTATAAAATAATTTTTTCAGATAATCCTGAAAATTTGTGATTGTGAACTTTGAATAGCTATGAAAATACTCGTAAGATTTAAAACGAAAAAACGTGGGGCGCAAGATACATAATAGTAAGAAGTGTAGAGAGTAGCTGTGTCGTTGAGAAAACTCGCACAAAGTTAATGATTTAGGTGAACTATTCATGCATCAATTATCTATTGCATGCGCCCCACGTTTTTCGTTTTAAATCTTACAAGTATTTTCATAGCTATTCAAAATTCACAATCACAAATTTTCAGGACAAATTATTTTATACTTTCTAGTCTGTTTTTAAAACGTGGTATTTTAAAAGAATTTATTTTTATTTACATAATAATTTCTGTTTTTTAGGCTTGTGTGTGTGAGATCTTTCAATCGATTTTATACATTTCGATGAGATTATAACGGACACGTGTAGTAAACAGACGGTATTGCGACTGCGTCATATCGAAAACAAACGTCATGGTAAAATGTCAAAGACAAATGTTCGACGAAGAATCTCGGTGTAACGGTTCTTCCGCATGGTAAACAAACATTATAGTGTAATACATATAGTGTAAACACCGCCCGGAGCTCGAACGTACGCTGACTGCGCTCCTTCGGTCGAGGCGGATCAGTGGAGTGGGGATGAGTCAGAGTGAGACGCGTAGTGGAGTAGGAAGCGCTGTCGCGCGGAGTTGGGATCGCTAACGGTTAAATTTGTAGTAGTTTACACCTCCTAAACGCATAGGCTTTAAAAAATTTTTTTTTAATATTGTATTGTCATCCAGTTTTGAGCTATGTTTAAAATTTTTAAATTCTGTCTGCTTGTCTCTTTGCCTGTTTGTCAGTTCGGTACAAATTTT
>CM052311.1:17147459-17204549 GCA_028455605.1 Lasioglossum malachurum
AATTCGAATTGGAAGGAACTTATTTGCACACCCAATATTAATTTTTGCCACAACCGCATAAAATTCGCAGTCCACTCACACGTAACAAATATACGTAGAGTAACTGCACCAGTGAATAAACGGGCACCACTAAATGAACGCTTTTGTATATTTCAACAAATTTTAAGCTAATTACATACTAGCATGTAGTGTTCATTGACTGGTATTTTTTATATTTTTTATTTAACGTTTAATAAAGGAAAATAATAATAATTTCATTTTATTTGTGTGTTCATTTATTTTTGACAAATGAAGTATAGGGAGCCATCTGGCATATATGAGATTCCTTTAATTCAAATATTTTTTTTTTAAGTAGAATATCTTCCTGAACAATTTCTTAAATGTTCATTCACTGGTGCAGTTACCATATTCTTCTATCAAAATTAAACTAGAAAGGGTTGAAAGGAAGGTACAAATTTTTCGCACGGGTCAGAATTGACCCATCTCCTTTCCACAGCCAATCATCGGCGAGTGTCCGGGATCGAACGAGGCGCAGAAAGAAAGTGTCCGTGTGCCTGGATCCCTGCATCATCGATCCGATCCAGGAAGGCCGGCCTCGTGCGCCACGAGGCAGGTTTTCTCCTCTTCCTGTTAATCGAACAGATTATCGACGTGGCCCGCGATTACGATCTGCGGTTCCCCGGGCTTATTCGGAGGTTTACGGAGCGCCCGGTGTAATTAACGACGCACCGGTCTTGTTCATCGAAATTTTATGGGCACGATCGGTGTAATTGATATAAACCCCGCGGAGCCCTCGGTGTGCCTGACGGGCGTACGTATTTGGACGGACGAAAACCGGCGCGGTTTATTCATCCGGATACCTTTTGGGTAAAGGAACGAAACAAAGAGAGAGGGAGAGAGGGAGAGAGAGAAAACAAAAAGAATGAGAAGTCGGAGCAGGAGGAAAAAGTGTTCGGCAAAGAAGAAGATGGCACGAAGAGGAGCAGGGGACGCTTTTTTATCGCGGTGAACGTCAGGTCGATTAATTTTTGTAATCTTACGCTTTGAAATCTGGGTGCAGCCTTGATTTATCCTCCTCGAGATGGTACCTCCGCAAACGAGCTCGTGTGGCGTCTCTACACTCTCTCTATCCTTGTTTTGCTCTTCTCTGCCATTTCTTCTCTCCTCCTTCGTCGTCTTTCTCTACCCTCCCCTTTTCGTTTCTCGCACTCTCGTACCCTTGTTACCTTCCCAGCACACCTGCCCCTCCAGTATACCGAAGGCGACCTCTGTCCACATCTCTTCCTCTTCGACGCGCATAAATATAAATCGTACATAATTGATTCAAAGGGCAATGTGGGCGAATCTACGGCGATCGGTAGAAAGCCGTTACTCATGCGGCCACGCGGGCCCTCTCTTCGGCGTGCTCTCTCTCTCGACTCGAGGGAGCACTCACCCAGGCGAATGAAAGCATGAATACGTGTCTATTCGAGGAGTCGACACGTCCCCGCCGGTAAATGGCTTATAAATGTATCGACTATCGGTTTTAGAAATCGCCTCGAAGAACACTCCGACGCGTAATTTGTATGTCTTGCCAGGCGCGCACGCGCTCGTTTCCATGGTACACGCTCCGATCTTCGCCGATGCTGCCCGATAAAATCGATCTAGCGCTCTGACTTTCCCTTTCCTGGAACGACGGCTCATCCTCGCCGGTTCACCGCGAAACACCATCGACCGGTCCCCGCTTATGGCCTCATATCGCTCCGAAAGTCTTCTCGGTGTCCGCAAAAACTCTCGATCGTCATCTAATGCCTTAAACGCGCGATCTGATTAACACGTTTCCAGTCTTCGGAAAAATCGTGGAAAGTCGGGGTAATTTACTTCGCACTGTTCACATTGCCGGGATGAATAATCGAGACGAATTCCAGGCTCAGCTTTCGAGATACGATTCCCGCAAGCACACCGTACGAACGACTCCACCCGGTTTTACCGGTGACGTAACGCACTTTCCTCTCCGTTACGGAGAGCCCGCGGCTCGGCAAACAATTAGCGTTTGTATTTTTGATGGAATATTTAAAGGCCTTTGTCGAGAGCGTCGAGGGACGCGTGTCCGGGGATTGTCGTTTTGACAGATACACGATACGAAAATAATCGAGCGGGCCCGTTTTGGTTTTTTTCTCGTTTTCGGGACGCGTTACACGTCGACTTGTGGCGGGGCCGCCGCTCGACGAAATCGAACGGAACGTACACACGACGGAAAAGGAAGTATAAAACTATCGTTCGCTGGGGTCCGTGTCGCGGTAGCTGGCAGCTCTGGCAGTAAGTAATTAAGCGCGGATACTTAGGCGCGTTGCCATGATATATACCCGTGTATTAATAATCCTCCGCAACAGGGACCCGTGGGCGTTCGCGGATGCAGAACCGGGCCAGGAAACCAATTCGCAATCGGGCTGATTCGCGATGACGAACGCTCGCGTTTGCATCTCTCATTGAGTAATCACGAGGCTAAACATTGGAGACGGGCGCATCATTTATATATGCAAGAATTTTTGGAAGTTCTTTAAAAAAAGAATTGATAGAGGTTGAAAGAATCTGGTTTTCCATCGACTAAAAGCTTGTTCTTGTAAAAGCTCAAACTCTTTCGCCAATGTTTTATGAATCTAAAGGTTAAATGTTTCACGAATATAAAGCTTACGTGATTGCGTTTGGAGGAATTTGATGGACGTTGATTTTCTGATTAAAAACGGCATGAATTTATTTTAGAAAGATTCGCGAGGATGGACGTGTAGCTTCCATCCGCTCGATCGAAAAAGCTGCCAGGTCGTCCGCGATAATCGTTTAGCAGCGCGTATGTTTATCTAGGTGATCAGAAAGCGATACCGAGTACCGGGAAAAACCATTTGGGAGCGCGTGTTACATTTATTGTTGGCAAATTAACGCACCTGTCTGTAACCCTTCTGCGTACCCAGGGCAAACAAGTTCTAGCGACGTGCTATATCTTGGAGAAGTCGTGCCAGGAACTCGAGAACGCAATTAGAGAGACGATGTATACCGTGTGTACGATGTCGATGGTGTTAACTGTCGAAGCAGGTGCGCTTTTGTCAGATGCCGTTGCGCTCGAGCTTTTGACGCGATGCCGCCTTAATAAACGCGATTAATGGTAATGGGACTCGAACGTGACGGAAACTGATTTTTCTGGCCGGGAAAATATTAATGTTCCCTCTCCCCCTCCCTCTCTCTCTCTCTCTCTCTCTTCCCCTTCGTTGCAACGGGAATATCACGAGTACGCGAACAGGTGTTCAACATTTATTCGCAATAAAATCTTTTTACATTCTTCGGTCGTCTTGCGAAGAATTGAATTGTACCATTAATTAACGCACGATGTATTGTGCATAAATTAGATAGACATTAGTGTAAATTAATTTAGATGTAGTCTTTTTAATGATTTTTAATTTGTCTGCGATGTTAATGTTTACGTAAATGTTCACTCTAAAACTGAGAAAATTTGGATAAATAAAAGAAAAGGCTGCTCTTTACTTTACCGGACTCAAAATTTGTGCCTTTCTCCTACGAATTATGATGTATTTGGTATGTACACGTATTTGGTATTTCGAACCTCTAGGATCAATAGTTGAGGAGTTATGGTCGCTTAAAGTTGAGCTTAAATATTTACCTGTCAAAAATACTCCTCAACTATTGATCCCAGAGGATCGAAACTTCGATCTGCATCCGCGTCGGGTACAAATCTACTGGATTACATACCAAATACATCATAATTCTTAGGAGGAAGGTGGTAATTTTGAGTCCGGTAAATTAAAGTTTACTCAAAAAGAAATAATTCCAAAAGAAATGATTAAATTACATTCATAAAAATTGCTACTAAACAACTATCCAGAAAGGCCTTCAGCAATGCATCGCAGAATTCCGAGCAAGTATTAAAGTTTAATTATGGAAACGTAAAACATAGGTCGAGCAGGGCTACGAATAGCAACCACGCGACCATGAGTATCGTCGACGAGTGACACGTTCCGTAACCGTAAATTGCACGGCTCCGCAAACTGCATGTCCACGGAGTCCTCCTCGCCTAATATCTGCATCGCTAATGCGTCCACAGAAATGTGTATCCGCGAGGGATATCCGCCGGTTTGCCCTCGTTGCGGTCCGCGCAGTAATGAGTTTGGTCCGCGAGCGTAATGGGGCCGAGAGCATCATCTTGGTCCTGGTGATTTTCAAGGCAGCCTCGCGTCGTCGACAGAAAATTCAAGGAAGGATTCTGCATGACAATATCAGGCGATTGCATTGCATTAAACTGGAATTTGCACCGTCATGAATTTTGTAAATTCTTCAGAGCATTAAATTACAGAAATGCTATCACACTGCTTAAATTGCTAAACATTTCAGTGTTGCATGAATTATCAGGTCAGTAAGTATGAAACTCGACAAATAGAACACAAATTTCTGATATACAGGGTGGCCAAAATTCCTGCACATCCCGGAAGTGCGAGGTTCCTGAGACCATTTGAAGCAACATTTTCTTTTGCAAAAATGTTATCCGCGGCTTTGTTTAGAAGTTATTAACGAAAAACGCGGACCAATCAGAGCGCGACCTAGACGCGAGTTGACACAGTGGTCCCGGTACGCCAACTGTCTATTGGCCGACTATGTCAACTCGCGTCTAGGTCGCGCTCTGATTGGTCCGTGTTTTTCGTTAATAACTCCTAAACAAAGCCGCAGCGGCCATTTTTGCAAAGGAAAATGTAGCTTCAAATGGTTCCAGGAACCTCCCATTTTCTGGATGTGCAGGAATTTTGGGACACCCTGTATCGAATGGAAATATTCGAGGCCACAAGAAATGTTTGGTTTTCCAGTTGAAATAACTTAAAAACGGAATCGCAATGTTTTGCCGTTGATGTGATCGTCTTAAATTATCATGAAGAATCATCCCTTAAATTTTCTCCC
Source organism: Lasioglossum malachurum (assembly GCA_028455605.1). Lineage (NCBI taxonomy): Eukaryota > Metazoa > Arthropoda > Insecta > Hymenoptera > Halictidae > Lasioglossum > Lasioglossum malachurum. Next base: position 17,152,398 of record CM052311.1, read on the forward strand.
TCCTGATTCGCAACCTGTATACGTGAGAATTCATTCCGCTGGGGTCCCACTTGGGAATACAGAAATTCTCGTTAGCATCAGCAATCCGGAGGCGACGCGATCCTCGCATCTGCAAAAACCGACCGAGCATCGATCGTGTGAACGATCTTTCCCTGGACAGGCTCTCTCCCTCGCATTTCCAGAATCGCTAATTTCGTTTTTCGGTAATTCTATTAACATACAAATAGAGCGGAGATACGGAACTCGTGGGACGCACACGAATGATGACGATGGCTCTCCGATCGTTGGAAAGAACGACTCGGAAATTCTCATAGGCATGCCACGATCGGTACTGTAAAAACTGGTCGCGGACTTGGTGGATCCACGATTTATAATTAATTCCATTTTACCAACGCCGGGGACCAGCGTTCCACCTTTTTGCTGCGATTTTGTTCCGTTCCTTTCTACCAGCACACTTTCGAAAAATTCAGTTTCCTCCTTTCGATCTGTAGAAGGTAAATGTTGTGGATGCTTGGTTATTAATTCGCTCTTTAAAACTGTTTCTTGTAGGGACAGCCTCTATAAGTAGGGCTAATGGAGAAAGGCAAAGATAAAAACATAACAGAAGAATCTTTTGAATGTTTTCACTTCTTTCATTTTTAAAAAGAAGCCACTTAACTTAATTAAGAGACCGAGGCATGTGTGGATTTTGTGCATTGAGAAAAAGTATAGCAGTGTATTCGCTACACTTCTTCGTTGTATTCGCCGGGGGAAAAAAATTCCTGAATATTGCCCAATGTTCCGGTCGTCACGGTAGGCCTGGCTCTTAAAAATGGATCGGATCCATCAACTGGTTTCCAGGCTTAGGCTGATTCACGTTTACATGGGGATCGTTGGCCGTGTTCTTTGTCGACAAGCAGGGGCGGGGTGGAGCTTTATAAAACTATCCGGCAGTGACTACCACGCCCGCTCATCAAGCCTTCTTCTCCGTCGAGTCCCTCTTTGTTTCCCGGTATCCATTGCTTACTCAAATTAGCCAGAAAAAACCTGGCTCTCTCGCTCGCTCGCTCGTTGTTCCCCGCCTTAGCGATCCTACGCTCCGAGAGACCCGCCACTTGAACCCCGAGTAGCTCTCAGGCATGGTGCTTCGTTAAAAGAAACATTGTACGTATTAGCTAGTCGGGGAAGGATCCTGCCAGTTCGATGTGTGGGACCGTGACGCGGGTTGCAATTTCTGTTTTGCTTTGTTATTTGTGGCTCTTGTATTCCATGGAAAGCACAATTCCAATAATACTTCTCAGCATCGTCAAAAGTACATCCAATTAACAAATTGCACGCAACTATATCTACACGTTGGAAAATCTTAGAAAGAGTTCAATGTTCTATCCGCGTTTCCAATTACGGTCGAACAAGAAAGAAATAAGAAGTAAAAGGAATGAAGTCTGGCTAGAAGTTCGACGGTGCGGGTTCGCCGTCGAGGTGGGTTCGTCAGCGGTGAATTATTCTCCTCGCGGAAACGTCTCGATGCCCTGTAAATCTAGATAAGTCCCGACCACCTCGCGCGTCGCGCGTGCACTGCGTTTAATCGTTAAACCGGTCGTTAAAGTACACTAAACGGTATTGTACTTCGCGGTAACGCCGGCGTGTATCCCGTGCCCGGTGTAATAAACCGTGACGTTGTTTTCGAATAAATATTATTTATGAACGCGGGCAAGGAACGAAGGCAGGATGTGCCTCGCGCCGCGCGGCGTTGCAACAACGCGGTTCTCCGAATGTTTTCCTTCGTTCAAGCGGATATTTATCCGCTCGGACGTATTCACGGCCGGCTAGATGCGCCGCGCCGGTTATCGCTTTTATTCGCGACTGACAAGCTTGGCCACGGTCGTTAACCCGCTGATACGACGTAATTCATCGGTACGGTCACGCCCAACCCGTCCCCGGACATTCGTCAACGACGGCAACGCGCGCGCGCGCGCGAGCACAATCCGATAATACGTCCCTTAATGATCGATGAATGAATCGGTAATTATTCCCGAGCGCCGCGCCGCCGCCACGTTCCACCGGGCCCGCTTTTCATAACCGGCCGACTGGCATAATCGCCGTGTACGCGTCCGACAGCTAGGCCATGCACTTCTTTTTTCTGTCTTTATGCTTTCTTTCTTCCTCTCGTCCTGCCCGGCATTATTCGCCGCGATTGGGTATCGGTATATTCCATCATCTGGATTATTCTGTGTCTACGGCGATGATCAGCGCCTGTGTCCCAAAAGTTTCTTTCGCAACCTGCAAACAAAAAAGAAACGACCTCTGTGTTCATTCTTTTCTTAAAAAGCTAATGGAAGAACGAAATTCCAGATAGATTGTTACGCGTTTAAATTAAGAAACAGTTCGCGGTATTATCGAACTTTTCGAATAACAAGAGGAAGCGGAAAAAATGTCGCGTCGACAGCGAGCGACGCATTAGAAAAATGATCAGGATCATAGGTTCTCGGGGCGTAGTTTTTGTCACGTCAGAAAATTACCGGGATTATGCATTCATCGCACGGTAACCTTTCGGCTTTTTTCTCGGTTGGGTGTCGAGGTCTCGATGCACTCGGTGCCGTGCACACAGATGCGCACCGGCGCTTGACGGAGCTTATTAAATCTTCTTTCGGATCGCGCGTGGTCGGCCCGCAGAATTTCCGTTTACGTGGAATTATCTCTCGCCGGTGTGTATACGGGAGTGCGGAGAGGCGCGTGCAACGGCACGACGCGCGACACACGCCGCTCTTCTCGGTGTGTGGAGCCGCGCGTTGCACCGATGCACACGGCACATGTGTCCGGGCGAGCGCAGGGGTCGTAAGGTGCATCGAGAATCGATCGGGAACCGCCGCAGCTTGTGTTCGTGTTCGATCGCGGACGTTTCACCTGCCTCGGCGTCGGAGAGACCTCGGCTGTCCTTTGCCTCGATCGAGGCAAGCTTAATCTCGCCGATCGAGACTCGACGGAAATTGCTGATCGACGACGCTGACTTCTTCGCCATCTTCGACTTTTCTTCCACCGTAATTTCGCGTTCCGATTTTGGCGATGCCGCGCCGAGAGCCTAACTGTACATCCTTACGGAGATGCCGGCTTGCTTTCTACGGGCGAGCGCGCGACGAGGAAATTTGTACGGGAGTTTCCCCGAAATGGAAGCGGGTAAGAGCACCGACGAATTATTCCCAACGGTTGATCCTATTTGGAAGAATTACCGGCGACCTCTCAATTATGCGATCATCTGCCGCGTTTTTATAACGATCGGTTTTTAATTCGACGCGTTTACGGCTCGGCAATCGATTCTGAGATCGGCTGATCGATATGGAATTCGAGGAGACCGGTTTTGCATTTTGTTAGATCGAAACGGGGAGATGGATGGTATTTCCGGAAGGCGCAAAATTTCGCAGCGGCTTTCAGACTTCGATTGGGCCGCGAGTTTCCGCGAGAATTATAATGTGCGTCACCGATTGGCATCGCGTCTTGTACTTCCAGCGAACATTCCTACGACATGTTCGAGCCGCGGGGGTTTTCTAGGGGGACCTGACGACTTTGTTAGCGCACCCTGATGTAGATAGAGCACCTCCCTGCCAGGCTGTTCGCCATTCGAACGATGGAGCCCGTAGTCGGCTGTAGGTTACCGTGCTATCGATGCCGGTGTACAACGTCGAGGTAGGCAGCGTAAGCGGCTAGAGGACTCGCGGGGTTTCCGTGAAACACCTTCGTGAAACGTACGACGGTTCTCCGGGGTACAGGCTCCCGCCTATGGGGCCCCCTGATACTCGAGGATGTACCGGGAGCGGATACATCCGAGATGTACGACGAGTCCTTGCCTCCATGCTGGACGTAAACACTCGGTCGGTGTTAAAGGACGACAGTCGAATTTACTCGATTGCAACTCGAGGTTCTATTCTCTTCTGCGACTTCTCAAAGAACCTCCGCGAGAACCTCTGCAAGATTAAATACAGTCGATTAAAAAATGTAATTAAACTTGTTAAGATAACGATCGACCCAAATCCGTCGGTGGTGCCAATAACCACACCACTCCACTGAGTGATACCGTTTTCGTCGCGCTGCGAGCCATCGATGACAACGCAGGAAGCGTAAGCATATTTCCTGGTTGACCGAATCAAGGTTAAGCGCTCGCTGCGAGTTTAGCTCGTTAGCGACTGCGAGAGCCTCGACAGTGTCATATTCTTTACAGTACTATTCCTTCACGCTTGCCATCAACGTCGCGTCGAGAGATCGTTACCACGATATGTACTTGCTTACCCATCGGAAACGGAGAAAACTTATTACTAGACTGCGGAACCTTATGCAAAATAAAAAACGTTTGCATTGATTGCAAGACACAGGAGCCAAATAAAAATGTCGTTCTTCTTTTGATTATCTTGTTAAGGTGAAACTGGTGGCTTTAAATCTTTTCGATACCTCCACTCTTTTAAATCGTACGTACCCATTCTTGTCATAAATGCATAAAATCCGCAGTCTACTTATTACAGTAGTAATATTCAGTAATATTCTGCTAGAATTCAAAGACAAAAGAACCTGCGAATTTAAGCGAATAATTTGTATTCCTTTTTTTCATCTAGTCACTGCATATACAGGGTGGTCCATTTATCTTGAGACAGTACGAGTTTATACAAGATATTATTATTTTTCGATGTAGAATAAGAATATGAAATAAAAAATATGGGTTTCCATATGAAAAAATGAAGTTGCCCTTCATCTGACCCTTAAAGGGTCATTATGTAAAAATGTGCATAACGCCATTCAATGTGCCCCTTCATATGAAGAATATTTTATATAAAACATTTTTTCATATTCCTGCCGGTTTCCGTAATACTTGACTGTCTCAAGATGAATAGACCACCCTGTATTTTACAAACAACAAATATAATCAAAACCATTGATTACTTTCGCCGATGAATTACCTTAAATCTTGACGTTCAAAATACGACATAATTTTCTCTAATCTACCCTCTAGGATTATAGACGTCATCACCGCACAGTTAACGATTCACTGTAGTAAATTCATCGCGGCAGGCTTCATTTCACCTGCACACTCTCCGGAATATCTCACGCCCGACGCGGCGGCAGTAAAAAAGGAGAACCAAAGGAAAGAAACGAAACCGGCGGATTTTTCAAACGAAGTCTCGAGAAGCAGTAACATGTCGGCGAGTCGCGCGTAACGACACTTATGCTCTTTCAATAACGACACTTACGTTCGCGGTGCAAACAGGCGGACACGTGCATCGCCGCATACCTGTCGGCGCTTATCGCGCAGGTGTCGTATACTCTGCCCGGAGAGTGTTTGGTTCCTTATTACCGTGGGACTTGTAAACAGCAAGAGCTGCGCCATTCACAGGCTCGGTCCTCGAAATTTTCATTAATTTCAATCACGGTGCAGGATCCTCGATTTCGACAAAAATTCCAGTCTTCAATCCCTTGCAGGTTTCATCGGAGAGTACGCGAGAAATAAATCCATCAACCTTTTACCAAAGCCGCGAGCTTCGACACGACCCAAGCAGCATTTTATTCGGGAATCTCTCTTCTGAAGAGTGTAAAAAAAGAATTTGCCGGCTGCCAGGTCCCCTCAAAAACCTGATACCGAATGAAACTCGGCACCGGTCGACGCGGCAACTTGCATATTTCACTGGCGCGTCGATAACCGTGCAAACGAGACAGAAGTTACGGGGCTGTTCTTGGGAATGACGTCTGAGAAGCTTCCGTGGATCGTCATCGGCGATCGTCATTGGCGATATCGGGGTTATTCCGCTTCGGGAGTCGCACGGTGGTTTCACGACCAAGCACAAGCAGCACGTTTACCGATTCTTTCAACGAGGTCGTTCCACGGCAATCGTTTCTTCGTCGATGGCTACCATTTCAGGTTTTATAGTTTTCCGTGATATGCTAGTGGAACGTTCACGTGCTTCGGTTCGAAAGCCAACACTTCCCCTTCGACATTCGCGTTCTCTCCTCTCGCCGGCTTGGCAATCGGCTGCGGTGCAACAGCAACGGCCGTCGCCATAGCTGCGCGCGTGTCACTTGCATCGAGGACTTAGACCGTATATACCTCGAGCCGCGTCCGTCCCGCTCACTTTGGTCCGATTTGGTAGACACTACCGTGGTATTTTCAATCGGGGCCTCGACGGAGCAAGGACACCATTAGCTTGTCACACTCGACCAAACAGGACTCAGAAACCGCAATGTTTACTATCTCTTTGATGCCGGCCGTATACCCGACCAGTCCTCGCTATCATGTAATGCGTGTAACCGAATTAGAAGCGTACGTGCACGCTCCCCGTGTCCCCGGTCTGATATTCTAATCAGCTTTCTAACGTTCAAGGTTCCCTGGAACGCGGCCGTGTTTCGATGCCGTTCCGAATTTGCATCCGTATCTTTCCGGTCACTGTGAAACTCACTTTTAGCATCCATCCGTTTCCCGAATCGAACGTTTAACCCAGGGGCCGCCAAACTTTTGTGATCATACCCCTAAAAATTTTCCAGTTCTCGTATCGACCACCTTTATAAAAAATGTTAAAAAAGAACAAAAGAACTTATGTGTTTTTTAAATGATTTATTTTATTTTGACGAAATCGAATTTTTACACAAATCAATGAGAAGGATGTGCTTGATGACGCTTGGTAAGATTAGCAATTTTTGGTTCGAAATTTGTTAGTTTCAGTCTTAAATCGCCTCGGGAACAAAATGGTATGTACTGCGTTGCTGTCAATAAATTTGCGATTGAATAGCAATTATATTATATCGACCTCTAGGGGTCGATATCGGACCACTTCGATGATCCCTGGTTTATAGGGAAAATATTTTCCTCAGAACGCTAGATGTATTTTTGTCAGAATATATGTATTCTATTTGGTTCACCTTGTATGTAGGTAATTCATTCAGCAGAAACACACGAACATAAATGACCGATAACGCTGTAGCGCATCTCTGAATAAATATCGACTGCAATGTTAACTGCAAGAGTTAATATTCATTCAACAACTCGAACTGTCTAGCCACGTTGATTTATGGTAAAACGTATGGAATATTCTCAGCTGTCGAAGAAGTAGAGGACGCGTGACTGATTTCGACTAGTACATTTTTATTGCATATTCTTTGGTATGAAAGGGTTGTCCTCGAAGGGTATTTTCATTTTGTGTAAATAATAAAGCAAATAAATGGAGAGAAATAAAGCAAATAATCGATTAAAATTTTAATCAAGATTGATTGATTAATGTGTACGATTAAAAAAGTAATCATCGAAAAATCGGAGACTGATTCAATCGATTGATGAAGTTAATCGTCCATACAGTCTATCCATAAATTGTAATAAGGGGGGAGACAGAGACAGAGAGCGGAAATGAAGAATTGACAGAAATATATCTCAACAAAAACTCAGTTTACATTTTTTTCAGTATTCATACAGCTTTGATTCCGTATTTCATTTCGGAGCTTCAGCAGTTAATCATTAATCAGTAGACTACGGATCTTCATGCATTTATAGATAAATTGAGTAGATGAAATCGAAAATTGTTGAAAAATTTGAAAAATTGAAGATGTCAATATATGATTTCTCCTCTATTAAAATCATTAGGGGAAGAAATAATATTCTTGCAATCGATACAGACAATTTTTATTTTGCATAAAGATCCGCAGTCTATTAACCAATTATCCAATTGACGATTACAATTGAAAGGAATGTAATCGTTAATCGCAATTAACGAATAACTAGGAGATTAACTTGTTAATCGCGATCAACGATTGGAGTAGAAATTTATTCGTAAATCGTTGATTAAATCTTTGCGGAACTCTGTGGAGTAGGCAACAGGGAGCTAGAAAAAGGTATTTGTGGGCCACACATGGGACACGTATCCTCGGCCTCGAAGCGAGGCGCGATTATATTTTCTCTGGCGCATTAAAGCCCGTACTTAGGCGTACCGTTATTTAGTAATGCCTCACGCTCGCGCGCTAGGGTTTCCAGGATTTTTTTTTACGGCGCATCAACGCGAAGATTACTGCAATCAGCCGTAACCTATCAGTGACTTGCACAAGAATGACGCGACCGCAGGATTAACCCACGGACAATGTCTTCGTTCCATGTGAAAAGCCGGTGTTTGACGGACCCTCCCCACCCGGGTGATTACTTGATATTGAAGTTACGGGTGTCTAGCATCGGCGTGTCCGTTCGCAGGTGTTTGATTATTTGCAAATGATGAGCCTCGGCGCGGCAGGGGCTGCGATCAGCTACGAAGAACGTATTCCTGTCGGCGAGGCTCAAAACTTTTCATTCGATTAGCTGGCGAAATGAAATTTTCCATGGTTTTGCTTCAGAAAATGTCTGAAAATGTTTACCATATTGCATCTAAAAATGGTCCATTTTTCTTTTCGGATCATTTCGCGGTGGCTATCTTCGCCAGTGGAAACATTTTGAGCTGATATTTTGTCTCGATGAATATTAGTATGCATGCATTTGGTTTATTTCAGCCTTACAGCTAAGAAATGTGACTTGGTTAGCATTAACCTAACTTTACATATCTCTCACTCTTTTTCTTTGTCTCACCATGATCTACTCCGCCCGTATTCTAATTATTACTAACCTAATTACACTGCATTCTTTCCTATTCCCTAACATTTGTTTTTAGTATGGTTTATTCTTTAGTATATTTATTCTCTTTTCTCTCTTTCTCTGCAACTTCTCCAACCACTCTTCGATCTTTCTATCTTTCCTCCCACTCATTATGTACATCCTCGATCCTGATCTTTTTTCTCATTACCCTGTATTCACCCTGTTAACACTAAACCTACCACTGCCGGTCAAATGACCGGTTTTATATTTTCCATTTCACAGTTATTGAAATTATGATGTTGCTAAAATCTAAATAAATAGAGCCTCGTCATTTTTATAACGTAAAACCTTTTAATCGCTTTTAGTGGTCGGTAGGTTTAGTGTTAGATGTCCTAGGTTTCTCTACTTGTCCCCACACGATGAATAGTAGTATAGTTTTCTAAAAAGATGACTGTGCGAGCGAAACATGAACTTCCAGGAACCTAACTAACTCTCCCATAGAATGTGTAAACAGTGCTGACGGATAGAGGAGAATATTGGCCCACTATTTCAAAACAATATAAATTGAGCATTGATTGCAGCAACTAATGAGGATTACAGAATTTCTCCGTATTTGTGCATTGTGCTCGCGGATAACGGAGAATCTTAGATCGTTACCTCAAAACAATCCAAATTAGCCGTTGATTGCAGAAACGAATGGGAATCGCAGAACTTTTCGGAATGCATATATATACATATACTGTGCCAAAGAATGCAGAGCTACTGGTTCAGAAGAAAATTGAGCGTCGATCATAAAACCCGACGAGGGTCGCATAATTTTCCCGAATACGTACGTACGTTGCGCAAACAATGTCGAGCTATTAGTTCAGAATAAAATTGAGCATCGTAGAATCGAACGAGCCGTCGCATGATTTCTCCGTATTCGTGCATTATGGTTAGAAGAATGCTGGGCACCGGGCAGCCTGTTGACATATGGAGTCTCCTAAAGTGAAGAGCCGTATAATCGATGACCATGGGTGCCTCTGTAGTCTTCTTTTGGTAAAACCGTCGAGAGACGTGTTCATCAACCTCTCCCGGGTCAGTGGAACGTGGCTTACTCGAAGTAACTTATGCCACTTTCACGCGATAGCCGCGGTCCATCGATTCGTCGAAGCCGGCGTTAATTTAGCCGAAGATGGTCAATCTATGACGTGCAAATTCCTGAATGGGTTGTGCAAGCTAAAGAATAATTTGCAACCTCGATCCGCGACACAAGAGCCGCGGACGTGACGGGATTTCTCGTCGGTCCTCGATCACTCCTACAATCTCCACAATCTCTTTTGATCCTCTAATACAGGGCTTCCCAAACTATGTTTCGCGGAACACCAGTGTTCCGTGTTTGAATAGGTGTTCCGCGACAATTCCGAAAGGTCTGAAAAATTATGTATAACAAATGTACTTGTGTATATTTTGTAACTCGTAGGAATTAGCCAACCTGAAAAATAAGCTAACGAGGGAAGGACCCCTAGTGCCCGACTTCGATTTTGATAATTTTTTGTGAGATGGTGGTATATGGATCCCTAATTATGTATGCAAGATATTAGCTGTAGTTACACAATAGTTTTAAAGAAATAAAAACAATTAAAATTTCATACCTTGTTGATATACCATGATTTGTCCCGACGCCGCGCCGGCACCTTTGGATATATTCCATGTGCTATTTAAACTGTAGTGCCCAAGGTGGTTCGGAACTCACCTTATAAAAACTGTAGGCCCCGTCGCGAAATAACCCCGGCAGTTAACAAAGCGCGACGTAAAATAAATAAAAAAAAAAAAATACCATGATTTGAGCTGTAGTTTTTGAAGATCCATTAGCCGTGTGAGCAGGTTGCGTGAAAGTTCAATTGTTTATATCTTTAAAACTATCGAGTAACTACACCTAATATTTTGCATACATACTTAGGGATCCATATACCACCGTCTCACAAGAATTTATCAAAGTCGGACTCTTGGGGTCCTTCCCTTGTACGTGTTCCGTTAAAATTTCCGGGTTTGCGAAGTGTTCCATTGCAGAGAAAGTTTGGGAAACCCTGCTCTAATAGTAAATAAGTAATCGTATTTAATTTCGAAAAATAAATTCTATTAAATGACGATTAATTGAGTGAGCGAATAAATGTTGCGTTTCAGTTGGTTCGGAGCGCGATTTCGTCGCGGAGGCACGATCCCATGGTCTTTGTTGTAAAAAAAAATGAACGAAATAATTACGAGCGCGTTCGGCCGTGGTTGGCCTGTCCGATTTTGATCTTTCACCAGGAACGGCGTATAAAGCCTTAGCTGGCACAAGATCACTCATAGTTGTTAACTCCGGCGCGGTGGAAAGGTCGTAGCCATGGCATGGAAATTTATGCGTAATTGCTTTGAAACGAGAGTACCACCGTATCGGTACGAGATCTGACCGATCCTGTCACCGTGCTGGACCCCAACCGCAGCACCGGAGCACCGGCAGCAACAACGACAGCAGCCCAGACATTCGATACAGCAACCTACACCTTCGGAGAAGTCAGAATGGTTCCGTGGTGGTTTATGAGACCGGTGAACGTGGCGCTGTCGGGCACGGTTCTCGGGACGCTGATTTAAGTAAATTGCATGCAAATGCACGAACTACCGGCTACAGGGGCCGGGAGAATAAGGTCGGCCATTAACGGGCATTCCTATTGAGATAAATAACAATAATTGAGTCGATCGTGGATTTAGCCGAGTGGACACGTATCCGATCCCGGAATGCTTGATATGTGAGTCAACGCCGGCACAAGGAAGTGACCGGTCTCTACCGGTCACATGGCTCCGCGAAGGTCGGTTTATCCTAGACCAGCTGCATCTACTTCCATCCGCATCGCGTTCCTCGAAAATTTGCCAGAAATCGCTCGCTCAATTGTTTGTACACTTGACTTGGAAGACTTGGAAAAGATTTGGTAAGATTTGGAAGATTTGGCAAAAATTTGGAAAATTTTTACGATCTAGAGCAGTGGTTCCTAAACTTATGTAGTCCGTGGCCCCCCTCTTGAACAACATTTTTTTTGCGGACCCCATACCAACCCTAGGCATTTTACGTAATTCTTGAAAAACATTTCAATGACCATGTTTTCTTTAGCAAAAATATCTGTTGATGCCAAAATTGTTTCGCGGACCACAGCAGAGTTGGGCAAAATTTAATCAACGATTGGCGACTAAATTTCTACTTCAATCGTTAATCGCAATTAACAATTAATCTTCTAGTTTAGTCGTTAATTGCGGATAATGATTAGATACTTATTAATCGTTAATTGCGGTTAAAGATTAAATTTCCACTTTAGTCGCTAATTGCGATTAACGATTATTACTTAATCGTCAATCAGATAATTGATTAATGATTAACTGCTGAAATTTCGAAATGAAATACGGAATCAAAACTGTATGAATACTGAAAAAAATGTGAACTGAATTTAGGTGTATTGTCATTTGGTCTATATATAATACAAACTCTGTTATGTGCTTTTATGTTTTTTTTCGATGATTTCTTTTTTTAATGAACTTCTTTTAATCAACGATTGACGACTAGCTTCATCAATCGACTGATCTAATCGTATTTGTTTAATCGTACACATTAATCAATCAATCACGATTAACATTTTAATCGATTGATGCCCAACTCTGAACCACAGTTTAAGAACCACTGATCTAGAGAATCGACGAAATTTTACAGAACATTGAGATGCGAGTAATAGCGAGAATAGAATAGTGAATGATAATCATTGTGAAGTCAAAGTCGAACTGTTTAAAAGAGGATAGGAATACGTTGTTCGGTGGCCAATGCTGATCGTTTGTCACTGACACGATTCCAACGGTGGAAGAATAAAGTCTTGACTGGTAGAAATTGTTCTCATTCTATATCAATTTTTGATCGTGTCTCGGTAATGGGGGGGGGGGGGTCGAAGAACATATGTTGCCAAGTTGTCAGACCGCTTCTGGCATGACGCATAAGACCGTCTGCTGTCATTCGATTCGCTTAATTTCCAACCTCGCTAATTTTCTTCCGACGTCCCTGTACTTTCTCATACCATAATCCATAATTGCATTGGAATAGACAGGTGCAGCTGGAATAAGGAACCGTCTACGCATTGTCTAGGAACAGGTAGTATCGGCTGCACTCGGGAGACCGCAAACAGGAACAAAAGGAACGAATGGGAACAACATCAAGAAGAATGTGAAGATACTTGTGCGTGAAGAATAAGAAGAAGAAGAAGAAGAGAACCTAGTAGAAACTGTACATTTATAGTAACTCTTAGGGCAGCATCTATGCTTGCATCTCCTAAGATGGAAAAGCAATTAGTTAGCGAAATGATGAAGTAAGGCTTACGTACATATCTGTACATCATGAAAAATAAACCATTCTAAGTTCTACGTTTTAAATCAGGACAAACAACTCTTCGAGAACTCGTCGCAAGTTTATCAAATTCGCAGTACACACACAGTGTTCCCGCGATTGTTGTGAGAACCTCCGGGGTATCGAGTCTCAGGAAACGAAATGGTGCCACGTTTTTTACGTGTGCCGAACATAGATTTCTTTGATAACTTTTCCAGGTGTAAACGACAATATGACGTACTAATGCTATTCCATACTTCTTTTTTTTTGTTAAGGGGGAGGCTAAAACCGAGGGCGAACCCCCGTGAACACTCACCCCGGGACGTTCAATGAACCGCTCCTCTCCTAAGCAGTTGGTGCCCGAGCCTACGAAGAACCAAGGGCCTCCTCTTTTCGCATTGCCCTTAGTTCTTCATCCCTTGAGGCCCACTACCACGGCTGTTCTTGTCTTTCAATGCTATTTCATACCTGAGAATGATACATCGAGTATCATAAAACCCCAATTTGAACACCCTAATACCTTAATTTCTTTGTAGCGCGATCGACCACCCAAGCGGGATAAAAAAGTCACATCATCCGCATACCCGAAAGTCACAACAATCGCGGGAACACTGTACACCGGTAACAAAAGTGTACGTTTACGCGAATTCAGGGTCCAAGTACGTCGAGAGAAAGACTGCGTAACCTTTGGAAACGGGCACGGATCGGTCGTGTAATTCCCCGTTTAAAAATTCCTTTGATGTCCAAACGGGGACGACGCGCGACGGTTTGCGGCGGCAAATTTAAATTCCTAATTGATCGGGGGCCCTCGCAGAGCAGCGCAGCGTGGCCGTGTACCGGAGCGCGGGTATGGTGCCGGGTACGGGTCGGTGGGGGATGATCGTGTAACCCGCGACGTAAAGTTGCACCACATTAGTCCCGTGGTATATTTACGGCTGTGTAAACCGTAAACGTGGGGGCCGCCGGGTTGGCATTAGCCGGGCCAACATAACCGCGACAGGCTACGTATATGGCGAGCAATTCGCACCGTTAACTACCGTCCATAGCCGGTACGTAACCTGTTGTGCATCCCCAGCCTCGTTTCCTTTCACCGGTTTCTCATCCTCCTCCCGTTCTGCCTCGATTCCTCGCCATTGTCCCAAAATTAGCTCGATAAATCGCAGGCTACCTCAACAGCAACCCGACCGACTCGCGTGGGAGTGCGACCACAGAACCACGGACTTTACACGGCCGGGATAATAAGGGAAAAAGAGGAGGACTGTCCTGGGACGTGTTGGTATCGACCTGCGAGAAATTACACTTCGCCCCAATGGGAATCCTCGAAAGTGTCGCGTCTCCCGAAAATTCCGCATGGATCTATTTGTCTAGAAATTTATTCAAAATGAGATTGCACACCAAAAACGATACTCCAGTTGAATAAAGAGGCTATGCACTCGTTCAATACCCCACCCACATTAAATTCGCCTGACAAGTGTAGTTACGGCAAGAATCGATACCTCTCGCAGTGCAGTAGCCTATAGAATCGATACACGAGTAACAATTTCGATTCAACGACCTTCTCCACCCTCGATTCCGCAACCTCCTCGAGCCGGACGTATGGAAAAGAGTAATAGCTCTCGAACCGGTGGCTCTCCAACCAAGCGAGAGGCGGTTGCGTTGCTCCTATTGGGCGAATCTTTTCGCAGAAAAAATAGCGAGGTGTTTCCTGACGCGTAGAGAGGTGCGAAGGTGACAGGCTCGTCCTTGAGCATCTCGAGCTATGCAGCTCGAGTGTGCTAGTTGCCGGCGAGATTCTCAGGAGAGCAGAGAGAAAGAGTGTGTGTGTGTGAGAGAGAGAGAGAGAGAGAGAGAGAGAGAGAGAGAGAGAGAGAAAGAAAAAGTGGAGAACTGTGGAAAGAGGGGAAATTATGATTATGCCGAAGCCAATCCCGTTTCGACGCCGCCAACTGTGAGACCGCGTCTCGAACGAGCAATCGTTATTTTTAATTAAGAGAAAAGATCGGAGCCGTTTCAGCCGCGAGGTGAAACCGCGTCTCCGAAGATGCACCGAGGCCATCGAATTGCCACAACCCGAGAGACTCCTCGACCACGCCGGGCGTGCATTAATTGCAAGCGGTGTTAATGGCATTGTAGCGATCCGCCGGCAACCGATCCTCTCCGTCTTTATGATTCATTAACTTCGGCGTTGTGTCCCGTCCAGCAGCGTCCACGGTCGCGTTCTCCGCTATACTTGCGCAATTATCCCGTTTATTATTCCGCTTATATTTTTCAGAGACTCCGCGTCGATCGCGCCGTCGACTAATTTGACGAGGAAAACCGTAACGTAAATCTCGTACATCCCGGCGAAGAACGCGGGAGACGCGCCGATAGCTGACGTTTAATAGTCCTCAGGGATCTTATTTTGATATCAAAGCCACGTTCCCGCGAATATCTTGCACGTTTCGAGGTGTTCTCCACATTCTTTAGACTTGTCTCCCACTCTACCTTCCACGACGCCATTCTCCCATTCCCCAAAGGCGTGCATGTGCCGCAATTCACGTGACTAATCCGGTAATGACTGAGAGGGGGTAACGGTATTCATTAGAATTAGAATTTCAGAATTTCACAGATTGTTTACGTGGGTGATCCTTGAAACGATCCTTGAATCTCGAGTGTAGCGTTTCGTTTATTATATTTTGGTGGTACGATGGTGGAGACGTGAGGTTGGTCGAAGGTGCCGAACCTTCCGATCCGAAGCAGATAGTAGAATGAAGACCGTTGTGAAAGAAAGATTCCTGCAAAACCGCCTTAGTTTCCTCACCTTATGTCAACTACATTTATTTTTGCATTATTAAGTACCATTTAAGGTAAACTTTACCCGACTCAAAATTAGTAACTTTCTCCTATGAATTATGATGTATTTGGTATGTAATCCAGTAGATTTGTACCCGGCGCGGATGCAGATCGAAGTTTCGATCCTCTAGGATCTATAGTTGAGGAGCTATGGTCGCTTAAAGTTGAGAATTTTTGACATGTAAGGGCGCCGCCATATTGATTTGTAGCGACGACCGAAAGCTGCTTACCTTTCCGTCCCCCCCCCTCCCGACCTAATCCTAACCGACTCAGTAAGCGGCGTGTGACCGTCACTACAAACCAATATGGCGGCGCCCATACCTATCAAGAAACTGGAAATCTGCTCAACTTTAAGCGACCATAACACCTCAACTGTTGATCCTAGAGGATCGAAACTTCGATCTGCATCCGCGCCGGGTACAAATCTACTGGAGTACGTACCAAATACATCATAATTTGTAGGAGAAAGGCACAAATTTTGAGTTCGGTAAAGTAAAGAGCAACTACCATTTATACTCTAAAAACCACATTTTTTATATATTAAGATTCTCCCTTACATGAAAAGGAAATTTCGGTTGATAGCGAAGTTCATATAATCGGTTTATTGTTTTCTCGAGGAGAGTGCGATGTTCTCACGGTCGCTGGCCTGTCCTGACAGTGGTTACTCTGGCATATTTCGTCAAGAATCGCTATTATTTATGGCCGGCCTGTATCGAATCGGGGATCGACACTCGCTAGTTTCTCAATCGGGACACCACTGCCAGTCGTGGAACACACTTTTACCTTTAGCACCGTTGGAACAATTGTTATTTTGTGTCCCAGACCGGAGTGAGATCGTTCCGCGGATAACGTGCCTAGCTAGCAGAAAAACAATTATAATTTGGCAGAGGAGGGGAACAATTTTGCGATGATAGTTGATCTACTCTGTTAATACGGGCGCCGTGTGAATCGATCCAGATAAGAACAGCTGCCACGGAATAAATGCAACAAATTAGCGCGAAAAATGAGTTTAATTATACACCGTGGTCCTGTTGGTAATCAATTAACGCGAACACAATGGAACAACGTGTTCATTATTTACTTTATTATTAGCGAACAAGAAATTGCAAATTAAAGATTGCGACCGAGCTGTATGCGTGGCCAGGATGCTGTATAATATGTGGGTCGAATATGGAACCTCTCTTGACGTTGCTTCTGACTGATTCATTGACTTTATAGTTTCAAATTTGACTTGACTGAATTTGGTAAAGAATTAATATATAACACCACGATATATCTTCGAAACGATGAACAAGATTTCTAAAAAACACTGCAAATAAGACTCGCGAGAGAAAAAGCCGAAGAAATTGAAAACTTAAACGACCTCGAAAGCGGAGCTCTAATTTAAATCTTCACTCGGCCATTACTCGTGAAAATATTAAAATGATTGCAGAAGTGGCGCGTTGTGGCTCGGAAATCGGCACGTGTCGGCTCGGCAAAAAACCGGCAGCGATTTCACGGCAGAAGCCGGTCCGAAAGGGGCGGCTCTCTCGTTCGAAGAGCGAGTCGAGAAGGTGGACCACTCCCTCCGTCGATTATAGTATTATATTCCCATGAAAACTGGGCCCTGCCTTTATGCTCACCTGCCGCCATTTCTATCCTATAATCGGATTATAGTTAAACGGTATCGTGGAGAGGCCCGATTCCCAGAAGCCGATTAAGAAATTGGGTAACCGACAAAAAGGAAGGGTTCGCTCCCTCCGATGACTCGAGTCTTTTTCTTTTCTTCTATTTTATAATTCCACATCCACTCTTACACTATTTTGTCCGCTTTGAAATTCTGTCGCTTCGCCGTACGAGCATTGTGACGTCACGCGCGCCATTATCTCGGATGTTCGAGTAATCGGTCATTGAAATTTACAATGGTGATTACGATTTGGCTATTGAAAACAGTCTTAATCTAAATGTAGATCAAAAATACAAACTCCAATATTCGAATGAATAACAGTCTAGCACTAAACTACCGGTAAAAAATTACCGGTTTTACATTTCTCCTTCTTACAATTATTGAAATGATGAAGTTGCGTGGAAATTGAGTCGATGAATTTCTTTATCCAAGCACACATTGCGATAAAACTTGCACAAAATCGAACTAAATAGAGCCTTGTCATTCTTGTAAGCTGAAACATTTCAATCGCTGTTAGTGCTCGATAGGTTTAGTGCTAATTAAAGAGCCTGGAGGTTCAGGATCTCAAAGGGCCGAGACTCGAGTAACACAAAATGGTGGAAGTTTAAATCTTTTCACTGCTATCCGTTTGGAAACGCAATGAAGTTATCATTTACGCTCGTTAGCGGGCGCGAGTATGAATTTTGCTCGATTCTTTCGCCTGCGTTGTTTCGCCTCCTAGCTTGTGTTCCTAGCAAGGATTCCCGGTTCCCGGACGATCAACCGATTTACAGTGTCTCCGCGCGTATAATTATCGCCCTATTAAAATCTACGGGACACCGTGTTCCTACCGCGCGGTAATTATCGCAACCCGCAGCCTGCTCTCTCTCTCTCTCGGCCCTAATTTAATCATTTTATACGGAGGCCATGATTCTCGAAATATAGGGAGACCTCGCGGTGTAATTAAGAGATGTTATCGCGGGTCTATTTTGCAGGAATCGCTATACTTAGGCGGCCTCTGTTACGGATTCTTTGCTTCGCGTTTTTATTGTTATCTTTATGGCGGGTCGTACAGGCAGTCCAACGAGATCGTAACTGGCGTAATTTCTGTACTAAACGTGATAAAAATTTGAGAAATACTGTGAACGCACTATTACGCTCGTATTTTGACGATTTTATGTTAATACGGTATATCTAGTCATCTGGTTGCCATGCAAATAATGACCGAAGTTATTTCATGCGTTTAGGACAAGCTAAATGCATCATTGATTTAAAAATTGATCGAAGTTTGTGAATATCCTTGCCGAGACAATAGGGAAATTTTATATTCAAATTCGGAAAATTAATTATTCTATGTCGATATAAATTTCCGTCGGGTCGCGGCCGTTGTGGGAAAAGCGAAAAACTCCGAACAAACTTGCACCGTTCGATGCAGGAGGAAAAAGTTGCCGCGCGGTTCGAATAAATTATTCTCGAACTTTGATCTGTTTTTAAAAACTGCCGCGCGGAGGGCCCGTCCATTATTTTCCATTTTGAAATCGTTGCGTGTTCTAGAAACTCGATTAAACGATAATGGATATTTCATGAGCAACAACGTAATAGATTCCGGGGGAATGCGTTAGCAACGACGTCGTTGCAACCTGTTCGTGTGCACCGTCCGGACGAAGC
The DNA here is from genome assembly GCA_028455605.1 of Lasioglossum malachurum. Taxonomy (NCBI): domain Eukaryota; kingdom Metazoa; phylum Arthropoda; class Insecta; order Hymenoptera; family Halictidae; genus Lasioglossum; species Lasioglossum malachurum. The sequence goes on from CM052311.1 coordinate 17,171,484, forward strand.
AAGAAAACCGAACACGCAATTCCACGCGTGCATAGACTTTGCTATGTCAAAATAGATGAGGACTAAATAAAGCGATTGAAAAACCGTCCAGTTCCTTCAGCGACAACACGGCGTTTAGGTAAACCCCGTTAATTGTTTGTTGCTTTATTCGCCTAATGGGAATAAGAAATGCCTAAGCGTTTGAGCTTGCTCGAACGGGCAATCCGGTTTCCGATTGAACGCAGTTTAAAATTCTGAAAAGTTTGGAGCTTAGCACTGAACCTACCGAGCACTAAAAGCGATGAAAATATTTTAGCGTAATTTTTATTACAATATGAGCTTGGATAACGAATATTACCGAATCATTTTCCATGCAAGTAACTTCATCATTTCAATAATTGTTAGATAAAATACAGGATGTATCTAGCGACTGTTCTGAATGATAACTCGGTTGTTATTAAAATTTTTCGCGGTGTAACTGTCACCCCGTAGAACGGGATCTATGGAAATCCTTTTCCGTGGACGAAGAAATCGGCGAACGAGGCCGGTGTCCGGTTGCCGCAATGGATTCCTTGAATGAAGATGAATGCGGCGAAGTTGCGCCGTCGAATTAGTACAAATTGGAAGTAGCACAATTAGACCTGGCCGCGGTGGTGATCCAGGGAGGCTGCAGATAGTCGCGATGCCGGGAGTTGGTCTGGGTTTTAAACGGGGGCCCGGCCGGTCGGTCTCGATCGCGGATGCTACGCACGCTTCGATCGCGATTCCCGCTCGAGTCTTAAATTACTCTCGCGCCTCGGCGACGGCCGCGCCTCTTAAAAGGTTCGTACGGGACATTCGTTTGGTTCGAGACGCTTATCGGCACGTAAGTACACGATGTTACGTCCAATTCGGTCCTCAGGAATGCCGATACGCGGCCGATACCGTTGCACGCGCTCGCTGCTCTCTCGGAAAGATTGCACAGAAGTTCGAACCGAGGGGTCCGACCGCGCATCGTGTGTTCACGGGACCCCGTGCCCACCTGCGAAGATTCCCGTAGACTGGGAACCCATTGGCAGCATGGGGTACAACGTTCACGCGTGACGGAGTTGTAGCGATGATGCTGTGTGGTTCGCTACCGAAAAGCGCATCTTCGAGATCGCGGGGATAGTTGCAAGCATTTAATTGCCAGTTTTGAGATTGTGATCCTTGCGTCACTATCTGGCTGTCTGAGTACCTGTACATTTAATTTGCCTATCAAATTTGTTGCATGCCGTTGCTGACAAATAGGATAGTTATAAACTCATTTTGTACAATGTACGAGCCAAATTAATTCGGCTACACGAACAGTAAACGGACAATTTATTACGATTAACAATAAGGGACGTTGACAATTTTACAGCTCGCGCAACTCGCTATTTTATACAGGGTGTGGCCGGAAGGGTGGTACAACCGAGCAGGGGTGATACTACATGTAAAAATAAGTCGGAAAAAGGAATAACATTTTTTCCTGTGACGCTTCGTTTTCGAGAAAATCGAGTTTGAAAATGCAGCGAATACACGTGCTATTGCATAGTAATCGTCTGACCATGATCAACCAATTCTGCTTTGTGCATGTACTAAAGCAGCGCTCGGATTTACTTACTCGCGACGGCAGAGTCCTAGTTCTCGTTCTAGTTCGGAGCTCCTCAGGCGCGTTCCATACTCGCTATTCGTGGCGCCTAGGAGAACTAGGGCCGCCACGAGGAGCGAGACGGGCAGCCGGGTCGAGGGGGCGTAGCTTTCGAAACTCGGCCGTCGCGAGTAAGTAAATATGAGCGCTCTACTGAAGCACGCGAACCTGGCGGAACTTTAAACTCGATTTTCTCGAAAACGAAGCGTCAAAGGAAAAAATGTTATTCCTTTCTTTGGACTTATTTATTACATGTGGTATCACTCCCTGCTCGGTTGCACCACCCGTCCGGCCACACCCTGTGTAACTGTCTATAATCGACTGATCTCGGTTTTCGAATTGTCATCGGTTACGCGTCGCGGGGCGTTTTTGCCTCCGCAAAGACCGGCGACGATTCCTTCGCGACGCCCGGTGACAACCTTGTCCTTTGTTGTCGCTCGTACATACACGCACACACTCATACGTCAAGCAACGTACAACACACAGTTTGGGGGTCGTCGACCCCGCGCTCCACATCCTACAATTTATTTTTGCGGCATAGAAGTTTATGCTGGAAGTTCAGTTCACATTTATGCAGCCGAACGAAATGTAACGTAAAAAGGAAGGACCGCCTCCCGCCGCTATACGGTATCCGGTCCCGTGAAGAATGCTTGTGGCCTGTCGGATCGAACTAGCCGGATCGGAACTGTTATTATTGCGGGTCGCGGGTGATCGTCGGATCGCGCGGGTCCCTTATTTCCATGCGAAACCATGAGAATTCCTTAACAATCGGCAAATATATCATTACCCTTAGCCTGGGCCGGGTCGGGAGCAGAGTAGCGAAGGGAAGAAGAGGATACGACTCTAGAGAGGATCAGGAATTAATTGGAGGGTGTCGATTTTATGGATAGAGAAGCGGCAACTACTGCCAGCCGGCAATTTCACGAGAGAAGCCCGGCTGCTCTCTTTCTCTCGTTCTCTCGGGAGAGAGAACCGGGGCTACGGGTGGTGGGGCCTCGCTGTGAGAACCTTAAGTAATTTATAGGATGTTGTAACGGGATTTTTACAACATTGGACATTGCAGCATGGGAACGGTAGACCGGCAAAAAACTGGGGCTACGATCGAGGTCGCGGTTTTACCAGCGTACGCCCACCGCCGCTAGACGGCCATTGTCTCGCGTGCTACCTTAAAAAAAAAAGCGTACTCTCGTTTAACAGGAGACCCGTGTCTCTCCTTCCCTCTCTCATTCTACTCTCTCACTTCCTCTCGCGTTCTCCTCTTCCCACCGTAAATCACGCGGATGATCTTAAGCGACGAGCCACGGTAAACTGTGACTCTTCTTGGGACCCTCCGCTCTGTGCACGCGATTCCGGCTCGTTATTAACGCGCGTCTTTATTTTCTAATTGTGTAATCGTGCACATAAATACCGGCTGGCACGTAACCGACCGACCGAGCCCGAGTAAACTGTAAATTAGAGATGTCGTGTGGGAGAACCGCACCGGAAGCGATTCTCTGCTGACGTTGTTTATTTCAGAGGTTGCATTGTCGCAGTTTTGTGAACGTTTTCACCTTGTTTTTGTTGGTTCAGCGGGTGAAAGAAACATGTTGTGCTACAATAAGAATGCTAAAAATTCCGAACAATTACGAGCAGAATGAACCTCGTTAATTTTAGAAGGAAAAGATCCCGGCCGCCAGTTCCATTGTTCCTCTAGATGACAAGAGTCTGGTAACCCTTCTGAAAATCTGGGCCCCACATGACCTGATCGAGGATGTTCAAGGGACTCCACCCCATCGTGTTCTCAGCTTTATCTCTGGATCGTCCTCAGCGTTAATGAAGCGGATCGGCGTGCACCTAACCGGGTCGTGGATCGCGTGGTGCTCACTTGCTCGACATTCCATACAAATGTTCCGAGTCGATCAGATCGTCCGATTTCGCCCCGTTTTTTTTCATCGTCTGGCTTTTTTACGAGACGCCCCGTGAAGCCCCTGCAATTTCGTCGCGGAACAGTTTCTGCCGCGCAGTTGGATCCTCGCATGGACATAACACACACGTACGCGTACACGTGTGTCTGTACCAGCCTGTCTCGATCCCGATCCTGGATCGTGACTTTCCAATTACCGGTTACCGATAAGTGTAGACCACGCCTCGCAGCGGCCTGGCGAAAGAAGCGATCTTTATTCAACAAATCTGCTTCCTTTCGGGGAAACCTGCCTTTTTTCCTCGGGTACAAGAGTCGGTATCAACCGCCCGTCGATTTGTTGTGTTAGCCCGTCCCAGAACGAATGTCGCTTTCACGGCATGTCTTCATTCGCGACCATTTTCGTGCGAGAGGAATGCTTGCTGGGTTTGGCGATAGTTCTTCGTCGAACGATCGACACCGAAAAATTAGCCGGGGCACGCGGAACGTTCTTTGATTCGCCGAAAGAAAAAAAGTCAAGAAGAAAGTAAAGAACAAGTATATTTCGCAAAAACAGCTATTGTTTTGTAAACGTGTTTACAAACTATAAGCCACATCCATTCAACGCATCACCCGGTGCGACCTACATTATGCTAAAAACCAGCTGCCGTATTGGAACGTAAATAATTAACTCCTTAAGGTTTGATTCTAATCGAGTCGGCAAACAAAGCGATACTATCATACGAACAAATGGCTCCGCGGTGTACGAGATTTATTAGCGGCGCAGACTATACCTAAAAGAACTCTGTGTGCCTACCACCAGCTATCTACTAAATCACGGATTCTCGAGTTAGTAGCTTCCTACCCTCTGACACCCGAGATCCTCGCGCAGGACCATTAAATCATCGTCGCCACGTGACACCACCGGCGATGATTAAACGTCTCTCAGTTCCGACTCTCGCGTTGGCAATCTGTATTTACCAATAACGGGGCCATTGTTCTTCCAATTGAGAAATCCCGTGTTTGAACGAGCACTCAATCTTTTTCCGTTTCTTTTTCCGTTAGATCATTAGGATGGTTCGGTGAATCACCCGGCGAGTCGTCAGAGGCTAGTCGATGGTTATTGATGGATGGAGTGGTTTACGAGGAGGCAATGCGAATGGTTTGTCCCCTTGGAGACGAATGTCGACATAGCGGTGACGTGGATCGTGTTGCCAATTCGTGAAGTAGCAGACAAATTGTTTAATTATAATGAGTGGTTAAATGATTAGAGCCGGTTGCATAAATTGACTAGTTCACGTTTAAACAACAGCTGCACTGAATACTTTTGAAAATGTACAGAATGTGCAGAAATTTTTTTAATAAAATATCTAACTAAGGCCCTGTAAGTAGTCTTTTAAAGTGTGCCCAGAGTGATCGCTTCGATTATTAGAATCAGTTGCATAAATTGACTAGTTCACGTTTAAGCAACAGCTGCACTGAATATTTTTGAAAATGTACAGAATGTGCAAAATAAAAAATGTAACTGAGGCTCTGAGAGTGGAGTCTTTTAAAATGTGCCCAAAGTGGTCGCCATAAGATTTTTCGTCACGAAGTTACAACGATTTAAATACCGTCAATTTTTCGATGGGAATCCAGTGTTCTTCTAATTTTTAAAGTTGGTTTTTAAAAAAATGTTGTCAGCGAAGGGTTAAATGCACAAAAGCCCGTGTAGCGGTGCCGAAGACGAGGAGACAGGGACCGGCAACCTGCTTGTTGCCGGAGGAGAGAGAGAGCCGAACTCGTCGTCGTAATTTAGTAGTGCCGCGATCCTCGTGTTGCGGGTACCGCGGAAGGCAGGCAACGCCCACGCGTGACGCAGGATTTATAGTGTTTTTCGCATCCGGCTGGCGAAACGAGCCGTTTTCGTCGGTTAACGACGACGGGACCTCTCGGCCAGCGCCCGGCCCGTCGAAACCGCCAGTATCGTATTTTCTTTTTCAATAACTGCTTGGCGCGCCAGTCTCCATAGATCTTTATTGATTTCCATAAATCAGGCGCTCTTCGACACGCTGCTTGCAACCTCACAACGGAACCATGAATTTTTACATATTTTACACATTTTACGCGTTGTCAGTGTCCACCCTTTGCAGACGAAGAATTTTAAAAATGTCATAAACATTCTCTTCGGAGATCTTGATGGTACGTTCAAGGCTAAAGTGCAGTGGGCCTCCATTTATTATAATACCGTTTCATATTCTTCATTTTACGCAAATATCCGCTGTCCAGCACTAACAAATCACATCCGCGAGCAAGGTATCAAACTTTAGCGAATCTGAAAAAAGTAGACAGCTGTACGTACGCGTACCCGAAGAAAATGGCGCGTCAATCGATGGCGACAAGAGAAGCCGGCGAGCAAATAGAATTGCAAGGGCCAGAAGAGCATAGCGGTATCTCGTGTGTCCGTAAAGAAACGCGATCCGTTCGCGGGACTGCACGGGCGCAAGAAAAAGGTAATGGTGGTTTAAATACACAAATTCAATCTCGGGTGGCGGGAGCGTGTCCTTAAATGGGTCGACGTCTGTTGGCCGGGGCCCCATGCATCACCGGTGTACGTGACATCGGAATTTTTCAGTTTTATCGAATTATCTAGGCATTAAAGCTAATGAAAGCGATCCAGGCGATCCTCGGGGGCCGCGGCGGCAGCGTGCTGTCTTTTGCCGGGTGCCTGGATGCCGCCATCGCCGTCGCCATCGCCATCGTCGACGGACATATATTTCTCTCTGTACACGTATAAAGATATATACGTCCCCGGCGCACACGCACGCACACGATCAACGTGTCGGGCTTATATCGCGGCGGCGGCACCTCGGCGTCGTCACAAATTGCTCGGCGTGCTTTTTCCGTGGTGGCCGTGGATCGCGTTCCAACAGCTCCTAAACACGCCGGCGCGAAGAAGAAGGGCCGCGAACAGACACGAGGGAACCAACAAGCGTTTCTTGCCCCCTCCGGGCTACCGCTCCTGAACACTCCCTCTCCCCCTCCCCCTCGCCCTTCCGAGCCCCTCTTGTCCGTCAGTTTCGTCGGTTTTCTTTGAATTTGTTCTGTAGCCCGTGTGTATTTAAACGAGCCGGGTCGAATAATGACCGGTCGCAGGATTTTCAAGGATTTTTGCGTTCACCGGGATCGGGGATTCACGTGTTCTTGCCGGCTACCCCGGTCAGGTTACTTTTAATTTATCGTCGACCGTCTATCGGCGATGCTTTTCTTCGAGACACATACGATTCGTCCTCCACCTGTGCGCGCAACCAGTCCACGACACCGGCGCAGGATCCATCCTTCCGCGATGATTGATTTATGGAAGCACCGCGATCATTTATTTTCATACGCCGGACGGCTTCTGGGCGCATTGTTGCGAGGGGCGCGAGATACTGATGCTACAAATTGACCGGCTTCGCTGCAACAGCACTCTCTCTCTCTCTCTCTCACTTGGAGTTTATTGTTGCTATAGTACTTGTCCGGTGGACGAGGCTCTCCGGATCGCTTTGGGGGTGTAATACTTTTCAAGCAGAGATTTCTGACAAAGTATTTTATTTTATGTATTAATGAGGCACAGAATTGTAATAAGTTATTACTAATAACCCTCATCCGTCCCTTGTGTCAAATTGACACAGCTTCGAGCTAAAATTTGCTCGAAACTTTGTGACATCTATTTTTTCAATGCGAAACACATAAGCGAAAAAATATCGAAAAGTAACTGTTCACCTCGTTATTTCAATTTGACAACGAGGGACAGATTCAGTTGGTGAAATGAGGGACGGATGAGGGTTAAGTAAATTGTGTAATTGCAAGTGGAAAACGCAGAGAAGCCAGCGAAGGATACACCAAAGTCTGGAGCGAAAGAATCGCTCGTGCCGAGCGACGAGGACAGTGCTGTTCCCAACAAGTAGATAGCGCTTGAATGAAGGGTGTGCGAACTGTGCGGAGAAACGTAGCCTCGCGTTGACGCAGCGTTAACTAACGCGTGCATCTCGCGTTTACGGCCCGGCCATGGTGGACGCAGCAACTTTATCGGTCTAATACAGCGGGCCGCGTACTTAGCGGCACCATTGCGTACCATTAATCGCCGATAAGCCAGCCCTCGGCCGCGGAACCGTCGCCAATAAAATGGCCAAAGTTACAGTCGCCGGCGGCCGGTACGTGTACCTACGTCCGTAGCCGGCAACAAGCCGCGCGAGACGACAAAAAGCCTATCATTATTAACGCGTTAGCATAAATCCCCACCCAGCGGACCCACACGAGTTCCCCTACGAAGGTGGCAAAAACGATTGTCCACGAGAGCGTAAGTGCCTTCGGGTTGACAATGACCGTCGCCGTGGTAGCCGTAAAGGCTCGTTGAACACGACGACGTGCCACCGCGGAAACCACGGAGTTACGGCCGCCCGGAGGTAGTGCTTCGCGTATCGGTGAACGGACTTACGATACGTCCCCGGAACAGTAATAAATGCGACAAAAAGGGCACCGCCGCACAGCACTGCACCCGAGCTGCACCGTGCTGCACCGCAACGTGCCGCACCGATGCAACGTCGCCGCCGCGCCGCGCCGCGCCGTCGCGAAAGTCACGGCCGAGGGAAAAACACCTCGCCGCCGCGGGAAAAACGGGACACCCGCTCGCTTCCTGTTAGTGTTTGTCAACCGTCATCGTCGGCAACCACCGTCGCGACAATCCTTATCCAGCTCCCGAGGCATTTGTCAGCACCCTCCATGAATTAGGTTATTTTTCCCGGGCGCTTTGTTTCAGATTTTCATATGAAAATTGAAGGAATAAAGTGGCCCCTAGGCGATCAATAATATTGTCAATATTCGCTTCGATATTATGTTATGCTTCAACATAAACGCGTCACTATCCTCACCAATACTAATTCTGGCAAAAATATTCGCGCTGCATGGTCGGGGCTGTTTCATCGTCTTTCTTAATAGTTCAACCGTGAAGTCTGGTTTACATTGGTTCAATGCATCAACATGCAACACATTTTTGCATTGCAATTGCTTTTTTGTTTTTGTTAAAGTAATCTTTCGACTTCACACGCCGCAATTCCGTGAAACACGTTCTGAAATCCCTGACGTTCTGAAAGCAACTGACATTGAGGGAAATGTTGACAATAAACCTCCTAGACGTTCAAACGGTTCTTCCATATTGATAGGACGCTTCAATACGCTCCTAGACGATCAATATTTCCATCAATATTCACAATCTAGAGGCCACATTAGTAAAGAATGGACAGAGACAGTTCTCACCATTAGAATAGTTGGTACTGGAATTTAAACGTAGCATATATGTACTTCGTTTTTGTTGGACTCAGAAATTATTAATCGAATAAAAACGCTTTTGTAAGTGTCAAGCATTAAGGAACTGAATCCGTCCGAAAGATTCCCAAAGAGAAGGAGATGCGGGTGTAAAAATATTAAACGACCGTGTTCAGTCTCGCCGTCTCCGAGTAAACAGCGCCGACAGAGACGTCCAATTGCGGACAGTTGCGAGCCAGGCAGATGATCCAGATCTAAAGTATCGGGCTCATTTAAATTCTACCGATCCGATCTAGCGGCCGGGAAGGCGTCGAGCCAAGGATAAGGAGGAGATGACGCGTCTCACGAATGTAAAGCACGTCCGCGTTTGCAGTGCAGCGCGGCGTCGACGACGCCTGTGTCCCGCCGCAGTAGCGTATATGATGCACATGCAACACGGTGATCGCCGGTGCAGCACGTGCGCGCACGCGGATAATACCCGAGCGCCTCTCTTTCTCGATATGGTCGTGGATATGTTGATATCACGGATATCCACGGATAAACTGCGTGCATCTGTCTACACAGCGTTCACAGGAAGCCGAGCTTAAGAGGCGGAGTTACAGTTAACGAGTATCGACGTGGCCAAGCCGAGCTGCCATGTCTTCGGTGTCCACTGTTCTACGAAGCTGCATGCATCAGATGCGTCTCCCTCTGTACATATTGCATACGGGGTGGCTTGCCTCGAAGAGACTGTGTTTTAACTACGAAATCAAGACATTTCTTTTGGCCTAGAATGTTTGCGTACGACTGTTTGTGAGTGACGTTTTATTTCGACGAAATATTTCAGTGTATCGTCGATTTGTGAGAAATTCACTTGCAGCAGTATGTTTGCGATGCTTGTCTGATCGAAGGCTGGCATGGGTTGTGTTGTATACCATCGTCATTTCATTCTACTTTTCTATTATAGATACCCGGCTTCCTGTTTTCACTGCACAAACTCAGGATTTCATCCTTGACTCATCCTCAAACTCTGCCTCATCCTCGACCCCTGTCCTCGTCGCATTATATTCGAATTTCGAACCTTTGTCTGGCCACGTTATCTTCAAAACTCTGACCTAGCCCTCATCCTAGCCGTTACAATTCCTAAACCCCCACCATTAAAGCTAGAACCTACATATATACAGGGTGTCTAAAAATTCCTTCAACATCCGGAAATTCGAGGCTGAGATCATTTGAAGCGACATTTTCCTTTGCAAAAATTTTATTAACGAAAAACACGGACCAATCAGAGCGCGGCTACAGCGGATTGATTCTGGCGCTGATTGGTCAATGTTTTTCGTTAATAACTCTTTAACAAAGCCGCGGACGCCATTTTTTGCAAGGAAAATATCCCTTCAAATGATCTCAGGAACCTCCCATTTCCGGATGTTGAAAGAATTTTGAGACATCCTGTATATACCCGTTTTCCCTCAACATCAAGCTTTTCTCTGATTCTTTCTCTGACTCTCTGTTCTCCGAGGTACTCATTCATTCTCATTCGACTAACGTACTATATATTGTCAACGTGTTAACGATTAAGTTCCGTTGTATCTTACGAATAAAATACCAATTAACGGAATACAGTAGTTGCATAAAAAAATAATTGAACACAACAATATATTAGGTTTTAAAGAAAGAAATGCAGGATTTTTGTGCCGTTGTTCTAATAGCAATTTGATACCAATAAATATTTAAGTTAATTTAACGAGTTATATTCCATTTTAAAGCTTGTTTTACGTTCTATTTAATTATGCTTTTGATATTTAATTTTATTCAGATTTTTATTAAATCATTTGGCTTTTGTTTCAGGGTTTCCGAACGCGATTTTCGCATTATTTTTTTCTACGAGTTCAAACTATTACCTTCGCCCCATACTTCGTTGATATTTCATTAGGCACTTCGGCCTAGTTTGAACTCATAGAAAAAAATAATGCGAAAATCGCGTTCTGAAACCCTGAAACAAAAGCCAAATGATTTAATAAAAATCTGAATAAAATTAAATATCAAAAGCATAATTAAATGTAGAGTGTAAAACAAGCTTTAAAATGGAATATAACTCATTAAATTAAGGTAAATATTTATTGGTATAAAATTGTGTGTGCGTGTGCAATTAAAACAAAGGAACAAAAATTTCTTTCTTTACAACCTAATATCGCTGCTCCGGAAGTATAATGACGCAACTGTAAAATTTTGTGAAATTGATTTTATTGTGTTGGCGGGCTCAAAAATGCATTTACTAGATGTTCGTAAATCGACATAATTGTACTTACAAAATTCGCCATGGGAGGGAAGATCCGTCGTTATAACCCGCATGCTTATTTACCTTCCCATCCGGCTTTTCTTTTGCTCGCCCTGTAAAATTTCAATTTTTGCAGTTATGTCATTATACTTCCGGAGCGGCGATATTATCACCGAATTGATATTGCCTATCTGTTGTATCTAATCATCTGACAACGAGCCTCCTCAGAAGTATTTATATTCAGTGGTAGGGATTAATTTTGCGCATCTCTTTCACACATATCGAGACACTACCGTACTCATCCGCTTCTTCAAACCGCATATAGCCAGAGGGTGTTTCGTGGCACCTGTTGCAGAAGGCACCCAGTAGATGCGCCCGAGCGTTCTTATTAATACGCTTCGCGTTTTGCCGGAGTCCGCAGCGTCGGACACGCGCGGACGGCCATTGAATTGCCACCTAGAGCTTCGGCCCTGTCCGTCGTGCGGCAAGTGCATTTATATTTGCCGGAGTGACGGTCTTGTCCGTTGTACACAGGCGAGCTCGTGCCCGCTCGACGGTCATCCGGACGTGCGGCGTTTGTTATCGCCGTTGAGAGGAGACAACTCGGCCGCTAAAGTGCAAGTTCGCGGTCCCGGCCTTATACATCGCGGATCCCACGGTGCACCGGTGCATCGCGCGAGCGCGCGCTTCGCCTGGACCTATTGACTGCGGCTAACAAGGCCGCTGCTTGTACGAGGAAATGCATAGCAGGCAAACGTTACACACGCTTCTGACTTCTCGCTCTACGAGACACACGCTGACGCGTCGATTCCGACGACGACGCGACGGTCAGTTACACGAGTCCCGCCGGAGAGATAGAGGGCTGATATTCCTCGCGCATCTCCGGTTTCAAGAGACGCCTTCCGATTAGCTTTTTCTACCGAGCTACTTTCAACATTGCCGCTGCTAAATCTGTCAAATGAAATTATTTCTAACCTGACGGGACAATTTTTCCACGAGTCTAATTGGTGATCGCAAGATGAATTGGTCGATAGTTTTTACCGGCGCGGCGCGAGACGGTTTGTATCAAGTTTCAACCCTTTATCTTGATCGGTTAGGGTGCATTTTCTTTATGCTAGTGCGTGAGAAGGGTTCTAAAGAAAATTTCACTCATTGTACCCACCGTTACACGTGTCTGCGAATGATCTGTGTCTCTGATTCCGTTAGTCGAAAGTTCACAACAGAGATTCGAAGAATGCAGATTGCTTACTATCTCCTGGCACCGTAACACGTTTCTTTCGTTCTTTAGTCGAAACGTGGGAGGACACGGTTGCGTTTAATGGGGAATGTAGACAGCGCGGAGAATTTCGGCGCAGAATTTCAGCGAAAGAAAGCAGCGGCGTGCAAAAAGGTAGCCGTTGAAGTTCGCGGTCACAATTTTCTGGTGCGTAGCCGGCGATTCGTTCTGCTTCGAAAAAGTATCTTTTGTCGGCGGTCGACCGTGATCGAGGAGATCGTGTGAAAGTGTCAAGAGCCAATATCTCTTCCTTTCGATGCAACGTTTCTTTGCCTCTTATTTGCCATTCGGAAAGTCGAATAATCGTCGAAACGACTGCCGAGAAAGCTGTTGAGCGTGTCACTTCGTCTCGGAGATACGGCGCTGGAATCAATTGAGATCTTGACAATTTTACCGGGTGTTGAGGTACCTGTTCCACTGCTGTCTTTATTTTCGAGATCTTAATTTGCATCGGTCGCAAATAATTACGACATCATTTCGGGTTTCCTTAACTTCAACACTCAAAATCGATATCGCAGTCTTGATAGCAGATAAAAGCTAGAGTCGGCTCGGCGAAAGGCCAGCCGGTAGTCAACGGGAGACTTATTGCGATCTTGCGGAACAACGCGCGTACGTTTCGTACTTATGTAGAAGCGGGCTGAAAGGGTTCCATGTCGAAAGAGAACGAGGGGAGTCGGCCGCGAGAGGGATGCGGTCTTCGAGGATGAAAAAGAGACAGAGAGGGAGGATCCGCGGCGGGAGTTCGAACAATGGAGTAAGCGCGACGCTGAATATATCATCGGGCTTGGCGCATGCCCCGGCGCAATGGATCGCGCCGTAACTCGTAACCAACGCATGAATATAATATGGGCATTAATAAATCCAAGCAGGTATTAATGCGGGCTAATGTATGCGTGCCGGGCATTTGTTATGCGTCCACTTTGTAAAAGTCACCCGGTTGGGCCGTTCCACAATGGGCGAACCGGCGGTTGTTAGCTGTCCGTACCCGTGGAAAGCGTCTCCCAGTGGTTCGCGCTCCCTGTTCGCTCTCTGTCCCTGGTGCACGCAACCATGCTACCTAGAGAGATGCTCTCTCTCTCTCTCTCTCTTTCTCGAGCTGGAAGATGCTCGTGCTCTTCCGGAACGGGCTCGCGATTGTTGCGAGAACGAGGACTTTACGTCCTTAATGCCGCGGCCGCAGAGCCGGACGGTCGTGTCCGACGTCCTGACAAATCGATTTAGAATCACCCGGTCGGAATGGTACACGGACCGATCTTCCGCCGCTGCTTGTAATTGCCGGTAACGCTGCGAGGCTTGTTAGTAATGCGCTACCGTTCCGTACGTGAAATATGATTGCGTCGTCGGGCCTCCCGGTGATTTATGTCCCGTTTGTGTTCCGCCGGCTGGCACACACGCACCGGCACCTATACACTCTCGCACACACCATCGCTGACGTTGCTCATGGGGAAAATCGCTAGGAGCCGTCCGCCACGGAACAACTTTGCCGAGCCACATTGTCTTTTTCTGCCCGTGGAAAAAGAATCGATACGACCGCCACCGCTCCAGCTTCCCGGGAAACTGCTTTGATCGCTCTGCCACCCTGGCGACTCCTTCTGTCGCGATTTCAGAGACGACGATCGCACAGGGTCTACAAAGGCGACGTCGACCTGGAGGATCTAAAACTGTCCTACACAGTGGAACTCTGTTTTTTCCCGAGGAAACTTCTGCTCAAAGTACAGATACGCTGAGCAGCGTGTTCCACATATTCGCTTCTGGAAAATTAGTGTTTGCAACTTGGTTAGCAAACGGGAAAAATGAATGATTGATTGTATCGAGACTCAAGAGCAGATTCCACTTGAAACTCTAGTAGAAAAAGAACGAACCGATCAAACTCAGTATCCAGCTGTTCGAACGTTTTCTTCGAGCGTTTAGCTCCCGGAGCCAGAGAGGCGTTCTCCATGTTTCTATGGGCACGTAATACTTCTGGAAGCCAGCGAGCAGAATCGTTTAGATTTTTTTCGGTTGGTTTCTCCAGTCGCTCGATCGATAAGAAACTCGGCGAGCTACGAAAACCGTTGCTTTACATACGACCGGCGACGATTACGAGCTGGGGACATGTTCGCGGGCGAAACGGTCCCGCTTGTCCCCGTGATGTGTATCGGGTCGCCGCGCGCGCCGCATATTACCATTACAATGGTTTACAACGCTGTATCTGCTCGGATCTCTCGTGGACGATCTAGCTGGTAGGTACACACTGTTTTGTGCCCGTGGAAAAAGCTGTACGAGAAGCTGCGCTTCTCCTAGATCCGGTCGGATCCTCCTGGTCCCCCGTGCTTGTTTCTTGCGTTATCTCGGATTCGAAGAGCATCCAGCATTTTATCGATCATTTTTCATCGAACCGGCTTGTAATGCTGCTCGTTTACCGATTCTCTTATCTGCCGGTCGTTCCAGACTCCCTCGAGAATTCTCTCTCTGTTCATAACAATAAACGATGGGAGCACCATGCTGTACCAATAGGCCAGAAATGAGAATCAACTTTCTCTTGAAATCACTTTAATCACGTTTTAGGCATTTCCGGTGGTGCAATTAAACAATGTTTTAGACAAAAGTTTGTCAGTACTTGTAAAAATGCTTTTTACGTACAAAAGTAAAGGTCACCTTGACTTTTTTAAATGGCGCCACATCTTTTGGACATCAGAGGATTGTTGCCGACGTCGAGACGAAATCAAGAGTGTCATATCCTACGACCTTGAAATGGCCTCATACTCGAAAATTTGCTGCGAACGTAATTTTAATGAAAAATTATTTCTTACAAAATAAATCAAGTTACGTCAGATGTTCGAACTGCGATCCATCTTCTATGATACAGAACTCCGCTCTTTGTATTAGATTTTTCGTTGTCGCCATAATTGGGGCGTCTCGGTTTATGTTTACTTTCGTCGCTTCCCATATTATGTTTGTATTTATCACTTGCGGTTCAGAATCATCAGTTTGTCATCGTGTCATCGATCTAATCAGCTTACAGACAGTATTCCTTCAGTCGTAGTTTAGTGTATCAGGATTTGATCTTTCAGAATGAGTAAGTTTTCAATTACAGAAAGATGTGATATGTTATCTGTTTTCAATGAATGTGGAAAAAATGCACGCACGGCGGAAAGATTGTACAAAGAACGATTTCCAAATAGGATTTGTCATTCTAGAGAAACGTTCCGTTATCTTACAAAAATCATTCCTTTTACGTGATAAATTTCCTGATTTTCCGGGAAAGTCGCAGTAGACCCGTCACAAATCAAGACAATGCAATATTGGTGCTAAGTTATTTTGAAGCCAATACGCACGAAAATTATTTTGTAAGAAATAATTTTTCATTGAAATTACGTTTGCAGCAAATTTTCGAGTTTTAGGTAATTTCAAGGTCATAGGATGATACACTGTAGAATTCGTCTCGACGTCAGCAACAATCCTACGATGTCCAAAACATGTGGTGGCATTTAAAAAAGTCAAGGTGACCTTTACTTTTTTACGTAAAAAGCGCATTTTTTCAGATATAAGAATATGCGAACATTTAGCTCTCCAATTACTGACAAACTTTTGTCTAAAACATTTTTTAATTGCACTACCGAAAATGCCTAAAAAATGGTGACATAACTTAATGGTTAGACTCTGTATACAGGGCGTCCCAGCTAATTTGACCACCTCAAATATCTTTGTTGTTTAAAAATAAAAAAATTTTCGAACTTTTTTTATCGCAATGTATAGCCAATCGAAAACTGATTGATTTTTGTTAAAGGCATTTCATTTTTTAAAATGGTACTTCAAGGTCATCCAAAGGTCATGGTATACTAGGTCGTCGAATTTGTCTTGATACGGGCTATAATACTGTTAAGTCCAAAATACTAAGTGCCATTTGAAAACATGAAGGTGACCTTGATATATATCTCTAAAAAAAATCACATAAAGACAAAAATTTCTTTGGTATCATGTGAGCCTTACTGAACCATTCAACTTTGTCCTTCGGACTTTTGACGTATCTTTAAAAACAACAAAGATATTCAAGGTGGTCAAGTTAGCTGGGACACCCTGTATATTATTTCAGAGATATGTTATTTTTAGACAGCGGATCTTTATGCATTTATAGCAAAATTGAGTAGATGAAATTCAAAATTGTTGGAAAATTTTAAAAATTGGACATGTCGGTATGTATATGATTTCTCCTCTATTAAAACCAATAAGGGAAGAAATAGCATCCCATTTGACTTCTATTTCTTGCAATCGATGCAGGCAATTTTTATTTTGCATAAAGATCCGCAGTCTAGTTATTTTATAAAAACCAGGACGAGGAACAGGAGCAACCTAGAAAATTCGAATGGATGTCTTCTCGATTGAAATTGCCTGAAGCATTCCCCGGTTCGTTCCGGAAACGCAGTGATAGGCAGCGGCGGCGATTTGATTTAAAAATCTGATCGATCTTGTCGAGGTGGATGCATATACTGGGCCGAGCTGCATCGGATGCTCAGTGCACGATGCAACGCGCATCGGGTAGTTGTAGTGAGCCTTGTCGCTGCGACACCTAGCCCGGCCACCTATCCATGCATTATACATCTAATGTTAGTTGCATGAGGCATAGGAAGGCGCTAGGCCCATCTTCCCAGGACTCGGAGTTTATAAGATTGGACACCGACGTGTCTACCTGTCGTCAAAGCTTGCATCGTTCTTTTGTCAGCCATCTCACCTGCAGTTGGTCGATTTCGCGTAACAAACACCGCGGGATTTTAAATGACGTCCAACGGAAGATAGTTTAATGGCGCCGTTGACAAGCTCGTTGACGTTAGGCTTGCCGCGGACGTTGATGAGCTCTCAGGCGATGATGCGAGTCTACTCGATGACTGTCGTATTTGGAATCGTCGATTGCGTTTGGGTAAAATTGGTTTTCTTTTTATCTTAACTCCTTGCAAATACTTGGAAATAATCATTTAAGATTTATGAAGCAGTAAAAATGTCGATCCATTTTATATTCTCGATTTATCAAATCTGAAAGTCAATGTCGAGTCTTCCGTGCTACATTCTTGAAATATTTCATGCAACGTTCGGTAATCAATAATGACAAAAGTGGGGAACAGTATGCGAAGAAGAATCGTGCGTGTCTGTCGTCCTTGATCGCCACACCACGTGCTCTGCGGAAGAAACAGAATACGTAAATTTATGCAAAGTTGATGGGAGCATCATTTACCAAACGTTTTTTATGCCATAGAAACAGTTAGCGAGGCTTTAACAGTTCCGTGTTTTTGAGCCTGCGTCGAGTTTGTTTGATGTAACTAAACAGGGATGAACATCGAATATAATCATCGAATAATCATGATCCGAAAAAATTAAGAAATCATTTTTCCACGATTGTAAGTGCGAGACGATGAATTATATATATGTATTTAGTTTCTTGTAAATGGCGATTGAGGTGTCACCGAACACAGCATCGACGCTATATTTTGCCGCGAGCTCGAAACCAGCCGAAGATCTTTTGCAACGACTAATGGGCTCGTCTCGTCACGTATTCAGAAGTTCTAATTGGTTTTCATTAGCGATAATTAACGAAGCTGACGCGGCAACGGCGCAGCCAATTTACGGTAAACAGCGGACCGATTTGTCAATTTCCCATTCTAATTCGTGCGCTCGATAATGCATGAACCCAGCTTGTTCACCGTCTTCGGCAGGCCTGGATCGAGCACCTAACACTTGCTCGTAAACTTTGGGAAAAAACCCCCGCTAAAAAGGCACGGAATCTGCGTGCTTCTCCCTGACTCCGAGTCAATGGATTCTAGTCCATTCATTAAAGGGATGAACACCAATTCGCATTTAAATTCGATGCTTTTCCTTGCTGTTTTATGGAAAGTAGAAAATTCGTGTTGCAGATCTTACTCGACATTTTACAACCCCTGGCAGAATGTTTCCGATCGGAGGCATTGATGCGGATTTTAGAGAAAACATTCACAATTTCGAAGTGTAACATATTACTTTATGGAGTCAAAACTGACGGGAAATGAAAAGGGGCTTATTGAGGAATGGTAAACAACAAAATATAACATTAGCTTTCATTTATTATAACAAAGAAACGAGAAAATAAATAAAATGTTACACGGTAGAAAGTTTCCGATTCGATTTACACTGTCCAACAACAAATTTCTTTAACAATTACTATTCGATGATTCTTATAGAGTCTTTTGCGCTGATTCCGAATCTGTCCTTAATTTTTCCGCCAGACGCACAGTTTTTGAGGAATTTGATTTTGAAAAAAGATAACATATGTTTCAACTTTAATTATTGGATTGTGTTCTTTGCAGCAAAAGATTCCGTAGACTTCCCCGAATACAGTGTGATATCCAATATAAATATATTATGAATGTTTAAACAATCATTAAAGATAGAGAGACACTTTATCCTGAAAAATAAGGGTCCAGCGTAAAATCGAACTATATCACACGATAGAGCAGACTTTTATCTTGAGAAACCACCCTTTGCAACGACGAAGTTTGCAACATCGACGTTCTTCCGAACCGAAAAGCAAAATATTTTCGCCCGACATGAGTTGCCGCCTGGTGGCGCTCACCACTAGAACGGCCGTTCGCCGCGCCGTTATGTTATTTTGTTGTATTTCATTCCTCAATAAGCCTCTTTTCATTTCCCATTAGTTTTAACTCCATAAAGTAATATTTTATACTTCAAAATTGTGGATGTTTTCTCTAAAATCCGCATCAATGCCTTCGGTCGGAAACATTCTGCCAGGAGTTGTATATTGTTGCGGTTGACAGAATAATCTCTACTCATCCTTGATGGAGTCCGCAGCGAGTCCACTGGAAATTTCCTGCGCCGATACAGAACGAAAAAGAAGTCGAGGTGGAGCCGTCACGCGTGTCGTTCTAATACCTTTTCATAGTAACTCGGAGCGCGAATCCGTTTTTGTCGGAGCCACGGGGAAAAGAAGTGGCACGCTTAGAAACCAGAATTCCATCGGCTCCGGTATGCAGGCAAAAGTCATAGAATTTGCAGAAACGCTTTCAGGCTGCCTTAAACGCGCGCTACACGGAAAAATACAGTTTATTGCTGCTCCACGGGCAAGAAAAATCCACGAAGAACGAGTCACAGTGCTCATTTATACACCGTTAAATCGAGTGTGTAGGCGGCTGATCATAATAATGAATGCACGAATGAACGAATGTAATGAAATTTAATGGAGCGACGCTCGTGGGGGATGGAGTGTACGTTTCTCTAATAAATTATTGATATTGCCGCGCAAGAAATCCGAGGAACTATTCGATTAATACGTTTCTATGCGCAGCTTTCGTGAGTTACAGAAATTCCTGCGGTCCGTACGATCTTGTCTATTGGCTTGTTTGATCACGCTTTCATGAATGAAAATTATCCACGGAGGTCGGTGGTAATGTCCACGTTCCTCATAAAATATGCTCTCGATGGAGTTGTTCCACGATCTTCTTTTCGAAGAAGCAACAGATAAAGGAAACGTTCACGTGAGAATAGAAATAAAATTAAAATTGCTTGACGAAACTACTTCTTCAGCAGTAAGATCAAATTAAACTTGAAAGCGGCTTACGTTCGAGAGTTCGAGTTTATCTGTTTATGGCTGGTTGTTTCTACTTGCAATGCATGTCGATTGTACACGGTATTGCGGTCGATTGTTCTATATCCTATCAATCTTAATCACCTTATCGTGCACAAGACACATGTCATATCACTGTCAATGTTTGTAAATACATCTGCAAGTAGAATTGGACAGCAGTGGACAGACACACGATCTACAGACATGGAGATCTAACTTTAATTCTGAAATTTGATTGTCGTGCAACCCTATATTTCACAAGGATTTCAATTCTGGATTAATAAACTGGAACCTGACTTAGAACATCATTCGAATATTTGTAGATCTTATCTTCCATGAATGTGTAATTTAATCTCTATTTGTAAAATGTGGCCATCGCTCAGCTTGTCCACTGGCGCCGCCCTCTCCCTCTTACGTAGCCATAATCGCAACATTGCTATCCAAGAAACCATGAAAAAGGCTCCGCGCGCCTTTCAAACAGTAAATCCCACGGATGACGGGCGATCGGCGTTTAACGGCTGGGCGTTCCTCCGGTTAATAATGTAACGAGGTTAGTGATGCTTAGCGTTCGCGAATGTGGGAACCTGTTTAAGGAAGTCCCGTTCGAGAACAACGTCGGGGGGTAGTTCTCCAGATTAATTACCAGTATCTGGTATTGGAGCGTGGCGCGCGAGTCGATTAGATCCGAGAGCGAGGCGCGGTGAAACGGCGGAAACCGAGTGGGCGATGAAAGTTGAAGCAGTCTGGAGCGTAATGTAATCAGGATTGCGGGCCTCGGTGTGTCTACCTTCACCCGTGGCCGGTTGAGGATGGAAACGTTGAAGAGAACGCGGGGTACGAGCACCCGTTCAACAGAAGAGAGAACAGAACCGTGAAGCGTAGAGAAGAGAAAAGAAGGGGGTCCGACGAGAATACATTTGCATATTAATCTATATAATTAACTGCCGCTAACTAATCGCTCGCGTTTAATTAACGCGTTCCAGGCTGCTTCTCCTACTGGTTCTTTTAGGCAGTCGTCGTCGTCGTTCTCGTAGCTGGCAGCTACGCTTTTGCTCGCTTTGCCGCCCGAGTCCTCGTTGCATTTGTACGAGAGCGGCGAACACCACGTTCCGAAGTGTCGTAAACCCGTGCCCGACTCCCCCCGTCCCTCTGATTAAACGGCATCCGCCCGTCCCTCCCCCTTTGCCAGAGAGAACCGTGAGCCCTTTTTCCTCGCACGCAACATAGAACGTTAGCGCAGCACCGAGGCGCGCACAATAACGCGCAGCCGGCCACGGCGCTCTGCCATTTTCTTGCCTAGAGGGCCTGCTCGTTAAACCGGCCCCCTCGTCCCGGCTCGTTTTTACCGGGCACCCTGCAATCCTTGATCCAGGATTGGATCTGAGAACCAGACGTGTTGCTCCAACGATCGAAGTGTGATCGAGTTGTTCCGCCACGTGACTACCTTGTTCCATACGATCCTCCTCTTCGCTGCCCCCTTTGTTTTCCAGTTTTTCGGCCGATTGCTAGACACGTTGGACTCTTCAGTAGGTTGCCCGTCTAATCTAGCTGTTTGTTTCGTTTCCACTTTCCTACTTATCTTGGGCACTCAATTTTGACCTCTGTTTTGTCCATTGTGACTATAGTATTGTGGCCATTCTGAACATAATATTTTATATGTTCTGTGAACTTGATTCTGATATAAAGTCAATTTGAAAATTGCGCACAGGAGATATAAAAAGGGGTCTCAGGAAACGAGACAGTGCAGGAAAGACACATGATATACAGACGTAGAGGTCTGATTTCAATTTTCAAATTCGATTGCCTTTCAATTATGTACATACACATTTCACAAGGATTTTCTTTTATACAGGCTTAACCCTTTGCCCTACAATGTCGTGTCTGACTCGTGTTAAAGATTCTGAACATAGTGTAATAAATATGTGTGCTATTCATTTCCTTTAAACCGAAATAGAATTCTACTTTGGCGTTGTTAATGTACAGCTATTGGAGAATATAATAGGCATACGATAGATATAAATTTTCTCCTTTTTTATGAAATTACGAACTACAAAAACGTTCTAATCACTAAAACCGTAAAATAAATCGTAGGGCAAGGGGTTAATTCGGGAAGACTCCCCGAAAGCGAGAAAGTTGACTTTCTTGATCGATGTGATTTTGAAATCACCGTCCCGAGATCATCGGTCGGTCGAAATCCATCGTGGTCGTGTTATTAAGCGGTGCGTCGAGAGACACTGGCCAGGAAAATCGCGGAATCGTTCGGTAGAAATCTTAAACCGGTACGCGGCAGGTAACGTGATCGCAGAGGTCTGCGCGGAGCGCTGAGATGTTGGCCTAAGCGTGTAAACACGCCACGCTCTCGCACACCGCGAGGAAATTTTAAAGGTCGCGCGCCACGGCTACGCCTCTTCCAAGAGAAGTTCTTCTTCGGCCGCGCGGCCATCCGTCTTTCGCTCTTCCAACGCAACGGCAACCACGCGGTTGTACCTTAAGCCACTACCGCCGAGGATCATAACTAACCAACCTGCCGGTACACTGTTCGTTGTTTATGAAACTCAGCTGCGTTACAACGTCGCGTCCCACCGGTCGGTATTCCGCGACAATCCACGGCGGAAGCCTCGTGAATATTTATTGCGCGGCCGGGCTTCGACGTGAAATAGGATGATACCGGGTCATCGAAGCCCACGTCAAGTGGTCTCCATGAAAAACGGGAGATTCACCCGAAGCCTGATAAATACATATTAGGTTGGTTTTGACAGGAGGTAAATACTGCTGATTTAATTGAAATTTTAATAAAGCAGTTAATAAACCAACTTGTTGCGTCTTCATTTTATTTTAACACTAGTACTACCGGATGAGTCAAAATGACTTGCTCCTGATTTGTTCTTCTAGAAATATTAGGTCGTTCGGAAAGTAATTTCGTTTTTCATGCACAGATAGCAATGTTTCCGTTTGTTATTACTTAATTACTGCCTTGTAGTGCTTTCTACTCTTCCAAGTATTTTTTTGCAAGCTTTTGCAAGATTTCCATCACCTTTCGCTTCTTCATTGCCGAGAGAGTAAAGATGCAGTGCACGATAGAAAAAATTGTATGCTGTTTAAGCAGAGTTAAAGAGTAAGAAGTCATATAATTCAAGTTCTTGCTAATAGAAAACAGAAATTCTACGAGCATGGAATCTTGAAGATGCCTGACAAACATCGCAAGAGACCATTTAAAATTAATTTAAACTTAATTTCCCAGAACAAAATGTGACAAAACTTATTCTGAACGGTAAAAAAAATTGGCTTTCATTTTCCTTTGGAAGAACGAAATGGCTTTCCGAACGACCTAATATTAAAATTATAAATATATTTTTCTGAGAAATTTATTTAGTGAAATTCTCCATTGAAGTACATATTTAAACGAAGCTGGTACGGAATCTAAATAAATGCAATTTTGTCATTATCAGGTCGGTAGTACTAGTGTGTTAATATTAATAAAGTCTTTGTGGTCAAGTATATGTAGTTTCGAAAGGCAGCATACGAGGTATCCCGGCGTTTTGTAAATTTCCGTGGCGACGAGCAAGAGACCAGAAAACGCGGAGAACGTATAGTTTCGATGCCGTCTAGCCAGACGACAATTAAATAGCGGTATTCGCGGCGGCCGAAGCATCGCCTTCGGGACAAGGACGATCATGATTATCGGGGTTTGTGCAATATCTATTAAAACCGGTTGTCGTGGAAAGGAGTCGAGGAATCGTGTGTGCGTCTGCAGCAGCAGCAACATGGTCGTGGAAAATCCTTGTTGCGTCACTTTGGCGAGGACCAACGAGGAGAGTCGCCTCGCCGCAGAGACAATTAAATTCTCTTTTAAGGTGTCTGGCGAGCATTCGCCGGCTCTGGGATGGAATCGCTTTTAAAAGCCGTCTCCTCTCCCGAAGGCATAGCAACGGATATAATCAAATTTATACCGGCGCGTTCGCCGACTCACTTTCCTCGATAATCCTTCAACGTGCTTAAAACGTACTTTACGGCCGCCCCACCTCGAGGCGTTCATTAAATCACGATGCAATTACATTCTTCGCCGCCGCCACCGCCGCCGCCGCCGCGCGTTATTGTGCCTTCGTCGATTTCCCTCTCTCCGTGTTGCGAACAAGCGTTAAACCGAACGCCTGCTTTAAAAGCGAATGAAAACGCCGCCTGTGTGTGCGTGTGTGCGTGTACGAGCGTCAGTGTGTGCTTAATTATATGCGGGGACATCAGCGGACGCGAACGACCCACGGATTCCTGCGATTCCGGTATCTGGTTTCGCATACCGGCCAACGCTAATCATTTTTCAAGGCGTGGCGCGAGTCGTCGCGAGTTCGGACGATCGGAAATTAAGAGGTCGGTTCTGCCTTGACGTCATGTGCAACAGTATCCAGAAATTCTCTTTTAAGGCAGTTTTCTATTCACTGCAACGGATATACATATTTTGATGTATTCGTTTTTAGAAATTCGGAAAAATTCTGCGTTTTTAGGATGGACGATCGCTCTCCGTGTGATTTTCACGACGCGAATCGGTCATGCAGGTTTCTCGGCCGCGGATAAAAATATTAAATCCTTACGTAAGGGACGCGCGCGAACGATAAGGACGCCGCGTACGCGTTATGCAAATCGTCGGTCGTTAGATCCGCGCGAACAATGCCACAATTGACTGCTATAATAAGCTCGTTTACCATATCTGCGGATCGCGATCGTGACGCGTGTTCGCGAACATATGACCACCTCTAATTCTTCGCGAGCCGACCGCTTTATCGATGCACGTTACGTTCCGCGAACCAAATTTCCGGAAACGATGCATCGATCCCCTTGGAAAAGTATTGCCATTTATCGCGATCTTTGAAAATAGACTCTCACTCTTTGAGAGGAAGCTCTTTAATATTATTCAAACAGAAAATTTTTTAATAGTAGATTGTCGTTGTTTATGCATTTTTATGGCACGATACTGCTAGGAAAACTGCAAACACTGTGAATTTAAAGTTCGTCCAATGTTTCCCATTAAATACGCAACACAAGATGGTTCCAAGTCGTCCGGAACGGCAGAAAATCTTTCGATTTTCTGAGAAAATTGTAGAAAGCAATCCGAGAAACTTTCTCCAACGTTTAAAATTTATGGACTCGGTGGCTGAAATCAGCTGACGACGGTTTGCCGAACGGTAAGCCGAGATCTGTGAGAAGATAGCGCGAAGCGAGACGTTATCGAGCGAGTGCATGCTAAACGTGCGTACCAATTTTTTGTTGCGCGTGTCATTGCGTAAGAATCATAAAGATATAAGGAAGACCAGGCTCGCCGTTCGATTTCATCGGGAACCGTGTACCCGACGGTGTACAGGCGATCGTAAAATGCGGCTTTATGTGATTAACATACTCGTCAGTCATGTTCGGGTCATCGAATGCATCGGGCGGTATGTATCCGTCGCATCCTCTTATTGATGACTCTGATTTAGCATGCCTCGTCTACATTTATCAAAACTGTTTTCTCCCCTTTTCCATCTCTTCCGATCGTCGTACCACTTTGTACGAGATCGAGGAAACTACAAAAAACATAACTTGCTGAAAAACATCATTGACTATTTTTCCATTTTCATTAGCTTTTCTTTCCTGCTTAGTTTCGAGAGTATTGATTTACTGTTACTTAGATTGTAAATGTAAATTGTGGAGAATTAGTTAGCGAACCTGTTTCTTCGGATGCGCAATAAAAATCGTGCAGAATCTGAATAGATTAAGACCTGTTACTTTTATATGGTCGTGTAAAATAGTCACTGCAGATCTTTGTTTCAATGCAACAGATGCTCTTAGTTTGAAGACTCGCAGCATAAAGTCCGTGAATTTGCTGAACCAGGGAGGAAAGAGCTCGATAAGAGAAAGACGTTGTTGGAAACGGGTGATCCGTGGGGGTCCCCGGTTCAGGATCCAGCATCCTTATCGGAGACTCACAGCGGCGATCGATCTTCCTCGTTCAGGCTGATCGAAGTCCTGCTCATTTCTCCGCAGTCTCGTTTCGCGCCGCAGGACCATAGAGACCGGTCGGCGGTCCTCTTTTCCCGGCAATTTTCAAGCCAGCCACTTAAACGAGATTTACTGCTAGCAAGGTAGACAAGTCACTCGGGGTATAGGCTCGATCCACCGGCGTTCTGATAAACGTTCGAAGGCCCGGTGTGTCCACCCCTTCCCGGACGAGTAATTAAATTGATTGACCGTTCAACGGTTCGCCACGGAATCGTCGAACGTCCAGACGCGAAGATCGTTCAGCACAAAAGGTCTGGACTCGGAGAGCTTAATGCCGCCATTACCGATGCTGATGAGTCTCCTTCGTTACCAGGCAACCCGTAAATCTCCGCACCTGTGCCTCCCTTGCTTTCCTGCGTTTCTTTGCCCGCCACCTTGCCCCTCTCTCTCCCTCCTTTCATCCCGTTCCACCGAGACTAGTTCACAATAGAACGGGCACAGAGCCTTATTGTTCCATGTCCGGCTTTGCTTTGTACTCGGAGACGCTCGTAAAATCATGGACCGATCGTAACCGAGGAAATTAACCGCGAATCGGAGTGATCGCGGTGACTGACGCTTCCACGATGATGCCTCCACTGTAAAATCTAATGGCTCCGACATGAACCCAGGATCAGTGCCCGTGGGTTGATTTGCTTGACTTGAAACCGCCTGGCTTGCCGTGGAATTCTTCGATAAACTCGGCTATTCTTGCTTGGGCTTTTATGGCCATCCATTTCCATTGTTTATTATGTCAATATTGAGCATTTTATTTGTTCTGTGTTTTTTATTTGTGCGTACATATCGTTTCTTTTATTTTAGAGATTTCTTTCAGTAGGAGATCGGACGTCTTACCAGATCTGAACGAAAGAGACTGGGTGAAATATAATCCTCCGTCTTTTACGAAGATTGTTATAATGATAAAATTAATTTTACATAACCCCCTCCGGTTTTTTCTTGAAGACGGTGAACGCATCGGTGCGCATCTCTTGGACGGAGGCAAGCGATCGCCGTTCCGGAATATCATTATTGCGGCGAATTTCTTTTGGGCGGTTTTTATGGTCGCAAGATGGCGGCGGGTCACGCAGGGTCGCCGGCTGCTCAACGAGACCGAGCAGGCTAATTACAGTCGCGATAATCGTCGGTGTGGCGTTACGAAATATTGAATGTATCGGACGATTACCCGGGGCCGAACCACCACTTTGCCACAATAAACGACATGGAATCGTGACGCTGACATGCCTCTTTACGACCGCGGATTCAGCATTAAGGGCAATAACGCCCACGCTCCTCGCGTATCGGCCGCGTCTCCGCACGCCCTCGCATAAAAATTGTATTTTAAAAGCCTGGGACGTGTCTTTATCCGGGGCCATTGTTCGGAAAGAGAAATTACGCGTGCTGCTTCTGCGAAAAACGATCCCGCGAGGCACCGTGTGCCCCTGATCTTACCCGCCGGTAGATTACAGGGAACCCGGGATGCTTGACCGAATTTCCGAAAATTGCCCGACGAATTATCCTGGCCCTACACGCGGTATTAATAATTTTCGGAATGGTTACATATTAATAACTCGAACGGTTATCGAACCACTCAACTTCCCGGTGCAGTTCGGTGCAATTAGCTTGGTCAGCAGGGAAACATCTGTTTTCTTAATTCGTACGGTCAATTTTGTACAATTTTAGCCACGAGTGCGCCTTCAGAGACTGCAGGAGATGCATTTCTAGATGAAACGGGGTTTTAACGAGTTTTCTATTGTTTTTCGATTTTTCACCGCATTCACACCGCAACGCGCAATTTTGTACATATTGCAGGGTGTTTGCGCTACCTTCCCCAGGTTGGTAGTGATACACTCAGCTGTGAGTTCTCACAGCGAACTAAATCACGCATTCACAGGTTAGCGGCGAGGGGGACGACGTTCGAAAGTAATTTTTCTCGGCGTTGCCCCCTACGTATTTATTCGAATCAGGAATCGAGTACTATCGGTCGGTCAGCGATCGGTTAAGGCC
The DNA here is from genome assembly GCA_028455605.1 of Lasioglossum malachurum. NCBI lineage: Eukaryota > Metazoa > Arthropoda > Insecta > Hymenoptera > Halictidae > Lasioglossum > Lasioglossum malachurum. The sequence goes on from CM052311.1 coordinate 17,199,410, forward strand.
AAGGTAATTGCATTGTACGCGGTTGTCCTTTCAAACGCCAATCACTGGCGACAAAACGTTCGTCGCGCCGAGGCGAATCGCATTTGCGGCCAGAGCGGACGGCGCGGCGCCGTTCTTAAAGCCGCGCCACGGTTCTCCATCTCGTCGAGCATATACACGTCTCGTGTCTGCGGGTTCGAGACGTCTGAGGCTATAGTTGGACGGCATGCGGGCCATTCTGCAGGTGAGACTCCGTGGAATTATCGTACTTTCGGTGTACGAACGGGAGCCTTCGCGGTAGAAGAAGCAAAAGGATAAATTGAGGTAAAAATTCATTTATAATTCCCTAAAAAATCTATTTTCCGACGTGAAAAAATTGGGGTACAATAGCTGGATTCTTCCTGGTTAAAATGAAAACAGATTCATCCCGATCGGTCAAATAGTTCCGGAGATAAAAACAGACTTGAGAAGATCAAAGACGAAGCTGGTAAAGCGATGTAATATTACGGAACAATTTATATTCAATTCGATCGATTCGCAAAAGTCAGGTCGCGTGGCGGGAGAGCCGCTCGCGGATAGTCGGCGTCGTTTTGTAAAAATGAATGAGCGATTTACGCCGGCAATAAAGTATCGCAGCCGAGTCCTGTTTACGCGGCTCGTAATCGTACGCGCGAAAACGCGTTACGCTTCCGCCAGCCGGGTTTTATGCTTTATGAATGGCCGCGGCGTGTTCGGGAAACGCTGAGAAAATTTCTCGAATGGCAGGCTTTTACATACTGGCGGCGCGCACTTCACCTCAGGAATCTCTCTTTCCCTCGATTCTTTACGATAGAGAAAACACCGGGCGAGATCGAGCTCTGCTGCTGTTGCTGCTGAGAGTCTTGGACCCAGAAAGAGGAGAGGAGTGGAAGCGGTATGACAATCACGTAAATGCCGCACTTCGAGCCCGCGTAGATCAGAAGACAGCGGCCGCGTTTGTGACCGCTGAACGATGCACATAAATGAATAGACAGCGGCTACGCTTTCAACCACCCGCGTCGTACTGAATCTTTCATTTAATCGGGAGCTTATGGGGAATAACGGGCCTGTTTTGCACGATGCACGTGTGCGACGTTGCACTTTGAACGTCGAACCGTTGACCTGGAAAAGATCAATTCGGAAGACACAGTGAGTCCGGAAAAGCAGCTAAAGTCGTCACACACAATCCTTGCTATCATTTTCCAAATCAATCTAAGAATGTAAGAATGTCTGACGGTAGTAAAATTTTAAATGCAGAATTTGAAAAAAAAGAAAATTTGACAAGTTATAATTCTTACTAAATTAATGTAATTACCAAAGTTTGGGTTCGATTCACTGCACCGTTTAAGAATTATAGTAACTTGAATTTTGCGCATTTTAACACGTCTTCTTATGGAGAATTCATAAAATTCCACTTCAAACCCTATTTAAACCTTGAAAAAACGCAACTAGAAACTCCATTTTTTGTAATATGTAATTAATTATGTTCAAAATTTATTAGGATTCACTAAACAGTTACAGAGCAAAAAAATTATAAACTGTTACAAAACGTCAAATTTATCGTGTTGTTACTAGCTACAGAGGGTATAGTATTCGCAAAAGATTAATGCAAAATATACTCATGAATGACTTTCATTGCCAATATATTGATGGATTTCGAATTTCTTATACTTTTCTCTCCCATTGTATCTCCAGAACATCCTTAAATTATCACACAACTAAGAGTGTCAACTATAACGCTCCTGTTTGTTTCATTGTTTTACGTCGCTTCTTCAACTGGTTATTAAGCGACGGGATCTACAGCTCCTGTTTTTACAGCAGAGTGTATTGACTTGAATGATGCTCTTGACTTAGCGCTGAGCTATACCAAAGCTTTGTTATCTTGTCGGACTCCCTTAGTGCTCTAGAAAGCCTGAAATCTCCTAAATTCAATGTTAGAACTAATAGATTCATCTTGTAAATTAAAAGAAAATTTATTCAATTTCATGAAAATTCCAATAATCACTCGATAAACTTTTTCTGGATTCCGGCCCACTCGGGGATATGGGGCAACGTGAGGGTTGATGCCCTAGCTGAAGACGCTACTGTTGCCAGCTCCTTGAAGGTCTCGAAGATTCCATTTACTGACCTATCCGAAACTTTTAAGAAGGAAGCGATTTTAAATATAGTTAAAATAATAAAAGATCAAGAGCTATATAAGAGTAAAGCTTATTTTTCCACGATTCTATAAAGATGTTCATGCACCATGGGCTTTACTTGCTCGCATAGGCATCATCGATAACCCCAAATGTAAACGTAACCAAGAGCAGGAAACGCTTAACCATGTTCTATGGCAGTGCAATCTATATGATGAACAGAGGATAAAACTTATCCAGAATCTTTCCAGAGCAGGATTTCAATTGTCGTTGGACATAGGTTGCTTAATAACTGAACCTAATATTATAGCGTGCGTAAATACTTGGCCCTTCTAAATACTTGTAACCTACGTGCCTAAGGGGGTCTTCCTTTCTTTTCGCAATGTTACTAACGTTCTCGTTATACAATATACTCTGCAATACTCTGTGATATGCATTATGTTGTAATAAATCTCATAAGAGATTTCCTAATAAAAAAAAAAAGTAAGAATGTTTGCCACTTGCTTCAAGCACCGTGTGAATTTCTGGAATTTCGAGTCACCGTGACATTCTGGAGTTATTGTTACGTTGAGACTGGGTACTGCGCTCAGAAGCTAACAATGGCTCCTGAATGTCACGCTGATGCCAAACTTACTTAAAGCAAGTAGCAAACGATTTTAGCGATTGCTAGATTCTTTGATGTTGTACACTTCTAGATGGTACATTCTTGGATGGAACATTCTTGGATTGACACGAATTCGAAAATGTTAGCAAGAGTTTTTATAGAAGATCCTGCCGATAAATCGCAGCTGTATCATGCTCCTGAATGTCACGCTGATGCCAAACTTACTTAAAGCAAGTAGCAGACGATTTTAGCGATTGCTAGATTTTTTGATGTTGTACATTCTGGGATTGACACGAACTCGAAAATGTTAGCAAGAGTTTTTATAGGAGATCTTGCCGATAAATCGCCGCCGTATCATGATCGATACCGGTTGAACAGGCAGAAGGCGACCGTGCAAATCGTCAACACAGAATATCCACACGCGTACAGCTGTAAGAAGCCCGCGTAGGCGGTTGGTAAGCCGTATTGACGTTACTTAACCACTTAGGTTACTTACGGCCGGTGCTGTTATTGTCGAACGTGCTAATAGATTGGCGGCTTCCATTTCTTCAGCAATAATAAATTACCGGGCTCGCAGCGACAGCATGTCGTAACGTCAGCTGACTCGTGCCATTCTCCCCATGCCTTCGAGGGTTGAACCACCCCAGCTGGTGACAACTCGTTCCCGTCGACTATATAATCAGCTATAACTTCGAAATGCGAACGACGTACCGAACTATCACGAGAGCAATTTTATTTTTATGAGGAACTACCTTACGCCTCCCTGCCGTACACCGGAAATATGTATTTTTCACGGTGCTGCCGGTGCATGGGACACCGTGGATATCGTCGTTAATTTTTCATTGTTCGAATGTCCGCTCTCGATCAACTTTCTGCCTATCGTCAACTTAGGTGGATATGTGTACACTCTGTCTGTTGCATCTTTCAAGGGTTGAAACGGTGCTTTTAATACCATATCTTAGTATAGTACAGAATGAATTCTTGTGGTGAAGTATCGGATGTACCTTTTAATCAGGATCTAGCAAATGTAGAAGGACTGCAACTACCAATCCTGATTCCAAAGGATGGAAATTTCGTTATACAGTAAATCCTGTATAGACGCAACAACCTCTCGGGAATTTGGTCGCATCTATCGTATAGGGTAGCTATTTTTTATCTCCAAAGGCCGAGCCGAACGTAGAGACCACGCGCGGGCCTCTGTTCGCGTCTCTTTCTTTTCTACATGCTATCCTTCGTTGCGCCCGAAACGTTCATCGTCAATTAAACCACTAAATACAGTTGAAATTATATCGTGTTTGGTATCATTTTGCATTAGAAAAATGCCACGAACATGTTGGTGGAAGTTCCGTAAAAAAATAATGAAAAATAAAGAAGATTAAATATTGAACTGTGCCGGCGACTGCGACTCTCCGCGTCGCGTTAGCACTGGTTCACACCGATATACCGAGCCGAAATCAAATTACTAAGTTGGGGGATATTCTTGGTCGCATCTATCGTATAGAAATTGTTGCGTCTATGGAGGATTTTCTGTAGCCGGTTCAGAAGTGAACGTAAAACGGAATAGCTTGTTCGGGTATCGATTCTGTCGATCGAGAAGCATCCCTTACGGAAGACCCATGACCGTTCCATCCTTTCACCGTCAGAGTGGCCCGCGACCGTTTATCCAGCCGCGAAATAAATAATTTATTTTTTCCCCGGTCGCGCGGATCGAACAGGAGCGTCACGAACAGGCGAACAGTCGAAGCCTGGCTTGGACTTCCTCCTTTCGCGGAGAAAGTCATTGTTGTTCACGGTTTCAATGAAGTTTAAGTAACCGACCCCGGCACACGGATGTACATCGCGATGCCATTGTGGCGCCAAGACATTGTTACACCAACGCGGCGGGTGTGCATTGTTTTACGGGGCCCCGTGATGCTGAGAAGCCTCTAAATATCTTTCCCGTGGCACTGTAATTACAATATCGAAAAACTATGCAGTCCCGGGGCGACGCACTCGGGCGAAACATTGCGTGCACATTAAGAAGATACTTCTCGACATTTCGCAACGTTAATAACTGATATTAGACACAAATTACCAGTGCTACATTGTAATTCTACTATTGAAGTGTCTTCCAATGTGATTCACGATCTTAATATCGGCTGAAAATTATTCCTGATCTTCATCGGCAAGCCTCTGAACCTAGTTCTAACTAAAAACTAGTGAAACCATTTTTATATTACATCTTTATGCTGTTTCTTTTTTAGAAGAATTGTCTACAATTATATTTACTTGTACCACTGGCGGAAGTACACTGGCCCACAAAAGTGTTCGTACGTCCTTTAAAACAGAATAACTTTTTTATAATTGTACCAAACGACCTGATGTTTTGTAAGCGATTAGAAGCATTGGTTTACTAAATCATGTG
>CM052311.1:17204649-17604938 GCA_028455605.1 Lasioglossum malachurum
ACTTACCCTACTCCACCTTACACATTCGGTACTGCTCAAAAATATTATAGTCGTTTCCCTTGGACACAATCAAATAACTTTATTATTCTAATCAGGAAGAACTGATGAGAAGGATTGAAAATTGTGAAAAGATGGAGAAAGACAGAAACGGTGTACCGCGATGGTGAACGTGTCCCAACAACTCTGCCAGAACCACCTAAGAATCAGTTTTCATTGACACACCGAATGGCACAACAGTTGCACATTGCGCGGAGCCTAGACTGTCAATAATATTGTGTAACGCGCTCACCGGGAGCGTCCAAGGGACCGAAGAATGCGAACTTTCCTCGGGAACGAGTATCGCCCGCCGCAAATTCACCGAATGTTCCCACAAATTCCGAAAAGAATTCGGCTATTCATGCGGGACACTGTTACGGAAGACACACGGGGGCCTAGGCTGACGTGATTCACATCGTGTACGCGAATAGCGGTAGTGCTCGTACAGTAAACATCGGGAATATTGGTATAATATGTAGATCTAAGCATGTACGTGGGTTGTCGGTAATGCCCTCATAAATCAGGCCCTCCATTGTTTTCCTTCATTGAATGACCCGAGCGGTTTCTGCACGGTAGTCTCCCGCATTCCATATTTCTGTTCGGAATATTACCGGCGTTCGGTATAAATCCGAGACCAGTTTCGAGCATTTAGATTTTCTTGCTGGGAGTTCCGCCTCGAGGGAATCCTTCTTCGGACCTCCTTCGCGAACAGGTGCGGAACTGCACCTTTTCAGCCGGCAAATTATATACCCTGCTGATGAACTTTTTCCTCCTACAACGTGCTACTTCTGTGTAAACTGCTCTAACAACACGCTTCTCGTCCGGTGTGAGATGAAACGGTTAGGATGAATTGGACATTGTAGATTTTAGGGTGGTTGCGACGAGGAGTCTTGTTCTTTGAGTCTATAATGGTTTCAGGTGGGAGGATTCTTCGTATGGCTTGAAGAAAATAACAGGAACCGACATGGAACATATTGAAACGAATAATTTGGTGGTTTACGTCGATGCACGTGGATCCTGAGCATCTCGATCGCGAGAATAACGCGATGGTATCGGTTCGGGCTCGAAATCGGCTTACCGGCTCAGTGGATAGGGCTCCGTTGATCACGTCGTTGGATCGGCGTCGTAATCATCGGTTGCACGATTAATGTTATAAATATTCCGCTAATGCCGCGTGTTACGCAAGCGTTTCACCTCCTTATTGCCTAGCAGCTGTATACACGGCGAGCGGACACGGGCTCTCGCATTCGTCGATGAATTCATACATTATTTTCAAAGCCGTCCCACCTGGCGCCCGAGAGGGCTGCACTAGTGGGGGTTGGACGATGTCGGGAGAAGGAGGGCACAGATCCGGCGTGTTGCAAATCACTTTCATAGTCCCGTTTTTACGGCCGAAAGTTATAATTTATCGTCCGACCGAATCGCGTAACGGGCAGCGCGCTCGTGTATGCAACGGATTACGCAGCCCGAGACACCTTCGACTCTGGCGGAGCTTTTTAAAAGCTCTAATCCATTAACGAGTTAAAGACGGCGTGGGAACCGGCCGAGTGCGTGTATGCGCGCCTCTCTCTCTCTCTCTCTCTCTCAGTCAGTCTCCTTCTTTTTCTCTTTCTCCGCTCGCGTTCATAAACGCGGATCGAGCGTCCGCGCGCGCGCTCGCTGATAATTAAGAGGCACCTAGCCCGCGAGCCGCGCCGCCGATCGTTAATTAGGAATTTTCCTGTTCGGAGATCATTTTTACGCGCCGCCCATTTGCATTTAATCGCGCCCGCGCAACGATCCTGTCGAACACTTTCATCGTGTTGCCACTTTAGCAGCGCGAACGCTCTTGCGCAAACCTCTTGTTCCGATTGGCCGTGTTTACTCGCAGGTGCTGCTAACGGTTTTTCCAGAAAAATTAAAAAAAGAATTCTTTCATACCGTTCAACAGTACCTTAATCTATGGAAAAGGTCCGGCATCGATGGTTAATTGATTCGCCAGAAGAAATTCCTAAATGTTGCTCAATGTTCCAGGAGCTGCACTAATCCTTTGAATCTTGAATTCAACTCATGCTTCACACCTATGACTTCATTAAAGATCGCAGTAAATCGTTACGATCGCGAAAAAGTGTTCCAGGAGTTGCACTAATCCTTTGAATCTTGAATTCAACTCATGCTTAACGCCTACGAGTTCATTAAAGAATCGTGTCGATGAAAATAAGCTAAAATCGTGCAAGGAACGCAGTAAATCGTTACGATCGCAAGAAAGTATTCCAGGAGTTGCACTAATCCTTTGGATCTTGAATTCAACTGATGCTTAATTAACACCTGTGACTTCATTAAAGATCGCCACGATGGAAATAAGCTAAACTCGCGTACGGATCGCAGCAAATCGTTACGATCGCAAAAAAGTGAGGAAGAAATCGCGCCGACAGATGCCGCGTGTGTAAACGAAACAATTTGAGCGGGAGATTAGCGTTGGCCGGCGTTCACGGCTTAATTAAAATTGCTGGATCGACGAGGAGGGCAGCAGGCGCGCGAAGCGGAGGAAGACGAACCGTGCTCGTATTTCAATCCACGGATCGTTCCGCGGGTTACAAGCCGATATTTCATACTTGAGGACGACTTGTAAAATATCACCGCGTTGCGTAACGGCCGTTAAAGCGCCTAGGAACGCGCATCGTGTGCGCCACGGTTTGCGCAACAATTTCGATACCTGTGCGATTAATACGCGCAGATCCTCGATCCCGAGGCGTCTGTGTCGAATTTACGAGCGGCCCACGGTGGCAGACGATCGTAAAATCGAGAGACCTACGATTCCGAGGCGTATCCGAACGGGGTGAAAATGCGTTCACTCCTTTTTTTTCACGTTCGGTCGGCTCTCGCACGTATCCCGGCAGTTCGGCACGCGTTCTTATCCTCTTGTTATTATTACATATTGCATTATTACGCAGCGCATTATTGCAACAGGCGCCCCCCACCCCCCCTCCACCCGTTTGCTCGCGCCGTTACGTTTTACTTTCCCTAGATTTCTCCTATTTTCCGTAATGCCGCGTGATTACAGCTGAAATTGAATCGGCTCCTTTGGACACGGCTCCATTAACGACCCCGAATATAGGTGTGTTCTCCCCCACAGTCAAAATCGGCGGCGATTAGGCTCATAGCGAATGCCGTCGGTCGCAACCGAGCTTCCGCGTTAGAAATCGATAAGACAATTTGCTTGCCTCATTACCACCGGCAACGTCTCGTGGAACACGTACTCGTCGGATCCGCGGTGTTAGGCGAATCATCCCATCAAAGCTAATCTTCCTTTTTCCTAATTTCACGGACGAAAATTCTATAAACTCCGTGACAGACGATCCCCGTGTTTCCTTCTCGAGATAAGCGGAAAAGGGAAACGGCGGAATCCTTGTTTCTTTGAAAGCCGACTGGTAAATGTTTTATATCTACAAATTGTCCAAATGTCGTGAAAATAATTAGCAAAGCACAATTCCTTCATAGCTTCTTCGAAGCAGAACAAAAAATCTGAAACCAGTCGTTTGTCCGGGTAGGTTCGGTGTGAATTTTATTTACCTCGTCGCAGGCGTTCAGACTCGAAAACTTCAGCTGGTTAACAGGTTAATTGACCATGGCAGTGAGTGCAGTTCCACTGGCGAGCTTCCATAGCCGTAGCGAGCCGTTTAACATTTTTCGGTGAAGTTATAGGTGTTTAACTGCTCTCGCAGTCTGCAACGCGTTTGAAGCCGGCTGTAACTTTTTGCAGTTACGGCGCACAGAGAAACGCATGCAGATGACCGCGGGTAACTAATTAGTTCTAATTAGAAATTCATGTTTCCGCCACACGCGAACTAGCATCCGTGGATCGGCGGATTTTCCTGGTGGAACGCAACACACCGCCGCGCCGGCGTCGTTTCTCTCTGACATTGTCACTCCCGTTGACGTTGACGTTCCCGGTAAGAAACTATAGTGTAATTGCTGTACGAGCGCGTCGCCGCGTCTCCAACAGCCGACTCATGTGCGTCACGAGACAGGCATAATTGTTTTAACGTTTTAATAACTTCGCTCGCGTGCACCGGGCACCGCGTGCATGTATAATAAAAGAGCGGCTTGATGATGCGGGCTCGAGTACGAACGGTCTTGTACAGTCCCCTTCATGCATCGCGGCCGCGATACCTTCAACAACGAATTATGCGACACGCACGGTAAGTCATTTCTAGTAACTTTCCATTTGTCAAAATGTTCTCCGCAGCTTTATTACGGAGCCATTAACGGAAAACAGGGACCAATTAGGACGAGGCAACAGCGGACGAATTCCTGTTCAACGATTTATCCCCAAAAATGTCGTGAAAAAAAGTGAAAAGAAAATTTATATTTCTTGTATGGCTACATTTATTTTAATGCTTAAACACTGATTGCAATCCTATCAAATTTTATCTCATCTAAAAAGGAAGGCTTAACACTCATATTTGTTAAAGTTGAGATCTTCATCACGTGCCTGATTCGTTAAAATACGGCAAAGAAAAAAATTACTTCAATTAACGTCAGGAATCACCCCTTCCAAGGAAGGACAACATTTTTGCGGCACCCTGTATAAACCTACAACTGTCAAATGACCAGGTTTTTGTTACGCAATTATTGTAATGATACTTCGACGGGAAATGAGTCGATAGATCTCTTTACCCAGTGCATGTGGTATAATAAAAATGGCAGAAAATTCTCTCTTCGGTTCGTAGTAACGCAAACGTTGCATTTAACATTTCGCTATGATAAATGTAGAGAAGTGTACGCTCACGCGAACACGAAGAACAGTTTAAAAGGAAATCATACTGCATCGAGAACCTTGAGGTTTCTTTTTATCAATTCATCCGCCTCGCGAAAAAGTTTAACGTTGTCTCGAACAGGTTTTTCGCATGTCCATAAACAGCGGAGACATTCAGATCTCTCCATTCACGTGCCTCGTCCTGTGTAGGTCTGTTTAACGGTGGATTATACTCAGACAGGACGATCCCGGTTCGTTAAATTCAACAATGACGACGGAAAGAAAGTTGGTGGCAATAAGGAAGAAAACGGTGTATAACGGGAGAGTGAGAAAGTGATGATTATTATCTATAATTTGTGTATAATACTAGAATCTTTAAGACACAAGCTCACCTAAAGATTGGAAGACAGTATCGAGGAGAATAAAATGAAACTGGAGAAAAAGAGATGATACGCGGTGTAACCGGATGGACAAACTTTGGAAGGCGATGTAGGAGTGCCGGCCATCTTGGCCAGGACAGGTCCGCGTTTTCCCGGTTGGCGTTGACACCGCGTCGGGATGCGAACTTAATTATTCCGGCTCGCACGCCGGTGTTTCTCGGTCCTTTCTCTCGTTTCGGCCGAAATGACTGGTGTAATTGATCCATTAGAGGCAGCCGGCGTTTCCTGGGTGGCAGGCGTGCAAACGGCGCGGCGGAGGGCCGCGGCCCTGTCGCAGAATGCAATTCCGCGGAGCCGCATCGATTCGCGTCGGCGCCGCCGGAAAATTGCGCCGGTGTGCTTTCCTCGTGGTGTGCGTTGCCCGTCGCGTCGGTGTGTTTGCACACCTCGCGACACCGATGACGTACAGGAGAGTACGGCGGGGAGGAGGTGTAAAAAAAGATAAAGAAAGAAACGGCAACGACGAACGGGAAAGAATACGTAAAATACCGGCGGTCGTAAAATGGCGCCGCGCTCGGCTCGCGCGCGGATTTTTATGCTATTCTTATCGAGAGAGTCGTCCGGCGGAGCCTAAAAACGTAAACGCGAATAAATACGCGGCGGAATATCGATCTGTCTGGCCGCGAGGCGCAACGCGAATACGGCGTTTTAATGGAAAATCACTGTTCGCCGATCGTCAATCGCTAAGTGCTCGTAAATCATAAAACGTTCCCTCACGCGGGCGGGCGAGCTGAAAGGCGAATAATTCACCGTCGATCGCCTTGGCCTAAGCTGTTAATTAAATAAAATGTAGTGGTTATGTTTTGCTGGAGTTCTTTTCACGATAACCCCGGAATTCGTGGAACGCGAAGCTTATACAATCTACGCGATTCTTCGTCTTCTAGATTCTAGCCCCCCACACCTGCTAATCTTCCGCGAAGAACAATTTCGTTTCCGAGAGAGCCATTACGATTGCTGTAATAGCGCTCATCAGGCCTAACCGCCTATCACCTTTACCTTCGTCTTGTCTAATTACAGGTCACGTTTATTGTTTCAGGATGAGAGCGAGCTCTCGAGCAAGCGGTGGGCCAGTGCGCCCCGCCGCCCGGACAGCCCCTGCGTCCTGGGGGCACCAACGTCTAGGGAGGTACGTAAACTTCCTGTCTAGTCATCCAGATTCTCTATTTTTACCCTGCCGTAACCTCCGGATTCTCCGTTTTTACCCGGCTATAACATTACGCAGAAGCGGTCGTTAGATCTCGCACTTTCACACAAACACAGCGAACCTCGCTGCACCTCAGAATTCGCTACCAGCATTTGTTTCGCTGCTTACCTTCCTTGTTCCAAAGAATTATTAAAACTGTTTAGCAGAAGAAAGTCACGAAGTGCATAAAATGAATTCGACTGTTTTTAAATGAACCGTCAGAAAGTTTTATTAAATGCAACGTACCCAATTTTTAATGACTAAAACAGTTTAGCAGAAGAAAGTCACGGATTCTCTGAAAATTATGCATTCTACTACGACCTTAAACAACAAAGTGCATAAAATGAATTCGACTGTTTTTAAGTGAACTGTCAGATTATGGATGTCACATATTTGTGACGATGATAGCGAACATGCTAAGAAACAACAATTACAAAATGCACGTTCGAGAGATATCGCAGAAAACCGATAGAGATTCGCAGAACTGTGAGGAATGACAGATTTAGAAGCAGAGAGCAATCTAAATTTCATACGCGTCGGACATTAAACACAATATCGAGTTCTCAGGCGATGGAATCGATGGACTGTAAAATGCCATAGTTTAGAGGATAATTTCATGCAAACCCGACAGGACGATCTCCACTCTAAACCGTTACGTCTGCTTTCTACTTTTTTATTACTCTGCAACCAGCGACAACATCCTTTCCTAGACATACCAGCAGCGGCATAGGAAAAAATGATAGTGCACCATGCATCCACATATCAATCGTTTATTACACCGTACAGATTATGCAAATCGTTCGATGCGTTAACGTTGACTGCAGTTTATTGAGTCGTAATATGCGAAGTGCAGATGGTAGTGCAATCATCGTGCGTACGCGAAGACGATTGCGGTGCATCGTTTGTCTACAGTATTTCTATTTATGTGGAGATTGTAGGCGGTCACCGGTGAATGTCGAAGAATAGTTTCGAAGAAAATCTATAGCAGTGTTGATGGTGGTGACACGATTTCAAACTTGGATGTCCGACGCTTGAAAAGATCGAGGAAAGTGTTTCGAAGTCTTTGTGGTAATTCACGGGACACACACACGTTCCCTTGTCCATTCTTTACAATGATAATACTCTCTTGCCGTCCATATTATACGCATTCAATGCTCAATCCGTATGCGGATCCACAAGGAAATTATGACTCCTTTTTCATGCAGTAAATTATACCGACGCTGAAGTTGTACTGGCTAAAAGAGATCAAGCAAGATTATCTCCTTTGTGAGGCTAATACAATGTTCCTCAGCCAACAAACCTATTTAATCCTCTATAAAATTGCCAAGAAATTAAACAAATGTATATTGATGCAAACAACTTGCCAGTTCTCAAAGTTCACTTTATAAAACGGAGACAAATCGATCACAAGTCCCTAGAGGCACTGAGTCGTCAATAAAGTTGTCTTCTGCATTAGGCTCGCGTCGCGGCAAAAGTACGCAACAGAAAATCTCGCGGCTCTCCAGAGAAGGTGAAGAAAAAGCGGCCGGAGGAATTGCAGGGTCGTTTGCATCGCGAACAAATTTCAAGCGCAGTTTGCGCGATCCACCCCCGGAGCTATCCGCGGTTTTTGCCGGCGCGGCGGCGCGGACGTTTCTCGCGGATCGTGTCGCCATTTGTTTACGTTTCGCGATGCGGAGGATAGATCTCTGGAGAAGCCTCGCGATCGGTATCGATCGATCGAGAGAAGCGTGTGTCGATTGGCCGCGAATGGAAACCCGCTCGATTCCTTGCGGTACGTGATGGCACCCGAATCGTGACGCCGCCACGACTTCTCTAAACAAGCCCCGGAGCTTCCTATACTTATATATATGGGCTACTAATAGGGACCGTCTCAGGGCTGTTAGCAAGAACACAAGGTATGCCGGCACGTCACTACCGGAAAGACGATTAGCGCCGACTTCGTGGCTAGGTGTCGATTTAGGTACGTGCTAGCGCTGCAATTGCTGCGCCAATGAACCCGACCGCGGGAGATGCCGCGACACTTTCTTGCCGGGGATTTGTTTGTCTTTTTCCCTCTGGAGCTATCACCCAGAGAGAGGAATAAACAGTTAGTTACGGTGGCCCGAATTAAGAGGGTAAACACCTTTTTCCAGGATTGCAAGGGTGCGGGATTCAAACACGGGGTTTTTCAGTAGTCAGAAACGGTAGATAAAAGATAGATATAGGGCACTCTATCTCCCTCAGAAGTCCTATTTTTCGTTTACGAGGCGTAATTTGCAGTATTCGGAAGCATACAACTGCGCATGTACAGTAAATCCTCACTCGCTGTCCAACAGCCATGTTCTGCATAGACGGCGGTCGTATAGGGACACTATTTCTTAATGACGGCGTCTACCGCGCCAACCGCGCCGATACTTCAATAGGGAGCCGAACATAGAGAAGGACAGAATGAAATACGGAACGCGTAAATCAAAGGATTATTATAATCAATCCATAATCCATAATCAAAGCATAAATGAAATGCTTTATGTTTTATTACATATTTTTTTATGGAACTTCCACCAAAATGTTCGTGGCATTTTTCTAATGCAAAATGATACCAAACACGATATAATTTCAACTATATTTAGTGATTTAATCGACAATGAAAGTTCCGGTCGCAAGGAAGGACAGCGTATGGGAAAGAAAGAGACGCGGACAGTCGCCGTCGCCGGCACAGTTCAAAGAATGTCCCATACGCTGTTCTTCGTTGCGTTCGAAACTTTCATCATCGATTGCAGCACTTGTTTTAATCAGAAAAATGACAGGAATAAGTTAGTGAAAGTCCCATAAAAAAATAATGAAAATTGAGAAGTTTGAACATTCGATTCATGGTGTCAATGTAGTGGTGTTCAAACCGATATAGCCGAGCCGAGATCAATCATCGCCGCCCTGTGGCGCGCGCACAGTACGTTGTCATGGGATAAAAATAAAAAAATAAACTTTCGCGTTATTATACAATGTCGGTACTGGAGTGGAGTGGGTAGGCACTGGATTTACTGTAGCTATTTTCACAGCTACATGCTGCCGAATAATGCAAATTACGCTTCGTAAACGAAAGAATAGGAGTTTTCAGGAGGATAGCGCCCTAGATTGATATTTTATCTAGCGTTTTTGACTACTGAAAAACTCCATTTTTGTATTATCGAGAAATGAGAAGGCGAATACCGCACCCTTGCAATCCTGGAAACGAGTCTACCGCCTTAATATTCAGACGCTCTTTGCGAATACCTTTGTCGAATTGAACCAGATGAGATTGAGGCAGATCAAATTACGCGATGTCGCAACTACCGAAAGAAAGGAAGCTGTCAGGTCCCGAAAGGGCGACGACAGGATGGGGATGAAAGAGAGGAAGGTATTCGACCAATTTCGTGAGTCACCGCGGCGAGTTGCCGGCCGAAGGCGCAGCTGACGTCCTTACGGGTTGCTTGCAGGACTTATTCGCGAGTACGTGGCGCCACCCACAGGGTCGGGCTCTATGATGGGTGTGACTGGTGTTGGTATTCGCAATGCATATTGCTACGTCGCGGGGCTACGCGGAGAATACGAGAACCGCCTCTCTCGCAAAAGGTAGTCTTTCTCTGTGCACTCTGCACGACGGCGGCGGCTTCGTCGGCAGCTATGTCCGTCTCTAACCGGTGGCTCGTAAAATGCACGGGCTCGTGATTAGACTGGAGACAATGCACTCGCGGGGCACGCGTTCGCCTGGCAAGCGTATTGTGCGCCTTTTTTTTCAATGCGTCCACTTGATGCCATTTATTTGCATACCGGTATATAGCTGGACCAGGACGACGTACAGGGCACACACGGTAAAATAGAGAGAGAGAGAGAGAGAGAGAGAGAGGGAGGGGGGGGAGATGGAGATAGAGAAAGACGGTGTCTTCTAAGAGCTCGTGCGTAACAGTAATCCTTTGAAACGGCCTGTCGTGTACCATCTGCCGCGCGACAGCGTTTCCGGCCCCGAGAATGCCACGCGCTAAATCGCCGGCTGAGAAATCGCGATTTGATGCTGAATGCCTGGTTGTCGCCAAGCTCAGCCGTAAAATTGTAGCTTCTTGTTCGGAGGAGAGACTCGTTCCGGGCGTGTCCGGAATATACGCGGACGTAACACCACCGACACGCAATTCTTGCGGATTTCAATGGCTCGTGAATCCCACTCGGGCTCGCTTACGAGGTACTTGAATCGGTCCGCTCTTCGCTGATGCCTTTTGTTGCCGTATCGATGAGTAATTCAATGTCTCTCCTGAAACTTTGTACCCACGGCCTCGAGTGTCTACGTGTCTCGACCGAATCTCAGTCCGGTGGAGATGCACTCGCCGGAATTTATATTCGGACACGCTTCGCGGTGGAATTACTTTCTCGATATCGGACCGAACGGCTTCAGCCTTTCTTAAGAACTTGAAACGATTGCTCGTGGGAGTCGTGCAGAAAATATGTAGTGGGTAATGGTACCTTTTTGTAATCTTTTTATCCGGATCTATCGCTTATCACATTTCTCAGAAGACAGAAGTCGGTTCGAAATTCAACGCACAGAGACAAACTGCGTCTCGGGTAATTCTCCAATTAGACCGCAAAGTGCACGCTGGTGACGGTCTAATTATCCCGTCTCGCTGCCTAAAACGCTAGCAAACGATCGGGCAGGATGAGCAAAGCAGGGCTAACCGCTCGAGTTGGTCGTGTACTCGTGATCCGGTAGGTTGGTCCCTTAATCAGCACGCGATTTGCTTCTAATTAGGGATTCTTTCCAGCCATTATTTGCCATCGGCTGTCCACGGATAGGTATAAGGTCAATCCCGGTGGACGTACTGCTTCGGAGAGGGGGGGCTATTTACGTCGGCTGCAAACCACTGTTGTTGCATCGGGTACAGTTCAATTCCGTTACGTGGACGTAGCCGTGGGCTTCCCACGCCAATTAAACATGACTCATTAACGGGCAGAAGCCGGTAGCCGGGATCGATGCCTGGCCGGAGCCGGGCAACCCTTCTATAACTCTACGGCGCAGAGGCAATCGGAACTAATCTCGACCATCCTCTTCTCGAGCGGGCTCTGTTCGCAATGCGATATTACCGCGGGTACCGGTAACTGCATCGGGCTGCATCGGGCCGCATGCAGCAGCCGTGCACCGGCCACGACGTCCGCCGGACCGCAATATTTCTCGTGGTTCGCGTGGTGCGCACACGTAATTGTATGTAAAGACTTCAGCCGGGACCAACCGGGGAGATACATTGCCCCCCTTCTCCTTCGGGCCTCACTCCTGTTCCCGCCGGCCAGACTGTCCACGTTTTGACGTTTACGTTTTCATTCCCCCGACGACGGTAATTAGACGCGTCTGGGAAATTTAGACCGCGGGAACGTTTCGCTTTCGCTCGATCGGCCCCGCTTTTTACTCTTCAACTCGATGTCGATCGACGCGCTGCGCGGCTCAAGCGTATACTTAAAATTGATTTATCTGTTCCGTAACTGCGCAGAGAGAGAGAGAGAGAGAGAGAGAGAGAGAGAGTCGTAGTATAGTCTGACACGTGTCAAGAGAAAGATGCAGTATAAAGTGACTAGACAAAAACCGCGGCCGGCTAGATAGCCAAGCACTTTCAGGAATTTCTGTCAACAGCAACAAATAACGGTACACGAAACTAGTAACAATACTCGGCCGCCGATCCGTGTCCGACGCCGTGCACGTATTATGCGAGCATTAACTGTTCAACGATGCCGGCAGCGGTGTTCCCCCCGAAGTCTACGAGACCGTCGTTGTCTGGAGGTGGTAGGGGGCGACGAGGGGGTGAATTATTGCCCGAAGATTTCGCGATCGCTTCCGATAGTCGTGGATTCCATCGTGGCTATCGTGCTTCCTCGCTGCCTACCATCGTCGTCGTCTCCTCTCCCTTCGCCACGCCGGCTGCTGCCTGCCATCGCAACGTATCCGTGGAGTCTTTCGTCGTTTGATTGCTCGACGGAGTTTTCCTTGGATACGGTAGAAACGACACGGGGGATGCTCGTTAGAGATACGTTGATGCACCTGGATATATATATTGCGAGGGATTTGAGTGATTTACCCATGGATCCGTAAGCAGATGCGCAGGGAGATGTGTACTGCAGGGATTAGGTGACGCCGGGAACTTTTATCCAACGTTCTGCGGGCTTTAAATTCAATTTCAATCGCCGGAACTTTGTCTTTCCTCTCCGGAGATATTCGTTGCTAAGGTAAACCTGTCCCTGTTGGTGCCATAGTCTGATTGCAGGGGATGGAATGAAATTCAGAATTTTTTAAACCCTAAACTGATAGGCTCATCATGACAACAACATTTCTGTGCAGTTAGTTTCGCTACTGTACGATAATTGCAAATATCATTCTTCGGATTGCGAACAAACTTTTGCGGATCCTTTTCAGCATGCACGAAAGCCTTCATCAAGATCGTTTTGCAAATTCCAGTCACGCAGTCTCAATAGCGATGCAGATGGTATTCGAATTCAAGGGGAACGTGGAAACCGGGACGAGGAGAATCAGCATCACCAGGAGTCGTCATCGTCTCCAGCGTCGAATAGAATTTATGATGCTCGAACGCTCTACGATCACGCGAGCGTGATTTTACGGCGTTGAAGACACCATAGATCCGCACCTACGTTTCTCTCTCCCTTTGATTTCTAATTTCGATTTCTCATCGGATCTGTGTAAATAGGCAAATAGCCGCCCACGCGATACCCGTGGACGAACGCCGATTCCGTAGCTCTCCGATCTTTGCCTGTTGTTATCGATCGTGGATTATTTCCGAATACAAAGAGAAACCGATGATTTCATCGTTTCGCAGTTCATAACACAGGGGAACGCAAAACTTTCGTGATGTGCAATTTCTAACGCCTCTGCGAAGCTCGGCGATGAAGTATCCTTGCTTTGAGCATCGTCACGAATGGAACACCTGTTCTGAACGGGATATTTATGGTGTTCAATTTTAAAGCATACCTCGAGTACATACGTTGACACTTAAGAAGAACTAAGAAGATGATCTAAAAATTAGTACGTACAGTGGAACCTCGGTATACGAGTATACTCGGTACACGTATATGTTTGGACTTATACCGAATAGGACGTATACCAAAGCAGCCTGTCCCATAAGAAGTAATGTGAAAATGATTAATCCGTTCTCGTGTAAAAAAAGCTCCCATTGATAGTATATCTACACGAATGGAGTTGTAAAATAATTTAAACACATAAATAGAAAATGAGATTTTATTATAGATTTTAAAACTCTGCCTAATGCTAAAATACGAAAAGAAACACTCGATCGACTCATCATTTTCTTTCATCTCTCCGTGTTGTGTCTTCGCGGGATTGGCGATCATACGCCGACCTCAGTAATTGCGTTACTGATCCTTACTTGTATGATCAGTCAGTTAGCGCTTTCAATGCGTTTTTGACGATCTAAACTCGCCCCAACGCGAATCTTTTTTATTTTTTTTGCGAAATCTAAATATTACCTCTCTGGAAATCAGAGTTGCGTGCAGAATTACAATTAAATTGCTCCAGGAATTATAATTACAGTAATTTACAGTTTTCAGAAATCAGAGTTGTGCAGAATTACAATTAAATTACTCCAGGAATTATAATTACAGTAATTAAACTAGCACAACTCTGCCGGAAATCACTTTCATGAAATAAGTACATTTTTTTCTCAAAAATTTTGCGCGCTAATCGCTAGGTCCATTTGTCAGTTCAGAACTGGCCCGCATTGAACGTGTTAATAATACATCAACTCCGAATATAATTGATTATTAATTCAACTTTTCCTCTGAGATAATTATTTAAAAATGACGCAAAACTCACACAAAAAATTTATCTCGTATACCGAGCAAAATTTGTCACGTCCACACACAGGACGTATTCCGAACTGGACGTACTCGGAAGTAGACGTATACCGAGGTTCCACCGTATTACCTAACCGTGCGCCGATCCGTTTCCCAGAAAATCTGGCAAACGATGGCGCCATTAAGCTCGGCCGAAGAGGAATTTATCCGTCGACGTAATCGAAGCAAGAGGATCGTCGGCTGTTGACTGTTAGGATCTGTTCATCAATTATGCAGGGGATCGTAGGTATCGCGGTATCGTTGTTTTAAAAAGCATGCTATCGGTCAATGGCTTCTCTCCAGCTGTTCGATGATCCCCGCAGCAATTACTCAACGGCCGATAGCCGGTCCCAAATATCTTCCATCCGAAATGAACGCTTACCGCTCCGCGCTGCCGTGGATCTCGAAAGCTTGGCCCGTCCAGATTAGAATTTCAAATGGCACTTTACAGGGCCGTTCCACGTTTCACGCGTCCGTCCGACATATTGCCCTTCCCGTTATCGCGGGCTCTCGCCGGATCTAGGATCTGGGATGATGCATCACGCGCATCATGCGAACGCTCTTCGGCTCCCTCCCAGAGAGCCGACAATAGATATTCCGCAACGCCCACGTTTGCGGGAGACAAAGGCCTGAATGGCCGGCAGATGCACGGGTTGCGCCGACGTAATGCACCTATGCACCGACGTCCGTCGATTTAGAACGGAACGTTGCGATGCGCCCCGTTCGTTCGTACGTACGTTCGTTTATTCGTTCTTCGTGACGAAGGTGCGGTACGTGTACGCCATGAGCACACGGTGTCCCGTACCCGCGGACGTACACCCATGGCTGCATACACTACCGTGCATAAGCGTTTGGACACTTCTGCAGTTTTACCGGGGCGACCTTTTTTACCAGACTTTTCCTTTCTCTTTTACCGCCGCGCCAGCTTCTGCATTTTCCGGGGCTTCTTCGCGATTTTCACCATTGTTTAGAGACTTTTTTTATCGGTCGTTTTGGACCGCTCGTTCTTTTTATTTTTCGTGTTATGCATTCTTCTGGCGGAGTATTTTTCCTGGTTGGTTAGTATGGGTTTTTTTTTACCATTTTGGTAAGGTAAAGGTCTTCTTCCTTTTTGTGTATTTTTATTCTCCTTGCCGTTTTTCAAATGAGTTCTCTCGTTCCTGTTTTTGCGTTATCTTCTAGTTTCTTCAAAATCCACTGTAATTTACCTTTCTATCAGGTACTACTTTCCCAAACAATTTTCTCATCACATTTTCTCATTCTCTTTTCTACATTATACGCTACACTGTAGTCCGCTCAACCGTTCTTCCACTAAAAACATCTTTCTTGCGATTTTTCCATCCGCCACTCAGTCTAACGACAAAGTAATTCTATCCAATCGCGAGTTGCAAAACTCCTTTGATAAGGCAGGAACAGGGCAATAAATTGATACGGAACGTACGAGCGTAAAACCTAAGCGACACTGTGTTCATGCACTATGCGAACAGATCAAAGTTCCGACAAGCGAACGCACACAGAGGCACACGTACTGTACGTGGTTACGTAATTCGGAGAAGAGCCACACAGAAAGGAGCGACCGGTGACGACACCTTCGAGATGAGAGGAGAAAGAGAGAGAGAGAAAGATCCGGGAGTGTCCACTTCGCGGAGGTATCGGCCCAGCCCACGTTCCGCGATTCCACCGGCGGAGATTCGTTTGCCCGATACTACGACGGATTCTGTTCCCCCGGACACTTTTCTGCGGCCGCCGCTCGATTCTAATTAGAGAGACCAGTTCCAGATCGTCGATCGATTCGATATCGCCGGTAAAAGTCCCACTGGCTGCCTATAGTCGCCTGAATAGTCGCGATCGACACGCTGGGACCACGGACTTGACGATTTCTGCCGGATTCTCGCCGAGCGCATGATCTAACTCTATCAATGGACCTCATCAGTGGCTTTTATCCACGTTTGTAAAGTTAGTCCTTCGAACATGACTTCAAGATTGAACGAGAGACATGGAACTGTCTTCTGACAAAATAGACGAGTTTTCATTCATTTCTGATAAGTAGGCTGCGGAACTTTATGAAAAATAAAAATTGTTTGCATCAACTGCAACAAACAAGAGCCAAATAATAATTTCTTTCATTCTTCAATAATGTTCTTCAACTGAGACTAACACACTGATGTTCTTAAATGTTTTTCATGTGTTCACTGTTCTAAATTGCAACTACCCATTTTTGTCATAAATGCATAAAATCCGCAGTCTACTGATAAGAATGGAAATTTAGTTAATTAAAAATTGCCCGAAATTTTAAGACTTAAGAATTTAATATTAATGTGTTGATCGATTAGATACTTTCATAGTCTTTTCCACTGGTTCTCTTCTCCGGTGTCTTGTTTTCGCACTCTTCTTTATCGTCCCGAGTGGCTCGCGGCTCCGAGTTTTACGTCTACGAATTTACATGTCGACCATCCTGCCGCAACGAGCATCGCATACCACTCGAGGTGTGGCCACACTGACATACTCTCCCTCTTTGGCACGCTCGCGCGTCTATACACGAGCACACAGGCTCACTTTGGATTCGCTTATACAGGGTGTCACTGAAATATGCGACTAGTATTCGATGCCTCTCAATATCTCTAATTTTTCAGAGTGACAAATTTTATTGCGCATTCCTTGAAATCCCATCGAGTTTCGTTTGACTTTGTTGCGAGTGCATATTCGAGTGATCGAAAGAATGAACATGACGCTGTCATTCTTTGAATTCTTAATATCATTTCATCTCGATTCATATTGAACTAAAATGTTTTGCATGGGGTGAATAAAACTATTAGAATCGTGTATTTACACACTTTTTGCCACGGATGTCTGATCGCTTATAAAAAGCTAAATACTCATTTCAAGTCTGTCGAAAAATTTATGAGCAATCATTAAACAAATACAAACTTATACGAAGAAGTCCGACACCAAAAGACTTTGCAGTTTCACGTAAAAAAAATCCCAAAGTTAATCCAAGCCATCTCTTTCCCAGAACATCCCCAAAGTTCCGAGACTAAACTCCGCTAGCCTAATCTGCCAAAAACCAAGCGTACCTCTTCGGTCACACCTTGTATAGGCAGTACAGTCAGGTGAGCATCGGTGCTTAAGCCGTACGCATATATTTTCGAGCGTTAACGCACACACAAACGTGTGCGTTTCAGTCCGCCCGGTTCCTTTCTCACGGACGCGGACGCTTCTAGAGCCGGGCTCTAGCGTGTTGCCCGCTTTTACAAGAGGAGGAGGCGGAGGAACCTGCGTGTGCAGAGATCCCGCATTGCAACGGGGCGCGTCTCGTTCGATTGTGCCTCCACAGACGGAATTGCTTTGTCGAGGCTCGACGGTGGCTTTTGTCGAAGGCATAACTCCGACGATTCACACGCGGCCCACGGATTCTCGATCGATGATGATCTTTCCTGGTGGCGCGAGCGCGCATACCTGCACGTGGATGCTCGCCGCGCGGCGCTGTGTGTTTGCCGTGGCCACGATCGCGCCTACTTTCTTCGTCGATCGTGCCCGGCGATCGATCGATCACGCGTCCTTCGGTGGACCGACAGGTGGATGCGGCCCGAGCAACGATCTGATGGTTCTCTGCGATCGCATCCCTCTTCTCACAGTTTCGGATACGTTACCTGCGTACTTCGTGTAGTTTTAACAAGATTTTCGAGAGCTCATTAACAAGAAATAAATTATATTTTCGTTTGGAAGCACAAATATTCGCAAATCGCGGCGGAAATTTGCCAGTTCCGACCCGGCGACTCTTCTAAAAGCGTCCCCCCCGGCTTCCAGAAAAAAGAGCGGTGGAAACAGATGAAATGAATTCGACGCGCTCGAGTCGCGGCGCATCTGTTCGAAAGTTTCGCCGCGTTTCCGGAAGGCCTGAGCTGCGATTCGTCGTGGCTGGCAACGGCGCTCGTTACCACGAGGAAGAGGAAGGTGCGTCGCGTAAAATGCGAATATCTTTTCTTTTTTTCCATCCCGTCTACCAGTCTCTCTCTCTTTCCCCGCAGCTGTCTCGGTCCTTTTACGAAACATGTCGAGTCAGTCGCTTCTAGCCTAGCTCGCAGTCGTAACATCTGCCGTCGCTGATTGTTGAGTAGCGGTGCCCGCGAACGAACAGTCGTCGTCGGCTCGAGCGTGGCCGCGTGTCATCTTCTTCTTTCACTATGGCGCGGCGAGTTTTATTGCGTTTCGTCGTTAAATCATACCGTGCTCGCCGGCGAATTCCAACCGGCCGCGCGAATTACACGTTACGGGAGAAAGGGCCGCGATACGCAAAGAGTACCGGCGCGGCGTCTCTCCCCTCTCCCTCTCTCTCTCTCTCTCTCTCTCTTGTTGATTTCACTTGTTCCGTTTTGATAGGCTGCTATAGGATGGTTGGTTCTGGCTGGCTCTGGCTGGCTCTGGCTGGCTCTGGCTCGTTGGGGTCAATTCATGGCGTCGCGTCACGGATCGTCATCGGGGAGGAAAAATCAGCTACGTGATTGCCGATTCACCGCTAGCCAACGACACGTCCTGTCCAAGCGGCGCTTGTCGATGCGCCGGTGACGATTCCTCGTGACAAAGTATATTCTCTCGCGAAACAACATAAACAACTCGACTCGCGGTCCGGTCGTGACGCTGGTGCCGCGACCCCTAATACGCGTCTTTAGCGTCCGCGGATAGGCCTCGAAATTGAGCGGTCCGCTGCGAGAGGAAGCTATATTAACACATTCATCGTGCATGACTGAAGACTTTTCAATGGATCCTCCAACCGCGAAAAATATTGGTTCATAATGTACAATATATAGGGTAAAGTGCCCAAATATGGTATAGTCGCCTATTATGGCACTAGCTTATATCTTGTAAAGGAGAAGTCGCACACTAGTGAGAAAATTAGATTTTCGATTGTATCTTTTTCGGGGAGGGTAGTTGATTTTAAAAATTTGATCATGAATTAAGTGATGACCATAATTGAACATATCCGTAGTTTCAGTTTATGTATATTAATGTTTGCCAACTGTTGGTTGGGTCTGAAATTCATTTTTTCTTTGTCAGTAACTAGTATTATCAGCCCACGTGGAGTTCCCGATATGGCACTACCAAGGGTTCCCTAATATGCGTATAGCTATTGACATTGTTGGTGTGGGTGCCGAATGTGGCACTAGGTGTCATATTAGGGACTCAAGGTGTATCAACTTAATATCACCCCCTTTCGCTGGAATCTGCAAATTACACACCACAAAACAAATATTTTTCCCAAGCTGTATTAATTTTTTAACAACCTTGATCCCAGGATCTTATAAGGAGGAAATGCATCTAGAACTGGTAATTGTTTGGACGAAAAAGAGCATCAAAAAGTGGTTCATATTTGGGCACTTTACCTTACTGTACCTAACAAAACACAAAATTGCGGGAAAAAAGTAAAATACAAAAAACGCGGGAATTTATTACACAACCCAATAAAAGAAGATTTTTAGCTTCCTCTTGGCACAGCAGTTTCGTCAATAATCATTAAAGCATCTGATTAGTCCAATTAGCGCGCACACAAGCTTGCCAGTTCCCCACCACATAAAAACGTAGCCGAGAAATATAAGTCGAGGCACTTTAGCAAGTCATCGCTAATAGAAGTCCGATCGGGCACTACACTGACTGCTACGGATCTGCCGTGTTACGCCTCGGCGCGAATAATTACCGGTAAGATTAATGATTCGAGCGGACTGATTACCGCGTGTCACTCTCCATTAGCCCCGCGGGGAACCGGTTCCGCGATTTCGCCGAAAAATTTGGTTTGGGGCGGGTGGATTTGCGAGGGCGCCCGTAAAAGAGCCGTTCCGACGAAAATTGGCTTTCGTTTTCGCGAGGTCCATTCTGCCGAGATGGTGATCGCGAACAGGACGGGTCTCTCTCTCTCTCTCTCTCTCTCTCTCTCGAGCAGCTGGTGATTTATTGTCCATCACCTGCGAGGCCTGCAGCTCAAGGTGCCCCCTGCCTCGTAAACACACGTCGCGGACTCGTCCGGTGCGGTTCGGCTGCCGGTGAACCGCAATAAACTTATATCGACTGACGTGTCCGTACCACCGAGTCGGGACTACGTTTGAATTACCATTTAATGCAGCATTTATATTGCTCTATTGTGTCCACACTTCCGATCCAAGCACGTTTGCGTTTCGTCGAACGACGCCGTTTAAGAGGGTACGCCACCATGTCAGTTTACGATTCTTGTTAAGATGAAACATTTTTTTTCAAGTAATTGTTGAATAAAATGAAAATATCTTGTCAGAGGATTGTTAGCAAATTTAACGAATTTTTAAGTTTAACACTAAACCTACCAGGCCTTAAGGGGTTATGCCATCCTGAGATTTAAAAAGAAATCTATTTTTTTTTTTGTAATTTTTCTTTAAATCAGAGTTCAGGGAATAATTTCAGCCATGGTAGATGCAAAATCTCTCAAAAATAGCGAAGTTACTGTGCTTAGAAAGTTAGAAGTTCGTGCGACAGTCGCCGTTTCCGAGCAGGCAGGTGGCGTTTCCAAGTCGCACTTTTCCTTGTTTTGCGTTTTTCTCGAAACTACATTTTTACAACTGGTGTAACAAATATCTCGGAAAGTATACACATAATTCTAATAACATTATCTATGGCGAAGCATAGAATTTTTTGATACGATATCCCAATTGTTTATAACAATCGTTTAAAGTTTGATTTTCTTGGTAAAAATTGAATGTTCATTTTCACTTTCCTCGCATTTGTACAAAAATATATTTTTTTTAAATCTCTATGCTTCGCGATAGATATTTTATCTAGGAACAATAAAATATGAGTTTTTTAGTTTCTGCAGTACAACGGATAACTCGGCCATTTTCGAATATCATTTTATGAAATTTACACAATATATTCTTTAATGTATGTCCTAGCCATATACAATAATAAAATAATTGTCACATTCATAGTTTCGTAGAAAAAAATTCGTAAACTTCGATGTCATTTCGGTCGCCTCAAAAGTAACTGGTACATGTTCCCTTATAAAAATGACAAGATTGATTTTATTTAGACTTTGTGCGGCTCCTACTATAATACGTGCTCTGCTAAAGATATTTATACAATCAATTTTGTTATAAAATCATTTTTATCATTCAATAAATGTAACATAATAAATCTGGAACCGATCATTTTGACCAGTGGTGGTAGGTTTAATATTAATCTATAGAAAAATTGACTATATCGCGTATCGTTTTTCTGTTACATTCAGTAAGCAATGTTACCAATCCGCATTACGTAAATCAATGTAAAATTATTCAACGAAAGGAAACGCAGAGAGGCTCTACAATATCTATCAGAACACGTAATTCAACATCCGATTGCTAGCACAGCAGATAGTCATTTTAGATGACAGAAAAGTTGAAACGTTGCCGCGAGTCTCTACGCGCTGTTCCGATGATGCTCGTAAAAGATTTATGAACTTTGAGCCGGGCAAACCGCTGTTATTCTTGTTAAAATCATTTTTATTGTTTCGTAGGCTGTCGGATGACATGCGGGTTATAGGTTGACATAAAGGTTAAACGACAGCCCGTCTATGTTTTTACTTACCGAACGATCCTCGTAAATATCCTTTCTGTGAACTGGCAGGGTATAAAAGCTCTATTATTCCCGTTTAAGCTGTTTTTATTGTGTTCCGGTATGGCCGTAGATCCCATAAATGCATAAAACATCCGGGCAGATAACGAGCAAATCTAATACCGCTGAAACATTCATGAAGACTGCGGGGAAGATTCAACAGGTTCGCGCGCAGGTGCCACACGCTGCTGATAACGAGCAACGAACACAGCGTCCGCCGAGCCGGAAAGCCGTGCTCGGATCGAGTCGGATCGGATCGGAAGTGTGGACACAATAGAGCAATATAAATGCCGCATTAAATGGTAATTCGCGCAGCTTGCAAGCGGGGCTTCGGAGTCGGTAGACAAAATTCGTAACTCCAACTCCTCTTTCCTTTTTACCTCCGACTCCGACTCCGACTCTCCAAATTGAAAAAATATGTACTCAAAATAATTAAGGGTTGTAATAAAACTCAATAAATAGTTGAACTATTATATTAAAGTCTAAGAATATGGAACAGATAACTCTGATACAACACAACACGACTGTTACTTTCTCACTTTCGGGAAATAGCTAGAAAATACTACTACCATAACTTTAACTGTTTCTCCTCGACAAGTGCCGAGGTATATACTATAGTCGACAACGTTTTTGAAATTAAACTGACGTCTTGCTTTTGCAATATATTTTATTCGACTGTTAGTTTGTTTCGACGGTCACGTCGAAACGATAAGAAACAAAACACTCCATCATCTACTCGGTGGCGATCGTTTAAAAAATCGCCTACAATACATATATACAATACGTCCATACTGTAGATCAAATATTAGCAAGCTATTTATGTATACATAAATCTATTAATGATTTATAAACAAAAGAGCCAGAGTTATTGGAGTCGGAGTCGATATACTTTTTTCCGACTCTGACTTCGACTACGGGAGTCGATGTATAGCTGTTTCTTACTCCGGCTCCGACTCCAGTGATCAGCAATTACTCCCAAACTCTGACTCCGACTCCACGACTCCATCTCCGACTTCGGAGCCCTGGTTGTAAGCACCGCGCAGAGTCGCCAGATCAGGGGAATCGACTCGAATCGAGGGGAAAAGGTTACCCTCTCTATCTGCCAGCAACGGAGTGGTCATGTGACACGCGAATAACGTCGTAGAAGGGGAAGATAGAGTGGGGAGACGAGTGTTAATCTGGCGAGTCTGTCATTATTCGCCAGGATTGGTTCCGATCACAAACCGACACGTCGCAATCATCTTGAAAACCCGAGAACTGGTTCCGCTGATTCGCTAAAGAGGAGCGAGCGAAATTCGCCAGCGAATTATGACGTCGCGCAACATTGTGCGTGGGCACGCCTTTCGAATTACAGCCGGCCAATTGATCGATTTAATTGCAAGTTCGTTCGCGGCACCGATCCGAGGCCCCAATCCGTGGCACCTTTCGATTAATCACCAGGAACGATGAAACGGCCTGTAATTAAATAGCATCATTCGATGAAACGTAGCCGTGGTCGCAACGTCGATGCGATTCCCGGCGATGTTTATTCGGCCTGGCCGCAGCCCGGATCCGAAAGGCAAGCCTACAATTACGCCGGTTCGACCGATCGATCCCCAAATTAGGTGATTGACAGCGTTGAACGCCCATGATCGCCGCGCGTTTCGCCGATCACCGAACGCTGCCGCTTCCTCGAGCCAGCGGCTTTTTGTTTCCTCGCCGGCTGCCATTGAAACTTCAGTCAGCCTGACTAAATATTTATTCGACCATTTACGTAGCGATAGTTACGCCAATTCCACGGCTCCTTAACCGGCCGGGTAATTTCGACGCCCGTTAACCCATATCGCGCATTGTCTAATGAACTGTCTCCGGAAGAAGGCCAGCCTAAGCGACGTTTCTATTTGGAGAAATCAGTGCTTTCTATTTTTCACGGACCCAGCAGCGGCTCAAAAGTGTTCCTGTCCGCGACCGTCTAAATGTGATCAGCTGGATTTTTATCTAAAGCACTTGGAATTTTTACGACAGGGAAAACGGGCCATCGTCTTGTCGTGGACGCGAAGACATTTTCATGCGAATGTTTTGTCCGTTGTTGGAACGACAAGATACATACTTTAGCAGGATCTCGTTGCGTGTCAAGATCGAGATCAAAGCGATCGCGCGCAGCACGTCGACGAAGGAAGTAGCCGTTGTAACAGGGGATGAAAAAATCATTAATCAATGATAACCATAGGGAGTCGAAGTCGTAACCAGAAGGGAGGACAATAGCAAAGAACAAGAGCGCTCCGTGGTCTCGGCAATGGCCGACCTCCGTTCCCCTCTTATTTATGAGGCACGCAACGCCACTTCAGGAACGTTTTAACGAACGAACGGTTCTCTTTTATAACAGCGGTTGCTCGTACAAATTAAGTGCCTTTCTTCCGATAATAAACGTCTGCCGGTTATTTAGAGATTTAGAAATTGTGCTGCTACCGCGCTGGTTGCCGGGCCGCGAACAACAGGGAACGCGAGTGCTGGTAATGACGTCCTTTCTTCTTCCCGATGAATTCATTCCGCGTTGCGATTCACGTGTCGCCTGGCTCTCTAGGCTCTGTTTATCGCGTGTTCTATTACAGGACGCGATGCAGGGCTCGATACCGCTGAATGAAGCCCCGGGACAACACAATTACGCTGTCCAACAAATTTTAACTCTTTTCACGATCTCCAATAACCGGTCCGTTAAATACATTTTGCGCAACGTTCCTTTTGTAAAGGTTCGCGCACCTGAAACGGACCACATAGATTACAACCCTCCGGCAATCTTTTGTTTTATGTTTCACCCAGTCAACTTCTTCGTAAATGCAGACAAATCCGCAATCTGGTGATAACTGTTTACATAATTCATTAATGGAAGTCGTATTCATGCGGTGCCTGTTGGTTCCTGGTTTAGTTGGTCCACATACGTCAGAGTGGACAGTAAACGGAGGTCTTGTAATATGACTTCTGTCCCTTCCTTTTGAAAAAGGCAGACGCGCTTGTTTTCCGTGTATACAAGCTTCGCATAAATCCTGTGTAGGATTACTTGTATCTATTAATTTCTTACCATTGATTAAATCATTTTGTTTCATTTTTACGAATTCAGAGCTTTCAGTGTAACCCAAACGCATATGTTTTATCACACATCTTTTTATCAATAACAAGTACTATGCATATTAAATTTTGTGCTGACTTACCGGCGAGTATGGACTTACCACACCTTTCGTTACTGTAACGCCACCAGTTTCGCTAAAAATGGGTGCTCTGGTATATCGCATTCCCATTTTTTAATTATATCATTAGCCGTTCTGCAAAAGAATAACTATTCCCGTACCAATTCTCTCGCATCGCATCCAATCTTTACTCGGACTATCTGGGCGATCAGTGTCCGAAATTTTCAGTGCATCCTCTTCTGCTATCAGTGCCCGAATTCTGTATTTCCAGATACTATAGTTTCCCCATCGGAAGGGTTTGAGACGTTTCGCTTTGTCTCCGTCACGTCACTTTTCATATATTTCTTTTATTTAAAAAGTTTCACGAAATTACTTTAACTATGTGTCTGAACCCATAACCTGTTGGTTTTTGTTTTAATTGGTCCACATACGTCAGAGTGGACAGTAGTAAACAGAGGTCTTGTAACATGACTTCTCTTCCTTCCTTTTGAGAAAGCCAGACGCGCTTGTTTCCCGTATATACAAACTTCGCGTAAATCCTGTGTAGAATGAATTGTATCTATTAATTGTGCCGGACACGCTCGAGAAGATAGTTCTCATTCTAGGTCGATCACGCTGCGTTCCCCAAATAAGAGGATGCATAACAAGCAATCTCATTGACCATGCCGTTGCCATTATCGATTCGTGATACGAGCCAGTATCGCGACCGGCTGGACACGCGTCGGTGATCCGGTAGTGGCGATCCCCTATAGAGACATCACTATAATAATTGTCGACGGAAAGTAGCAGGATCGCGGACCCTGCAGTTTCCCCGGAACCTCTTAAAATTCTCGTAGGATCGAGGCAACGCGTCCACTGGACCGAATCGTCTGCGGTGCTCCGAGGCAGCTAATTTTCTTCTCTCTCTGCCTCCCTCTCTCTCTCTCTCTCTCCCTCTCTCTCTTCTTCGTAGATCGTGTACCAGCAGCGGCGGGCTTTTAATTGACCCACGAATCGCACGCTATCATTCAGATCTAAGCGATCGTGGCAATGACCCGGTGACCGTAATGATCACGTAACGATCGACCACCGGTGAGTTAGATGAGATAACGAGCCGTGATATCTGGAATCCGAGTTCGTGCAACCGTGAGCGCCGACTGATTCCACCGGGGGGAATCGCAGCCGAAGATAGCCGTTGCACCAGACAGTGCATTTCCGCAGATGCTATCTCATGTGAAACAGATCAGCAGAGGAACGGATCGGATCGGATCGCCGGTGCAGCCTGCTCGAAACCGGCTACGTGTTTCGATCAATTCTAGAGGGAGAGAAAGAGAGAGAGAGAGAGGGAGAGCCAGCATGCTGTCGTCGAAATTGATTCCTCCGAGCAGCGACACGGGAACGCTCGTTTTCGAAATCTTCGTTAATTAATCTAATCGGGGATGGCCGCATCCGTCCCGTACCGACCGCGCACACCGACGAATCAATACGGCTATTTGTCAGTGTCGTATCGGATCCACGCTAGCTTATTGCCAATATCAGATAACCATCTCGAGGCGTTTAATTATGTCCGCTCGGCGATGCTTCATCCGGACGGTCAGCCGTGCACATAGTCGCTTTTGTCGATGCATCTCGCGCTCGAGAACGCCGGAAGACGGGATCGCGTTGATGGGGATGCGATTTGGGCGAGCTAGGCCACCCGGATGTGGGAAATCCTATCGCACTTTCGCTCCGGAAACAGTTACTCGTCTGCGAGACAAACCTGAATGTTGGTTGCGACGCGATGTAGTTGTAGACGATGGGATCATCCCTTAAAATGGTACAAGTTATAATACATTAAAACAAATTAGGAATTTTGATACCTTGTTTTCTGTTTCGTAAAATTAAACGAGACAAGACATTCTCATCTGTCTTCCGCTTTCTATCTTTGACGTAAACATTTTCATTTTGGATAACAAATCAATCTGTATCGCTGACCATTCAAAAAATTCCGCTCTCTGGAATGATTTGATTAAATTGCGCGTTTAGCCACGAATTTCAACGATTCGCCTGTACTTAATCGCGAAGCTATAAAGTTCAATTAGCCGGGCACAAAGAGTTATTAATTCTCCAGCGAAGTCGGAGGCCGTGGCCATAAAAATACCGCGGTAAACTCCTTAACGGTACAGTTGCTCGCGAACCGCATCTTCGCGAGTTATTGGCGTGTTTTAGTCGCGAGTATAACGTTTGCAAATTCCCTCGTCCCGTGATTCTCTGTGTCGGTAACTCGAACAAGTTTTTCTTCGAGTCCGCGGTACTGTTTGCGTTCGATCGGAGTAGTTTGGCTCCGGAGTAGCTATTAGCTACCGTAACACACACGACACGCGCAGCCTCGTTCTACTCCATCCGGCGCTCACGTTATAAGAATAATATTGGGAATAGAAAGGATCGGCGCGGTGTCGTATTAGAACGATGTGATTATTAGCCTCGCGACAGCCGAGCCAGGGTAGGATAAATATTGAACCGACTCCTCCGGTGGAATTCATTTGAATAAACACCGAGTGATTATCGGCTCCGACCGGGAAGCAATCTCGCGGTATGCTCGGCTTTCCAGCCGAGTCGATTTGCTCCTGGTGAAAAGGATACACTGCGTGGAGACCCCGAGGACATTGTAGAGGCGATAACTGGACGGTATACGAGGTAGAAAGTCGCTAACAAGTGGCTACACGCGTGTCAAATTAGTTTTGAGAAGGGCGGAAGGAAATACCGCTGGCTAAACACCATCTAATTCCAATTAGTATTTACAACGTCAAAGCTTCTATTTGCGCTTGACACGTCGACCACTCTCTCACCTACACATATGGAATTATTTATTTAGGATTTAAATTTCGATTTTTAGATACAATGGATGAATACCGATGAAAATGATTGATGTTCGTGTTTTGTGAAAATGGAAAGACTTAATTTATTTCGATTTTGTACACTTTTTTCATATGTGGGTGAATAATGGACCGTGATGGGTTTAATATTGAGTTCCTCCTTTCAACAGAGACAGACATTTTTTGTGATTAGTACTTTTACTATTTTTAATGAGTATTCTGTCTTAGAAGCTTTGGATTGAACGATCGCATTAGGTTTCTTCTGGCAAGGAGCATTATAGTCGAAGAAACGTAACCGGGACCCGTACGTTATTATTCCGGCGGAAGGAAATACCGCTGGCTAAACCCCATCTAATTCCAATTAGTATTTACAACGTCAAAGCTTCTATTTGCGCTTGACACGTCGACCACTCTCTCACCTACACATATGGAATTATTTATTTAGGATTTAAATTTCGATTTCCAGATGCAATAAATGAGAATGAAGATGAAAATTATTGGTGTGCGTGTTTTGTGAAAATGGAAAGACTTAATTTATTTCGATTTTGTACACTTTTTTCATATGTGGTTGAATAATGGACCGTGATGAGTTTAATATTGAGTTCCTCCTTTCAACAGAGACAGACATTTTTTGTGCTTAGTATTTTTACTATTTTTAATGAGTATTCTGTCTTAGAAGCGCTGTGGATTGAACGATCGCATTAGGTTTCTTCTGGTAAGAGGCATTATAGTCGAAGAAACGTAACCGGGACCCGTACGTTATTATTCCGGCCGCTATTAGCAAATTAATCTTCGTTATTGCGAGTCCCTGAGCGACCATGGGCGATTCGACCGCCAAAGAAAACCGCGGCCAACTATTTGCTTCTGGTAACAGCCGATTATTCATAATTTTTAATTCCCCGCGTCGCGGCAACAACTCCTAATGACTGCCGTTCTCGACTGTACTCGCGGCTGTCTCGGAGACGCGATCGATTTAGAGGTCGAACTGTGTGTTTCGTTCGAGGCAATCGGTAACATTCTCGTTAGTGTGATTTATTGTGAAAAAACCGGTGCAAGTTGTGTACCTACGAGACTCGCGTGCACGCCTATCTATTTCCTGCTGATCGCGGACGTGATTTCATTAGCATTTGATTGATCAACAGGGGAGGGACCGGTGAACTATAATTGAATCCCTGGATAACCGTTATGGCAACTATTATTTCTACTCGATAACGCGTACAAACTAGAAACCATTCGGAAAGTTCCACTCCGGAATAAAAACGAAATTAGACATTGTCTTTTAGTACAGCAGGACATATTTGATTTTCTACTTCATCGTCTAAAACGTTGTCTTCCATTTTGCGTTTCTCTCAATGATTGATTTTTACTTCATATTTCCAATCTTTATTTCACTGAGTAAAGTACTTTGACGGAATGCTTGTGGTTGACGACTTAGCAAAGTGTTAAAAAAGAGAAAGGAACGTCTACTTACCAGCTGTTTGTCATAATTACGGTAGAAAATTATTATTTTGCCATCATCGGAGTTTCTCGGGTGGGGCGTGGATCTCGAAAGGGGAGGGGGGGCGAGCGTACGCATAGATCACGGTAGATCCATAGAAATAGGAGTCTCCACACGGTTGACATTCAAATGTACCGTACGGCCCCGGTGGGCAGCGCTGTCTACAGGAAGTCGTGAGTGTCGGTGTCTCTTAGGCACACGATCGGGCCCGGGGAACCTGTTTGATTGAACAAAAATGTCGTCCGCGATGAAAAGAGTCGGCGGAGAACAGTAATCGTCGAGTCGTAGGAGTAACGGGTACTCGGTGGTGCTTGAGGGGGGGGGAGGGCGAGGGCAGAGAAAGATGGTAGAGGATGAAGATGAGGAGGAGGAAGAAACCTTGTTGAAAAAGAGGAACGAAGCCGAAGGTAAAACGGCGAGGACGTAGACGGCGCGGAACGGGAATCGGTCAGTTCGTACGGTGACCGGCAGGGTCAGCTTTTTACCGGTGTATCGGTGGAGGAGAACTTTTTCCGAACGGGATCGGCGTCGGCATCGAAACTAATGGCGGAATATAGATATGGCGCCGGTGTGTATCGGCGGTGTCCTAAGAAAAGCCGATTAAAACGGCCGCGAGAGCGCGGCGCCGTTTTTCACCGTCGGTGTCGGTGGCGGCGCGCCGCTACAGAAAGAGTTGGGATCCCTCTATAAGGAAGCACCGGGCCCCCGGACGCCGCGGACACACACCGGACAATGAGCGTGTGCCGCACTGGAAATGACATTTCACCGCCGCCTGCCCGCGGCCGTGGCAGATCGAAACGAGCCGGTGGAGAAGGGGACCAACCACAGAGACACCGGTAAGAACTACCGGCTGCTCGTTATTGCTATCCGCTGAACCGCGCTCTTCCGAAGATACTGACTTCTGTCGGATGCCGGCCGCTTCTCTGCGAATTTCCGCGATCATGGTCAATAGGAAACTCTAAGGGCCTCGTGCGGTCGGCCGTGATTATCAAACGCGGAGGATGAACATGTTAACGGTACCTTGGTACTTGCTTCATGGTGCTCTCTATTTGTCCCAGCTGATGCTGGGTGGTCGTTCAAGATGCTGGAATTTTTGGTGGGCGATGCTGTCGAAGAGTCGACTGGTTTTTTAACGGATTATCTAGTGGCGAGTTTGGTTACGCTTTCTTTTGCCAGAGGATAATTGGATGTGAATGGAGCTGTCACGGAATCATGAAAAATCATTTAGGTACTTGGCGAGGATAATTTACCAAATCGGAACCAGAGCTCTAGAGCCGAGTTTCAGATACAGTGGCCTCGGGAAGGTGTAGCAGGCTAAGTTTAGAGCCCCGGGTTGGAAACAACCCAGTCAGCTGACGACGAGCACCGTGTCCCAGGATTCTCGGTAGTTAGCTCCCGGCTAACGGTCAGAGAGAGCCATCATCGGCACCGGGTACATACGGTCGAACATCTGTTCGAGGATCCCCGTTTATGATGGTTGCAAGCAACAAACGATGTCGGAGAGAGACCATGATGGTCCACGGCTGCTTGATCCCTGCCACTTCGATGGTCAGCCGGATAGTCTGTTACATCGACGATCATTCTTCTTTTTCGTCCGCAACGGTGCTTTCGAGGTCCAGGCTCGAGCGACACGCAACCCGGGGGGAGGCTGTAATTGCGTGACTTTTAGCAGCGTAATCCTCCGGGTTCGGTTCTCGATTAGAGTTACCGAGTCACCTTCGCCAATTAGCGATTACACGGCGACTTAGCGCCGCGCGTCCCGTGATGCTCCTCTCGTCCGTTGAGCCGCCTCGGACGGATAATTGGAACGTAATTCCGAAACGCCTAATCCCGGTGCTGCTAACCGCGCGCCGCGCCGGCCAAGGTGACTGCTAGTGCCCAGCGAGAGCACCGTTTTAGCCAAGGGTAATTAATCAACCGGTTGCGTTGGCCAGTTATCGATCGCATTGTCGATCGTCGGTCACGGTATCCGAGCGTAACAAGATTATTGTCCTCGCCGATCGTTGCGTCTTGATTAAGTCCCGCGGACGCCGGCCGATTTGCATAAAAACCCGCCGATCGATCCCGCTCGCTCGCCGACCGCACGACCATTAATCACGATCACCTTTTTTCCCAGGACGGTGACGACCGACTTCAATTAATTTGGATATCATAATTATAGAAACCCTATCGCGAGAGCAGCTGAACAGCCGCCGCGCGCGATTTTTGCGTAACTTTTCGGGCATGCGGAAGAGAATTTTTGGAACACCTGCTGGTCCTTAGAGTTTCAAGCTAATTAACTCTGATGGGATTAAATTGAACACTAAATTGCCTGATTAGCGGCTGATGATCATTCTTTGATGCCTGCCGATGAAACTATTCTAGAAAAAGATGAACAGATCCAATTATTTAGACATTGGCTGTTTTATGAAAATAATTGCGTGAATTGCAAGGACGTAGAACGAAATTTTAGAAAACTGTGCCGCCGGATATTTTATTTTTGGCAGTGTGTAAAAATTTGGTTTCGGTAGCACCTGGTTAGGCTACACGGACACCGGACAACAGCCATAAATGTTTCTTAATATGTACTCTAATTAGATAGCTATGGGGAGAAGTCGATCCCGAGACCCGCTTAGATCCGTATCTGTATACTAATGCGCACGTATACGGCCCGGATCGATTCGTTCTGGGGAGAAAGTAGATTCAGTTAGACAGACCACCTAATTTCATGGGGAATTTACAATTTGCAGTCGGCGTAGCAGTTAGCCCCTATTATTGATTACCCGGTCGATCGTCAATATCGGCTACCACCAAGACTAAATCCGGTGTGGTAGATCGAATCACTTGCTATCGGAGCTTGTTGCCCTATCCACGCGAATGGCGGCGAGCAAATACCTGCCGGTAATTCGATTTTGACATTAAGGAACCTGTTACGACAATGCTCTGAGACTACGGTATAGTCCAACTTGTCCCACACTTCCTTTAACAACCGTCAAGGATAAATCAAATTGAAATCTTACAAGTTTTCAAACAATTTGACATGAATTTTAGTTTAATAAAAATATGTTTCTTTCCTCTGTCTAAAATCATATTTTAAGGAACAGCCGTAAGGAGAAAAACGGGTTTATTAACGTATTTGGGCACACGGATAGCCAAATGTTAACGACAGACGTGTTTGTCGCGGGCGCTCGTTTCGATCTGCCTTCTTTTTGTAATTCGTTGACGATCGTAATTTTAAAATTCTTCTGTTATTTATGATTCTCTCTTTTAAGAATTTAGTTATATATACACGCACACACGTACATACATCATCCGTACTTCAACCCTATAATATTTTGTCTAAAATCATATTCTGGTTCAACTTTAAACATGTAAAATCGCGCATAAAGATCATTTCATAATTTTTCAACTCACCAATTTTATCCAGTCACTTACGCTTGAAAATTTTTAGTGTAATATTGCGTTACAATATCCCGCAAAGAAGTTGGAGCATATACGTTAAATAAAAGTATATTTGGCGATATTTACGGAGCAATTTTGTTAGTTGGCTACCCAGCAGTAACCACTAATCAGATTTCCAGCCCGTCGAAATCAATGAGTCGCGCGTACAAGTTTACAAGCGAGTAATTAGTCGAGGGGCGATGAAGTTCGCGGCGGGTATCCCGACACGAATGAAACTCTCGTTGAATTAGTGCCACCGCGGGGGAAGAGTTTCATAAACGCCGGTAGCTGATCGTTCGAGTATATCGATGGCTATCTGTTTTTCCTCTCTCGTTCCATCTCTGTCGTTCCAACAGCGGCGCGTGCATTATGCTTATGAAGTGCCTTCGTGCGTGACTTATTTTCCTAAAGGCTTCTGCTCGGCCGTAACACGGGACACTGGATTCATGTACTTACGTTAATACGACCGAGCGAAATTGCGTTCGATGTATGAATTATCGCGACCGTTTCATTTTCGTATTGCTCGTCCATTTTCATATTGCATACTTTGCTTATTATCCCATCCTGCATGCCTCGAGCCAGCCTATTCAATCTTGCAAATCGACACTGAACTTTATTAGCTGGTATTCGCTTGCAAAGGACAAAATATCTAATTTTATAGAAAATTTCTCGCTTTTGTGTTTTGAACTCTGTGAGTTTTGTGTATCATACACTTGTATGCGCTATTCCTACATGTTCTCCTATTAGACAGGAAATGACGTCGCAGATATATCACGATCTCGCGATATAAAATAAGGTTAAGCAATAACGAATGGCAGCAATGCCGTCTCCACGCGAGAAGCGAAATTACTTTCCGAACGAGCTAATAAAATGGAAACAGTTCGGCTCGTAAAGGGTTGATGGTTGAATCTATGGGACTAGGGGGAAATGACGTGGTCGCGAGCATTTTCGACCGATCTTTTTCGAACGCAGGATGATATAATCGCGGGATCATAGCGGAACAGCCGTGGTTCGAGCGTGACGAATTCCGAGGTCGGTCTCCCTCGGTATTCTTCATGGCTCGGACGAATCTGGTATGCCATGAGGCAGCGTGGCGCATGAAAGAGGTCTGGTACACGCCCAGCCGCATCTCTCTGGACGACGGTCCACGGCTATTCATACGCAGCCGTGGCATAATGCGTTGCCCACACGAAGGCCGTCTTCTCGTCGCGTCTGGTCTCGTCTCGCCTGGTCTTCTCTCTTCTCGTGTCTCGTGTGGGTGAGAACCTCACGCACAAGTATATTCCGTTCGGCGCTTCCTGCTCGCTTAATCAATGACATCTTTAAGCGGCCAGACGAATGGCAAAACCGAGATGGCGAAACTCCGCCGCGGTCTATGGGGCCGGTCTTTCAAAGCCGCGCGCGTCTTTCTCCTGGACGCGTGCCCTCTCTCGCCTCTCGAGAGCCGACGTTACCTACCTGCAGAGAACACCTAGAAATCATTCACTATGACGAGCGTTCCCTTTCTTGACGCGATGCAACAATAATTACCGCTCCGGTGCGCCACGGTTTTAAACACCCGGGCAATGACACATCGCGCCGGGTTCGCCGAGGTCGATCGCGATGATCGATATTTTCCAACGATGCGCCACGATTGTCTCTCTGATTACTTAATGCCGTGAAAGTCGCTGGGTGGCGCTCCGTCGCGGCTGGAGCGTGAGAGAATGGTGTTGATTAGGCGATCGTGTGCGGTCTGAAATGTAAATTAATCTGCGATCATCCGAAGACATAAACATCTACAATAATTATGCTATTTGTCCGTGAACATTTTAACGAAGTTTCGAATAAAAATTGCAAAAGTGGGTACCCGGGGTGAAAACCTCTGCTGGCAATCCAGGGGTGGAAAAACATGTATGCATCTGCTTGCACCCACGTACTTACACGGTTGCGCGCGGACGCTCGCGCGGCTCGCGATGCACGGCATCTTTATTGCACGGTATATTCACACTCGGCGTAATATCTCAGCGCGCGGACGGTGCGTATAATCAATGACATCTTTACGAGGGGCGCGATAAGCCGGTGCATTCCAGTGAAAGGAGATGCATCGGGAAAGAACGCGCGTCTCGCTGGGGAAGACTGGAGAGAGGGTGGCGTCGAGGGGACAACAGGGAGTGGTCCGGCGTTGCATGATAAATCCGTTGCAG
Source organism: Lasioglossum malachurum (assembly GCA_028455605.1). Taxonomy (NCBI): domain Eukaryota; kingdom Metazoa; phylum Arthropoda; class Insecta; order Hymenoptera; family Halictidae; genus Lasioglossum; species Lasioglossum malachurum. Next base: position 17,239,614 of record CM052311.1, read on the forward strand.
CTTAATTCGCATCAGCTGTAACATCGGCTCGAATTCTTGTCGAGCCGCGATGCACTTCGAGGGCCCGTCCCGTCCCTCTGTCCTCGTTCCATCCCCATCGCGAGTTACTCTCTCCCTCCCTCTCTCTCTCTCTCGCTCTCTCTCTCACTCATTCCCATGGTGTTTCGATCATCCGCCGTCCCGTTTCGTCCCTGTGGAACTCGAGATCAAGCGATGATGTCACGAGGCGTGTCTCGTATCGCGAAACGTGCCCGGGATTTTTTATCCCGTTGCTTCTTCCTTCTCCGTTTCTTTTTTCGCTCGTTTTATCATCGACCGGTTAGGTCCGCCCGCTTGTGCAACGAGAATCGCAATGCAGAGGGCGGTTTTCAAGAATCCACTCGGATCAGTGGGTCATGGTGGAACTGTTCCATCGACGGAGATAGATTGTGCTCTTTGTGCACTTTTATTTCTGTTCCTTAAAATCGAAGAGAATTCACTCTTTGTGCGCGGAGCTATTCCAAGCGACAGACGTTCCGTCTGACCTGGAATATTTTCATTGCATGGGATCCTTTCAGTCCGTGCTTTTAAATAGACTGCAGAGTCGTTCACAAGACATCGTGATTAGGAAATTACATTACAGTTACAAGTTAGACTGCGGATTTATAGCAAAACTAGTATTTATAGCAAAGCTGAATGAGTAGATGACAGATTAAACGAATTTAAGTTTCGTCTGACCTGGAATATTTTCATTGCATGAGATCCTTTTAGCCCGCGCATTTAAATAGACTGCAGAGTCGTTCACAAGACATTATGATTAGTAACTAGGATTATAGTTACAAGTTAGACTGTGGTTTTATAGCAAAACTGGATGAGAAGATGAAGGATTAAACGAATTTAAGGGTGTGAATACGTTACCACGACCCAATGAAGAGGGATAAATTCCAATGTGGTCCCCACGTCTTGCAATCACTGCAAGCAATTTTTCATCCTCGATTTTCTCGGTCCGATTTTTCTCTGGCTCCGATATTCGGACAGGTTCGCGCGGGGCTCATCTTCCCGGTAACAAGCAATTTATTAAGCATGTCCGGTGAAAGGTAGAAAGCTACCGTCCCGTCCGATCGTCGAAAAAGAATATTGATTGCGTAACGCGGCGTCGGCGTCGGCCGCGCAAGATGAAAGTTCGAATCGCGGCGTAGGAAGCCGGAATCGATTTTTCGCAAAAGCGGCGCGCGCGATGGTGTCTAGGTTCGCGAGCAACGACCACCATCGGAGTTCCACGACCCCGGTTAATTGAATACGATTCGGCGGCGATGCTGGGTTGAAAAACGCCGGGCGCAGATGTCGCCGCAAAAAGCGAATTAAAGTCGCGAACTGTGATACGGAGGTGAGAAAAAGGATCGGCGACCGATGGAAATTATTGCGAGGGTTGCTGGACCGTACCAGTGTGGTCCTTGCCATGTTGTTTCAGCAATTTGAGAAGTTCATTTCTGCGCGGAGACACGGATTAATCCGTCGCCGTATTATACGAGCCAGAATCGGGATGAATATTTTAAGCACGAATCAATGTTATTAAGGAAACGATCAGGTAAAATTTTTAGGCTGAATGACGTCGAACTAAATGTAGCCATACTAAAATATAAATTTTAATCAATCTATATAAATAACAATGTAAACGATCGTTTGTTCAATATCTTAAATCTCAGACACAACGTTGCATTCGAATACGCGCGTGCTTTTATATACCTATTATATGGATGTCACACCTGTGACAGATAAAAATATGCTTCTTTTTTTAAAAAAAAACAGCGCCAAGACTGAGCCACAGCAACGTGTGGCCGGGTACAGCTAGTACAATATGAATGTCGAACAGTATGGAAAATAAACATATTGATTTATACAGGGTGTGGCCGGACGGGTGGTACAACCGAGCAGGGGGTGTTACTACATGTAAAAATAAGTCGAAAGACAAAGGAATAACATTTTTTCGTTTGACGCTTCGTTTCCGAGAAATTCGAGTTTGGAAATGCAGCGAATACACGCTATCGCATAGGAATCGTCAGACGCGTCTGACTATGATCAACCAATTCTACTTTGTGCATATACTAAAGCACGCGAACCTGGCGGGACTTTAAACTCGATTTTTCTCGAAAACGAAGCGTCAAAGGAAAAAATGTTATTCCTTTCTTTCAACTTATTTTTGCATGTATTATCACCCCTTGCTTGGTTGTACCACCCGTCCAGCCCCACCCTGTATATACAGGGATTTTCGAGAAAATCGAGGTTGAAAATGCAGCGAACACACGTGCTATTGCATAGGAATCGTCTGACGCGTCCGACCATGATCAACCAATTCTACTTTGTGCATGTACTAAAGCACGCGAACCTGGCGGAACTTTAAACTCGATTTTTCTCGAAAACGAAGCGTCAAAGGAAAAAATGTTATTCCTTTTTTTCAACTTATTTTTACATGCAGTATCACCCCTTGCTCGGTTGTACCACCCGTCCGGCCACACATTGTATGCACTCCGCGACAAAAAGATTGTACATTATACAGATAAATGGTTTTTTAGCTTATCAAGTAGTATATTCGATTGTTTGTGACCTGGATACTGGGTAATACGAATAAAAAATTATTTCAATATGTTTCTATGCATTTCTTACGAGAAGGAACAATTTTATTGGAACATATATAGCATTAAACGAAAGATCGGTGCGTCAAAATGATACCACACAGTTCTTAAAATAATGTCTTAATATTTTGTAACTCCGCCTTTTTTTTTGTATAACTTGGAATAAACGTTTCGGTATAGATTTATATAATTTTTTAACCACGTTTTTCTGCTTAACGATACCCAGTTTTGTTCAATATAGGTTTTTAATTCGTTGAGGATTCGAAATTGTTTTCCGCCTGCATATACCGATTTGGTTAAATGGGCCCAACAATTTTCTGTAATGTTTAAATCTGGTGACCTGGCTGTCCACTCCAAAATTTCAATATTTTCCCGTGTAAAATATTCCTTTACAATCTTCGCGGTATGAACACTTGCATTATCTTCCTGATATATGTCTCTTCAATTGTTCGTCGATTGAACTAATGTACTTTGCACTATTCCTTTTTCCACTTATAAACTTAATTTTCGTGTTTCCGTAGTACTCAATTCCCGCCCACACCATTACTCCACCACCACCGAATTGTCGACTGCGTAAAATATTTTGTTCTTTACGCAAATCGTGGAAATAACACCGGTAGCCATCCGGTCCATCTGACGTAAATCATTTCTCATCACTAAAGATAACTTTTCGCCACTTTTTCTTCCAATGTTTCTCAGAAAATTCTAAACAATCTTCTTTCTGTTGTTTAGTTAGCGGTGGTTTACGCATTAATTTTTGACGTTTTGTGCATTTATATTCTTTTATAATACATTGTATTGTACATTACGTATCATAGAATTTGTTCCAGCTTCTGCGGCAATTTCTCTTGCAGTAGCATCAGAATTTGATGCAGTTCTTAAAATTGCACGCCGTGTGTGTTGACGATCAGTTGTCACTCTTGGACGACCTGGGCTCTTTTTTTCATTGTCGTCTACATTTGTTTAAGAAATTCTAAACATCTTTGTGATTACGATTCAACGGTTTCGCAATTTTAGCAATGGAACAATTTTCTTTACTCATGAATTATTAATATTTCAGAACCAGTCAATCGTTTACCGCGACCCATTCCTGAAAATTTCACAATATTTCAATTCTAGAACACGCACAGTATTAAATACTTGTTGACCTAAACACTAACGTCTTGACTCTAACTGGAAACACACATTGACTTTGTGCTATCATTTTGATGCAACAGTCAGCACTACTGTTTACGTTTTCGCAAACAAGCATTTATCCTGCACAGAACTACATATAACTACATATTACTAACCGAGCAATGATACACATATAATACGAGAATTGTAGTTATTCAACTACATTTGCGAAAATTAACAAAATTGGATAGTGGGTAATTGGATAATCTTTTTGTCGTGGAGTGTATTAATATTTTCTTCATATAGGAAGAGATTCTGGGCCCGGGAGAACTGGGAACAGTAAAATCCTGATTTGGGCCCACAGTCTACCGGGCCCGCTCGAATTAGCGCTTCCATCTTCGACGATGGTTCCCTCGGAGCTTTTATTTCGCCCGTCTCGGTTAACGAGCGTCACCCAATCCGAATAAGGAGACGAACGACCGATGTCATAAACATTCCCCGGTGCTCGAATTGAGCCGTCCGCAACTCGGTGGTTCCGTATTCGATCGCGATTGACAGTTCCGTAAAAAGGCCCGTCCGCAGCTGTAACGATCCGCGCGCGAAGACGTACGATTCCGCTTCGCGGAACCGTGCCTCTAATTTGCTCCCGTGTCATCGAAATACTGGGCCTTCGGCTCCGCCAGGGGCCTTCCTTCCCGGGAACTCGATATCATCGGAATTTAACAGAGGGCCCAACCTTCTTTCGGTGCCCCCCTGGTTAACACGTTCGCCACCGGTGACGTCTTTTTACGTCATACGCGATTTACCACCTGGACTCTGTTCCACTCTGTTCGACTCCGATTTTAAACCCGTTAATGATGCGCTTTTTACCCAGCGTCCCTTGCTTCGGGTCTTCATTAGGTTTGTTTCCTTTTGAGATTCTGTTTTCTTGATTCTACTTTTTCTGATTATAGCTTTTTATTAGTTAGTAATTGTGGAAGAAGTATGGCCGCAATATTAAAGTTACAATTCAATCTCGATATACCAAATAAAATCGGTCCGCATCCGCGTTGAAGAACAAATTTAAATCTCGCATTCGTCTCGTGCAATAAAAGGCAACAATACCAGGACAATTTGCTCCACGGCGAATAATTTGCGTAATACAAACGAGCTTGCGAATTTCATTTTCAATGGAACCTATAAATCTGCATCGAGAGGTGGTCTCGTGAAAGGGCCGATGCAAAGGAGCACGAATCGAGTGGAGGGGGTAAAAGGAATGGTAAATAAGGATAATGCCGCGTTCAGTGTGTCCATGGAGCGTGCACCGTGCGCCGTTTAATTTGGCCAGCCTCGATTAGGCTCCCGGACGACTCTCGAACCGATTTATCCACGGCGAACGTTAATGAAGACAGTTCAGTCGTTCAGACACGTACGTGCCGGGATCACCTTTGCTCGTCGCTGTAAAAAGAAGCTGGCGGACGTATCCGTTTTACGCAACCCGGCCCGTCGTCATTTCCGAGCGCCGCATAATAACGACGTTTTATTATCTTCGCGGAAAACATTCGCGCTCGTTCGTGCCGTCGCGTCGACGAGAATCTCAGCGAGGGATAATGATATGGGTGGAACTCGAGACGCGCTAATGCGTTTTACCTATTTATCCTGTTCTTTTTTTGGTCGTGATGCGTCTCGCGAGCGTCGCACTAGGAATTTTTCGAGATTAATGTTTTGGAGCAATTCTTTTCAATGCAACGTCAGTATCTCCGTGCGAAATGAAGATTTCCTGCATTTGACTGCGAAGCAGGAGGATCGAACAGAAGTTCATTCCTTCTTCCAGGAATTTTAATAAGCTGCAAATGGTCGGACAGTGTTCTCCAGATGTTACCAGACTCGTAAAATCTGCTACAAAAGTTTCCAAAGTCCTAGAATTACAGCTGGTGGCGGATCTACAGGATGCTAATCAGATGATGCCGAGTTTGCAGAACTTAACAAGATAACTGCGGTCCCGAGGAACCACAAACAGCCATGATCGGACTCGTAAAACCTCAGACAATAGGTGTCACAGTCGAGGAACTCCAAACAGTCGAGATTAGACTTGCGAATCCCGTAACTGTCGATGTGAGACTCGGGTAACCACAAATAGTCGAGTAAACTCCGCACGAATTGAGACATTGATGTCAACGTTGCTGTCTTGATATTCGGTACCTTTGAGTTAGGCGTGGAACCTTCTTTGGACTTCCCTAGTTGATCCTGAAGACTCGTGTGAGCTGTTTCAGGTCTCGGTGGAATGATATCGATTCTTTGAGTATTCTTGAGTCTGGTATCACCATAATCCCGACAGTATTTTCACAGAATGACACTGTAGATCGAGAGCTACGAAACACCGGTAAAACATCGTGCAACGTTCAAGGTTGTGGCCGGCGTTTTGCGGGGGTCCGCGTTAAAAATTGCTCTATAAACACCCTATCTACAGTAATGTCTACATCGGCTGTTAACCTAATCTCGCGCTCGTCGAGGTCTCTCGCAGGCTCGCCTCGGCGTGGCAGGGCGTACGCGTACGCCGAGGCGATCGTAATAAAAAGGAACCGTGTATAATATATAATGGAGCTATCTTCGTAATAACTTGTAGTTACTTCGGCCACGGTAGATCTCGCCGATAATTCCAAAGACAGCCATAAGCCGCGCCACGCTCGGCACCGCGAGAAGGGCAGGACTTTCCTTGCTAATTTATTCCCCGGCCGAAGACGTTCGCGTTTCAAAGAATTCTTTCGAAACGCTCTCGGATGTATCGTTTTTCCTCCGCGATCCTAATCTCCCGCCGACGATAAAATTGCGGGAGGAGCCGCCGGAGTATGCGTGGAATCCAAATGTCGGAGGTTGCGAATCGTGCGAGTGTCGTAAACGAGATTGCCAAGCTTCGCGAGGTCCAGCAACTTGAGAAATGGGTACAGAAAGTTTGATCCTCGAAAATTCAGGTTCGAATTGTCGGGCAACCCATCTGAACGCCGGCACAAGGTGCGCCCGGTTTCTCCCGTGGTTACGCAACAGTTAATTACCGCCCGAACTGTCGATTAGCGGCTAGCTGGAAGCCCGATGATTTTTTTTTTTTTTTGTTTTCCATTACACGGCTGACAAATGAAAGAGCGCGGTATCAATTTCCTAAGCCGACGGCTCATTAAAAGTTAACGATCATCGGTCGCGCGAACGTATTATTAGATTCATTAGAGGTCATTATACATATTAAATTTTCTTAATTACGCTCGACCGGGCCAATCGGGCCCGCCGAGATGACACAGTTCGCACGTTCCGCTCTTCCTCTTTGAACCGGAAAGGTAGACCCCTCCTCGCGAACAGGATTCTCGATCTTTTGCATACATTATCATTGGTAGCTTCCGACAATCTTACCGATCGTTCTCTCGAGAGACCATTTTTATCCCCGCAGCATTTGTAGTAATTAAATTAATTCCACTGGGAGCCGTTCGGTCGCGGATTACCTGACGAATGATTGATGACCGTTATATTCTCATTACCAGTCGCTACTGTGGGAACATATGTAGGTATAATACACGGAGCCTATGCGGACCGTACGCATGTTCCTTATACATCTCGGGAGTACCGGCATCATTAAGAACAGTTTACTCGGTCTTTCATTAGTCATCGCGGATTTAATACGTCGTTTGATTTCATCCGTCCGAGAGCTGGAACAGACCGTCTTCCTCTCGTTCCTTTTTTAAAGGAGGCCGCGCGCAGAGCCACTCCGCTTCGGTTCCGCGAGACAAATCGTTGAAAACGATCGGAGCTCGGGAACCGTCCTAAACGAGTCCTTGTTAAAGCTTATTAACTCGGAACTGCGGGACTTTCCACGCATCGAATTGGGATCCTCAAACAGCAGCGAGGTCGGCAACGAAATTCAGAAATATTTATAATCGGGACTTGCAATGAAACTATGGCGAATGGAAAAATGTTTTCGTGAAAAATGTATTAATGAACTTCTCTACTGAAATACATATAATAAAAATGCTAAGAAATCTGATTGTAAGGTTATCTCGCGAGGTTCGGGTTAGGTCTTGTTAAAATTTCCAAATTGGAATTCGGCCACGGGAAATCGAAACGGTGTACTTGTCGGGTCTTGAGTCATCTAGTGGTGCATCACCTTAATTAGAAACGTGGAATAGCAAGGATATCGATGTTCCGGAGTGCGTCGTGACGCGCATGGCATTACGATTTCATTGTTGCGTCCGAAACTACCGGCGGCGCAGTTAGAAGCCCGTCCCCGGTCATGAATAACAAATGCGCGTAACGACGAGTTTCCTGAAAACGAGAACGCTGACATGGGCGTGTCTCGCGTGACGAGTGTCGCTTTTTTGGAAACGACTCGCCGTCTGGTTTCGCAATTCCGTTCCCTTTGCAATACGGGCTGCGATTACGAATTGCTACTCGCCTGCCACCGCAGAAACTCCAGGGACGCGAGAAACATCAGTCAAATAAAAATACACGTGCCTGTTCATTCATTTATTTTTATTTTGGAAGTGAGAAGAAATGGTACGCAATTTTTTTTTTTATTTAAGCTCTTCTGACCCTTGAATGGGTCCATTTCGCTTTACAATTTGGTGTTGCAATGATACAATTTGGTGTTACAGTGTTATAAGGTGAGATATGATTCAAATAGATAACTTACATCTGTGAAATACAGTTGGGAGCAAAACTGATCACAAAAACTTTAAATCAGAATAACTTTTTTATGAATGGACTAAACGCCTTCAATTTCTTTGTAAGCCTAGATGAATTAGTTTAGTAAATGATGTCTAAAAAATATATTTGGTCGGGATTGTGAAAAACAATAGTAAAAATTGATTTTTACGACTTCTTTAGCTGGTCCAAAATTTAAAATTTAAAAGATGTTTTTCGTCAACTTGTATAAATTATATACGCTCCGAAAATTTCATTGACATTGGTTAATTGGTTTACGAGTTATCAACGATCAAAAGTGGTAAGGCCAAAAATCTTGAAAAATTGCAATTTTTGCCACTTTCGATCGTTTATAACTCGTAAGCTAATTAATCAATTCCAATGAAATTTTTGGAGCTTATATCCTTTATACAAGTTGACCAAACACATCTTTTAAATTTTCTTTATTGGCCCAGCTAAAAAAGTAGTAGAAATCAATTTTTACTATTGTTTTTCACAATTCCGACCGAATGAATTTTTTCAACATATTTTTTACACGTCATTTGCTGAACGAATTCATCTAAACTTGCAGAGAAATTTAAGTCGTTTGGTCCATTCACAAAAAGGTTATTCTGATTTAAAGTGTGTGTGATCAGTTTTGCTTCTAACTGTAGGTGTAGATATAAATGCAAGCCTTAATATTAGGTTCCGCTATAAACACGTCGATAGTTAGGGGTACTTGGATGTCCATTTTACATAGAGAAAATGAAATGCAATTCTCAACACTCAAATTAAACTCGTAAATACTGAAATTAAAAGCCACCTAATTTTGATAAATTTTGTAGACTCTTTCTTACATTTCTCAAGTCATTTTCCAATTTCTGAAGAAAATGGAAAGCGTAAGATTGAACTGTTTCTGGAGAACATGGCCGTCGACGTTTGGCAGCGAACGCGGGGCAGTTCTGGTTTGTCATTCGATTTGTTAGCTGGAACGTTACAGTTTCATAGAGTTATCTCGCACACACGTATGAAGTTACGTTATTAGCTGTGTATCGTGTTTCACGACGCGATACCGTTCGTTTTGCTCTATGAGAGACGGCGGATCGAGGGCGGAGGGAGGCTGGTTTTCATTGTCGATATATGCTCGAGCATTCCCACGTTTCGTCAAGACATTACCTGGAAACAATCGCTCTCGGTGGTCGAACCAGCGCCGCTGTAAATCTGATCTTCCGTCCGTACTGTTCTGTAAATCCGATACTGACACGACTCCTCCGGCTCCGAAGTACCTAGAATACAAAATGGCTGCTTCGCGCTGTCGCTGTCAATCGGCCGTTTGTTCCGGAGCACTCCATCTTACTTTATGCTTGACAGTTTACATCGCTCACCTCGTTGTTCCGGGAATAATTAACTTATCACGAGCCGAACGTTTCAATCCTGTCCGGTAGCAATCTATTTCACACAACTAGTCTATTTCTCAAATATTTTTAACCGATCCACGGTTTGTCAGTTGTTAAAAATGATTGTCACGTTAGATATACAATTTCCAGACACATGAAATAAATTTGTAAACTTTTCTTGAATTAGTTTACATTTACATTTGAAAAATGAGGATAAGGAACTATGTTGCTTCTTTCAACCAGCCACTTAAAAAATGATTTAATTCAGTTCGCAACAGAATTTATGTTGAAGAATCACTTTCAACTTTACACTGCTATTTCTCCATAAAAACAAAGTTGGAAGGAGAGACTGCAGCTGAAGGATACTGAATAATTGGTTGTTTGCGCACTCCGTGTCCAGACAAGACAAAGTTGCGTCCGGAGCAACAGCACTCCGACGACGACGTCCTACAAAAATCGAATTCAACTTTGTATTCGATGTCGCTCTCGCGTGCTGCCTGCCCATAAATCTTCTCAAACGGAGGGAAATGCGCAAGTAATTAAACGCGACAGGCCAACACCGACGATGATCGTATAATTATCCGAGTCGCAAAAACGTAACGAAGACAAATTATCGTTGCGAATCCAGCGCCATGTGAAGTTACAGTTTCTTTAAATTATTGCGCCCGTGAACTCATCTCGCATTCTGCTGCGAGCATACATTCCTCAAAGTCGGGCGCTCATGCTCCTCGAAAAAAAGAACGTGTCCCTCTCGAAACGTTTCAATTTGTCTGCCGAACGGAGCGAGAAGCAGACCTAAGAAATGTTTTATCGTTTTTGACTGATGTGAGTTTCTCGGAATTGAAAGCTTTCTTTGTAAATCGAACTTTTATGTACTGTTAAATTCTTCATGTGTGACACACTTAATCAAGCCCGTGATATAAGACATAAATTTTCTGTAAGGCAGTTGTAAATACAAGAAACAAATACCTCTTCTCGACTCGCTCCTCAAGATGCGAATTCGAGATGTGCAATGAAGATCTTACTTCTCACACGTGTAAAACTTTATTTTTCGGATACATTATTAGTAGACTGCGGTTTTTTATGCAAAATAAAAAAAAATGTTTGCAATGATTGCAAGAGACACAGGAGCTAAACAAAAATTTCATTGTTCTTGTAACTATCTTATTAAGGTGGAACTAGTACATTGGTGGCCTTAAATCGTTTTAATACCTCCACTGTTTTAAATTGTACGCACCCATTTTTGTTATAAATATATAAAATCCGCGAGAGTCGATAAATCGGCTACCAGGCTGCCAGCGGATTGTGATTCGACAACCAATGTGTAAAATCAACAAATTTTATTATATTTCTAGTGTCACATTTCAAAAGACGATTTCAAGAGTGAAGCACTATCGTAGGAAGACAAAATGTTCGAGTTTTCGATAGAATCTGTGTATCCTCCTTCGCTACGCGAACTGCAGAGCCGTGAATTTTTAACAAACATGTGTAGTCCATGTACAATCGATCATGCTAAAGGAACATGACATCTTGCACGATGTCCGAGCGGCCATAATCCGTTATCCTCGGACATTGATCACCGTCGGCGTGTTTCGGTAATGAAAATCGATGTCGTCGCATGTTCATCATCGGTTATGAATGTTATCGATCGTCGTGCCGATCGAAGGAACTGGATAGCATCAACAGTGTAGACAAGTGGGCAGCTCTCGGGTCACTCTGATCTCGTGGGAACTGGTCGTGATTAGTCCACGTCAATAGCAACGCTAGTTATGCTAATTGCGCGAGAGCAGTTCGGGCCCAGCTACCAGCGTCGAACGCTGCCATGCTAGAGATAAGCTAGGTACGAAGGTAGTACCTTTGGCTATCGATTTATCGGGGCTCACTCCCTCCGAGGGATTCCAGATCGGCAACGCGATCATGCGATTTAGATAGCTCCCTCTGCAACGCGTGAATTCCGTTTCTGGACTGCGGTCTCTTGTCCTGCGAAATTCTGCAACCTCGGATTCTCATCTCTCAGCTATTTGCACTCGCAGACTTTTCACAAGTCACCGACCGCCAACGTCAAGTTGTTTATTCATTATTTGTAGAAATATTTCATTAATGTATTTCAGTGGAATTTTTAACGAACTTTATGAAACTAGATTTTCAAAGCTTCGATTCTCATTTAGACTTTTCACAAGTCACTGACCGCCACCGTCAAGTTGTTTATTCATTATTTGTTGAAATATTTCATTACTGTATTTAAGTGGAATTTTATACGAACTTTATGAAACAAGAATTTCAAATCTTGGATTCATTTAGACTTTTCACAAGTCACCGACCGCCACCGTGAAGTTATTTATTCATTATTTGTAGAAGTATTATTTCATTACTGTATTTAACTGAAATTTTATACGAACTTTATGAAACAAGAATTTTAAAGCTTGGATTCATTAAAAAAATTTTTTGCTTTACTTATCAACGCGTAATTTAGTAAGTTGTGTCAGATTATGGCATAGTGAAGAGGACAGATACTTTCCTAGCTTTCAACTTGCTCTGTTTGTATTCTCGCGAAACTTTTCAGAGACTTTACTATGACATTAGGAAAATGGGGGGGTCCAGGAAAGCGTGTGTTTCAGAATGCTGCGGTAAGTAGCGTGAGCATGTATACGTGTGTGCAGATAAGTGCGTTCTTGAGACCAACCAGTGCGTTATGAGAGCGACGTGCGCTGAGTATAGCGAGCTGAGAGTGCATCAAGAGAGTTTCTCGAGAGGAACATTGAGGGATCGCATAAGTAGCCTAACGAAAACCATAAGGAGAAAAGCTAAAAACTATTTTGCTGGAGAGCTCGCTGTTGAATTTCCCTCGGTGCACAGTTTATAATATATCGTTAACATACACATGTTACTGGTAATATTAACATGTTGCTGCTAATATTAAACATCATTTTACTTCAATATGCGCAATGTCATAAGAAACACATTACACACCCGAGACATCTTTATGTCTCACAGGGTTAAAGTCTTAAGCGATTAAGGATGGAGCGTTGCATTAGAATCTTTCGTGCAATTATTTATAGAGGGAAAATCTGGGGACTCTATCAATTGAAGTGTGCGTCTGTGACAAAGACGAATATTTCCTGTAATTAACACTAGTTGTGTGTGTGTGTGTGAATGGAAAAGCAATAATGTTTCAATGATTATATTTGAAAAGTATTCATTTTATATAAACCGTTATCAAACCTCGGAATTAATACTTACAAGTTTCGAAAAGATACTTATAAGTACTTCGCGATGTTGAAAGTAATCGAATCTTTCACAAGTAGTACTCGAATCTTGGAAATCAGAACTGCATAGTAGGTTTTAAGCACGTTCTTTATTAAATTCGTGACTATATTTAAGAATAATATTTCCGATAGATATTATGAAATTATGGTTATACGTGTTGAATTAAATAGGTACTTGATCCCATCCCTAATTAACAGTAAACGTACCGAGCCTTAAAAGTAACTGGCACGTGTGCCCTTATAAAAATGACAAGACTGAATTTATTTAGACTTTGTGCAGCTCCACATATTACATATGTGTGCTCCACTAAAGATATCTATACAATCATTTCTTATGAAATGATTTTTATTACATGAATAACCGTAAAATAAAGAATCTGGAACCGGTCATACTGATCGGTGACGGTTGGTTTTAATAATAATATCCGGGAATCCCGAAATTTTCTCGAGCATTTTCTCGGGAATTTTCGGGTTCGCACACCCCTAGTGTTAGTGTAATTAAATTTGACAATGCTGCGGGTATAGTCTCGTTGTGAAGATTTCGAGGGTTGCAGGCGGGAGTGCGCCGTGCGCGGAAGACGCGTGATCGATGCACCGGATTAACGGTTGCATAAATTGTTGGTTGCAGGCGGCGGGACCGCCGGTGCAGCTGGAACCAGTGGACCTGTCCGTGAAAACTCCAGTGGTGTTGCAGGTGCCTCGGTACAGTCCAGCGGCTATAATTACCGCCGCTGCTAGAAGAATCCCTTCACCTTCGACAACGCCCACGCCGCCGCCACTCTCCATTTCAACCGGTGAGTAAAATTTAACGATGCAACCGCGCGACTTTAACGATTCCAATACTTTTTCCAACAACGACGCGTCGTTGGAGACCGGCGAGCGCTAATACCATCGGAAAAAATTGACTCCGCAAATTTCTATTTCCGCAAGGTTAAAAGGGTGTAAATCATTCCACACTGCCCGCTATATTAATGACGACGAGATTCTCTCAGCCGACACATGCTTCGCCAGAACTATCCAGCTTACGTTACTCAGATAACGTTCATGCTTTGTAATCGACCGGACGGGATCCTCGGACGTTCACTTTCACAGATAACTATTCGCGAATGGTGTTACCCGCTGCGAGATTATCATCCCGCTAAAGAGCTATCTGCAAGAAAGTAGTATCTCTGCAACCTTGTGTTTCGTCGCGGCCTGTCATTAGCAGTCCGCCGTTAGTCAGCGGGTAGAACAATTATTTCTACATCGCGATTCGCTAATCATACACCCGCTTTATACGACAATTAACGGATATTAATGTTGCGGCAATGTTGCACAAGTCGGTGGCGCTGTGTCATTCCGCTAACAAAGTGACAATGCTGCATTCCGAGGTATTCTTTTCCTGTTTTTAATCGTTTTTATCTTGTACTACTTCCTTTATTTTAGATATTTCTACGACTGGTACAGTATTTTATCGATAAATATCCCAAATCTGGCCGATAAGTGATAACCCACTCCTCCGGGGTGTACCCCCTTGAGGGGCTCGAAGCTCGAGAGGCCTCGGTCGCCGAGAAGTATGACATCATATGGCTCGGGTATATCGGTGAGACCACACTAATCCAATGACAAAACTTCTTTATTTTTCATTTTTTTTTATGGAACTTTCACCAACATATTCGTGGCATTTTTCTAATGAAAATGATACCAAATGTGATATAATTCCAATAATATTTACTTGTTCAATGAACAATGAAAGTTTCGAACGCAAGGAGGAACAGCGTATGGAAAGTTCTTTGAACTGTGCCGCCTCGCGCTGCGGCTCACAGCGTCTTTCTCGAAAAATTTCATCGTTCATTACTCATTACACAAGTAAATATATATAATTGGAATATCAAATTTTGTATCACTTTGCATTAGAAAAATTCCAAGAATATGTTGGTCAGAGTCCCATCAATAAATGATGAAAAATAAAGAAATTTTGTTTCGGATTAGTTATGTTTACACTTCTCGTCGACCGATGCCTCTAGAGCTCCGCTGACATGGTTGTCAGGAAGAACGCCGCGTGTCACATACTTTTGTTTTCGAGATATTCCCATTTAAAGTTTTCATCACTAATACTTCGACATAGCACATCGGTTAAATTGTATTATGTTTTTGAGCCTTCCGAATTTATTTTCATGACTTTTTTTCTGATAAATACGTAAATCCTGTACTGTACAGTTCAATTAATGCATAAACTCGAATTTTTTGAAATTGTGACATGCGGCGTGTTTCCTGACAACCACAGAATTGTCCCTAAGCAGACCAGTATTGGGGACAATAATCGATGAAATACTTTTTCTTTTATTTATTTATTTAATGTTGCTTCAACATTAAAGGTCATTAGCAACACGGTATATTTTCTTACAATATTTTGTACATATTTGTATCTTTGATATACTTACTGGGCAAGACCGGCGATATACTCCTCAGAACCTAACAGAATGGGTAAGGATCCAGGCAACTTATTAGCATTTTTCCTTTCATTCTCATATTTTTGCATTCTATTATTAGATAATTCATGTTAACTGGTACTTTACATATATCGCAGATCGTGTTTTCTTTTTCATTTAACAAAAATGAATTGGTTATTTCTGAGTGCCCAATTCTGATTCCAGAAATTGAATTCGACGATCTACTGGACTTGGAAATTTTTGCCACTCACTGAAAACACTTGAAACTCGTGAACACGTGAAAGTGTGATCAGTGAAGTTGCAATAATCATTCAATTACCATAGTGAAATATCGTTGATCGCGTGGACGATCTCTAGCTGCTTTTAACGCCCGATCACAATAATCCGGCGCGTTCTAGAGGCGCGCTTAAAATTCCACCGTCCGCGAGCCCGTACAATTCTACATTATGAACCTAAGTCGAAGGCGACCGCCTATCGGCTATTGCTATTGCTATCCCGAAGCATTGGTGCACGCGCGTATCCGTCCTGTGTATACAGGTGCGTTCGCGGCCGCATGCGGCTCGAAAGTGGCCGGTCTCGCTCGCTTATGGGTAAACCTCGGCGGAGATCACCGCCGATTGCGTTTGCTTTATGGGTTAATTATGTTCGGAGTTTTTCTGCATACCGTTCGCGGACGAGCCCACCGACCCCGGCCATTCTATGGAAAACCGACCGCGTGTGCGTCGCAACGAATGCGTTTTACGGACCAGCCAAGGCTAGTCGATAGGTTGCGGCCTTGTCTCGTGGAACGCTACCGATTAGCCGCTCGATCGGCCACGGATAAATGTCACCGAACCGCTCCGAGGACGCCAACGCCCCCTTTCGATACCTCGTTTGCCCCTGGCGAAAGTTATGCGATCCGGAGCCCCTGTTCCGACCCTTGGAACTTTCTCTACTCACTTTTTTCTCTGTTTTTCTTATCCGTGAAAAAGATCATTACAAGGAAGACAAAATAAGTCGTCGACAGATTGAATCATATAAAATGATGCACCACGGTGCGCTTTACAAGAGAGAGGACTCCGTTAAATATAGAAAAGCAATAACACGAAAATCTCCGGCGCAAAGTGCAACATCGGCGACCGCTGAAACGTTTATTACAAGAACTGGTAATTCCTGATGGTTCCTATCTTAACACTCCCGGTTCTTTCTTGAAAGCGGCGAGGATCGGCAAATAAAATAACGATAAACCTTCGACACGAGGCGGTGAATCACTTTCTACTTAAAAGTGCAGCGAGCATGCCCGTTAACAATGCCCGGGGAACGAGGGAGAGACGGGAAAAATTCGATGCGGCGCGTTTCGAAGAGGCGCGTTTCGCCCGAACTATAGTGATCAGCCGTGACGGCGGACTGCGTCAGCGGCCGCGGACACGTTTAAGAGGCCTTAATGGCCACGAGAGAGAACTACCAGTTTCGTAGCGGCCCGGGTAAAAAGTCGTTTCTCGCGTAAAGTACCAGCGGAACACGGACCCGTTCTCGCTCGTGAAATCGTTTTGGTCGTGGGGCACGAGCCACGCCCCTTTTTTACTGTCGGAATCACGACCGGGTGGAAAAAAGCCGTCGGAAAGGGGAGGGGGGCTCCAGAAGGACGCACAGTGGTACAAAATCATCGGAACGCGAAAAAAAGTAGAACTTTTAACTTCGTTCGGAATCAATTTAGCCCTTTACGGACGGGTATCTAATTAACACTTGTTTGCTTGTTATTTATTTATTTAGGCTACCATTAGGTTTCAGGAATCGTTCAACAAATTTATTGTATATCTATGAGTGTACAGCAGGGGCGTGTCAAACACGCGGCCCGACCAAAAACATTGAAACTGTTGATGTGACAATTTATAGGTTTTACACTCCTAATTCACCCGTTTGCGAGTCAATTTTACCCTTCTGCCAAAACAAATTCATCCTTTTGCAAATTAATTTCACCCGTCATGAATATCTAAAATTAATTATTTATTTATTTCGATTGTAAATTATACATTTATTTAGTGTCATTACTGCGAGGGAAGACTCAATACTCAATACGCTTCAATAAATATGTACTTTCATTTCTAAAATTTATTAATCAGAAAATATGGTTACAATGAATATACATATCAGATGATTGCACAAGATTTTCGTAGTTCAACATCATTCATAAATGATGTTCGTTTCTAATTGTAGAAAAGAATGGTGACTATATAATTTTATTTTTCTAATTGTAGAAAAGAATTTTTTTTCTAATTGTAGAAAGGAATGGCGATTAGAGAATTGATTAATGAAGCCGTAGTCTTTAAAATTTAACCATTGCATTTTATTTTCAAATCGGACACACGAACTTATGCAATCATCTGATATCTACACACAGTTTTCGCACATTACAAAGTTAATGAATTGGTAATTACTTTTAAATAAGTATTTGATTTACACATCTTTGCAGTAAATATAATTTTGAATTTCTTAACAATTATTTTACATTTGATCTGATTTTTTTTACAAAAACTTACTTAAAACTACTTTATTTGTAAAAGGTTGAATTTGATTTGCGAAAAGGTGAAATTAATTTGCAGAAAGGTGAAATTGATTTGCGAAAGGGTGAACTTGATTTACAGAAGGGCGAATTTGGATTGTAAAACCTGTACAACTGGAATTAATGAAATGCAGTGTGATTCCGTATTGAAACAGAAATATATGGATGTTGTGATCCCACACTTCTACAATTCATATCACAATTTTGTCGATTGATTTCCCGATATGTTGTGTGCAATTAGGCGCATTTCAGGCCCCCGAATTAATTGATAATACTTAATGAGGCCCTTGGTGACAAAAGAGTTTGACGTGCCTGGTGTATAGTATAAAAAAAGAATGGCTGAAAATTTCAAATAGTCAGTTTTAGTGCTCCGTACAGCTAGTGTTAAGGTGGGTACATAAAAATCTCTTGCGGCTCATGAAGAAGGGGGGCAAGACAGAGGGGGACGTTAAGGGGGGACCGTCGTGCAGCGTGCCGGCCAGCATTTGGACCCGCATTCACTTCCATTTCTGGATTAATGACCACGCACACCTGCGCAAACCAGAGTCCGAATGCGATTGGGGTCGCAACCCGTAGTCCTTGCCCGGGGCATCGTTGTCGTATAGTCACCGGGACTCGTCGCGAAGTCCTGCTCGTCGCCGCGGACATTTTTCTGCTGCGAATCGGCCCGACGAATTGGCAATTTGCCAGCCGGAGGACAGCCGAGCGTCTTCGACAGCTATACAAGCCTCTATAACCCCCCGTTATTGGATCCAACCGGCGATGAATGGCGCGCAGAACGCTGCCATCCGATACAGATTTTCAGCGTTTCGGTATTGACCGGATATTGGGACGCGTTATGCCGGTTTACGGGCCAAACGGAAATCGACTGCCATACGTTGCGGACAACGCTGGTGAATTGGGTACCAGGCTACTTCACCTCGGCGACTCGAATGGAATATCTCCGACGATTTTTCCTGGCGTCAGGGAAGATTGCATCGAGAAATTTCCACTGGGGATTCATTGTGTGGACCTCGGGCTCTGCCAAAATATTTTTTGATTTCCTTGGTTTACAAAATGTCGGCTCTACGGCCGAATTTTCAGACACCTTTTCCCAAGTTGATTTTCCAAGATTTTGTTGAAATTAATATTTTTATAACGACTTAAAGCAAAACACTAAATACGTCCACGTTAAAGCCACATCGGTTTCCAGCGTTTTTAACAAGAATAATGGTCGGTGCTCGGTACCTTTTCGCGAGTTCAAAGCGCCCTTCGCCGAAAGTGTGTCTCGCAGCGGGAAAGAGGGGAAAATCCATCGGTTTTCCGATAAAAGTCAGCCCCTGGGATCTCCGTGGCGCTATTGTCTCCGAGACAGAAGCTGTCAGCGATATCCGGCGGCGATCTAATAGAGGCAGATATTGAACAACGACTTTGAACGTCCAGCCTCCCCTTTCCAGAGAGGCGAGGCCTTGTATAACGGCTCGTGTCCGTTTCCTCGCGCGTTCATAAATCGCCGGTTGGTGGCTATCGGAAAATTCCGATCGTGCGTGGATACCATATACGCGTGCAAAAGCCTCGGAGAGTCGATCGACCGGGCTGACTTTGGACGGGAGTTGCACAGTTGGATACGTTCGGGATGTCCGGAGGCCTGTTGACGCAACGAAAAATCGAACACCTTGAGAAAAGAACGTTCCGACGCTGCGACAGCTCCGAATTCCATTAATTTTCATCGTACCATTACGTTGCAGCGATTTAAACAACGTTGCTGCAACATAGTGGTCTAGCGAGAGTCTACGAGTTGCCACGAGACACGCTTTTAGGGGAAAAATGTTTTTGCAATCTGGACAATTTTAATGAATCCAGGCTTACAATAAATAAAAATTGTGTTTCTCTTGTAGAAAATGATTACGGACATGGAAGTTGCAACCGTTTCCCTGTGAAATAGACAGGAAAAGGTGTTAAGAACAAGTTACAGAGTCCGTAAAACTCGTGATTGAAAGTGGTGAGCGAGGGTGCAAAGTTTAGTCGCTTCGAGTGATTTTATGAATGAGTAATGCGGTGAAAGCAGTATAGAAAGTGCTAGTAGTACTAGGAAAAAAAGTCAAGAAGATGAGCTTCCGTAGTCGAGATCGGTTATCTCAAACAGATTTTCAGCGGCGTCTGGTCAAAGCTAACGCTAATGGACGGACACGTTCTGACAAATGATCGAATAACTTTATACAAAATACTTCCTTGTCTGTTCTCTATTTTTATTTTTCGCATGGGAAATTGCTTCACGTCCGCTTTCAGTATCGCAGCCACACCCTGTATATTAATATCGCGTTAACTGCACGTAGGAAGTTACTAACGAGGTTACTAACACAGAGATCTGCATTAAACGTGCTGAGAAACGCTAAAGACCGCTTCGTAGAATGCACAAACAAGATGTTTGTTGATAATCGGTGTAGAGGTCGGCATTGCTCGCAGCAATTAGTTTTTATTCGTTGCGGTTGTGCGTTGGGAATCGTTCTAACGAATATCCGCGTGAACATTTAATTGCCGGGTCACAATGTGCAGCTGCTGTTAAATAAATTAATAACGAGTTAGCAGCGCAGGAAACGAAAACTTATTTAAGCCGGATTTAAACATGTGTAGATTCTATTGGAAATAAGTTATACTTGGAAGTTTGTAACCACTTAAGAACGAATTAATCTCATCTGCAAATTCAATTTAGGCCATTTCCAGGACAAAATGGCACGTCTTCGCCCAAGGTCGACGACCATAACAATGACGGCTTTCTGGGAGGAGCGCCGACCTTCGGCAAAAAATTTCTAATTTCACTCCGATTGTTTATGCGCGATGTAGTACGAGGCGGGATCACTTTCGCGCGGTTTGCCCCCTCGGACGACCACCACTTATTGAAACCAGTGACGTCACTTCTAGACCCGTGGGACGAGCGAGCGCGTGACAAGTTTCCTTTATTCAGCGGCGTTCACGTTTCGAAAAAGGGAGTCAAAGCCCCGTCCCCCCGCCCCTCGATGAAAGCCGCGAGGCGTAACAACGACCCGGCCACGCTAATGTGGTCGTCAAGTTTTACGAGATTGTACGGCCAACACGCTAGAAAGTCAACAGTTAATGACTCGGCCATCAGCCAGCGCGGGGAAAAAATCCCCATAAATGCCCCCCCTCCTCTCACCAGTCCCCCCCTTCCCTTTAGCTGTGGCTCTTTAGAATCCGACGTCCTTAATTGCTCTTTTTCGTGCTACGATTTCGCTTCGCGCGGGGACGATAAAGCTCGTAACGATCACGGGAAGGTGAGTTTCCATCGAAGCCGGAGAAAAACCTCGTGAACCGGCGCGATTCAATTACGGGGTTTCGGCGGTTACGTTGCCATGAGCTCTCGAGGTGATTGATCGCTTCCTATCCACGAAAACCGCGGCTTCTAGCCGGCATTTGTTCTGACGTCGTGGACACCGGCAGTTCTCACGAGTCCACCTGTCGGGATAAACTCATTCTTTTCCTTCCTTTTATTTAGCATTCTTTGTTTTTTTTTTTGGTGCTTCAGCTGTGTATTTAATTCACTGACCACGTTGATCAATTTCTGATGTTTTTTCACTCTTTGTACTCGGAGCTGTTCATCTGGAAAATTAATATTATTAGTATGATTTTTGAAATTTTGTGGATATGAAATTGGTATACTGCCTCATACAATACCTAAATGTTTAGTAATTGATTAAATACCGATATATTTGATAACGGAAACCATTTTTTTCATAATGGAATTGTTTAAAATATAATAATCCCAAAGCGATTCAATCTCGAAGAATTTCAGCATTTCCGCGTTACGTTTCACAAAATGATTTATTACTTCCTACTCACAAAAATGGGACGCCTAATTCGTGTTCTTTTTAATTCAGCACGGTCACAATACGATCCCACGAGTCCATACTGTGTCGCAACGTGATCCCAAAAAGCGGAATACTTTCGTTCTCAAATTCGCTCCTCCGTTTCGAAACGGTGTGTCTTCGACCGATTTACCTTCGCTCGCCTCGATTCTTCTTGTGCTCGCGATGTGGAAAGATCTTGTATAGATCAAGGTCCTTAGACGGCGTTATCTATTGTCTGCATGCGATATAAAGTGTCTGATTTTATCCATAGCGAAAAGTAAATATTTGACTCATGGTCACAGAGGTTGTTCACTTCGAATATAATTCTGCAAACAGATATCTCATTTGATTCCTCAATGCACGGCCCTACAGGAGTACTACATATTTAGAACTTTTTTAATGTCGGAATAGACGACTCGAAGTTAGAACAATTGGTTTGCTACACAATGTGACAAAAATTTTTGAAAAAAAACTGCAAGTTGTCGGAATTGCAGAGAGAATACTAAAAGTTGTATTTTTCTACGTTTTTGTGTGGGCTTCTATATGGAAAATTTAGGAAACACGTTTCGTAGATCTGTGTCAATTAAACATATACTGAAAATTTCATCAAAATCGGTCGACGCTGTAATGAGCTACAAACGTTTAAAGATGGTAAAAATTGCTGTTTTTCACGACTTTCGGCCTCCAACTGCAGTAATTCTGAGGATTCTTACATCTTTCAATGCCTGTCGTTTCTTCCCGCATCATCCTATTTCTATAAAACTTTCACAGTGCATGTTATTGACACAGATCTACAAAACGTATTTATTAAAATTTCAATATAGGCCCGCATAAAAAAGTAGTATTTTCTCTACAATTCCGACCAAATGCAATTTTTGACAAAATTTCTTTTCACATCCTCTAGTAAACTAATTGCTCTAGCTTTCCAAAAATGTTCAAATCATATAGTCCAATTTTAACAAAGTTATCGTTTTCTTGAGAGCGTCCGGATATTAGTGGGAGTCATTGTATTTGCCCACCGGTGTACGCACTCGCGCCTGAACTTGAAGAGACGTTGAACGAACTGTACAAGCTTACCGCCAACAATGGTACAATTTCACGGCAATTAATATTATTAGCGTAATTACGGGGCGTAGTCGCGGAAGATGCTCGTATTGTCTAGGCCCGGTGAATAATTAAAGAAAACACCGACACTGGAACCAAAGCGATTCTCCGAGTCTGTCGCGTTCGCTTTATTCATTAAAGAACGGTGTACACGCACTGTTTGGTAATTTTTAATGACGCTTTAAAATCGGTATTCGACTGGCAAGGGTTAAAAGACTCTAGATTCAGGAGCATTCAAACACAATATTTGGAGAAAATGCTTGAAAATTAGTCTAGTTTAATGAAAATATCTTGTTACGACCAACTTTATGGAAATTCCCGGAGAAAGTAGCCGTCAACTCGCCAGACAGACGAGCTTTTCTTGTAATTCACATCCGGGAACGGAACGTAGGCGCTTCTGTCTTCTCCTTGCTCATTTTCTCCTTCCTCCAGCTCGTCTTCTCTCCTTGTTGTTCATTTTTTCACTCCCCCGCGAGTTTTAACGGAGAGATGACGGATAGCGTACCGTTTGTTGGGAGTCGGCCTAAGCCGACGCTCCCAGAGTTTGATTGTCTTTGATTAATTACTCGCGGCTGTTTCTCGGCCGGCGGAAGCCGACGGGTAGCAATCTAGATAATGCGTAACCGTATTAACGGTCCGGCGTAATCTTTTTGTCTTTAAAGAGAGAACGACGGAATCACCGACGCTCGGCGACCTTTTAGGCTGAGAAACTATTTTGCGACGGACGTGCCGCTCAAACGCGACGTAAACGGCGCTTGTTAATTCTCATATGCGCTAAAATCGCGTTTCGTTCCCCCACGACACGCGTCAGCGATCCAACATGTCCACACAACGAGAACGTAACAAAAACATGTATCAAAAATCTCGCAGAAGCGAATTGATTGAAGACATTTTTTATGCACTGTGTGTTTATTATGCGGTTATTGTAAAATTTAATGATTCTTCAGTCGAACATGACTATGAGGCAGACAAAGATTTTCTCGAAAGGAAAATGGACATTTTAAGAATCATATTATCCAGTAACACTCTAAAAATTGCGTTACATTTGCGAATAAATTGCCGGGACAATGAAATAACTTGTCGCAACGTTTCCCAGCGGTCGTTGCAGGTCGCCCATTATTGTCCGGAGTGGATTAGACGATAAAATTCGAGTGCGTTACACCGGGGAATCGGATAGATCGTGTCCAGTAAAGAAAACGCAGTTCTCGGAGTCGTCCTACGCGCTCCTTGACAACCGGTCGCGCAGATAACAGAGAACCGCGCGACAGCTTCTTGCAACCGATCGGCAGTAGTTAAACAAACAGGTGAAACACGTGCAAACCGTCTAGTCGCAGCGTGACGCTGTTGTTGCCCCAGCAAATAATGGCTTGTTATCATAGCTTTTCCTTATCGCGAACAGTGGAGCCAGCGCGGTGGCGTGTACCGCGAGCATCGAGATAAATCGTTGGCGAATGGTAAAACGATTATCGGTGACTGAGGGCCCGATCCGATGATAAAATCTTGTAGTAGCGGCCCGGCCGGGATTTGTAGATGTCAGAGACAATCAGTTTGTCTAAATGGGGCCCGTGATGTGGCGCCATTTCTCATCAACGCAACGACTCCCTTGCGCAACTACGGTTTCCTTCATGCACAGTGGACAACGGGACCTGTTTCTCGCGAAAATTTATCTGTCCACGCCCACGGTGGAAAACACACATCGATACTTTAATATTTAACGTTCGATTTACGGGCGTCGATCGCGTATTTATTGAGAGAGAGAGAGAGAGTAGCTAAATGTTTCTGTCGGAATTCGAGATAAAAGAAAATGAGCGAGATGATTTGTCCTGCATTTTTCAATTTCAATGAGTTGTATCTGATATAAGGAATCAGGAATATTTTCCAAATAGACAAGAAATTTTAAAAACAAAGCGAAAGTGGGTACCCGGTTATTGCACTACCTAAGGCGTTACTATTCCAGGATTGTCCAACAAAAATCCGTAGTTAACACTTGCAATTCTCTTGCTTCTAATTCCCGTAATTCCTCGAAACGATAGAGCCAGCTTTCAAGGCACGCGTAAAAGCGACACGAAAAGATAACGAAACATATCCAGACTGGAACAGGATGAAAAAAACTGAACCTCTTTTTCTGGGATGAATCCTATCTCCAGGTGTTGTTATCAATGCTCGTCGCACGATTTTCGCGAAGTCCCACTCGGGGAAAAAGTCGAGCGTATTCAGAAGTGTCGCGGTTTTATTAGCGACAATTAAGGCGACGTTAATGGAGCCTTATCGTGGTCCAGGGAGCACACCGCGGCCATGTATTGCCGATCGAGATAAATCCTCGGCTGAATGGCGAAACGATGATAGAGAGAAAGAGAGACGGGGAGAGGGAGTGGGAGAGGCTCGGAGGTAAGACGAGTAGCAATAGGCGGTGGTCATATCGCGCTCGAAGCATTTCACGATAGGATCTTAGATTCTTCGCGGGGTACGCGTATATACGCGAGAGCATACAACGGGCCGATTCAGTGTTCCACGAACACACCGATTATCGCCGCTCTCCTTCTCTCTCCGTCTTTCCTTCTATCCGCCGGCAATAGTTCGAATCAGACCGGCCGTAAGTGATTGTGCAGACCCGAGCTGCGGCCCTCGCGCGTCGACACTGTCAGCAGATAACTTGGATAAAGGCCTCCCCCACCTATTCTCTCTTTCTTCTTCTGGGTTCTTTCTTCATCCTGCCAATTGTCCGACTTCGATTTCACTCTTCGACACATATTTGCTCTGCCAACTTCCGGCAGATATCGTACAGATCCAGTAGACCTTCTTCTTCGTCGTTTTCCAACAGACTTATAGGCTTCTAGTTGTTCCTTCGTGTACTGCTCTTGTATTCTGTTAAATAGTATTTTAGTTGTAAGGTACAACGGAACGTTAGCGGAATATGCAGTAGTCAAAGACAGTACTTACTTCGGTAACCTACAGTGATTCCCACTAATATTAGGACACTCTTAAAAACACCATAACTTTTTTAATATTGGACTATGCGAATTAAACTTTTTTGGAAGCTAGAGCAATTAGTTTACTACAGGATGTGAAAAGAACTTTTTTCGAAAATTGCATTTGGTCGGAATTGTAGAGAAAATACTAAAAGTTGCATTTTACAACTTTTTTATGCAAGCCCATATTGAAATTTAGAAAGACACGTTTTGTAGATCTGTGTCAATTATATGCACTGTGAAAGTTTCACAGAAATTGGTAGATGCGGGAAGAAACGACAGGCACTGAAGGTTGTAAGAATCCTTAGAATTAGGCTGCAGTTGAAGGCCGAAAATCGTGAAAAACTGCAATTTTTACCATCTTTGAACGTTCGTAGCTCATTACAACGTTGACCAATTTTGCTGAAATTTTCAGAATATGTTTAATATTCTCTACGAAACGTGCTTTCTAAATTTTCCATATAAGCCCACATGAAAAAGTTGGTAAACACAACTTTTTGTATTTTCTCTGGAATTCCGACAACTGGCAGTTTTTATCAAAAATTTTTGTCACGTTCTGTAGCAAACCAATTGTTCTAACTTCTCCAAAAATTTCAAGTCGCATATTCCAATATTAAAAAAGTTGTGGTGCCTTTAAGAATGTCGGAATATTAGTGGGTGTCACTGTATACAGGGGGTGAGGCACCTCAAACAGGCCACCTGAATAACTCGGCTGCTATTGGTGATAGGAAGAAATGCATCACATGGAAATTGCTTGGTTTCGAGGGGGCATTAATCTGATGTTAGTAGCTTTTTTGTAGGTGGACGCGTAAAGGACATATGAAGGACAACTTCATTTTTTTTTTTTTAATGGAATGAAGCATTTTTTAATACATCAATCGATGCAGCTGGACACAGCTACACATCTAACACTCGTGGGTTATTATAATGGATTGCAACTCCCGCAGATACCCCCATAAAAATGTTTGCACCAAGCTGCACATCCAACGATCAGTTGCGAAGTTTACTAGGAGCAAGCATAAAGCTTGGAGCGTCGTAAGAAACTGAGGAAGAAAATGGTTAGAAGAAGACTAATACCCGGGCCCAAAACGACCCATTGGTGCAGAGGATTTTCCGGTGATATCGACCGTTAAGTTGATGATAGAATGCCGGCGGATCGCGGAAATCATTTCAGTCCGAATATCAGTTTCTTGCGAGCGCCTGTAGCACACGTCGACATTACATCGGCAATAACTCTGATCCACGGAAGTAATGAAACGGAGTCATCTGCACTCTCAATTCATTTCCGTCTTTTTCTTCTGTTGCCCGTGTATACGCGATACACGGAGATCTTCTTTAATTGGTCCGCAATACTTTATTGGCGAGCTAATGTAAACAATTTCATCGGATAAAAAACTGGCCCGGAGGCCTAACGCTTTTTCCCGGTGCGTTAATGTTTTATTGAAAAATTCAGCATCAATGGACTCCGTGTAACGTTGACGAACATTAGCGTCACGTGCGCCGCCTGTTAAAAGAGTCTTAGTGTACCCATTGAGATACACAACACAGTTCCCCTTATAAATTAGAAGAAAAGCCTAATTTTAAATCAATATTAAGACCGCCCATTAAATTTCGTTAATAACATGTAATTCGAATTAAATTGATGGACTAATCGATGGATGAATCTAAATCTAATAATCTTTTTCAGCTTGCAACTCATTGTTGACGATGCCTAGAAGCTCCGAACATTTCGATAATTGGCCACAGACGCGACCGAGTAATCCAATTGATTTTTCCGCTCGATACCGAACCGAAACACCTGTTATCTCTCTCCTTTTTTTATTTCTCCCGCCGATAATATCAAGCTCACCTTGACTCCTTTAAATGGGACTCGGACTTTTTTACCTCGTGGTTTGATTGTACGCGAGATACGCCTCCGAGGGAGTACGGGTCTGTCGATGCGAGTAGATGATGACATGATCACATTTGTTTTCTCCCGGTGGTCGACAAAAAGCGCATTACCGCCGGTGTGTGTCCAAGCTATTATTAGCCTTATGAACTCAATTTCATCGTGCCCGGCAAGATTATCATTAAATCGAACATGTATACACACCGCGGACTCTAATAAATGTAATGCTTCGAATTACGTGCAACAATAAGTAATGGGGAACGTGTCGGGCACGTGATACTCGCCATCAGCTTCTAAAATCTGCGAGCGACGTGCGAAAATTATGCCCGCGGTACCTAGTGCCTTCTTAAATTCAAGCTGCATCGATCGAGACAAGGCCAGTTGCAGTTTAAGAATAAAATTTTCAAGTTTTAAAGACCGGATTTTAATTTTTATATGTGTGGAAATACAAATTTCACGAATTTACGATAAAAGGACGTGTTACTTTCAAATAGTAAAGAAGTGTTTCTCTTGTGCTGCTTTTCTCGTTAAATCGAGTTATATAAAGTGTGCGGATTATTTAAATAGGTATGCATATGTTTAGCAAGATCATTAAATAAAAGAAGTAAGAAACTTATCTTCGGCTTCTGTTTCCATCGATCGATGTAAACGTGAGTATTATCAGCGCTTAACAAGATCATTAGAATATGAAACAAATTTCTATCTAGTTTCCATGTCCTCGAATCAAAGAAACATTTTCTAATTTGCATAAAGATTCGCAGTCTATTAATATACGATTCACTGGTTCCTCGTGGAAGTTCCCCGAGCGGCGAGTCTCGGAAATGAATAAAACTCTGTCGGAGGTGAAAAGACTGTCAAAAAGATGAAGGGAGAGAGAGTGAGAGAGAGCATCGGATAGAGGAGCGTCGAGAGAGGAGAGCTTCTTAGCCAGGGCAGAGCGTGAGGCGAATCTTTAAGTCGTTTTACGCTTTTACATAACGCCAACGTTCCGTTGCGCCACGTTTTCGTCCTCGTCACGGTGTAAACGGTCGGTACCGTTCCTTCTTCGTGTCCAACCTCCTCCTCCACCTCCTCCTCTGCATCCTCTTGCCCCGCACCCTTCCTCGAGCACCATCGCCGACTCTTTTCAAGTGCCTAAACCCGCCGACTTGTGTAAGCCGCGGTGGAAACGCGCCTTCTCCTAAAAACCTCCGCGACTCTTCTTCTTGTTTCCTGAACCTAATTACGTCGCCTCCGCTCCGTGAAATTATTCGGAGACCTTCGGGGAAACAAAAAATGGGAAATGCCCATTGGATCCACGAGGTTCAAACACGGGCTGACCTTGAGAGCTTCTTCTCCTATGAAGAAACCCATTACGGACGCGATATTGTCTCCAACGCTGGGAACTCTGCACACGATAGCAATTAGTAGACTGCGGATCTTTATGCAAAATAAAAATTTCTTAGCTAAATTGCAACAAACAGGAGTGAAATGGAAATTTATTTTTTTCCCTATTATGTTTAGTAGGTTGAGAATGATGTAATGGTGTGTTTAAATGTGTCTAATATTTTCGGTGTTTTAACTTGCACCTGCTCACTTTTGTCATGAATGCATAAAATCCGCAGTCCAGCAATTACTCAGATAAATTAGCTTGAAAGTCCTCGCTAGGATCTGCTCGATTAACTGTGTATATTGCGTGCCTTGGTGGACTTTCTAATCGTGAACTTGAAAAATGAAACATTGATCGTGTGAATCTATCGCCACATAAAATTTTAGCCTAATGAAGACAGGATCCTAGAAGCCCGGTAGCGACACACTTTCAATGAAATTACGCAGGATTGAACTGTCAGAAGAACTGTAGACGAATCGGTTATTGGCGCAGAGAGATTGATACCCGTGGCAAAAATGATGATATAACCTGTATCGAGCACACCGTCGAAATCCTTGACGTGCCCCCGGATCTAGAAAGGCTCCTCTCGATTGATTAGTCTAGACGCTTCGAGGGAAAGGACGTTTCAAACCTGTCTATCGGACGATGTACTGTGAGCATCTTCCACCCGGAACCATTTAACCATCAGTTTTTCTATCGCTCTGTGTGTACATACAATAGCTACAACGGTTCCCTTGACATTATGTCCCCCGTCGTATACTTTAAAGCCCGCCTCTGCTCACTCTATTAGAGAATCGATGGTCGGCTGACATTTCGAGGATCGAACGCCGGTCGCCAAGATCGTTGATCTTTCCAGACCAGATCAGGTGTATAGTCGATTTATTTGTGCATTGCGATCGATGCTGCGTCCTTGAATCGATTGCACCGTTGACTCTCTTTGTTTGCGGCGACGGGAAACTGGGACGGTGCGCGTACCCGCGGTGTTTTTTCAGGGATGGGAACTAGGAATAATTGCTTTTCTCCACTATTTTTAGAGAAAAAACAATAACATATATATTAGGTGTGCAAATAAGTTCCTTCCCCTTTTTTTCTACGATCATAACTTCTGAATTCGAATTACTTCCCGATTTCGGTGTCATCTGAAAGAGCGTTCTTTTAGTTTTAAGAACAGTCGTGATGAGGGTTCTAAGAGCTTCCACTCCTATGCAACAATTTCAAGCAACATGGCGTGCGAGAAGCATCATTTGCGTCACTGCTTACTCTTTACATTCCAGCTTAGGAAATCTGCTGTTGAAGTTACTGAAATGGTTTGCACGGCACTGGGAGAGAACACTGTATCTTACAGAACACGCAAAAAGTGGTACCAAAGATTTAAAGCCGGAAATTTTTATTTGGAAGACGACGATCGTTTAGGTGCACCGAGAAAGTTTGATGGCGGTTAGTTAGGGAATTGCTCAACGAAAATCCCGATCCAGACGCAAGAGGAATTGGCAGAAAGATTGGGAGTGACCAGACAAGATTTTACATTACATTTTATGCAATAAACTCTTGAATTTGGAGAAAAGGGGAAAGAACTTATATACACACCTAATATTTATTTCGAAGGATGAGCATAGGGAAGAGTGATCTTGCGATCCAGGTGATAAAAATGTGAAAAATCGAATCCAGGAAGTATAGTCGTCGCCAAGTCCCTTCTCCCTTCCGGGCGGCTCGCACGGTATGATCGATACCCAGCGTCATGCACGCACGTTACCGGTAATTAAGCACGTATACTAATCGGCCGCGTTAAGGTATGTACGTACAGTCCGTCTAAGTGGGGTGCTCCTCTCCGACATGGCGGGGGCGTGAGAAGTGCCTTAGCCCTGTGACCTTCGTGGCCTCCGGGGTACCCCGGTACTACTCCTCCGTAGGTACTCGACGTAGCCACATCGTGCACGCCTGATAGAGGGGAGAGGGAAGAGGCGAAGATAGAGAGAATGAGTGCGAGAGAGAGAGACCAAGGCAGTCGGTCTACACGCGGTCTTCTCGGTTCGTCCGGTCGAACCGTTCAACCTGATCAAATTTTGACACGTTCGACGTTTCGCTCGATCCCTCGACCTCCTGATTCGAAGATCGACAGGTTATAGTTCGCCCGTGGGAACGAGTCATTGATTTACTTTGTCTCTATACAGATAACGATCGACACAGAGATTGATGGATGATGAACCGGCTTTTGGAAGAATGAGAGATTAACTGTCCCGGCCGACTCTGTTAACCTGTAAGTGGATCAAGGTTCACGCAGATTCTTGAATGAAGGAGGCTGGCCACCTTGGGTTACTTGGTGGATCTAGGCATCTCTTTGTCGAGCTGAGCTGTATTGTCATCAAACAATGAAAATGTCTACTTTGACGTTGATGATGTGGGAGAATTAGACTTCTCTGTCTGAAAATTGCATAGTTGATGAATATTGTCGTCCAGTATGACCATTGAAATGTGGGTTCAGGAGTTGGAGAAAATAATGGAAACACTTCTCATAAATCATGTTGATATGTGGAGTATATATAGCTATAAACTTCTATACGCTGACCAATGTCTCTTAACTGATACGAAACAATTGGACAGGCCTTCAAGACCGATCGGGAGTTAGCATACTCGATGAATCTAATCTTCTGTCAGTCGAGACATGGCACCCGTATATGGAGGCCGACGTCTGTCCTACTGATACGGAACAATTGAACCCTTTGTCATGCACCTGGAATTTGCGTATTTGATGCATCTAGTCCTACAATCTGTCCACCGGAACGTAGTAGTTTTACGGTGACAAATGTCCATCTGCATAATGTGAAACAATTGGATAAGCCTGCGTTCTGCATCCGGAGTTTTCGAGCCTGATAAATTTAGTCCTCTGGCAATCGAATCGTAGAGGACCGTATATGTCTATTCTACCAACGTCTACCTCAGAAACCCGTACTGATGCGTAGCAATTCAGCATTTGCAATGCACCTGAAATTTGCGTATTTGACTAATCCACTTCTCCAGTCTGTCAATTGCAACGCATTAGTTGTATATGCTGACAAAAGTCTACCCAATTGATATGCACAATTGAATAGACCTCCTGTGCTCCAACTGGAGCTTTCGAGCTTGATGAGCTCAATTATCTGTTAGTTCCAAATCAGTCTTACTACAATGTCTATTCTACTGATGTAGAACAACTGGACATTTGCCATCTACCCAAAATTTGCGTAATTCACGAATATAGTCCTTGATCACCTGAAATACGGTAGCCGTAAGTTACCCACTGACTCCCCAATCGATGGGGAACAATCAGCCGGCAGGTCCCACAGGGTAGGGTAGCCTAAACGTCGAAGAATGACCGCGGTTTCCCTGAGCCCCCTTCCGGAGTCTTCTTCCCAGCCTTGTCCCCCGTTTCTCATCCGTTCCGTCGACCCACTCGCATCTCTCATCCGTCTCTCCCGTTGGTCCACGGCGTCCGCGGACTTTCCGGACTTTCAGGCTCGACCCCAGGGCCCCGCGAGATGCGGTAGGAGAGTTAACCTTTCAGGAATGACTATTTCATGGCCACTTCCTGGGTTCAACGCTCCTGCGATTTCTATGCAGGTAGGGTAAAGGTATACACACGGATGCAAACACAGAGGCTAGAAGAGAGAGAGAGAAGAGGGGAGGATGGTGGCTCGCACACGGCCACGCGAATCCGTACGTACGTGCACCGGCAAACCCTGAACCCTGACGTTCAGGAGAACCGTTCCCTTGTACCCGGGGCCTTATGTTCTGCGTGTACGCCGTGTAGAGTATCTCGACGCGGTTCTGCGATGGTGGGGGGTGCCAGGACCCAAGGGATCTAACGCATTCAGGCCTGTGTGCGCTTGCATAATATTAGACCTTATGCAACCTGCCCTTCCCACACTTATCACTGCCTTCTTCCTCCTCCTCCTACTTCTCCATCTCCTTCTTCTTCTTCTGCTTTTGCTGCTTCTTCCCCATCCCTCTCCTCTGTTTCTTCCTCGGCCGGCTCTAGCGTCGACCACGGTCGGAGAGGTGGAAAGGAGCAGTCCGTGGTGGATCCCCACCCTAGAAGCAAAAGGGGGGCCCCGTGAGGCTCGTTGGAACGGGGCCCGAGAGCACACGGTGCCCTTGGCGTTACGCTAAGGCCCCAGGGTGGGGTGGCTCGAGCCGCAAGCTGACTCGCAAACGCGACCGGTAGAGCGAGCGAGACTCGAACTCGAGAAAAGAGGATCGGGAACCGGCCCCGAGAGAAGACGAGAGAGCCATGGGGCCTTCTCAGTGGGCCCCGGGACCCGAGCGAGCCTGCGGGACGGAAGAAGATCGAGGTTCGACAGGGAAATAAAGAAAGAGGAAGGGAGACGGAGGTCGTCTCTGGACCTCGTGGGACCGCGGCGATGGGGTGGTAGACGGGACGGGGGGTTGGTGGAGGGCCCCCTCGGCTAAGGCCCCGCGCTAAGTCAGCGGGGGTCAGAACGGAGATGCTCCGCGGTCGTGTCGGGCGGGGCTGCCCGCTCACGACTTGAACTATCGCACGCCCCCACTAGCACCAGCATCCACCTTCCAGCATCGGCCTCGGACCGTTTTCTCGTCTGGACGATACGTCCCGGCCGTCTCTACCCACTCTCTCGTTCCCCCGGCGCTTAATTCGATAAATAATGCTGCCGGCTCAAGGTTAGCAGCGCTAGATCCTTGTCAATTTGTATCGCGGCCGGGTCGCGTTAACTCGACGCCGTTTCAGCAGAGATGCCTTCTGCACCCTACGGGTTGCAATCGATTGGACAAGGACTTTGGGGATGACGAGAGATTTATTTTGCGTAAACATCCACAGTGTACGAATGAGGAAGCGTTTGCTTAAATAATTCAGACGGGTTGAAAAAAGTTAAACGACCTACGCATGTCGCAAGCCATCGAAAATCGCACACAACCTCTAACGTAGTCGGTCGCGGGGATCGCGGCCTCTAATTCAATTCCGCGGTAAGGTGGGAGTTAGGGCAACCGTTAGCGCATTAGCCGTCCGGATCGTGGACAACAGTGAGATCATAATCAAAGCGCAGCGTGGCCGAGGCCCGGCCGTTAAACCGGCGTGTAATGACGTTGCGTATGCGGCCGCATCGTATCGCATCGCAATGCATCGGATCGCATCTCGTCGATCGGCCCGCAGGAGGAAGTGCGTCGACACGTTGCATTATGCTCGGAAGAAGGACCCTGATGATCGACGCGCGTTATTCGCGATGCTACGAACCCGTCGAAAGGGAAGAGGCGAACAGGGGATGCTGGCTGGCTGGCTGGCTGGTTGGCTGGCGCACGGTGTATCGTAAATTGCCTATCGTAATAAACGTATTATCGCGGTGCCTTCACGTAGGACGTGGCAGACAAGCTAAACGGGGCCCGTTTTGTATCCGCTGGCACCTGCTTACACCGGGCATTAAGCCGGCTAAAGCCGCGGAAAATTGGCGATCCGCGCGACTCGACTCGACTCGGCCCGCCTCGGCCCGGTGAGGCCCGACAAGGCGAGCACGCGTCCTGCCTTCTGTCACGGCCTTGAAAAATGAACGCGTGAGGTGAGAAAGATCGCCGGCCCTTTCGGAAAGTATAATTTGCGAGCCTGGCGAGATGGTAATGACGATGCATTGTCACGTACCCGCGCACCGGTTTTTTCCTTCTCCCCGGGTCTGCCGTGTGTTGCGATAACCCGACGCTCCGCGAGCATTACAGGATGCACCCTGTAATAATCACCGGCCTGCTGTCTTTCGCGTTCCGCGGTAATTGCCGAGTTTTCAGAACACGCCACTGAATGACGACCGACGAAAAGGCTAAGGAGAATCATCTTGGTGTAAACGTGTGCTCCATCGACTTTCACGAGTTGTATCATTCTGGCGCTATTAATTTCGCGTGACATAAAAAGCGGGACTTTCAAATGGCCATGCGTCCAAAGATTTCAATATTCGAGTGCACGAAATAACCATTCGAATTTCTTGTATTCAAATTTTCAAAGATTCGAATTTCAAATTGTCATGTTTCTAGAGATTTCATAATTTTTCAATATTCAAATATTATTATTATTATTATTATTATTATTATTATTATTATTATTATTATTATTATTACTATATTATTATATATACGGACCGAGGTCCTTTTATACAGACGTTTACAGACGTTTCGTAGAACAGATAAAAACAAACAGAAAATAACAAAAATACAATAAGAAAAAGAAAAACAAAACAAAAAAATATCTTAACCTAAAATTTACATACGAAGGGACAAGCGCAAAACTTAACAAATACAGGTAGTTTTGCTTTGAATGCCCGTAAAAAATCAATATTGTTATAAAGTGTGTTTGATCCAGCAATAATCCGATTTATAGGATTTATTACTCCATATGTGGATTTGGATTTCGCTGTTCGCAATCCTGCTCTCGTTCTTAAAACACGTTCAGGTACATAAAAATTAATTTGCCTAAGGAGATCGGGACAATCTATATTATTATTTAATAAGTTAAAAATAAAGCTCTGGTCGGATACTATTCTTCGACCAGATAACGTTTCCAGGTTGACTATGTTTAATATTCTAGAGTAATCATGATCAAAGATAGACATTGGATTGTTTGTCTTATATGTGCACGAAACCTAAGAAATTTATGCTGCACTCTCTCAAGCATGATTTTCTTATATTCTTCAAATATTCTTTCCCGGTCTTTCAATATTCACAGTTTCACATTTTTCTGGCCTTCCAATACTCATGATTTGACGAGTTTCCAAACATTCATATTTTTCACGTGTTTCACCACCCAGATCAACATTTTCAAATTTCTAATTTTACAATCTTTCGATATTCACTTTACCAACTTTCAGTTCAAATTTTTTAG
This sequence comes from Lasioglossum malachurum, assembly GCA_028455605.1. Taxonomy (NCBI): domain Eukaryota; kingdom Metazoa; phylum Arthropoda; class Insecta; order Hymenoptera; family Halictidae; genus Lasioglossum; species Lasioglossum malachurum. The sequence goes on from CM052311.1 coordinate 17,275,669, forward strand.
CGAATATCTCGCGGACGTCGATACAGACTTCAACATTCTGAGGAAAGTATTTTCAGCATTTTAAAAGGTTCTCGTCTGCCAAGGGTTAATACGACTATTGGAGTTCTCAGTCCGGATAACTTCATTTATAAAAAGAACGCGGGTAGTTTGAGGATGATACCGGTACGCGTAGCAGAACGTCGGAAAGAAACGCATCGAATGGGATCGCGGATGAAGTACGCGACCTCTAGAAATCGTATCCAATCGAGGATGGAATCGGCGACTATCTCTCGTACAGGTGTGCGGTTCAGGTGCAATGGCAAACGCGAGAGAACGGTCGAACAGGGATGCTGAGAAAGCATTCCTACACGAGTCAGAAGACCGAACCAGTAATGATACCGAAGTAGAAGAGGTCGAAACGTAGATCGGTTCGAACGGAGAGGTCGAGCACGGTTGCACTCTAGCCACCACGGCCACCAGGCGCAGGCCGTCGACTTCGGTTTGAGCGATCTCCATGGCAGTTATCCACTTGCGAGCCTCTTGCAGTCCGACGGTTACTGCTACTGGGTCAAGCGTCGCTGCCTCCAGGGGCACGGGAACCTCCGGTGCATCCCGATGCACCAGTTTCCTTAGCAGCAAATAATTATGGCTTGCGTGCTCGGGCGTACCGATTTTTCGTGCCTGAGCTACTGCCTAGCATTCTTTGGGGGTTTTCTCCATTACGGATTTAGGGTTGCGGTCATCATGCCACTGGAGCTTTTCTAGAATAAAGTACAGTATGTTTTATTTGATCAAAGAATAAGATTTTCATGTAAACAATTTCATTAACCCTTTGCACTCGGAGCTATTTTAACTGGAAAATTAAACGTTCCTCCGGTCTAAAATATTTCCATTCCCTATGGTTTTTGAAATTTTATTGATATGAAATTGGTATAATACCTCACACACACACAATATATTTAATAATGTAAACAATATTTTGAATAATGGTACAGCAATTTTTAGTGGCGCCTCAAAGGGGACAACCGAGTGCAAAGGGTTAATACACGTACAATACTGACTTTCGTGTTAAACATACATTATAATTCCATCGTCGACACTAGTTTGATTGACAATTTTCTGTCAGAAAGGGGAAGCGCGTTCTCAGCGAAATTTGTCATCGCTAACGAATGCGAACAGCCTTTTTCTCGATCGTTAATTATATTTACACACGCGCTCGCGCCAGAACGATTCATCAAGCGAAAGATTAAAGAGACTCGTCACTATCAATACACCAGTCATCGATCCCCAGACCCGGGATTTCATTCGAGATCAATTTGTCTGGTAGAGATCCGAACGGCACGACTAGGCCTCAAATGTTTATCATTCCAGCCGAGGCAACTTCTTCTTTCCGCCGAACGGAATTAATTAATTAGCGTGCATCCGACGACCATTAACCAGCTTCGACGTCCGCAGAAAGTCCGCGGATAATGAATGATTTGCGATTCAGGTTGCGCGTGATTTCTCATCGGGTTTGGCTGACTGAGTTTAAAGAAGGCCTCTCGTCATCGTGTACGCTGATCGCGTCGCGCAATGTTAATCATCGCCGCGGATCGTTAATTTATATTGTAAACGGGACGGAAAAAGAAAGTCGCAGCATCGCATCGTTCGAAGATCTTATCCCGTCGACGCGACGTGTCCCTGCGGCTTGGCGACCATAACTCTGCACGTGTCAGTCGCGCATTATGCGGGAATAAATACCGTCTCCTACACTGTAGAAATCTGGCAACCGACTACCGTTGTTCGGCGACGAGAAACCGGGGAGCAGCACGTATGAAAAATATCGATCGTAAATCAGCACGCGAAAAATTGAGCGAAAGACGCGCGAAAAAACGTCAATTAAACTGCGAGCCTCCGGTACACCGCTTTTGAAATACGACCGTAATTTTCGGACCACCTACGTCTACCCTCGATTTTATTATGCAAATACGCGCGATCAACGAATTTATCGCGCGGTTGATCGCTCCCAAAAATTATATTTTCGCGAACAGTTTAAGGCGATTAAAATATTGGGTAGTTATTCGCAACGTGACGGAAAAATATGAGACAGTGGATGAAAGAGAAATTAAATTCGCTGATGGATGACGTTTTAAACAAGATTAAATGTAATGCAAGTCTTTCGGTTTGTTGAGCGAGCCTTTCGTTATACAACATTTTATGGCTTGAAACTCGCGATTCTCTGTGATAAAATGAATTTTATATTTTGGTGATCTGCGAAATATCTTTCAAATATATTAAAGAAGTTCTATAGCCCATGCTTTTCGTTATTAGAAAATTAAATTGAAGTAACAGAGGAAGGCAAACGGATGCTTCGTCGCAAGGTGGATGTTTCGGAGGCCTGTTGCTCGAATTTCGGCAGCGGTTGAGCGAAAGTTCGATCGCCGAAACAATGGTGGCTAATGGATTTGCATAACTCCATTTCAGCGGGTATTTACAACTCGAGCGACGTTATCAGCATAAATCTCAATCAGCCGGTGCGATTCGTTTGATCGACTCCGGCGTCGGAGTCACGGGCACTCCTTTAACGACTTGTCAGGATCGATATTTATCACGGTTAGGAGCACGGCGATTGGTTCCGCGGCAGCGTTCACGAAACCGTTCGCGGTCTCTCTTTCGCTGGTCATTAACGTAAATCAGCGAGAGGGACTATATCGGCGAGCGGGTAAAAAATGTGGCAGAAATAATAAATTACTTTATTAAAATCGCCACGGCGCGGTGTACTCCCCGTAATCATTTCCGTCCCGCGGTCCACGCGAAATACGGGACGTTCAATTAGCGCCTCACACTTAATAAAGAGAACGCGGTGATTAACGGGCCGCGTAAATAAATTAATTCGTCTGCGGCCGAGTGTTTACGATACGCGTAAATCCTCGCGAAAATGCCGGCCCTGACTTGAAGCGTAATCGAGTTTGCCCATTACTGCGTCTACGGAGGGTTAAGTATAATAACAGCAACCTTTCAGACCCACGGAGTCTCATCAATGCTCATTCGAGCGATCGTATATGTAGCTTGCTTTAATCATTAGACAAGCACTATTTCTGGAAAAGGAAGGATCACGCATAACTCGCTTTCTTTGTGACGGTATTTCATTCATTAGATCTTACGAAGATTTCTGCGGACCCTTCAAATTAATTAGGATTATTAGAACGTGTTCTTTTCAATTTATTAACCCCTTGCCCTACGATCTATTTTACGGTTTCAGTGATTAGAACTTGTATTGTAGTTCGTAACTTCCTAAAGAAGGAGAAAGTTTTCATCTATTGTATGCCTACACGTTCTCTAATAACTGTACATTAACAGGAACAAAATGGAATTTCATCTCGGTTCAAAGGAGATTGATAGCACACATATTTATTGGACTCTGTTCAGAATCTTCGTCACAAGTCTGACACGATATTGTAGGGCACGGGGTTAAACTCGTTAGGAGTTAAAATTCGGCAGAACGAAACGAATTGGCAACAATTGAAGGAGTTTTTCCACATAGAGCTACGCAGTCTGCAAAAGTGAATCTTGTGCCTCGACCTTGCGTCGAGGCTTGCTACCAACTGCATATCCTAAGGATTGCACGCAACAAGCATTAACTGCGATAATTCGCAAAATGATCATGTCTGCCCGAAAAGTACAGTTCACGGTGAAGAATTACACGGCAAGCCATTCAATCTCGACGAGTTCGCTCTATTGTAGACGCGGACAGACTCAGCCCATTCGGGAATAGCAGGCATCGCGTAATGATAAAGTGGTCCTACATCGTCCAATCATTTTCCCCTTGGTGTTCTACGCTTTAACCCTTTCCACGATATAGTTTCTGGCGGGTTTCCAGGGAAGGGAGGGGGACGGAAACGCCGCTTTTCTCCTTGCGGAGCCATTATCCCCAATCGATGTCGGCCGCGCAATCATTTCCACATGCATCATTTACCGATTGCAGTCCGGTTGGTAACGGTAGATCGATCCCCTCTTAATGGACCCGCGGATGTGATTACAAACTCTCTTTAAATAATCGATATTTCCTTGCTCCGATTCCCGTGATTCGTTTCCCGCGCCTTAATTGACCGCGGAGGCGCTTATCCTTTGAACGGGAGCCACCGAGCCGTATCATTCTCCGCGAGTTATAGCGATCATAATTCGGTTACTCGAACGGACCACGTGAGAGATTATATACGACGGGGTTTAACGAACCGCGAAGTGACGCGAGAGGGAGGACTCGCTTGTTTGGAAAATTGGAGCTTGCTAATCGCTGCTATCTTCCAGTACCAAATCTTTTAAAGTGACTTATCAATTATGGACGTTCTAATTTGGATATCACGACGCACTGAAGCGAAGGAATTACATGAGGCATTCCATCAAGTTCGATTCACTAAGCTCTGCTGTTCATCTACATTGAACATCTCCGAGTCTCCTGTCTCCGTCCGAAGACAAAACCCGTAAGACTCGACCTCGTTCTGGAACACGAGGGGGTCCTCCGTAAAATGCTGGTTACGGAAGCCGCGTACGTCGTCCATTTCCCTCGAAACAAGAGAATCCACCCCACGTTGAAGGGTTAACGAGGCGCGACGCTTGCTCCGGGGATACCGAAGCTGGCAGAGAACGAGAAGTGAGGGAGAGGGAGAGAGCGAAATATAAAGTAATGATTTACGACGTTGTTCCGTGTATTGACTGGGCTCGTTCCTCGGTGGGCCCGAACACGAGCCTCTCGTAGGAGACAGGGGCAGGCCGGAGAAAACGGGCAGAGCGCAGAAAGGGGAGGCTTCTTGACCCCTGCGCGGCCACGCCACCGGTTTTGCATATTCGCCACTGCAGAACCCGGTGGCGGATATACATCATGCATCCTCCACAGCGATCCCGGCGCGGCGGGTCGTGGTGCAAGTGCCAACGGTGTCTTGCACATGGACACGATGCACATCGACGAATCCACCGCGAGGAGTGTTGGTACGTGTTCGACGTGTGTGCGCGTTCGATGTACGTGTCCGTGAGTGCACGTACACGTCGGGATTCTGCGGACGGTCGCTTCTTATATTCGTACCTCGTTGTCTTTTCCGTTCCGAACCGAGGAAGAGGCTCACGATGCGGCGATAGCTCAGGCGAATTTGCATCCGTGGAATCCGTGGCGTGGGCCGTGCGCCTCCTGTCTCTTCCCCCGAAGCCCCCTGTCCTCTGTCGCCACCGAGGACTATGGCGCCCCATACCCCGAGCCCCCATCTTCCACGGACCCTGGCCAGGCTCCTTTTTCTCGGTAGAATCGACACGAATTCTACGGGGCACAGCCGACCACGGTATCCAGGTACCAGGATACGCGAAACTATTCGAGACCGCTCCTCTGCATTCACGGATCCTCGCCAGCTCGCTGGGACACCTTGTCTGACACTGGGGTGGTCGAGTTTAGGCTACTGGAAATTGGGACTCGCGATAAACGGCACCAACAGAATCTACTGAATACGTATGTTATTAATTTCCTTTGAAGGACACACTCGCGTCTACACGTGTCACGCGTGTGTCCCCGTAACTTCTCCAGCTGTCGAGAAAAACTGACACTTCGCGAATCACCTGGAAGATACCTGAAAGTACCTGGAAGCCGCATCGTCCGGTGATTTGTCTCCGCGCGCTTTCAGATCGGATCGCAGCTAGCGAGGTCTCCGATCAGAAGCCTCGATAGGATTGAAATCGAGGTCCGGGTGGAAATGCGACGTCGGTGTGTACGGATCGATAGAGCGGATAATGGCAACGACAGGGAAAGCACGCGAGTTGTCAAGTGAAATGCCGCTCTTATCTTCCCCGGAGGTTTCCTCAAACTTGTCTCGCCGACGGACATCTTCAGCTCGAACGACGTTAACATTATTCAGACACGAGGATTCTGTTCGGCGGAGTCGTAATCCTTCGATCTGCCGGCGGCATGGCATGGGACGAGCCGCATCGTCGCCGAACCGGAACTTCGCCTCTCTCGCGGGTCCCCGTTGCATTCAATTCCATCAAAGCTAATGCCACGACCGTCGAACCGCGAGGATGCCACCGCGAGTACACGCACGCGCTTCACGATAGAACACCTTATAAAGCCGCGGCGGCTTATCGTCGCTCGGATCTTATCGTCGACGATGATCCGAGGTCGTTTCAGGACTCGTCATAGGAGCGACGGGGACAGGGTGCAGCTGCGACTGCAGTTTCCTCGAGGATGCGCCGAATGCGAATTGGATTCAACGCGGTCGCGAGGTCCGAGCTGCTTCTGGGAGCTTGTGATGTCAGCCCGTGTACTGAACGAACGGCAACAATCTTTTGCCATTGGCTTGTAGAACGTTCTCGCAACTGCAACGTTCACATTGCTTCTCCACTTTTGGAAACTTCGTGACTTTTTAAAGTACCTCTTTTAGACATGCGTCTGTCTGTGTATTAATGATCTTTTTGTCAGCATACATGTTAGTGTTTGTTTTTAAATCCTTCTCTGACCCGTACAAGACTGTTTTTCAATGACTACATTTGCTAACCGTGATTTATTCACCTAGTATTACGAATAAATTACTGCCACTGGTATTCCGCGAGCTAAACTCTTGAACACTTGCTGATTACTTGATGACTGTGTTGGTTGCGTAAGAATGTAAAGATAGAAGAATGGCTCAGAAAGTTAAAAAAGACAGAGTAACATGTGTAATAGTGTTGTAAACAAGAACAGGATGGTGTATAATATGTTGTAGGCTGAACAGAACACTTGTGTGCCACAGGGGTTCGCAAAAATCAGGCTGAACGGTGCCAAACAATGCGATCACACTTGCTTTATCTCATGCTGAGAAGTGTCACTCTAGGACATAGTTTGTCGACGGTTTTTGGCTCACGGCTTTGGCAAACGGCCCTTCAAAGCTTTTTGTACTGTGTTCCCCTATTATAACAACTTTCAGATCTTGCGAAGTTCAATTGAAAGTGAGGATGGTATGTTTTAACTAGAAAATGAAATTTAAGTCCAAAAACCAGGTGGGAATTTCATGCCGGTGAGAACCCGAAGGGAATAAAATAGCATGGACTTCACTCAGAGTAGAATATCACATCCTGCTCCTCGCGGAATGTCCTTTTTCTCTGCGGGGGTATCGGAAGATTTTTCTGCTTGGAATTTAATGTCGACTCGTTGTCGGACAGGTCGGAGCGGCGCGCGACCGGTAAGGGGCTACTAAAACGAAACGCTTGTATTCGGGTGAGAATAGCACACGGACTTCCTGTTACGTCTCGTATCTTATCGACGGTGATCGCAGATATGGTGCGCCTTCCTCTCGACTGCTCTCCGAAGGTTACAGAACTAATAGACCACCTTCTTCGTGCGCGACCCTCGCGGCGTGGCCAGGTACCACGGCCTTTTAACGCCTCCCGTGGCCATCTACATACGGCCACGATCCTCAGTTTCCCATAGATGTTCCCTCCTACCACTCTCCGCCAGGATCACGGACCCCTCGTTACCTAGAACGGCACCGTATCCTTCCTATTCCACCTTATCGCCCCGGCGAAGAGCCAGGACGATTAACACTACACCGCGCTGACTGCTATGGGAATCCGGCAACGGGCACCGGCGCACTCCTGATCGATGTTTACCGACGTTACATTAGTGTCCCTGGTTCGTGACCACGGACCTCCTGTGCCCACCAGGTTGCCCTCTTCACTTATTAACCCTTTGCTCTTCATTAAATTTTTACTGATTCCTACAATGAATCGTGTTGTAAAATATTTGATTCGGGTAACAGAGGATCTACCATATCGTGGATTAAACAAGTCAATTTAACAGAAGCAGTGTCGCGTTTGGTGTCATTTCCATAAGAAAAACCTCACGAATGGGTTGGTACAAGTTTCATAGAAAAATAATGGAAGAATGCTTGAAAAAGAATGCTTGAAGGACTTTTGCACAAAGGCATTCGGTCCGGTGATAAATAGTGTTAGAACCGCGAGATCGTTTGCTGATTGATGCTCGGGTCGCAAGAAACGAACGAGAAAGTGCAGCCGGTGATGGATGCACAACGGATACGGAGAAAGATTTGTAAACAGTGGAGGAAATCGATGGTCGCATTAAGTTGTTGAGCGCGCAAGCCGCGCTCGCCGGTGTTTGAAGTAAGCACGATTAGCGTCGCCGAGGTAGGTACGAAACTGCGGGCTAATTCTTGCAAATTAATCGTTTCCTCTTCCGTCGTGTGCGCAGCTGCAGCCCGAGAGATGCACCACCGAGCCGTCGAGCTGCATCGAGCCGCGCGCCGCGCCGCGACACAAAGTATAGATGCGCCGATAGTTAGGCGCGCGGCTAATGGGAAATCGGAATAATGACTCGCGAATAACCTTTATCGGCGCCGTGACGAATTCACAATTACGTCAGATAGTTATCATTACGAGGACCGCGTGATTACCGGGGCCCGGGCGACGTACTCTCTTTATGGGGTGCGTGCACTTCCCACGGGGCTATGCGATCCCATGGAGATCCAGCGCTCTTGCATTCGGACGGCTCCGCAACTCCTCGACTTTTCCTCCAAAAGAATTTCCTTTTCCATAATAACGGTTTGTATTGGACAATTTTTAAGTTGACGTACTACCTCATGATTGAAAAATGTTTTTTAAGTTACTTTTTGAGGAGTCGCAGGCTGACGATTTTATAGGAAAATTGAAGATTTAACGACACTTTCGTCGAGAGGAATTTTCTATTGATTAGTAAAAGTCTTGTTAACACTAGAACATTTAAAAAAAGAGAAGGTCTTCCGATATTTTATAAATTAACACATAATTTATTAGTAGATTGCGGAAAAAAATATATGCAAATTTAATGCATAATTTATGTAAAGTATATGCAAAAAATATGTGAAATGGTCGCCCTGAATGAGTGTATTAGTAACAAATGAACAGTCGAATATACAATAATATGATATATGTAGAGTAGTTGTATAATATTTATTACTGCTTGTCATTGGCATTACAATATGTGATGATAATTTTTTCTATATTTGCAACAGTCAATTGGTGGCTTTTATCCGATAAAATTAATTTATATGCTGAAAATGTCCTTTCAATATCACAAGCTGTGATGGGGGAATATTTTCCCAGTATGTGTCATGCTTTTATTCCATTCGTGCCGTCGATATTCGAATCATTTAAACTATTATTAAGTTTAGACAATATTTCAAATCCTAGATTTTTCTGAAAAACATATTTATATTTTGCTCTCACTTTTTCTCCACAGCCAATGGGTACGTTATCTAGATTTCGAGCAAAATCTGTAACTAATTTAATTGAATCTCTTTCTCTCTCTTTTAATGCTAACGCTAACGTGTTCGATTCTAATTTCGCTATTGTAACTGGCAAAGTGGAAAAATTAGCTTCAATAAATGCTAAATCGTCAATAAAGTCTTCATTTTTTATAATTTCTCTTGGGCTGTCTTAATACATGCTAAGTACACTTTGTTCTTTGAAGGATTTAACAATCCGGAAATAAGGGAGAACTTGACTATTTGGCACAAAATTCATAATTCATTTAGTCTTAAAAAATGAACTTAAATATTACAAAATATATTTATATTATATTTTTTTATTATATTATATTATTATATTTATATAATTATATATTTCCCCATTGTGTTACGACCGCTTCTGGTGGTAAAGGAACATTTGGCAGCTTTTCTTTGTAAATTTCTATTCTACGTGGAATATTCAAGAATATTTGTTTTACAGAAGCTATTAATTTATTAACCAAAGGAAAGTGATAATATTATTAACTGTTTCTTAGGCAGTGTTCATACAGAGAGCCAAATATGCAAAATAAAAAATATATTTTTGGTATCATCTAATCATGACATAAATTTCTGTCCAGGTCCAATTTGTCTACCCATTTTCTATAAAAATATGCATTTTCATAAACATCCGCAGTCTACTTATTAGAAACCATATGTAAAGCAGAAGCACCGATAGATCTCGTTTCTGTGAAAATCGTTCTTATCCGTTAGAACCGATTCAGTTTTAATCAACGAGGTTTCGATAAAAAACCACGAGCAAAAACGTTTTTAATTCGAACATCCATTAACGATGTTCCGTTGCGCTACATGTTTGCAGTGCATATTTATATGGGGGTCAGTGGATTGACTCCGGAGGAAATTAATTGCAATAAGAAGATTGGGAGTATACGGCGTGCACACTTGATTATTCCGCCGATGCTCTGTCGCAGTAAATTACGCAATGAAATCATCATTATTATTATATTCAAGAATATCCGATATTAATCGCAGGGTGGCGCATCAAGTCATCCAGTGTGTCGGTCCGTGGGGGCATTATAGAAGGCGATTGCTCTGACCCGCGAGGCAAGTCCCTCGAATTAGCGCGAATCCACTCTCCCGCGGGATCATTACGCTTTATCACGTCGTGGATCATGTGATTTATAAGTTCACCGGCGAGGCGGTGTAACAATTCCGCTCCCGTTGTTATTGAGCAATCGTGACTAATGAACTAGCCAAGATGCGACGATCAAGTAGCAGGATGCGGCGTCATTAAAGCCGGGGCTCCGTTCGAGAACGTGGAAGAAAAAATCGCCGCGAACTTATTATCACTTAATTGACACTAATACATTCCGCCTGGCCCACCGAATTACAATGGACCGTTGATCTAACGCGATTTTTTGATCGTATCGTAACTGAAATGAACAATCTTCCAAATAAATTCGTAACCTATTTTATATTAATGTGGGAAGAATCGCTGCCTTCCTTCGTAATTAATCTTCGAAAAACAGCTCGTTTATTACCAAGTTAAATAAACCTCGCATTAAACATAACATTTTTGCAATTTATAGTTTGAAAAATGCTACAAGCTCATTAAAAATGACTTGATAAAAGCACGAACAAAAATTACGAATTATAAATTATGAGGCATTATCGAAAATCGCGAACGACCGACAGGTGGGAACAGAATTCGTTCAATTAGGGAACGAAAGGTTAACAAGAGAGATCCGCAGCTCGTTTTCGGGCTTGTCCACATAATTGTCGTTCGGTTGTACTTCTCATTACGGGACATCCTGTATAACGAGTAAACACTGAGCCTGTTTCGGCAGTGGGACGCAGTTTCCCCCGTAATTCTTAGGCAGCAGATTTACTGGCCTCCCCGTTCGCGGACTCTAATTTTCAGTGAACAAAACGACCGCGACGGTCCCCGGCTGGGAAAAAAGAATGAAGCAAGAGAATAAAATCGCGGCGAGTGGACCGAACGCACTTCGGCGAGGATGTAATTTATTGCGAGGCGTAAAAGTGGAAACACGGAGGGCGGGAATCGCGTCGTGTGTGCATAGGGAAGAGCTGAAGCTGCTGTCTCGTGGATAAATTGAATTCTGCGGGAAGAAAATACTACTCGCAGCTATTACAATCGTTTAACCTCGTAATTCCTTCGGGAATTATTCAGCATTTTGGGAATCGAAAGTGAGCATTTCCATTTTTTCAGGAGAAATTATTTATTTTATTTGTTGATAACAGCGAAAGATTCTACAGCTATTCGCACTTCTGAATGAAACAATAAACCCGTCGGATCTCCATCGCGAAGCAACCGAATACAGTCCTGCCATTAATCGTGCTTTCGCGATGCGCTCGGTATCGGCGCTTCTCCTCGAGACAGCCTCTAACACGGTGGAACGTTGTAAAATTAATTTACGCTTGTCGTGGCTGGCCAACAGTAAAACGTAATATCGCTTCCTTCTCTTCGTTCCTATTCGCTTCGTCGACCGTGTCGAACATCGAGCGATCGAGCATCGAGCGTTTCGAAACTCCGCGCGCATCGAACGTGTATACACAGATTTATCAAAAATTCATCTCCCGTTGCATTTTATCGGAAAAATAATCTGCGAATCCCTCGGCCCGATAGAGGCACGGCGAGGGGAGTAGATAATGCATGAATACGATGAATCGAATCATTGAATTCCTGGGGATCGCGTGCAGAAGTGATCACACACCGGTCATTGGCCGCGTGATAATTCGCATCGACCACCTATGAAGCAGTTTCCGCGATCGATCGTCGAAAAATTTCCGGCTCCTCTAGCCTCTCGAGGTGACTGTAGACCCTCACCAGGCTGAAAAGGAAGAAAGGTCACGCGGGGCTAATAAACGTTCACGGGGAAACCCGTAAACTATGTAGAATACGATTACAGTATATTACAGCCTGGATGTTTATTAATGATCTACTCCGCGGAATTTTCGTAAATCTCGTCCGTATCTACCCTGCGACGTAATTATCGAATTAGCTATGGCCGGTAGTCAACCTCGCGAAATTTGTTGTTATGGACGTTCCAAGTACTGTAATTACCGATTTTGTTCGGCTTGCAATTTTGTTTACAGATTTATGTGTCGTACCTAGAACGGTTCATTTGTGGTTCGTTTAAGGATATCGAATTACACCTACTTCGTCAAAATTAGAACAGATTTACAACGAAACGAATTTAACAACCCAATACAGTGGTACCGCGCTCTGCTTTGGAGTACGTCCAATTTAGAATACGTCCTGTTTGGACGTGACAAATTTTCTTCGGTATACGACATAAACTTTTGGTGTATATTTTACGTCATTTTAAAATAATTGTCTCGGAGGAAAAATGAAATGGATAATCAATTATATTCGGAGCTGATGTATTATTAACACGTTCAATGCGGGTCAGTTCTGGAACTGACTTAAACTTTCAATGCGTTTTTGACGATCTAAAACTCGCGCCAACGTGAATTTTTATTTTTTTGTGAAATCTAAATATTACCTCTCTGGAAATCACACACTTTTATGAAATAAATACATTCTTTTCGCTTGGTCCGTTTGACAGTTCCAGAACTGACCCGCATTGAACGTATTAATAATACATCAACTCCGAATATACTAATATATGTGACTTATCACTAGACTGCGGATCTTTATGCAAAATAAAAAATGTTTGCATTGACTGCAGGACATAGGAGCCAAATAAAAATTGTATTATTCTTTTACTTATACTATTAAGCTAAAATCAATACACCGATGTCCTTAAAATTTCTTAATTCGTCCATTGCTTTAATTAAATTGTACGTGTCCATTTCCGTCATAAATGCATAAAATCCGCAGTCTACTGATCACACAAGTAAGGGCAGTCAAACCAGCTGGGCCTAGTGAAAAGCGACAGAAGACGGAAAGAGAAAAAACACGAGAATGCGTGAGAGGTTTTAATGCAAGGAGACTCTTCTTCCACAGAATAGAATATCGTTTGTTTCTCTTCTTAGATTTAAAAATCTATAATAAAATCTCTGTTTTATTTATGTGTTTAAACAGTGTTTAAATTACTTTAGAACCCCATTAATGTATTTTTTCTTACATGAGAACGGATTAATCATTTTTACATTACTTCTTACGGGAAAGGTTGATTTGGTATACGTCCTCTTCGGTATAAGTGCAAACATCAGGAAAGGATTAAGGTCGTACATATATACCGAGGTACCACTGTACATCAAATTTTTCACAAGTTGGTACTTGTCCTCAGATGAGCACCGAGGTCCTCGCCAGTCCATGTAATCGCAGGGTAAACGCGGAGAGGGTTAAGCCGAGGAGTTCCGCGGTCACAATGGGAGAAGTGCGAATAAAAACGGCACGAATTAGCTGTGCAGCGTAATTAGTATCAACGGAAAAGCATCGGCGGTTGATGCGCGATGGTTGGCTCGTCGGCCAAGGGGCCGTTGCCCCCGGGCGGCCAGAGAAAACGCAAGAAAGATATATCGCCTCGCGATAGAAGGGGACAAAGACACCTGGCAGGGAAGAGGGATAGAATCCCGAAGCTAGAAAGGTACACGCACCTAAAGCGAGGCGGACGGAAAAAGACGAAGAGACGACGACCGTAGTAGAAGACCCCTTTCGACCCCTGCCGAAGACCCCACGGTGAACCGCGCCCGAGGCGAAGGGTCACTCACCTATTCCCCTCTCCCTCAATCATCTCTCTCTCTCTCTCTCCCTCTCGCGCGCACACACACCGGGGGACGCGGCCTTTTACCGCGGCACAACAGGCTAATTACGCCTGATTACGTATCCGTTTTCAGCTACGTAGCTACGGTATCCAACGTAGGGGGCTTTCTTCGCGCGTCGATGTCTTCGGAATCGTCCTCCGTGCCCCCCTATCGCGGTACCCCCGTGCTAAAGCCCCCTATACACGGTGAAACATGCTGCATGGGGTCCTAGGTTTCGCCATACTTGTTGCAGCTTGTGTAGTCCGGAAGCAACTTGCTTCGATGCAGGAATTGGAATCAAGTTTCGCTCCAGTTCAGAACAAACTTGGTTTTTCTGTAATTAGAATTGTTATTAAATAGAGAATATGTGTCTAGCGTTATTCTAGCATTATCCTATAGTTCGCCATGTTAAAGGAGCAGTTTCGGTAGCTACTGCAGTTTTGGTAGCTAGGGACAAATTGATGCATGGATTTTGACGCGTTTCGAAGTGTGTAGAGGGCTTAAAGTCTGTCAGCTAGCAGCTGTAGAAGTTGGCCGGGGCTCGGCTCTCCGGAATTGACACTTTTATCGCGACGGAACGGTGCTCTGTCATTACGGGAACACGACGCGTGCGTCGTCTTCCTGCCACGACCCCCGTGTTCCACGGGGACGCGTTACGAGATCGATAACGAGGGGAGGATCGAGGGGGCCAGGGGACACAGGTGGCGGGGGCAGGCCTGGCGGGGGAGGAGGCCGCTGCAAATCGTTTCGTCGATGCGGAGACGTTGAGGAAGGTAACGTTAACGTTTCCCCGCTGCCCGACGCCGCCGCGCTGGGAAAGGTTCCGATGCGGTTCCACGGGTCAAGACTGGTATGACTGGTCGGCCGTGTAACGAAGTACCGGTGTCACTACGCATTTTTCATGAGGTTATCGAATTATTGGCGGATGCCGCCGCTGTACTCCTCTCTCTCCCTCCCTCCCTCTCTCTCTCTCTCTCTCTCTCTCTCTCTCTCTCTCTCTCTCTCTCTCTCTCTTTCTCACACGATTTCTCTCTTCGTGTGCGTTCCACGTCCATGTGGGAATCTTGTGGGCGCGTGCTGCCAGCTTTTTTGTCTATCTACCCGCTGGCGAGATTCGTTATCGATGGTTTGTTTAGGAGGATGTTGTTAGATAGGAATGCGATGGTGAGGATTGATTTGTAGCTGTTTTGGCGGGTAAAGTCTTTATGGGACGCGAGGATTTTCTGATGGGTTTTAGGGAGGGCTCGGTTTTGCCGGGTTATCGATGTTCCGGGTATGAGCGATTGCTTGCTTAGGTCGATGACATAAGTGTAGGTTCGCGAATGTTTGCTTGGTTCATGCTGGATGCGAGGAGACATGCTTTTGTTTCTTCTTTTCTGTTTGATTTGGATTCGCGGAGAAGGTATATGAGGGAACGAAGATAAATTTGTTTGTCGGCGCGGTTCTACTAAAAACTGACCCCAATTTACGGTGAGGAGTCCAAAAATATTTTGTTGGTCTGCATAAACCATTCCGTTCAATTTAGCCCGGGCAAGCGGGATTGAATGCTTGAGGTCAGAGATTCAACATCGGATACAGTTCTTTCATTATTTCGTGCTTGCATATCCGTTTCACCCGCTTGCGGGTGATGGACGTGTCTATACGAGCTCCTAGAAGTATAAATTTCTCCTGTATCAGAAAATTCGCAATACAAAAACGTAATCGAAATTTTTACCCATACAAAAGTCCCATCAATTACAGATATTTCGTTTCGCCTTTCAAGACTGATGCAGATTATCGCGTCAGTACCAAATGGAACGCGCACATCGGCGTAGGACTGACGTCGGATCGGAACAAAGGACTTTTACGATCACGCGGCGTGATTTTCCGGGGCCCGATACTATCTAGTCGCCTCTCTGGGCCGGGTTTCTCTCTGCGGGGCCCGTATCCGAGGCTTGTCGCGAGGTCCGCAGGCCTGGGCGGCTGAACGGCAGGCCATCGTGAGCCGGCCACCGCGAGATTGCGCCGTTGTAGATCACCTTTATTTGCATCTGCACGACGTACTGTTGCATCTGCACGGCTACCTGACTCCGTAGCCTGATAATTATTGTCTACATGAACGGCCAGCAGCGGCGGACGCGCGCGCGAGATGAAGACGTCGTGTACCGTCGCGTCGGCTCGCGCTTGCCGAGTCCGCGGGCCCGTTCCATTTCGCAGTAACGTAAATTTCCACGATAATCTGGCCAATCAAAATACTCCGCGCACGCGGCTACGCAACCGCCGGCACACCGAGCGTGCTAAGTAGCTGCCATTTAGAGGCCCCTGCCATTTTCTCGCGTTTTCCATGCACGCACACTGCTTTCCAGTGGATTCCATTTTTCTCGCAAAACGTAGAGGAACTATCGGTGGTCGCTGGAATTGTTCTTCTGGGATCAAAATGGAACTGATTAAGTAATGGCTAGACTGCGGATCTTTATGCATTTGTATAGCAAAATTGAGTAGATGAAATTCGAAATTGTCGAAAAATTTTAAAAATTGAAAATGTCAATCTAGAATATCTAATCTACTAAAATCATTAGTTCAGTTTCTATTTCTTGCAATCTTTGCAGACAATTTTTATTTTGCATAAAGATCCGCAGTCTAGTGATGACACAGGAAAGGTAAACATTCTCATAACTACAAGAGTGTTGATTAAATGAATTGGGGAGTCCAAATTTGGATACTTATTTTATACGTATTTTATACAATGTTTTGCTCACGCTTTATCTTCATTCGAATTGGCCAATTATCTATACCATTTGATATAGAAGCGACTTTTCCTTATTGTGACGGAATCGCAATCTGTAGATTGAATCCGGACGCTCAAGGCGAAGGAATAAAATTGGAAAGTTCGCCAAAGTTGGGAACAGGTCGGTTCTTTCTTGGGAAACGCGGCAGCGGCCGGTCGATACGCGGGAATTTTTCGCTAGTTGATCGTAGGCCGCATTTTGGCACGTACGGTAATCACCGGGATCCCGCGTTGATCCAGCGGAAGAAGGAATGATGTTATTAATGTATTCGCGTCGGATAGGCGAACCCTCATTCCTCGATGATTGCCCACAATTTGTTCGTAATCGCCGTGGAAGAGGTTTGTCAGTGCGTACTCGATAGCACATGTTTATTTCCAGCGGACGGTTAACGCGTTCAAGTTCCCGAACCGTTCCCGTCCTCTGGCAATTAATTGAATTGACGTCTTTCGAACCGCGACGCGTTCGCGTTCACAAACGAGAGAAAGAACCAGTAGCCCGTTCTTGACGTTTACAGGATTACTCCGCGCAATCGTCGAATGACGACTCGTATCTTTCGCTGGTCGCCGCGTAACTTTCGAACCAGGTGTCGATCTCTCTTTCTCTCCCCCGACGAAAAAGAAGAAGAAGAATTATTAAGAAGTATCGGTTTGAGCGGGGTTTAATTACCGGTGTTTTTACGAGCGGGCGTATTTTTCGAGTTTGCTCTGTTGCCTCCTTGACAAGCACGTCGATTGGATACCGTGCGCGCATCGCGTGCTCCGGCACAATTGCGCGGCCAGCCTGCCTTCGCTTCGGTTGATTTGCATCCGTGGATTCGCAGGTTGTAGACTGCAGACGTCTCCACCTGGTGCCCCGAAGCTGCTCCAGGGCTCTGTGTCCTTTGCACGTGCCGTTCGAGTGGAAACGGGGCCACCGTTTGCCGTCGATTTATCGATCAAGCTATATTCTTCGACGCTTCCGCCAATTTGCTTACCTTTCTTCGACTTCTTCAACCCTTTTGGCCCTGTGTTCGGCCACGAATTGCACCTTGCACCAATAGTCACAGTACTGGTCGAATTCACCAACTGTAATTGCACAGAAAATGTGCAATTCAGAATCTCATTATTTTCATGCATATATGTATCTGAATGCGTGCACGAACCGTAAGCTCGATTCCATAACTAAATAAAAAGGAATTAGTTGTGTTATTCACTCACCTAGATTAGCAGTAACCGGATATTTAAATGCTGATAAATATATAGTGCCTTCCAGCAGTATTAAAAGATCTGTTATCGTTCCAACACCATGACTGCAATCTGTAAATAAATTAACACCTTTATAATTATCCTCTTGAATTTTAATCGTGGCTATCAAAAATATGATCAACTGCTTGTTCTCGATCCATTCAGATTCACGTGGGAATAACGGGAATGATTTCTCACTGTTTGAATTGATGGCGTAGTTTAACATGAATGTGTTCTAGTTAACTGAAAACATTACATATTTCACAAACCGTGACTGTTCTATGGCTTCAAACGACCATCGAATGCTAGAAATATAATTTATTTACACTGTGCGTACCAAAACATGATTCTATCTTTTTTAGTTCATAAATTACAATGAAAGCTTCGAAGGAATGTCTGTGCTGATATACAGTGGGTGTACAAAGTATTCGTACACCTTTTAAAAACTAATAACTTTTTTATAATTATATCACAAACGACCTGATTTTTTATAATCAATTAGAAGCATTGGTTTACGAAATGATTGTCAATGAAATTTTCAGCATGTATATAACTAACATAGATCTACAAAACATATATTTTAAGTTTTCATTAAGGGCTCAAATAAAAAAGTTTTAAGAAATGCCTTCTTTATTTTTGCATGCAACTTTGTATATATAAATTATAATTTTTTAGAAAATCTTTTTTGCATATCATTTCGCCAACCAATACTTCTAATTGATTATAAAAAATCAGGTCGTTTGGTACAATTATAAAAAAGTTATTCTGTTTTAAAGGACGTACGAATCAGTGTTATGCATATTACAATTGAATTACTCCAGGAATTATAATTACAAAGTGATTGAATTACATTGTAATTCAGTCATATTGTAATTTATAATTCAGATCTTCAATTAAATTACAATGTAATTCGTAATTGCAATTGGAGTACAATTATAAAATTGCGTTATACGTATCATGAACGAGGACGAGGAATATAAACTACGTCACATAGCCAGCGAACAAGTATATGAAAGAAAAACGAAAATATATCGCACTTCTTCAAAGTTCAGAGCTATAATTTGGAGTGCTGTATTTTAGTTATATCGTATTTCAATCACACTTAGTAATACTAAGACTAAGATACTTAAAATACTTAGTAATTGAATTAATTGAAAGATTTGAATTGATATATAATTCAGTTACACCGTAGTTGAATTACTATATAATTTAAATACAATGTAATTCAATCGTGTAATTGAACTACAATGTAATCGAATTAGCACACAACTCTGGTATACGAATACTTTTTACACCCACTGTATTTAGGTTAGGATCGAGGTGAGGGCCGAAACGAGTCTAGACTGAAACGGCAAATGAAAACACAAGTATCCTATCACAGCTACGGTCCGCATCCCCTAAAGAGGGGGAAGACAGGAAACGCACCTTATACGGGGCACCGTGTTCATCGTGTTTATCCATCGCGCTCGTTCACCCCAAAGCGGGCTGGGTTCGCTATAGTGGAAAGAATCTTGACACGCTCCGCCGATTAGCATATACGTACCATGCTTCCCCTTGTATCTCCTTACACTTGCTATCCCCCAGAACCTAGCACACCGTCCCTACAAGGTGTTATAATTCATTGCGCAATCTCTCCCCGATGAAAAGGAGGCGAGCGGGGAGATAAACATCTTTCAGGAAATTGATGCGCTCCGTTGAAACGACATGCGCTTTTAATTGTTTCATTAAAGGGGAGAGCTGCCTCGTGTTCCGCGTCGGAATATTAATGTCCACTTAGTGTCCTGCTTTTTAATCGTTGCCCAGCTGACGTCCAGCTACTTTTCATCGATAATCACCCGTTGTTACAACCGTCGTCTTCATCCGAAGAAACAATTAATGCTGTCAGCTCAGGGAAATTATTGCTCGCTGGTACGCTTGCAAAGAGAATCATAAATAATCGCGTAAACAAAAGATATAGAATAAGCGTGTAAAGTCGTTACAAGTTTCTATGAATAATTCAGCATTTCAGTCTTCGGGAGCTACAAAATTCTATTAAACGCAACGAGTTCTTTCACAAAATATGAAAACAGATATTGTCACCGAACAGTAATGAATTCTCCGAACATGTGTAGAATGAATTTGATATTCTCCACGCGTGAAATAATTGTAGTGAAATCAATAAGCTGAAAATTTATTGCATTTATTCTATTCGGGCCGAAAGCGTCGAGCGCCGATTGAAATATCCCGCGGAGACGTTTTCCACGAACAACCCGTAAATGTCAGCCAGTAAATCCGACATTCATCGTGACCGTTCCGTTGCTTAACGCTCGCCGATAACTGTATATCGTCTCTGTTTTGTCATAGCCGCAGCGCGTCAACATAATTCGTTTACAGTGCAACGGATCACGGCCTCACCGTCCGCGTATACATATAACTGTCAAAGCACACTGGCTGGTACACACCTATGTCCAATCTTTTCCCCACAGCAAATGGAATTCGCCCGTTCGTTTTCCGAGAGAGCTATCATAATCATTCCGCTCGAAGTTCCATCATTACGTTTCCCGAACGTGTCCGGGGCCTCTCGCGCTCACGCGTACCAGATACGCAGAAACAGTTTCGTAACATTTAAATCGATCTTCCGTCTCAATATAGAGGTCGCGATCCCGCCGGTGCTCTCGGCAAGCATCATATTTCCTGTAAGCGTGGTTGGCGCCATGGTCTCTCGAATGGACCGGTTATCCGGGCCGAGCCAACGAGAGCGAGCGAGCCAGCGAGCTGAGCTTAGGCGAACCCGACGCGACCTTAATATCGCTTTGATTAATCGTCCAGCGCATGCGTTTCCCCTGGTGCCCGGTTTTCGAGGGAGCGACGCGTGTGAAACGACTCTGACGCGATCACTGCTCTCGGTGATCAGGATCGAGCGAACTTATCGGCGATCCTCATCGACTGATCAACGGTTCCGAGAGGTCCTGCGATGTCTGTCCTGTCCGTAGTTGACGGCGGAATTACTTGCGGGTATGACGGTTGTGGGAATCGATGGTTCACGGTTCAAACACGGAGTTCACTGTCGCCGATTCAGCTTCCGATAACGATCTAGCTTGATTAGAGTCGAGTTTCTTCGCCATTCTAATCCTTACCTGGCAATTTTCTTGATCACACCTTCTCGAACCTAATTCTTTCAGATGAATTGAATATAATACATCAATCTCAATCTCTTAATCTGATTACTACTTTAAATTGTACCTAAATACCTCTTTTGACAGTTGTACCTAATTGTCAAACAGCAATTTTCACTGGAATGACTAAATTACTTTGATCTTCTGGGTTGTGGGATGCATATTTTAACGATGAAGGTGAGCAACGAAACAATAGCTGGTAGCAAACGTGTTAAGCTCTATTCAAAGTTCGCTGGAATCGGATAAGATTTGCAGGTCGCCTTCAGTTCGCTTCGACGCGAATAAATTGAGAGCCTTTGGCCAGCGGTAATGGAAGGGTTGGCATCGAAAAGTAGTTTTCGCAATGAATTAGCGGGTGTCAGCGGGGTCATCCGATCCGAGGTCGCCAGGTAAATCACAGGGAGAGAGAGACAAGGAGATGCGTTTTCCCGAGGAAGAGGGTTTTCTTTGATTGTCGGCGCGAGTAAACGCAGTTTGTTAGGCGAGTCCCGGCGGCTTCGCGTCTAATCAGAAACGCGAGGGCGAGACGGGTACCCGCTCGGCTCAAATACGCTGAGATACGCGCTAGTACACGGCCCGGTATCTGGCTGGGTGCTCATTAACATGCATTCACGCCGCAATATTTATCGTTGCTGGTCGGTGCCTCTCCCGTATAGCGTGTGTGTGTGTGTGTGTGTGCATGTTGTGCCGCCGTGTCGTCGTCCTCTCCTCTCTGGACGCAGCCACGCATTTAGATGTTAGATAAGAACAGCCGCGAAACGCGGACGTTACGCACCGTACGCGCCCGTACGCGGGACACGCACCGTGGAAACCGGTGTACACTCGTGTTTCCCTCGCTTTCGGAAGACCGATGAGCTCCTAACCCCGACTAATTCCCGAGAGAAATTGCTCGGACGCGAACAACCTCTGCTGGACTCGCGTTCCGTCTTTTACGAACGAATCTTCGGCCCCTACTTCGAAACAATTGAAGTTCAAACGGTAGGTCATTCTATTAGGTGCGCATTTTACGTACATAAAATGTAATAAAATCTTGTCTGGTGACTCCCAATCTCGTGCACCTGAGCGATCGTCGTCTTCCAAATAACAATTTCCCGCTTTAAATCTTTGGTACCACTTTTTGCATGTTCTGTAAGATACAGCGTTCAGACAAAGAGTAAGCAGTGACGCAAATGGTGCTTCGCGCACGTCATATTGCTTGAAATTGTTGCATAGGACTGGAAACTTATAGAGCGCTCATCACGACCTTTCTTAAAACAAAAAGAACGCTCTTTCAGATGGCAGAAAAGTCGGGAAGTAATTCGAATTCAATCAGAAGTTATGATCGTAGAAAAAAAGAGGAAGGAACTTCTTTGCACACCTACTATTAAAAAAGAAAACAATACCGTTCGTAAGATCCTTGTAAAATTCACCTTCAGTGATGTATCTGTATGAATAGCGAAGTTATTAAGGGTAACAGAGTTAGGTGGGCACCCTGTATAACAATTGAACTTAATTGCCAGAATACGTAAGGATCTGACAAGCAAGTTCGAAGTACATACATACTACGTTCGAGAGCCTCTCGTAACGTGAACTATCGATCGCTTGAGAATAGTCGAGCCGAAGATTCCAACTAGCCCCGGCATGATCGTATTAAGAAGAAGATGCAATTTCACTGTTCCAAATGAGCGTATTATTACGTCAGCGGCACGTGCAGCGTAACGCGGACGTATTTCGTCAGTGCTGTAGCTGCCAATAAATTGCGGCGAGGTTGTTCCCGACCGACGATCTTCGGCAATAATTGACGTTACGTGTAATCAAGTTTCCATTGGACTACACACAGAGTCGACTTTCTGCGCTGCAAAATTCGACTGGTCGCACACGAATTGTACAACAAATATCGCGCAATTAGATACTGAGTCGAGTTGAAATGTCAAGGATGTGGAGCCAATTTTCTGCTCACCCGTAGGTGCTAGTTAATTTACTTGGTAGCAATGCGGCTGGGAAGCAGACGGAAAACAACTTCTGTATTTATGGAGATATTAAAATTAATTGCTGGAATAATTTCCAATGAATACTTTCCAGTTGCGACTTCGTGCGCGACATTACCAGTTACTTAATAGATACGCGATTCTGAATAGTTAATTGATCAAAGAGTAGGTATGA
The DNA here is from genome assembly GCA_028455605.1 of Lasioglossum malachurum. Lineage (NCBI taxonomy): Eukaryota > Metazoa > Arthropoda > Insecta > Hymenoptera > Halictidae > Lasioglossum > Lasioglossum malachurum. Next base: position 17,298,903 of record CM052311.1, read on the forward strand.
AATTATTTTATTTTTAATTTAATCTAAATAAATTCCTTGACTCTGTTCTTTTTAAAATGGTCTTTGATATTGGAGTTTTATTAGATTGCGTACCAAAATTGCAAACACTCCGTATACTTTTTATTAAGACGATTTTAATGAAGGTCAGTTTGCCATAGATCAGGTGGATAGGTGTATGAAAATTGCGGCGGACTAGTCCGAGAAAGAAGACGCCGACTTTCCGTGCAATTACCGACGCATAATAGAGTGGAAACGTAATTATGAGATGACTGTGGCGTCGGTAGCAGCGTCATTACCAGCGAAGAAGTGTATCTGACTACCATTCCTCGAGTCGCCTGGGCGGCCAGTAAATATTATTAGCGACGCCGACGTGGAAGGCGCGCAGGTATACATTCATTCGCATTGACTTGAGCCACTGGACGACGCTCCTAATGCCCACCACGACGATGTCTTCGGAATTAACGCTGCATGAGGGAGCTCCGCGAGCTACCAACGCTCTTTATAAATCAACTCCCGCCGAGTTGTTGGGGATTCGACGCTCTGCGTGGCTTCCGATCCCGAGTGCCGTGTGTCTGAATCGTTTCTGTGTCATCGTGCCATCTCCCCGTCTCGTTTCCAACACGTTTTGCTCATTCCCCTATCATCAAACATGTCATCCTTAAAAATTCGATCCACTCTTTTCTTCGGGGAATGCAAATTGCGAAGTCAAATTTGAACCGCAGGACTGAACTGAGGCGGCCGAAATGACATCAAAGTTTACGAATTTTTTTCTACCAAACGATGAATGTGACAATTATTTTATTATTATATATGGTTAGGGCATACATTAAAGAATATATTGTGTGAATTTCATATACAAATATTAAAAAATGCCGAAGCTATCCGTTGTCCTGCAGTACTCCTCCGTCAGGACGCGCGCAAACGGTGTAACGGGTTGTGATGCCCGCGATTATCGGAAACTAAAAAACTCATGATGTTATTGTTCCTTAATAAAATATCTATCGCGAAGCATAGGGCATTTCAAGAAAAAAACCATTTTTGTACAAATGCGAGGAAAGCGAAAATGAACATTCTATTTTTGTCAAAAAAATCAAACTTTAAACGATTGTTATAAACAATTTGGATATCGTATCAAAAAAATCCTATGCTTCGCGGTAGATAATGTTATTAGAATTATGTGTATCAAATTTGAAGTAAATCGGACGTATAGTTTCCGAGATATTTCTTACACCAGTTGTAAAAATGTAGTTTCGAGATAAACGGCAAAAGAAAAAGAAGTGTGACTTGGAAACGCGACCAACCTGCAGGGAAACGGCGATTGCCACACTGTAACTTCGCTATTTTTGGGAGCTGTTGCATCTACCGTTGATTAAATTATCCCCTGAACTCTAAATTGAAGGAAAATTTTAAAAATCGATTTTTTAAAAATCTCAGAGTGGCGTAACCCCTTAAGATATACATTCAAGAATGTAGTTTTCTCAGCATCTTGTTTAACAATAAAGTGATTCGAACATTGAAATACGAAACAATTTCCTCGCGGTTTCGCAGGAGAGTTTTCGCCAATTTTCCGTTCGGTTTGCCGGTGTGATTGACTTGTGCTCCCTGTACGGGCACGGTTTTATTCTGGGAACACCTGTGCCCGTTGCGACGTGCGATTGCGCAACGAGCGGACTTTTGTCGATCGCGAGCGTGGCCGTCGCGATTTTTTCACGGGGTATATGCAGATCGACGGGATCGCCGGTTAACGAGAGTCGAATTTGGCAATAGGCTCTCTCCGCGATCGGCGCCGGCGGAGTCTAGAAAAACCGAACACGGTTGCGCAACGATCCCTCTCGTCGGCGACCCTCGATTTAGGCTATACCGCCGCGCCGTGCCGCCGAATGCAAACCGCAGCGAACCTCGGTGAATGTGGCCGCAGGTGCGCCATCGACTCTCGACGGTCGTTAACTTTTGTCGGTGTGCGTTCAGCCGTGCTCTCGAACGGCCGGCGCATGCTAACGATTATTTTCCAGCGAGCCAGATTCGATTTCCTTTGATTTTTCCCGCGCCGACCTTCGACGGGCCGCGAGCGCTGAGGTAAGCGCGACTACGGTAATGCTTCGATACATGTGTGGACATTTTCATTATTTTCTTATGGGACTTTCGTCAAATTATTTGTGACATTTTTCTTATTAAAATGACGCTAAACGCGATGTAAGTTGAACTGTATTTAATGGCTTTTTGTTATCTTCTTTCAATTGAAATGGACAGAAAAGATTGTGTCAATCAGCGTAGCATTGGTATTCGACGGTTTCTTTCACCTTCAACGCCGACAATGATATTTAAGTGTTCCGTTTCTGATGACTCACCCTGTATGCACGCTCGATTAGGTGGTGCCAATGCAATTACGGTCGTAACGAGCGCGTTACCCTTGGCACTGCCGCGAATGGCCCGACCAGGACGTATCTTGCCACACATTTGGAAAAACTGGCAACTTTGTCGCAAAGTTCTGTATCCTCGGCAGGAAATTCCTTGAGGTCCCGCGACGCTTTTTCTCGCCAATCCGGTGTTTCCGATCGAGATAAAACGAGTGTGAACCGACAAAGTAGAATGCTGCTTTGAAATCTTCATGATTTGCGCGTTTCTAAATCAATTAATTATAAATTGTCCAGTAAACTATAAGATCGCGGACATCTTGAAAATCTGGAACGTTATTCGATTTATGAAATATATATATATAGTACAATTCTTTAATTTTAAGGTGCAATAAATTTTGAATCAAATATTCCACAGAAGAATGTTAAATGTGGCTTCTTGAGATACTCTAGTGCTGCGGCATATGTTCCCCGATAGATTTCGTTCTGCAAACCGTTCATAAATCATTACTTCGGCTTTTCTCGTTAACATTTAAGCTGTACACCGGACCCGTCGGCACGCTGACGCTAATTTAGAGTGACAGCGAGGTTCAAGGAGCACGCGAACGAAGTTCGAGACGACACCGCCGTTGATCTTTCGCTCGGGTTCGTTGCCCGGTTGGCCTAATCTCGATGATAAACGATAACGTCTACATAAGAACAATATATCGGCGATTCGTGTTTTGTTCTCTCAATATCGACTCGGCTCGGCGCAGCGCGGCGCGGCGGCTGACACATCGCCGATATTCACCGATGAGACGCGATAATCCGGCGGGAACACATGTCGGCCTCGGCTCCGATAAATTTCATGCAAATATAAATCGGATCTATGATCGTGGTGGCACCGCGTCTAGGTGTAGCCGGATCGTTGCATCGGCGCTGCATCGCGCGCTGCACCTGACGCGCTCGCGATCCTATCTTGTCGCCGCTTTTACGAGAGGCTTTACGAGCGGGAAGGGAGGCCTGTGCGGGCTTGCGAAACCGCGGGGCTTTATGGGACGGATGGAACGAGGAGGACGACTCTCATGGGGACGACTCTCCGTGCCGTTGGGCAACACCGTTTGCCAATGCGAGCACATAGTTCGCCGGTATTGTTTACACAATCGCGAGAGAGGAAACTATTACGAATTCGCAGACCCGCGAATTTAGTCTGCCTTTGTCTCCTGGGGATTGCTAAATTGAAACGGAGGCGTTCGAGCGTTCCGCGAACCGTTCTTTCCCGTCTCTTCTGCCCTCTGCAAAAATCCGATCGATTAAAGCGAAATCCTCCGTGCAAGATATCCGACGCTTCACGTGTTAACACGCGATGAAACAGGAGGAAACATTGTGCACATTTCTTAAAGTTCGCACAGCTGTTTGATCGGCTCGCAAAATTTTTTAGAGAACGACGCACCATCACATTTTCGCTCGTGCACTAATGTGGAAGCATCTTCGAGGAAGTGTGGATTTAGAGATTTTTCTTGGCGGAGTTGCAACAGCTGCAACGCGAAGGCAGCATGCGACCAACCCAGTAGCGCGGTATAGAAGCAAATATATTAGTAAGTTATTGGACGTCGAAGATAAGAGAATAATGTACGACAGAAATTATGCAAGAACGTGAGAGTCAACGTGGCTACCGACAGAATTATTCCCGCATGCATACGAAAGAAGCGAACTGGTATGTATATCGAGAAGAACAGAACTTCGTTTACCTTCCACGGCGAAAGCACACTCGTAACGAAATTCGATAAAAGTCGAAAGTAGACCAAAAAGTGAACGGCCTCCCGATCAGTCTTCTTTTCATGCGAGGATAGTTTATTAATCACCGTGGATCGGTAATTTGCGATGCATCTCGCAAAAGTAAGACCGCGAACCGGGCCCCGCATTAATCACCGGGGATATTAATAATTATCGACGCAACGTATATCCCTCGTTCCCCCCCCTTTCTGATTTATGCAGTAATTGCCACGTTTAACGGAGTTTCCAACCGAGTAAAATGTTAACGTTACTGTTCCTTCGCCTTGAAATGCTAATGCGCTGTTCTCATGTTCCCCGCGTATCGATCCGCGTAATCTTTATCGCGGCGGAGGAGCTTGCTATACGTATATATGACATGTGCGAATGTATCGGCACATCAGACGTCTACGCGCGAATGGCATTCATACGTACAATTAAATACCGATTAAGTAATTAAGATAGAATCGCTTAATTGGATGCCGTGCCACGGTTAATCAAACCGTGTCCCGCGCTCTTTTGTGCTCGGACAAAGCAGCCAGCGATATAGCAAACGTTTCCTACCGTTCCTTTATCGAGTCCGGTGATCGATCTGTAAACGCAGCAAATCAACTATGACCGTGCCCAGTATCGACTTCTCGATGTACTCGCCGGGAAACGTTTCACTTCGATCGGTCGATCCGCGCCGCCTCGCGAGACTATTCGTCTCGCCTACGTTCCCTGCGAATTTTTTATGCCGTCCCGTCGAAACCGTCTTCGGAGGCATCATTTATTCAACCACCGTGCCGCTCTAACACGTTCACCGATGGACTAATCAATTTTCAATTTCCCAGCGAACTCGGAAGACTGCGGATCTTTTTTGTGGGAAATGTACTTTCTCTTTTAATAATTTCCATAGGACGAATATTTTGTATTTTACCTATTTATATTTTCGTCACGAGCACATAAAATAGCTCCTAAATTGAACATAAATCTTAATATACAAGATGTATTAATGTTATCGTCACTGTTTCGATCCAATTTTACATCAAAGCAATTTTGCAATTTAAATTAAACTTTCTATTCAGATCATTTTCAAGAAAATTAATGACTGCGTCTGTGAATTATTAATCAAAATAAATAGTATCGACTATTGCCAACAGTAAATTAAACATTGAATATGCAATTGTGTATTTTGTTACTCACTTGCTTAATGAAATTATTTAAACTACATTTTTTGACACTACAAGACGTGCTGTTCCCATGCCGTTACAAAAGTACTGTGAGACGAACGTGAAATTCACGAAAACGGCGAATCAGATCATCGATCGACATGTGAGCCAATCGATGTTTGGCGGTTACTTCAAACCGTGAAAAGTCATAACCAACAAACTGCTTCTATACCATGTTGTCATGGTATTATTAAATTAACATCAATTTTGACCAAGAAGCCAACAGGATATTAAAGCTGTTTGGAAAGTTCATCATAAAACATTACTGGTTCAGTAATGTTGCGTAATATTCATGTATCTTAGGTGTTTCATACCTAAGATTTACGCTACGATGTTTAATCATATGATAAATCTTAATACAGCCATTTAATTCCGCTGACTCCACATCGTGTTACTTTCCTCAGCAATCGAGCTTGTGTATCCCTGAAGAAATGCGGCTCAGTGGGGATAAATTTTTGCCCAACAATCCTGCACATCTCTTTCGCATCTAGACATTACCGTACCAGTTTCAACATCGGAGGTTCCGAGTTCTGCGTGGACTTTGAAAAGTGGCGTTGCGCTCGTCGAATCGATCTCGACCCGCAACAGCGCGCGACGTTCCATCGAATTCCATCGCATCGGTTGGAGCGCGACTCGAAATCGCAAACATTAACCGCGGTAGCTCGATCACCTTTCAAAACTAATTCTGCTCGGACAGATTCAGATCCAGATTCCGAGCGGGCGGTCGATCGGCGAGCAGAGCGCTCGGCCGGTTCTCTAAAATACGGAACCGAGCGGTGCGCGATCCATTATCTCGCGTTTAAGATCGATCGCCGTGTCGTTACATAATGGCTTGTCGGCACCGTTGATGGAGAATCGTAATAACTCACCGACGGTGCTTTCGACCGCATGAAACTCGCCGCTGCGGTGGACCCCGTTTAATTGTGTGCCACATCATGAAACTCCGCTGGTCCCAGCCGCTCGGCTCGGCTCCGCTCGGCTCCGCTCGCCTTCCGGTCCCGCAATCATACCGAACATATTCCGATCGAGATCGATCTCGCCGAACAACCCGATTCCGCTCCGGAGAAATCCAATCCCCGATCGATATACCCGGTAGCCGCGGGTTGCGAGAGATCGCCGCGATTGTTTTCCCCTCTCGTACACTCGCCGAGATCGCCGGCGTTGCCGCCAGCTGAAAGAAGAGAAAGAGAGAGGGAACAGGAGGCAACGGAGAGCGAGATTATCGTCGCTGTTTACTCTGTATTATCGAAACCGCGCTACGTACGAACAAACCTTAATTTTCCAGATCACGTACTCGCGGGAGAAGGCTTGTTGCACACCGGTTGGCTAATGATCCGCCGTATGATGGAACGCCGACCATGCTCTGACTCTTCCGCTTCGATTTTAGTCGTGAGCGGAATTGCGAAAGACCAGATAGATCACCATAGTAGACTTACGCCGGCTCCTGTATTCAGATTCTGCGGAATTTTTGCCTGTTAGCTGCGGGGACTCGTTGGTCGTTCGCGTTTGCTGTTGGCTTCCCGGAACTATTAATTTTCCTTGTCAGTCAAACAATTGTTCTTTCACTTAACCCTCGGACAGCGAAGCTTCTTCACAATTATCAAGTTGACGCGGCTTAACATTGTTCACAGCTTTATCTTTCAATTTTTTAAAACATATTTTTGGCGATACTTCTTGTACGCCCATTAGAATTTGTTGTTTCGTGTTTTAGGTGAGAAATATGTTTCTAGTTTCTCCAAGAGAAAGTTTCTACTTATACTTGCCAGGGTCAAGTTTCTTAATAATTTCAATTATAATCGTTCACGAGCATCCTGACAGGTGGATTGAAACCTGGACCCGCGACAGTAAATGCAATCTAACGGGGATTAGTTAATCCTATTATTAACGTCATCAAATGATACGGACCTATGCAATTATTTACTTTAACAAGGATGTGTAATCTGGGATAGACGTTATTTGCATTTTATCTTGGTTTAATTGAATAAGTGGTATAATTGCATGTTTAGATTTGTCTTTTATACTGCACTGACTATTATTGTGGTATACAGCAGTGAGTCAAATTTTGAAGAAGTTCATTTCTGAGGTCCTATTGATAAAATAGTATATTTGATTTTTATAGATCATAAACAGTACCTTGTCCGATTTCAATCTGGTGATTGAAACAATGCTTAATCACACATCATTATTCCATTCCAACTCCGCATACTTCCCATTACTCGAACAAGCTGTCTTCCATTAAAATCAAATTACTTCAATTCCTCGAAGGAAAAGGCCAAAGGTACACAAACAACCATACTGCCAATCAATAGTCCATAATTACATTTTGTATCTGCATAAAATTTCTTACGATCATTGTCTACAACTGACGTAAAATAATCATTATTTTCCTGTCGCAAAGAGCTCGCGCGCCTAGCAGACACTAAAACCTAAGAATGTTGCCGGGCGCAGGTTGCAAAAAGCTGTATAACGCACATATATCGCATAGTTGCAAAGAGTTAACCTGTCGGCTAGGCGCTAATTACCTACACACGGAAACGTAAAATGCACAACTCTCCCGAAAAAGAAAAAGAATAAATAATCGCCAGCCTAAGGGTTGCGGCGGCAGTCAGCGGAACAACTTCAATTTTCCTGAGAAAACTTCGTTGAAGTTCTGAAACTTGGGAAACTTGTTAAGCTGCTGGAACTTCCCGTCGGCCATTACGTCCGCTGATACGGTCCTTCGGATGGTGGTAGAGTGGCAGATCTTTTGGGGGTAATTTAGCTGGCGCAAGTAAAGGTGTTCGGTGAAATACGATCGCGCCATTTGGCGGAACGGTGTTGCGACCCTAAAAAGGCGAATGCGCGGAAGACGAAACGGGTTAACGAACCTTCGGGGACCGGGGAAGACGACAACGAAGACGATGCTGCTTTGGATTCCTTTTCTTCGTCGGTTCACGTGCGCCCGTGAATGTTTTTTCGGTCGAGCGGAGAGCCCGATCGGTAATTGTTTCTGCTCTCGGTGCTGGCTACAATAGCGTTTCGCTTGCACTTAATTAGGACAGTGGCGGGGGGAGGGTCAATAAATCACGACGCGTAACCTTTTCTGCATGCGGAGCCAGCGCGCAATTAGTTCTGCTAATTAAGGACTACCTGCCGATACTTTGTCGAGTTAATTCGAATCCCGGGGCCGGCCTCCTCGAGACCCTCGCGAGACCCCGCTTTTCGTCGCTTATTGTTTCTTCGAGCACCTATGAATTATTTAATTGCCGGTTGTTCCGCTACGCTCCGCCACGCCGCCTTCGGCTCCATTGACAGAGCGGAATGTCGATGCCGAGATCCCAGCCGTGTCTAATTGCCCCGCGATCTTTGCTGCCGGGGTCAGCGGATTGAGGAGTCCACTTAACGTGACGCGAAACGTTCTGCGATCTCACTTAGCTCTTTTCTTCGTTCACTCACTTTCGGCTGGTCATTTTATTTTTATCAACTCTGTACAGCACATACACCAATACTTGCGAGTCGGTTTGAATTTTTACCCGGAAGTTATTGAAATTTTTTCCCCATTCCGACTTCTACGAAATGACGGCATAAAAATAGGAATTTCCATAAAACGCCCGGGAAGAATACGACAGAAAACTTGCAAAAATGATGATAATTAGTATAGGACTAGTGTTGGTTACAAAGTGCCAAAGAAACGTGTTGCAACAGGTTTGAAACTGGTTTCGAGCAACGTAGACGATTTCCAACGTTTCATTTAATGGACGATCCTAACCGTCATATAAAAGCATGGAAAAGCAAGAACGTTACCAGCGGAAAGATGCGTTTCCCGCAATTCATTGAACCATCAGGTGCGCCCTGGTCGTTTCTTAATTCCCATTAACTCGGTGCACTATAACCGTAAATCGAGATGAAACAGGGACACGTTGGACCGTCGACGTAAATCCAGCGTCCTACGCGTCGAATGCGAGAACGTCTACGACAAAGGGTGCCATGTGACAAATTTTATTTCCGTTCGGACAGAGTCGTTTTAACTGCTTGGATTTACGCGATCGTATAATTTCTGAGCAAGTGGAAATTCCGCGCATGAACGCACAGACAGGCTGTGAGAACGTCCTTTGCACTTGAAGATCGTTGCGTTGTGCAGCTGTGTGAGATTTAGCGACTGTACGGGGGAGGGTGATTGGGCCAATCAGAGTAGATTGAACAAGTAAAATACTAGTATGGGAATCTCGGGATATGAAGGATTTAGGAAGGACCTAGGAAATGTATCCAATCTTTTATTTTTAAGAAGATCAGGGAGATCACAAATTTTTAGTAAGTCTCTCTGTTTCAGATCGTGTGACTCGAGTATGACTGGTCAACCTTCTGGTTCGCCATCTCTTTGTGTTTCACTGATTACAGTTCTTGTGCATTATTGTTTAAAACAATCAACGGATTAAAAGAGTGCCTTAACCGACGAATAGAAAGTAACCGAGAACCTTGAGGTTCTCTCGCCTCCACGGAATAGCATGATACCACGGGTCGAGTATGATCCGTCACGATCAAGCGAGATCGTTCTGCCGATCTTCTTTGATCCCTCGGTATTATGTTGCCTATTTACCTCGATTTAATTAAAGCCGATCGAGATGGCGACGGTCGGTTCCGATCGGATCGATCGACCTCGCCTTATTTATCTGCTGGCCGACATCCAGGCCAGGGGGAATATCTTAATTAACGCCTCCACTTGGTCAACCGTGAAAGATCAGGGAACAGATCTGGGTATCGTTCGTGAGAGAAATCGGCGCTACCTTAACGCGCCGGCAATTTGTACCCGTGTAAGAAACTGCTTCGGCACCGCCAGCACACGCGAGAGTGTTCTCTTACGTTTTGCACGCTTTCGGCTCGCGTGAAATACCGTCGCGATTCCAGGCTAAGCGATATCGTCTAACAAGGAAACCACGCTCACCCAAAAATGCCAGTTTTATCAACATTCTGCCTATATATACACGGCGAATTCCAATAGGAGCATCAGTCGCTTTCAACTCATTCTTCTTCTACTTCTTCTTTTCCCGTCGTTCACATATTTGGCATGGCAACTTATTCTCAACGCAGACTTTGGCTACAGTAAAAATTACAGATTAACTATAAGAGCAGGTTTTTGCCTCGCATAATATATTTTATTTAATAAAATATACAAAAAAAACTTTTTAAGAACCGCGCTTATATTAAAATGCACTAGAATGGAGAAAATAATTTTTTTCTATATTTTCTTCTAATAATAAAAAGCGTGGAGGGCTAAACTATATTGACGTAATCTTCGTGGTTGCTCCACGCTTTTATTTTTATAGTCACCACACAATGTCTCATGATTTTCTTTAAATTTATATTAAATTTTTCTACCTATTCCGACCCTAATTTTCTAACAGAGGAAATTTTTAACTAATTGCCTAAAATTTTAGGGAAAAGTATTATTAATCATTTAACTGGACTCTCTCGGTATTTTATGGAGAACCAAAAAAAAATTTCTCCTTTTTAGTGCATTTTTTTATAAAGTGTTTTTTATATATTTTATTTTCTACTTTTATTGTCATCGGAAGTAAATGCGTACACAAAATTTCAGCAAGATTGGACTATGGGAAGAGGTTTAAAACTCGATCACAAGATTTAACGCTTACAACAACAACAACGCGTCAAGTTAATATAAGCGTGGTCAAAAAATGGAATTGAAGCATCCATATCTTGAACACTCCACGCAGAACACTATAGAAACCGACGATACCAACTCAAAACGCTTCAGTCGCGATCCCACGTGACCCGGAAAGGTCAAGCCGGAAACAACAATGCGCTATCACACGTATTTAATGAAACTCGTCCCAGCTGGGTCTAGTTAGCATCTCGGTCCGGGATCGATCCCGCCCCTCGCAGGTCCGGCAACGTTCACAACATAATTCAAACGATCCCGCGAACGTTTAATCATCGCGGGAATCATGAACGCTCGTTCCCACCCCTCTTTCTCCCACCAACGAGGCGGTGTTCTTCTTTCTAACGCTGGATCAAGCCGTAGAGCTTTCAGATTCGCGCGGAGAGGTTCGATCCTCTAATGTATTCTAATGGTATGCCGCCCCGACAATGAGGCACAACTCATCCTCCTACACCTATGGCATCTTCCATCGAGGCCGCGGCACAATGCTATCGCGTCCCATCCCAGCGAGATGCGCGCGCTTCTTCTGTTCCATTCCGTGCAACCTCAACGGGGAAGTCGTCATCGAATTGCGGCTGACTCGCGAGCATCCTCTCGGATATAGGGGTCAGGATATTTGCACGCGTTGACATGGAATTCGCGGGGCCAGCGTACGCGAAGGTCAGAGACGTGCGAGTAAAATTGCACGAGCCGCGAGATTATGCTTGCCGAACGGTTCGCGTGAAGGACGCCGGCCGGGAAGGTCAGCGACGTCAGTTGTTGCAATTTTGTGTTTGATTGTGCTGGACTGTCAGATTAGGAAGATTCACTCCACCCTTTACCAGCAATTATTTACTCGATGTTCGTTTCTGTGATACGTGTGACTTTTTGTTGCGTTGCACTTCGATGTAGTGCTTCCATAACGTGGAGCACATCAAAACTGCCCGTTGCGTCACCGGTGCGGTGTCGTCTCGAGGCTCTCGATCCTAGAATTACTTAACTTTATCGCGATTCACGAGCGATCGTAGAGACGCGTGTACCGTCAACGGCGAGGAGAGGGTAGTCAGCGAAAAAATGAGGAACGGGAGAAGCAGGTATGCTCCTGCGTTTCGCAAACGTAGCGTTCGAACGCCCAACCTTTGAAAGTGACTGGGTTATGCACGTGCTCTTCTTCCTAGTCCCTACCTACGTGAATTAAATGCGGCCCGAGATAAAGCGATACGTGCATCCTTGCGAAACGACAGGCCGTCCCGAGGCAGCCGAGAGATAGGGAGCTAGTGTCAAACCGAACGAGAGTGAGAGAGAGAGAGAGAGAGAGAGAGAGAGAGAGAGGGGAGGAGAGTGGGGAAGAAAGAATGAGAAACACGAAAGGGGGTAAAAGTAGGCGGTGGAACACCCGAGGAGCGGAGGGGGAACGCGGGGGAGTCGAGTGCAGCTCGGAGTGCAACGGCGAAGTGCAACGGGGGGGAATTCGAACGATGACTGCGGCGCATAACGCGGGACGATGCATGGGTGTAAAGACAGGCAAAACCAGAAATGCGAGGCTCCGTCTCGCGGACTGTCGGCACGTAGGGAACGCCGCCGCTGCGAAGACGGTGCATCTGCATTCTGCATTCTAGGCGATTCCGCAATCGCCGCAACGTCCTCGCAACGGGCACGCACACACGCGCCGCGCCGCGCCGCGCCGCGCCGGGGCCTTTTCACCCGGATAATTGTCCACCGGCGCGCGAGCGTCGCTTCGTGTTCGATTGTTCGCCTTGTCAGGAACTAGTTATTCCAGTTAATAGATAAACCGCGCCGCGACCCGGAGGAAACGCTCGGACTCGGCCGAGAACTCGTTCGGGTAAATGGGAAAATTGCTCGGGCTTCCCGAGTGCAAATTGCAGCCCGGCCAAGTGAGAAACTACGCGAAGTTCATTGACGTTGCGTCAAGATCGATCGATCGGGGTCAATCGAGGGAATATGGAACGCCGATTCCGTTGATCATCGGGGAATTGACTTTTGACTGTTCCGATACAGTCTGGGAAACTCCTTAGAACTTTTTATCCTTGATGATTCGATTGTGTGGCTGTGTTGAGAATGTTTAAGCAGCTCTTATCTTGAATGCTCGGTTCCGATGAAGATGTAGTCGCTCGATTGTGCTCTGCGAACAAAGATGAGTCTGGGAAACACCTCAGATCTTTTCTTCTATGACTAGATTATGCTAAATTATATTAGACTACGATCATTGAGAATGGAAGTTTAATTAGCTTTTATCTTGAATGCTTCGTGAATGATGAAGACGTAAAAGTTTCGCTGTGCGAAGAATACGAAGCGTGAGTCTGGGAAATTCCTTTGAAGTTTTCACCAATGATGACGATAGTCATTGAGAACAGAATTTTAATCATTATGCCTTATATCCTGAATGCTTGGTTCCGACGAAAATATAGATACTTAACTGTGTACAGCGTAGAAAGCGTGAGTTTGAGAAACTCTTCGTCAAATGCGATTTGACTGTATCTATTGAGAATACAATGTAGTTAGCTCGCAACTTTAATTTTTAGGTCGAGTGGAAAAGTAACGATTTTACTGTACAATTAGTAGAAAGCGTGAATGAACAAATATTAAATAATTCTACTGAATGAAGGAACTTTGGCGTCTTTAAAAATAGATTTCATCTAATTATGATCACTGCTGTTGCAAAGACTGTGCTCCTCTTTTGGAAGGGATTGAAGACCTGGTTTTCCTTCCTCGACACACCGCGTAGAAAGGAAGATCCGCAGACCTTGATATTTGTAGTCAACGGACACCGCATGATCGGCATAGGCGTGTTCTCGAGTCAGCTACATGCACACAGTGAAGTCATAACGACGCCGTGAAGTCAGAGGTTTATAAACTCGATGCTTTAAAATAGACAGGCTCGATCGTCGTGTGGTTCTTGCGTGCGAGGATAATGTCAGGCATACAAGCACCGTGACTGTTGCAGTTAAGTTCTGAATCCGTTTGCGGTCGCAGAAAAACCGGTGGTGTTAACCACAGTTCAGTAGAATGCATTATTGACGCCCCGACTCGATTCGTATTATACAAATGGGAGACACAGATTGAGACACGTAGACTCTGATATTTGTATAACAAGATCACACACCATTTTATTAGTAATTGACAACCCCATTATTCTTTGAAAGATCAAGATTGTCGTGACAGATCAAGGGTACACAGAACTCGAGCCTGCTCCAAATCTATAGCTAAAGTGCAGCTAACACTGAACTCCAACAACTAAGAATGTAATGTAGAAATCGATATACTAACCACTTTGACTAAATCAAGAGCAACCTAGAAGAGTTAGACTCAGGACCTCAATGTACACGTTACCGGAAGTTTGGTATATATAATGTAGACACTGTGCCACGTATAGAACTGATATTTTCGAACCTGCGAAGTTTGATGCAGACGATGCTAAACGTAGAAAGTTTGTTGAACATGAGGCTCGGTGTAGTGAGGTCTACTAAACTGAGTATAGCTATCAAACTCTGGAAGCTCGATGGATATACTATCGAACTTGGGAAATGCCACGAAAATTACCGAGTTCTAAAACTGGACTTAGGGACGCGTTGAGTTCAGAAGGAGGGTTAGTCGAGAATTATGGTAGCCACGCGACTTGTAAGCAATTCTCGAAATTCTCGGATATTCGAGTCTTTCAATACATTTGATTTCCAAGGTCTTGGGGACTTACGAGTTTCAAGGATATTGAAGGACCAAGGGTTCTTAGAGCGTCGAGTGTTGCAGAAGGGTGTCAAAGTGTTCCAAGACCTAGGAAACCAAAGACCTAAATTTCTAAAGATCTAGGCATCCGAAGACCTAGGTTTCCACAAAGCTGGAGGTCCAAAGATTGAGGGTATTACCGTGATTTCTAGAGAAACCACTTTCAGGTTCAGGCCTTAACTATACCCTTTCAGTACTATTGCGCCCCGAAATCTCGAAGTCGCTATAGGAACGGACCAATTCGCCGTAACAAGAGCGAAGCTGGCATAACAATGCATCGGATTAGACGCTCCTCGGCACACTGTCCAGTTCCGCGGGGGGTATTCCAAAGCGGTGCCTCGTCATTGGTCAGCAATACCACAGCGGGCTGATTATCGGCGTTATGAATAGTCCCGCGTAACACGGTTTTGATTCCATGTGACGCGCAGCGGGTGGGTATCGACTTCCATTAACGTCATCCATCGATTCCTGTCCGAGCCTATCGAACCCTCTCGCGCGCTTCTATTTTTCCCTCCCACGGGGAGAAACCCTCTGACGAGTCTTGAGGTTACAACAGCTCCATTGACGAGCCGTTATTTCGATCGGCGCGCGCGGCCGGAGAGTGGAGAGACCGCTCCGAGGCATCGATGAACGGTTCATTGTGCCGTGGGTGAACTCTGAACTTCTAGCCCCGGAGTTCGAGAATTCTGAACTCAAATTGCTGGCCGGATCCGACCAGCCTAACCGGCACGCACGATCCTTGCTGTACCGTCTAGAGCTCCGTTGAGCAATGCACCATGCGCGTCCATAAGTCACCGGACGCACGCGGTCGCACCGATGGAAATGCAAATCCCGATGCAAATCGAATATTTTCATTCAATATCGCGCCTTCCCTGATGAATGCCCGCCATAAATATTATACTCTCTTCCAGCGAAGGTCGTACCGTTTAGAAATATTGTGTTGTCCCGTAACTTCGCGCCGCTGTTTGCTAAGTTGGCAGTCGGTTGCCGTTATTGGCTGGCTTTCGCGGAACGCCTGTCTATCTGAAGTTGACGCTTCGGAGAATATATTCTGGTATAAGTGACAGCTTTTCATAGAGGATTACTATGTTCCGGTGGAAACGTAGAGAGAAATTTCATTGATTTATTTGAGATTGAAGAAAATTGTTATGGTAATTAGTTTTCGAAGCGACGGAAAATGTATTCTGGTAGAGCTGACAGCTTTTCACAGGGTTAATGTGTTAATGGAAACTTCGAAACGTAGAGAAATTTCAATTTGATTTATTCGAAAATTCGATTTCGTGAGATTGCATTTTTCTATGAACGGTCGATTGAAATTGTGTCAATTAGACGTAAAGTACAGTTAATGTCCGTAACAACGAACGTTGTTTCGTAGAGGCGAGCCGTCCGTAGCCCCGGCCGTTTGATTAATAGGTTCAATTATTCGTCAAACTGCTATTCGTGAACGACAGACACGAATTGCGTTCGCGAGACGAGCATTTCCCTGCGAGCGACGCTATCGGGAATGTAATTCATATTTAAGTGGTTCGGTTTCGAATTCGCTGCACACGTAACTGCATTGCGGACGCGAGGCACGCTTATATCTGGCGAAGTAAATCGACTTAAGTCTGTTCCTTCGGTGCGCAGGGAAAATTCTATCTGTTGACTGGTGCCTGCATTGCGGTAGCTCGGGCTCTGCAACTATTAAAACAGCTACGTTACGTTACATCAGTCCGACAAAGCGAAACAGGTTCCTCGTTTTATTTCCAATCTACTACTGCGTTCGTTCGCGAAAACGGAGAAAAATATATATTCTAAAAAAGCATAAATGGCAATCTTTCGAACACTTTCATGATACCGTTGAACGTTCCATTCAAATCTGGATTTATTTTAGTCGAAAGACAAGCAATTGTCCGAAATTGCTACCATTATTAATTGTAATTTTCCACTTATAACTAGACTGCGGATTTTATGCATTTATGACAAAAATGGGTAGGTGTAATTTAAAATAGCAAAAATATTAGGAAAATTATTATTTTCAACCTACTGAACATAATAAGGAAGAAGATAAATTTCTAGCTCACTCCAGCTTGTTGCAAATCAGGTAAGAAATTCTAATTTTGCATAAAGATCCGCAGTCTACTTATAACCGCTAATCCTTGTGCAGTAAACCAAAATGTATAGATTACTAAAAACCTTTCTGTATTTAACATGTTCGCACAAATTCTCATTATAAGACTACGAATTAATATAGTATCGAGTAAAGAATGGACAGAGAAATTTTGTAATATTTTCTAGAGGAACATTAACAAATTTTTCAAAGAAATACAGTAAATGGGTTCCCGGTTGTCTACACAAGGGTTAAATATTGGTTGATATTAGCAATTTCCAGTCTCGGGACCGCTAGAATTTCGTTCCGAAGCGAACCTCGGATCGTCCAGGCTCCTCCTCTTGGTCTATTCGCGAGGATTGGAGCGGAGGAGTAATAACGCGTGTTATCCTCGGGATTTTCTTCGTGACAAAGCGAGAACCTCCTACGACAGGCAGCCGGGGGGCACAGGCGTCACGGGGTATCCTGTATCGACGGTTTGCTTGTCCTATCTCGAGTCGGAGGCGGCTGGCAACGCGGAGGTGGTGCACGGAGAGTTCCTGGTTCACCTGTATGCCTCTCTCGTCCATGGCTCACCTGAGGCTCACCTGGTCGTGTTGCCACTCCCGCGGCTGCGGCACCACCTCCGCGACATGCCGCCTTTTCACTCGTGGCGGCGTTATTATCAAAGGTCAGCCGGGAGGTCGTTCGGGCCGAATTACCATAGTATAGGTCACGGAGGATGCACAGCTAGCAGAGGACCAAAGGGAGGCGAAGAGGAACACGCGGGGGAGGACGAAGGCGTCGATCCCGGCCGAGAGCTGCGTAATTTATCGCGATTTCTTCATCGGTAGCTTTTCCTCGAGCGTGATCGATGACTACGGGGTTTTCTTTAAGAACGCAATGCCCACCGTAATTGCGTTAGCCTGTTGCCTGCGACACCATGGATGCTGGCCACCGCTGACGGCCATTGTGCTCGCGTGTCGCGCGAATTCTGAGCCTCCCGTTTATTTCTTTGCGTCGGTGTCATGTGCGTAGCGGTACAAGTGGCTATTTTACAAAATTACCAATGTTTCATCATGTTCCGAGCTGAAATATTTTTTATACAAATAGTAGTACGCGTATAATAATTATTTGCGTCAATCAAAGTTTGAATACTTAGAGCAAAAGTGCTTTTGGCACCTTTATAGACGCCTGTGATGGTTGGTAATATAATATTATGTTCGATTTTGGACAATTTTACAGGGCACCGTAGTCTTCTTGAATGAAGTTTACCCCCTCAATCGATTCGTCACGATTATACCCGAATTCACCGTGGCACACTTCTTCCACAAGGAAACAAAGACTTTCTCCCTGAAAGTGCGATAAAATTCTCTCTCATAAAGCGATTACGGATTCGTTTCCATCGAGCTGTGCCGCCTTTATGAAGAAAATAAAAATCATCGAAAGCAGAAGCACAAAGAGATACACACGCGCGGAATACGACTTTCACAGTGTTGCGTGATTTCACAAAAGAACAATTACACCCATCGCACCGTACTCATCTTTCGTGCACCGAGTCAATTATATTGGGGAACGATGCTTTGTTATGAAGTACGATTCCTGCGAAAGTATCGAAGCCGATCTTGTACCGTCGATTTATACAGGGTGTTCATTTGAAAACTTTCCAGCCGAATATTTCGAAAAATATGAAAGATATGTATGTATATTTATTTTGTTCCCTTACGGGTCACAAAGAGTTCTCGTTCCCTTTACAATAAAGTATGAAAGATATTTAAAAAAGCGTAAAACACGTGTCCAAGGATTTCTAGGGGGAAAGAGGGGGACAGTGTCAGTTTTTTATTTGGGTGGCGTTTCCAAGGTCATTTGAAGGTAAACTTTGTTTTATCAAATGGAAACCTATACTTTTTATTATAGGATTTATTATTGTACGTAAAAAGGCCAGCAATTTTCGTTGGGCACTTTTTTTTATCAGTAAATTTCCATTAGAAAAAACAAAGTTGACCTTCAAATGACCTTAAGAACGCCACCCAAATAAAAAACTGATACTGCCCCCCTCTTTCATACTTTTCGAGATATTTAGCTGGAACGTTTTCAAATGAACACCCTGTATATCAGGTTACTGAGAATAATTTAGTCCTTTTTAATGTGCAGTTGCTTGGAAGTTGTCATCGCGTATTGTTGTAGACAGATAATGAGTCATAAATAAATTCTGAATTTTCCCAGGCTCAAAGCGAGTTTAGAATTTGGTAGGATAGTGGCAGCAATTAATCATTTGTGTCCGGTTCGTGCCCGGACGGTTAGGATCGCGTGGAGATTATTGGATTCGACGAATATATGGTCCGGTGATAAATATCATCGGTCGCACGAAGGAAGAAACGTTTTACGAGGGCGGATAGCAACTGGCCGGTCGATTAATTTCTCGTGTCGCGTGCATAGATATTCCGGTATGCAGATGTTGCCAGGTTGTGACTTAGGACCGGCACGCGTTCGATCCGCTCCATTGTGAAACGGCCGACAACAGCACCGCTCCAATCCACCTCGACGACCTCTTCGCCGACACGGTCGTTCGACGAATCGATTTCTGCTAGTCTCCGGTACATCGGCCAAACCGGAATGTACAGGTTGCGCAGAGATAGTTGCCGGGACGATCCCTCGGGTCGCGGAAGTCTCTTCGGGGATACCGAACATCTCGAAGTTTGGCAGTGCTGCAGGAACTAACGGTCCCAGAGCTTCGAGCCTCTCGCAGATTCAAGCTTGAGTTTTCTTTGTTCTGAAACACCTGGAAAAAGGATCGAAAAATCTAAGTACTCAAAAGGAGTACCTTAGGTATCCAAACATCTAGAAGTTTCCATAGTTCGGGGGCGTAGGAGTCCGACGACTCCGAAGATCCTCGAAATCTCGAGGTCACGAGAGTCTGAAAGTTCTCCGAAGTCCTGTCAAACGGCTCGATGACCTCCAGTCTACCTCGACGACCCTTCCCCGACACGGTGATTCGACGAATCGATTTCTGCGAGTATCCGGTACATCGGACAAACCGGAATGTACAGGTTGCGCAGAAATAGCTGCCGGGGCAAAATCGCCCCCTTTCCAGGCAGATATTTTTGGTGCCTTATTGCAACCAGCGCCGCCGGGCACGTCTTCGGGGTGGCAAGAGAAATCGTTTTGCTTCAGCCTTGAGAAATATCAAGACAAAAATATCCTGTTGCGTTTTATTCGGCTCTCATAAATGTTTCAATTTTATGGTGCTTTTGTATGGCTCAGTTTATGATCGCGGAAAATTGGATGGCGTGTTGCGTGCACGCTGTGTGCCCTGTTTTCGAAATCCCTGAGGAAGAGGTAAACCTTTATCGTTCATTACAATTAGTTGTAAATTTGTTGTTGCAGAAAAATACAATTCTCGGTAGAAAATGTTGTTATTCTAACAAACATGTATTAACCATGTTCTTTCATTGAGCAAAATCTCATGTGTTTGATATTCATTAGATCACTTTCTGTGGATAATTGGCTCGGATCACATAAGTATATTGATTGGCCTACGTAACGCTGTTATCCATTGAGCGAACGGAGGACACGTATTTAAATATTAACCTGCGTGTCCCAGTTTACGAGATGTATAGGAAAAATCTGGAATAGCTGGTACTGCGTTCCCACACACTATTATAAGAAACACGCCGATGGAATACTAATTGCGAGCCACCGTCACAGACGTGCACTTCGCAAATCTGCCTTATTCCCAGAATAACTCCTGAATAAATTCTGGAAACCTGTCTTGCCGAATGAAACCGCGAGGCAACTGTATCAATAGAATACTAATTCCCGGTCGTAAACCCGAGCTTCAACTCTCCGCAAATTCGTCTCACTTCGAAAATATCTCTTTGGTAATATCCGGTCGAGGTGAGCCGGCAGAGGAATCTGAAGCTGAAACTGTGCAATTTCGTTTGAACCTAAAAGCAGATCCATCCATACCTAATTTCGGATGTCTAATGGCCAGACCTGTAGGAAGACACGGGATCTAATTTAAACTAATTTATACGAAAAATCTGGTGGTGTAGCTGGCGCACACACACCTGGAAAATTGAATCTGGGCCAGTCTTTGAGAAAATGCACTCGGTGCGTTGCCTGGCGAGTGCACTATGGGTCTTGGAACAGGGGGGAAAGTCAAGGAAGGATGTCTGCGGGTCGATCGTGGCGTCGATCTCTCCTTGTGGCGTGACAATCTCGATGTTCGAGCTCCCGTTAACGACTCGAGCCGTTCACCCACACGTGTAGACGCGGCCGCACGCCCTTAGAAGCCGATCTCGCCTTTAGGTAGTATTAAATGTCGACCCGGTGGACTGGTGGCGGCTCCGATCGCGGTTGGGACTTATTCGCGCGCGACTAGGCGAAAAGGATCGGCCTGTTCTAGGCCGGCCCCGCGATACACCGGGGCCCTCTCTTACGTGTGTGCACTCTCTTATACGATCTGGCACACTTCGTGCCACACTCGGGGCACACGTACGCCGTAGCATCGCGCACGAGCTCGAAATTTACGGCACGCGAGCACGGATGAGGCCGGGCCGCTCCTCTCTGCATCGTCGCCCGCTTCGCTTACTCGCTTACTTATGCTCGCTTACTCGTTCTCTAGCTCGCTCGCTCGCTCGCTTACTCGCGCATCTTCTGGATTGCTTGCGCAACGAGAGAGCGCGAGGAGAGAGCGACAACGGGGAGAACGGACGAATCGAGATGGATAGATGGGTCCGATAGAGAGCTAGAGAGCGAGGCAGAGGGGAAACCATAAGCACCAGCTGCACCCAGGATCATTCCATTTGCCGTCACAATACGCGCTTCTTAGGCGAGATCTCTGCCCCCTTTCCTTGTTTCGATCTTTTTCTAGCCACTCCGATCACTAGGCAGTCTTTTAGGTTGTTAGCGAGATGACACGTGGAATGGGTGGCGAATTATTAATCGTTGCACGTAGAGTTTTATTCTGTTGTTGTGTACCCAATGGGTTATCCAAAAGTACCTTTAGGATGTCGAATGAGAATGTCTGTCAAACGCCATGTTTGTTTCCTGTCACTTTCTTGTATTTCTAACCTACAATGATAGACAATTTCAGCAATGGAGTCGTATACGATTGAAGAATCAGTGTTCAATAAAAAATACCCATCGTACGTTACGTGATTTTGTCGGCAAACATAATCGTTCCAACAGAGGAATCAAAAAAAATTTGATGACACTGGGTCTGTTCAAAACACTGCTGCTGTTCGTGAAACTGTTGCTAATGGCTCATCAACATCAATTCCACGTCGTTCAATTGATGTCTGTAAACGTGGTCCTGGTGGTCATTTGACAGATATCGTCTTTCACATATAATTGTCATAGATGATACCTGTCTATTTCGGATAACCCTTTGTGTTTTTACCAGACTTCATGCATTGATGACAACAATGAGTTGGTGTAATTGAAAGCAGTGAAAGATATTTCAATCCAGTTTGTTGTACTGATCAGATAGAACATTTTTTTCAATATAAAACTCTGCGATGTAGTTGTTACACGTCTGAAATTAGACATAGGTGATTTTCATCCAATTAGAAACTGTAAGCGCCAGCTCCGCCCACGATCATTCCGTCTAGGCAACAGATAGTTACAAAACGAGATGCTGTAGCAGGTACAAACACATCGGAAAGTTTTCGGGAACAGCCTGCACCAAAAGATAAACCGGAAAAGAGGCTGGAAGATCGGCGAGGAAGCCGGTCGCACGATCGCCGTCCGGCGAAACTGTTCGCCGCTAATTCCCGCGGATAGTCGCGGCTCGGACCTAAGCACGCGATCGATCGATCACTCCTCAGATATCATCCCCGCGCCGGAACCGTGTATCCCGTCGCTAGTTTCACTCCGCACGCGTGGGTGTACCGCTAACGGGCAAAGATCAGCGGAGCTCGTGCGGCAGACGTTATACCCATAATTGGCCCTCATCTCTGGAAACACAATCCGATCGTTACCTATTCGTTATCCGCAATCTCGCGGGGTCCCCGTAGTTGGCAACGTCGGGGAGACACGCGTTCTGTGACATCGCTCGCATAACGAAGTAAATCAACGAGAGACCGACCAACCAACCAACGACGAGTTGGTCCGCGGTTGGCGTTGCCTTTCCATGCGAAATGCCGAACGGGCGACAGAGACGGAGATAGAGAAAGAGAAAGGAGCAAGCGGGAGGTAGGGAGGGACCTGGAGGATCGAGGAACGATCGAACAGAGAGAGAGAGGGAGAGAGAGAGAGAGAGAAAGAGAGAGGAGCCGACTCTCGCATGCAGAACCCTTAGTATTCCTTCTGCGTCAAATGTTAACTCGTGCCACTAACTATGCGGCTCTCTTATTCGCCTCGTGCCTCGATGCTCCTCTCCTCCTCCGCTTTTTTCGCCGGTCGTACACCATGGTAATCGCGACGATCCGGCACGGCGCTCGTATTTGTATCGCGAATCGGCCCGGAACGGAGGCCAATCATTACCTTGCACGAGCCGTATCTTATTTTTAGAGATCCTCTCCCTCTCTCTCTTTCTCTCTCTCTCTCTCTCTCTCTCTCTCTCTCTCTCTCTCTCCGCTGGTACGCAGAATCCTGCACGCGCGCGTCCTCGCGGATTTACATGCGCGAATCCGACGCACGCAGACACTCGCCAAGCGGCGACTGCAAGGAATCGCAAGGAAATTCAAAGAGGGGCGGCAGCGCTTTGTATTAAAGTCGTGTAACAAGTGTCACCTGTCGCTCCTCGAGTCTCCTCTGCCCTTTTTAGACACGTGTACACAGGCGTCACACCGCCGACTGCGAATTCTGATTCCGTTGCGCAGGGAGACGCGATAACCATCGTATCGCCGCCCCGTGTTTTATTGATGATGCGATGATCGATGCTGCCGGCCACTCGGTTTGTTCTTGTTTGGTTTCGGTGGTTTTGCTCGAGTCCGATCCGAGATAAACGCCGAGCCGACGCGAATAATGTCTGTGTTACCGGCTCGCCTTGCTCGCGTTTGATGGAGCGTTTTTTCGCTGGCGGATTGTGCCGTTTTCGAAATACGGGTTTACTGGCCTTTTTAGCGGTGGACCTTTTTTGAAAGATCGTGACTGGGAGTCCGAGATGTTTCTTCGAGGAAAGGATTTTGGTTGGTTTATTTGTTGGTCATTTTGAAATGACGACGTGATTTCTTGTTTTATTTTATGAAATTTTTGAGATTGCTAATTCGCAGTAAAAATCATATAGCTTAGTTTATATGCTTTGTGTGTTGACAGTTTCTTTTTGTTTATTTCATTATGTTATCGATGCAATTATCAAACCTATTTTCGTTGCAATATGTCACTCGAAAAGTCATTGCAAGATTACATCGAAGGTAAATATTCGCACCTAGTGAGCACTTACAATTAGTAGCTGTTAGGTTCAATTGTTAATGTATACAATTGTATACAATTGTTAAGGTATCGATACAATGATCTACGAGAATGTTTAAAACCAATTGAAATGACAGAAAAATATTAATACTCTGCGAGAGAAAGAGTCGCGAATGAGTGGCCGATTCATGCGGTTCTATACTACTTACTGTCCTCGAGACTCCCGGGAAAGTAGTAGTGGACAATGGTTGCCACAATTAGTCAGACAATGGAAGCTCGGGACTCGACCAATCCTACAAATGAGTACAAGTAATACAATGCCAACAGTTAATCTTTTTACATAAACAGTAAATACTCTTAATAAATAATTTTTGTGACATTCAATTTTTAATTTTATTTAACTTAAAACAGTAAATATATTAAAATTTTTAATTTTCAATTTCGCCTTCCTTCATAGAAAAGTAGTCGAACAAATTTTCTACGTGCAATGCCGACCTGTCTTTGTCATAAATGAATCAAGCCCGCCGTCTAGTAATCATCGTCCGCAAAATTTCACGAGACTAGTAGACTCATCCATTTCTCGCCTATCGCAGCAATCCTTTCCCCGATAGCTTCGTTAACATAGTTGGCCGCCATAGGAGAGGAATAATCGCTCGGATCGCGTCGCGTCGCGTAATTATCATTCCACGTAAGACCGTGGAACCTCCCAACGCGAGGATTCGCCGTTCGCGCGCGGGGGGTTTTCGCGTTCGTTTACAAACGTTTATCATCGGGACAGGACAGTGGAGAATTGCTATCTAGATAGGAAAAAAAGGCCGGCAACTCGGGTTGCACGTAGCACGCGCTATTTGTCACCCGGCGTTGCCTATCTGCGACTCGTATCTGTTATCGTGTGGCCGCGGAGGGCTACTTTGGCCCGATGCCGGCGCTAGATCTTATCGTCTGGTTCCCTCCTTCCGTTCTAAGTTCGAGTTATCCACCGTGGAATAAATTCAATGCCCAATGGTTATCGCGCCGACAAAGTAACGCTCGCTGCATCCCGGCCACGTTGCGTTGCCATTGCGTTGCATCGCGCGTTGCGTCGGCGGCGTCGCGTCGCAGTTCGCATTACCATCGACGAAACCACCATCTTCCGGTTTACCACGGCACACCATGCTTCCTCGATTTCATCACCCCACAATAACTTTCGTTTTCACGGCTGTTGGCTGCTGTAATCGCTTATGCAAATTCATATTTCATTGCGAGGCCCCGAAGAAAATCATGAATAAAATATTTCGTAAATTGAATAATTTCAGAATCAATAGGGAACGTGTCTATTGTATTGGGTTGGCAAGAAAGTAATTTCGGTACTTTAAAGTGAAGGAAAACCGAATTTCTTTATTTAAACGATGAACTTTAATCAATAAAATATTTTCTTATTTATATTCTGCTTTGCTAAAGTTCATGGAACAGAAGGGAAAATATCTTATTGATTAAAAAGTTCACTACTTGAATAAAAAAATTGGGCTCTTTTTCACGTTAACATACCGAAATGACTTCCTTGCCAATCCAGTATAAAGATCACCATTTTTCGTTGTTCGAGGGACCTGTCTTTTAAAAATTCATGTTCTGATAGAAATGATATTCATAATAAAAAATATTTCCAAATGTGTCGAAATTCAGCTACCGTATATTATTTCATTCCAATCTTTCGGAATTTTTTACAAGGAAACTTTTGCATTTTTTGCATCAAAATTTCACACACACGTTCACGGGTATTTAAAGCGCACCATGTTTCGTTCAAAGTGAAAAGTAAAATAGAAAATAAATTTCTATCTCGCTTCAGTACCTGAAGTTCCTACGAGCACTTTTTCTCACGGTATTATGCCAAATTGGTAAACGCGGTGCCCTCGTATTGCGAAATACCGTGTACACAGCGGCCGGCGATTACAATAGCATCGAGGCCGAGCGGAATCGCGAGAAAACGACTGTTACAGTCAAGAACGATGCGCCGATAAAATAAACACGTGCCCGAAGCGCTTCCGACAGGTAATCGAGGCGTCGAATCGCCTCGACGCGGAACTTGACGAGGAAAAGACGCCGTGTGTCCATAGCCGGCGTTATGCGAACGCGCGTTCGTATACACACGTGCCAGTATAAAATTTCGTGCCGGTTCCCTGCGGGAGGCCAATTATACATGTACGCCGGCGCATTTCGCAATGGCGGCAATGAAACTCTAATGACGACCGCTGTCAACCGCACTCCCATGCGCGGACTAACATCGTAAAGTTCGGCCTCTGCGAGTTTTCTGATCCCGCAACAGGTTACGCCAATAACGAACCCACGTATATGGAGTAGCAGCAGATCCTTTACGGGGCAAGCACGCTGAAATTCTTAATGCCATAAGCCGCGTTGCGAATTTCGTGTGCGCGCCCTTTAACGTCGTTCCTATCGCCATTCGCTTTCGCCATGCAATTCGTGGTTATTATAATTATTCCATAATTAATACGGTAACAATAAATTACTATCAGTCATCACTGGCTATCAAGAATCGATGTTACAACTAAACTTCCAAAAACAGCTTTTTATATTCGTCTTCTCGCTCGTGCTTAAACTTTATCTTGGACATTTCACAATTAGACTTTCTTCATCGCAATCGACGGTCTTGAAAAGCGATCCATTTTTCTCTTCTTTATCAATTTAATTATTTTATTTTGCTCTCTCCCTTCTATTTATCTTTCGTATCGCTTTTTAGAGAGAGATTTGGTTCTTGATGATAACAGAATCTCTTAAGAAATCCTTAGTTGTGAAGTAATAGAGAATTCACAGTTTTGCATTTGTTGAAGATGTAAAATGGTTCTTGTGCGAATTCGTTTAATAAAAATTGATTAATTTCTACGTATATTACAATTAAAATCAGCCTAAGTCTCAGTGAATGGGATTTCGTGATTGGTACATAATATAATAACGCCAAAAGCTCCTCGGCATCAAGCGAATCGTTTCCTCGTTTCGCCCGGGTATCGCTGATTAAAATCAGCGGACGCGCGATTTTTATCCCGTCGAGGATGGTTGGCGAGATCGGATCTACCGGATCGGAGGCCTGTAAAATGACCGTAGAAAGATCGATATCCCAGGAGCCGGGCATTCGTCTCTTAGTCGCGGGCATCGCTGACGTCTGTCGCGGTTTATTCGAGGCGATCGTCGATCGGCCGCGGATTCCGGAAAAGCAGCTTGAAAGCAGGAACCACGGAAGACGATAACGGTGGGTACGGTGAAAGGTCGTCGACGACGCCACGGCTTTACGTCAATTACATTGATATAGTGTCCCCCCTCTGCCCTCCCTCTCGGTTCACACTGTTCTACCCTAAGCGTCGTTCTCTACTCCGTGCGTCTCCCAGCGTCATATCGAATGTTTTTTCCCGCTCGGTGCCCCTATCGGTCCCTTAAGTAGTAAATCTCGTCACCCTGGAAGCGTGTTCCCCGGCTTCGAGGGCCGTAATTAATTACGAAACGCTGCGCCGAGCTTGTCCCTATCTTATCAACTCTTTCGCTGCGCGTTAACGTCGCCGCGGATATCGCTGCGACGTATTTTTTCCTGTAACGTACTCTTTTCAGTTGTTACTGCACTGTTTCCCGAAAATTAAACAGCGAAAAGAACGCAAGAGTTCATTGAATTTTTATAACAAACTCGGAGAAGAAGCACTGTCGCGAATGAAACCACGAGATCGACGAATTCCCTTAATATTTTGCGAACAATATGTTGATGCTAGTTAAACAGGGAAAAGAACGCAGAAGTTCATTAAATTTTTGTAACAAACTCGGAGACGAAGCACTGTCGCGAATGAAACCACGAGATCGACGAATTCCCTTAATATTTTACGAACAATATGTTGATGCTAGTTAAACAGGGAAAAGAACGCAGAAGTTCATTAAATTTTTGTAACGAACTCGGAGACGAAGCACTGTCGCGAATGAAACCACGAGATCAACGAATTCCCTTAATATTTTACGAACAATATGTTGATGCCAGTGTGCAACAAGGAATAAGAAAAAAGTGTTCCGTAAAGAAGACCAGCGGTTTCTTTCTGGGTCGGAGAGATGTAAGGCGGAATGCAAGCAAGTAATCGGTTTCCAGGCATTAGCCAAGCGTACCGCAAGAAACGGTTGACGCCGCATGGCGCCCCATGCATCATATTCTTGCGTCGATACTCGCCGCGGTGTTTGCTCTGCTGCCACGCAAGAAGAGCATTTCGCAACCGGTAGTAAGAAAACTTGATTAATAACGGAATAATAATACGCTTCTTCGGTCTGTTCGCATGAGGTGTGGCGAATGGAACGTGGGGGAGGTCGACCGTGTTTCCCCTTTTGCGGCCGTGTCCAACTATTCTAATAGATTACCCGGGATCATTTGTCTCGCCGGGATTTTCCACGCTGATTTACATCTCGGATCTGTGACCAATAGAGTGACCGGAGGAACAAATCCTTTGATTGTTACCAGGACACTCTTGTCCCTTTATACGAGGTGAGCTTTATACGAGGTTCAGTGGGGCTCACATGATACCGAAAGTATTTTTGTTTTTATGTGATTGTTTGTAGAGATACAATCAAGGTCACCTTCATTTTTTTGAATGGAAGCACCACTTTTTGAAACACCTACAATGACAGTCCCTTTCATTAGGAATTCAGTGACTATAATTACCCATGCACGTATAAACTTTCTATGTAGCTCCTAATCTATATAACAGACACAGAACATTATTATTTTGCATTAACCATTAAAAATTCGCAGTCCACTCGTTAATCACTCACTAATTTTTGAAGGCCCTTATTTGTAGACTTCATACTTAGGCTTTAAAAGCAACAAAGATATTTGAGGTGACAAAGTTAGGTGACTCATCTTGTATATCACTGTTCGCAGTGGTTTAACCCAATTATAATGTCAATGAAAAATTTTAACAGTTAGCTAGTAATCTAGTCTTTTTTAATAGGAAGCTCTGATTAAAAATGTTTGGAGAATCTGAACTATTCTTTGTATCTTTTTGTACTGTTTGATCTGCGTTTCAAGGATCGATTATTAGGTTGGCAAATAAATTCGCGACCATTTGTTTCGTAATTCTTTTATTGTATCATTATAACCTTATTCAGTGACCATTCCTTTTGAACTGTATATCGTTGGAAAGCTCTGAATTTTGCGATTAATCTAATATAAAATGCTCGCGTGCTTAAAAAATATATATAAATAACTTGGAGAAAATGTGGAGAGGTCGCGAACTTAGTTGCCACCCCAAAACGTATAAATTGTTCTAAATATTGCTCTTAAAAATTAACTGTTCAATTCAGTCTTCGAATAAAACTCTGATGCAATAGATCTCGAGCGTATCTATCAGAGGCACAAAAATTCCAGGAGATCCTCGCGCGTCTCTCGCGCAGGTGTACCGAGGAAGCCGCGAGAATGATTATCAGCGGTTCTGTTAAAAGTGACGGTGTACGGAGGGGAGGGGGGGGGGGGGAATTCCATGGCGGTCGGGTTCGAAACAATGCCCAGTACGTCGAGCAGTTTTCTGTTAGGCGGTTTTGCATGCTGGCCAGTTGCCCGGTGATTTATCGGCGTTTTTCTTTCCGCCGCGATTACCGGCTCCGTCCCTATTAAGCACGCTCGTTAAAGGTGGCAAATGCGTGACGCATTCGTGCGGCCGGCCTGCCGCGACGCAATTTCACGAGCGGGCTCATTAGCGATGCATTTAATTCGAGGACGCTCGCAAAACCCGAAATACCACGAGTTCCATTCTGTCGCATTCGATCCCGGCGTCGTCTCGCTGAAACGGCCCACACGGTCAAAGGTTCTCTCGCATTTGTCCGTCGAAATACTTCGGCCCCGGGAACCGTCCTCGACGGTTAACCGAAAATTATTGGCCCGTTGACGACCGAATGCCAGGTCCCGCCGGCTCGAGCGAATTTCGCTGATTACAAATTGCTGACATTGCTCTCAATCGCACGGGGAGCTTCAGCACGCTCGATGTCCAGCCAGCGATAAAAGTCGCGCGGAAGCAATTTATTTTGACGCCTAAAGATAATTCTTGCGAGTGGAATTTTTATTTCCAACTGTCTTGGACACTTCAGCTCCTGACGTGCTAAATCGAATTTTACAGTGGAACGTTCGATACACGAACTTGCGAGCTTGCCGGGACCTCGAGTCGATAGTCGTAACGCGCGACCAACCGGTAATCGTTCGATAGTCTGTCGCGTATTTCTTCCGAAATAGATTTCAATTCGAGCCGCGGAGCAGAAGAACCGTCATTAGTTCGAGCGACGAACCAACCAACGGCGCCGAGATTACGATTCGCGACGGTGCACACCGTGGTCATGATCACGGCGTCGCAGTGGGTAAAACGAGAAGCTGATGCCCGCTGGAAGAATGGCTGAAGGGGAGAGTCAAGAGAGAGAGAGAGAGCCGGTCATTACCGAAGGAACACCTAGCATGACTTATGGGGAGTCCTGGCTGGGGAGCCTCCCAGGCAAGAAGTCGCGAGGATTGGATCCTAAGGCCCGCACTCACGCGATGCATAATTCTTCGACTTGTGCTCGGCACGAGCAAACTGCCGTCCGTGTCGTACTCATCGGCTACCATTGTGGTAGCACACCTGGAAAAACTGTGAGAGCAAGGGTACGCCTATTCTCCTGCTGCCCCCGTCCCTCCCCATCGCTGCCGACAAAATTGCACGCGAGTTTGTACCTCGCATGCGTAACGTGCACGCGACTATCTCTTCCTGACTTGTTTTCCGTGCATTGTATGCGATTTTTCTGGAATTGCAATTTGATTTCAGTAAATGTCATCAACTTTACGCTCATGCAAAGTAATCACTAGACCGTTATCAAGTAACGTTAGAAGAATTTCTCAGCATCGTCATCTCCCTTCGCACCCTCTTACCGACACATTTAAATCGACACTCTCCTCGAGCATACATATGTAAATCGAAAGCGATGGTATCGCGGTCAGCATTACCGCGCATTATGCCAGAAAATCGTTTATCGGTATCCCGGTGGCTGAAATCCATGCGAAGGTCGTAACGATACGACGATCATCAAGAGGGAGGGAAACACGGGGGGTTAACGGGACGAGGGTTCCAGGTGTAGGAAGAAGAAGAGAAGTAGAGGAAGGGGGGCCGGCGACTTTTATCAGGAAACGACGGGACCGCGATCAGGAAGTTCCGTGGAATGTCAGCATTCTGTCCCTACGATTATGTCGCGGTCGAGGTGAGTCCTTATCCCGGCAGGATCATCGGTCGTGAGGTTAAGTCTATAGCTGGAAATAGAGACTGGGCCGTTAAGGGGGTCCACGGGGAGGACGGGTTTCGAAAGAGGAAGAGAAAGGGGATGGTCCGGGGGATAGGAGGGGACCCCAGAAAGACGGAAGAAGCGGAGAGAGGAAAGGAGGAACGAGCCGGGTAAAGATTACGCGTAGAGATACGCCTAGACGGCGAAATTCAAATGAGCCGCGGGGACTAAATCGAAGAGGCACGGCCGGTGGATCGGTTACACCGCATTTGGTATCTGATCCTGGAAACTGGAACCGTATGGGACGTCACAGAAAACGGTGCTGTAACTCTGCCGCGTAACGCGCGTGTCGTTCGTTTTCGCGGCCCCCGGGGTTACAATAGTCCCCATCATCCCTCGATCGCTATCGCAATTAAAACCGGTTCGGGACGACACCATCGCCCGATCCTCCGACCGCTGTACATACGTGCATACTGCACGACGCACACACCTGATTTTTCCTGGCCGTTCAACCTTTTTTCTTCGACAGCGTCCGCCATGGCGGATTGCGTTACCCTATTCTGCATACTTCCTTGGACGATTTCGGACGGCACACAGTTCGACGTTCTAAAGAAACAGATTTAAAAAATTTTTAACTATCAAACTTCTTACAGTTCAGACGAATCGTAGGACTTCCAACAAGAATATGTACGTCCGATTCTTTTTTGCCACGGATTGGCGTCGGAAATTCGTTGCACCTGCGGTGAATTCGTAGGAATTTCGAAAGCCTGCGATCACCGAGTGCTCTCACGGGTAGCCAAAAAATGGCACTTCCGGATCGTCCGTTTCGCAAAATTTAGTATTGTGTGGATGGGAGGCTTGGTTTTCTCAGCCCTTTGAATGGAGCTGAAACTTTTGTCGGGCACCGCGGGCAGATGCAGGAACAGATTGCGAATGTAAAGAGGAGGAGAGGGTGTGGGAGGAAGAGGGCGGGAGAGAAGGATAACGCGACAAAAGGCGACGGTTTCACCGGTGCCCGGTATTGTACAATTATTTGCGCAACGGCCGCGCTTACCCGACGGATTGAAACGTTAACCCTTAATTAGCGGCGGACTCCGGCAATCTTCCTCCTCGCATAACGGTTCGCCGACGACGCGCAAATAAGCACGTTTAATTGCTTCTTAATTATAACCATCAATTGCGCGCACGTCCTAGGTGGGCGGTTGTCCATGTCGCCGTGGAAGTTATTAAGCACGCGGCGCTTCTTTTCCGGCGCGCTCGCGGCTCCTCTCTTTTTTCCTTCTCGAATGCTGAAGAGACGCCGCCGCGGACGAAGAGAAATTACGCGGCATGCCCGGGATTCGTTAATTAACGGGGGGAGGGGACGAGGGCAAAGGCGAACGGATGGGAAAATTTACGGCGGCCATGGGAAATGGAAACGCTCGGTGGTCCGCGGAACGATCGATACGAAATGGGTAATTGATTACCAGCCAGCGCAACTCGCGAGCTTTTCATGAATATTAATGGCCACACGTTTCGGACACGTGCAGACCCTTCCACGGTGTGCCTTGAGGGCTCGATAAGGTACCTTCTGTTTCCATGTCCTGGGAAATGACCGAAACTTTTCGCTTCTGGGCTTCGCGACGATCTTTATCGCTTCAACTGACACGTACATTGCGTTGAACTGATCAATACACGATATCGGCTACGAGGTATTTCCATTACAATTATTTATGAAAAAAATCGTAAGGCAAGTAATCATCGATAAATAAAGTCTGAAGTACACTTTCCAGTTAAGATTCGTGCGAAGAACATGAAATCCCGCGCCTATCGATCGAGCGTCCTGCGTCCCAGCATGTTGTATGTCAGACATTCATCATCCCCTTCGTTGATCGCGCTCGCCCGGGTCGAAAGCAAAGAAGGATTATCTTCTGAAAAAAACGAGCGTTTTCCGGGTTTGTGTCACTCGGATGGCGAGTAAGTTAATTAATCGTTGGTATATCCGAAACAAGGATCGGGCCGTAAATCATCGGATATAGGTGGTTGCCGCGGTGTTATCGTTACACGAGAGGTCGGCGGGATCATCGATGAGTATCACGAAGTCCGTGTCCTCCCTTCAGAAAGGATATTTAGATACACCGGGGTCTCTCTCGCGCGAGTCTGATAGCACGTGAACACGCGATCTATATACGCGATTTGAGCCGCATCAGGCCGCATCAGCCGCGATAATGCTTCTTCTCATTAAGACATTGAGAAATATTGGAACTCGTGATTAACGGGACACGCGGTTCTTTAAGCGTTAACGATAACCGAGTGACTTTCAGCGCCGCGGATGACCCCAATAAAACATATTTTCCCCGGGGGAAGGGTTATTATTTAGAGCTAGCCGGCGGGATTAGCAAATCGCACCATTCTCTCTCTATCTCTCTTCCTCTCGTTCGAGTGTGACTGCGAAACCTGTGGGAGTCGATGATACGCAACAAGACAGCGAACCACCTCCTCCGAGCGCTTACGCCTTGATGATTATTGTATTTCATCCGTTATACCGCTTCGGGATCATTCGTTGCCGCTTCTAATGAGGGTTGGGCTAACTCCCGGCTAACAAGAATTGGTCAGCTTCCATGGCCTGCAATTTACACCACGGTCTTTCTACCCGTTCCTACTTTAATACCGTAATTGATTCGAATTGATATTTATACGACGCTTTAACCCTAATGCCCGCCATTCCCTCGTTTTTGATTGGCTTTTCAGTTCTGGTTATATTTTCTTCGGTTGAGGAGATGCCAGAGAGTGCTGGGAACTTGAGGCGGGAACGGTGATAATGCGGTGTAGTTAGGCTCTGTGTACCTGGGCGATGATTGCGTCAATATTTTGTGAATGAAATTGGATGGACGTCTTCTTTTAGAAGTTGGTTGTGGAACTTCAGCTGCCGGAAATCTATTGACGTGTCCATTTATGGGTGAAATTGCTATTCAATTGTTATTCAATTGATTCAATTCGAAAGCCCTCGTGTTCTCCAACCAGTTTTCCAAGAAACCGTCAAACGACCAACGCTTATTTAAAAATGTTCCCGTCTTCGAAGCCAGGCAGAAAACTGGCAAAATAATTTGTTAGGAGACTATGGCAGTACGTTTCAATACTCGGGCCTTCGTACTCGTTAATCCATCGGGCAGCGCGGAGCCCGGTCGCTAATGATACGATTCATATAGTCGGCGCGGACCCCCTGCATCCTTCGCGATCGTCCGCGGCTTCAGTCCATCATTCTAACAAGCGGACACGCAAGAACACCGGAGTCGTTATCCTTCATCCAGCCACCCAAAACCGTCAAGCGGGAGAGCTCGGTGGTGATCTCGGTGGTGTCCCGGTGGTCTCGCTCAAACAAAACCGGATCATCCTCGTATAGAAAACACCAGCAAGAAGTGGAAACGTTAACGAGGATCGAAACGGGATTTCCATGCGGTGAACGCACACGGGGCTAGGCTGTTCGGCTGTATAGCAATCGGCCGGGAGCCTTGCTCGCTCTCCGGCCGATTGCTATAGAGCGTCGAGGCGTATCGCCTCCGCTTGATTACTTGGCACGCCGCGGTGTATCGAGGCTGAAACGAGAGGATTGGCGGGGATCCAATCGGCGAATCGTGGCACGTGGAGAGGTCTCTCTACCGATCCCGGGATTTACCTGGCAGGTGGTGGAGTGCGCCCCCCTTCCATTACGTCCCGCCAACAATCTCCCTTTGTCTCCCTCTTTTCGCCGCGCGATCGAGTCTTTCTCTCCCCGGCGCGGCGCGGCGTGTCTTTTCCCGCGAAGGATCGCTCTCGTGCCCGTCGCGAAACCGCTTCTTATTCGCTCCGTCTCGCTCCGTCCCGCTGCCGTTCCGCTCTAAAAGGACGGAGAACGGAACCCACCTAGGAAAGAAATCGACGGAGAGGGGCCTAGCGGGGATGAACAGGTAAACAGCGGGGAGGACAGGTAAAAGCAGAGCGACTCGAGTCATCGAGGAGGAGAGACCCCTCCACGCCACCCCCACTCGCCAAGGAGAGAGGCTATTTTACCGCTACGCCAAGGCAAGATAGGATGACCTAGTTCGACAGGCTCCTCCTAAGTAGAGGGGCATCCAGTGCACCGTTGATTTCTAATCGGAAAAGTCGCCGCACACGGCCGGCCAATCCAACGCTGCCATCCAGCTCCTCGCTGCACCGGGCTACCAAAGCGAAAAAACACACCCGACCAATCCTAAGACGATACGCCGCGGATGGATACTCCCGCGGCATTTGCATGAGCCGCCTGGTATACGCGAGGAACATCCTTGCACCTTCCACCTTCGAAACCAAGGACCTGCCTCGATGATTCCACCACGAGCCACGGAGAATCCTGATGGATCCTTTCCTGGCACATTATGGATAGTACCCGGCGTTGGTCCTTTCGAGTAGTCCTCTAGATTTCTTGGGAAAGAGTTTTTACTTTGGTTCACTTTTCTGGAGGACTTGAGTCGTACTGATGGATGATTTCCTAGCATCTTCTGGATGGGGTTGGTCCTTTCAAAGTCTCTGCTTTGTGATTTTGATTCTTTCTTGAGTATTTGAGTCGTACTTCTTCCAAATAACTCTAACCTTTCAAGTTAGAAAATTCACAGTAAATTTTGCAATGGGCAAAACGTGGAACTACTTTCTGTACATTTTATACGACCATGTTGGAACAGGATTCTCGATCAATCACGAAATTTCCAGGAAAAAGGTAACTCTGTCTTACGAAAAGAATCGCAACAAGAAACACTGCTTTCAGCCACGTTCCTGCTACCTTTAACGTTACATCGATGTTTCATAATGCCGTTTTTATTCATCGTACAGCTCCTTTGTTCGTGTTGATTGATTGAGCCCGGTGCTGGCAGTGCAGCTCATAATTTCTGTTGTGACTGGCAGTCTTCAGGTATGGGCGACGTGAACGTGTTTGCGCGTTCAATGGAAGGTTAGAGCGAGATAATGTGTATTCAATAAAATGTTACGTCGATTGATGTTTTAATCCCTCTGTCATAGTTTGAGCAAGAATCTCTGCGTAGATTTACATGTTCGTAGTCAGACTTGCTTCCAAATATGGTGGAACCATAAGAAACTCATCTGAACATTAGACTTTACGGGGACTATTAATCGTGGGACCATCGAGACTAAAGTAAAA
This sequence comes from Lasioglossum malachurum, assembly GCA_028455605.1. Lineage (NCBI taxonomy): Eukaryota > Metazoa > Arthropoda > Insecta > Hymenoptera > Halictidae > Lasioglossum > Lasioglossum malachurum. Next base: position 17,335,426 of record CM052311.1, read on the forward strand.
AGTATAAATTTAGGACTGTGCTAAAATGTTACACATTCTTCTAGGAAATTGTTGAATTATTTTTATGAAGATTTTTATCCAAATCATTCAGAGCCTAGAGCAATCAAAAAATCATCATAATAAGATACTCGTACCATCAATCTCGTTCGTGAAGAACCACTTAGCTGGTAAAGAGGTGAATAAAATATTAGATGATTGCATAAGTTCGTGCTCGATTCGAAAATAAAATTCAATGGTTCAATTTTAAAATTTGGTTAAATCAAAAGTAAAGAATGGTTAAATTTTCTAGAATTAGAAAAGAATGGTGACTATATGTATAATTGGAATTTTATTTTTATTGCAATCATCTAATAATTTAACTAAAATTGAAACTTTTGATATCGCGTTAGAGATATTGAACGCAAAATGTGTGAAACGCAGACTGCACATTTGATCGAATCTGAGGGAACAGAATTTTCTCGAGTCGAACATAATCGAGTTGCAGCGTTCATTAGGAAGTTCCTCCATGGAGACATCTTTATCGAATATTCCGCGCGTTCGAACGAAATCCTTCCGAGCATAGCCCCGTCTCCATTAGGCCGCCTGCTGCAGAGACTTTCTATGATGTGCACCAAAGTAACAATTAAGAGATCGTGCCGTGGTCCAGAGAGATCCTCTAGATAGGCTCGTGGGAAACGACGCAGCGGTGCCAAGAGCTCAGAGCATCTATGCTCGGACCGTTGTACGTCGTTAAAGACGCGTCATTAAGGTTAAACGTTCTCGAGAGCAGCCGGAGCCGATGTCCGTCGTTTACACTGTTGCGCCCGAAGCAGAAGAAGATCCGTATATTTCAAGTAAATAACGAATTAATGCGAGAGACCTGGCCCACGTGACCGTCCGACGTCTCCCCGGACTGGCTGGCTGCGTTTCAGGTTAACACCTCGCGGCGGTTTTCTAAGCGGATCATCATTTTCTCGTTGTCAGATCGACCTTCCATCACGCAGCCTATCCGAGACTCGTGTTTTCTCTGATCTTTCGGCTCAATTTTCAACATCTGCTGTCGCGTGCGCTCAACTCCTGCTCAATCTTCCCCATCACAACATATGGTCCCGGCTAACGATCAAAAACCAAAACACACCTTGATCAGCTCCCAACCTAGCACAATTTTACAGGCAACACAGCATTCCTATTAACCCTTTGTAGTCGGAGCGATTTTAACTTGAAAATTAAACATTTCTTCCGACCTGGAAAAAATTTTGATATGAGGCTACTTGATTCTAACACGAATTTTTGTTTTCGGAGATATTTTCAATATCCTAATGTCTATTTAGTAATGCTTTCGCTCCAGACAGACAGGGTATTTAACTAGAGTCGAGGAAAGCAGAGCGAAGAAAAATACGTGTCGTACCAAAGAAGAAAAGTCTTCTTTTAAACGATGAACGTGTAAACAGGATACGTATTTGTCACTACGGTATCCAGAGTTCGGATGCTGAATGATTAACTCTGATTGATCTCGAACGCCGCGGTACGTTCCACTGAATGCTTTCGGATTGAGCATGTCATCGATGTCTGTCCATTGATTCTTGTCAGAGGAGGAAGACAAGTCGACTTTTCTTCTCCTGGGGAGCAAGTCACTCACATAAATTCTTGCGCAGTCCTTATGCTGGATTCCCGGTGCCTTAGCGGGCAGTAGTAATCAAACTCGCATTCATACACTCGTTTTTATTCAGAATAATTCATAGATTACGGCGTATGCCCTTTGATATTTCTTCGTATGGCAGTTTCGTTACGTTTACTTCCTAATTCCTAACATATTGTGCGTATCTCTGGCTGTTCGACTTTTTCTTGTCGTTCTGTTGTCCGACAATATTCTATAAGAAATGTGCAAACGTACACAATGTCATCTTTAAATACTGACTACAAACTATCTAAACACTTGTTCCCTCATTTTCCGAATAAAAATATTCTCCCAAAAGATTTAGCACAATGATCCTCGATCTGGTCTTCAAATCCTGGGCTAAGTATTTAGCTTGCGGAGTAGCGTATTTCTGGCTGTTCCACTTTTTCTTATTGTTCTACTGTCCGATGATATTCTGTAATAAATGTACAAATGTACAATAACATCTTTAAATACTGACTACAAACGATCCAAAGACTTGTTTCCTCATTTTCCCAATAGAAATATTCTCCCAAAAGATCTAGCACAAAGATCCTCGATCTGGTCTTCAAATCCTGGGCTAAGTATTTAGCTTGCGGAGTAGCGTATTTCTTTAAATACTGACTACAAACGATCCAAAGACTTGTTTCCTCATTTTCCCAATAGAAATATTCTCCCAAAAGATTTAGCACAAAGATCCACGATCTGGTCTTCAAGTCTTGGGCTAAGTAGCTTGCGGAGTAGCTCAGGAAAGGAAACGAGCGCAGGGAAACGGTGCAGTGAAAAGTTCCTGGCGAGTTGGTCGTCTGGGAACTGGGAGCTGTGACGTGGCCAGTAAAGAGAGTCAGAAAGGAAGAAGCAGAGGAAGAAGAAGAAGAAGAAGAAGAAGAAGAAGAAGAGAAGGGCGAGATTGCGGCAGCAGCCGCGGATCGACCAAGTCGGATAAAACAATAGTCGCAAGCTCCTGTCAGTCCGGTCAAAGGGACGGAAGAAGGGAGATAGAAGGACTGGAGGAAGGGGAGCAGTCGCACCGGCAACGACCGGTTGTGGGAGGAAACCGGCAAACTCATTCCCAGCCGTCGCGGACCTCGACATTTCCCGTCATGGTTAGCCCCTGTCTATTCGTCCGAAACGTTTCGATCGCGATACTCCAGAAAGAGAGGAAAGATTAATGCCTTCGCGCGAGCGCCAGCGCCCGAGCCCTCGTCTTCGTCCTTTCTTGCCCCCCCCCCCCTCCTTTCGTGTCCCCGCCGTTTCCCTGGGCCCCGTCTGTCTCGCCAAGGCTCGGCCTCTCGACAAATGATACTCCGACGGACGATTGCGCGAGAGCCCCGGCTGTCAGTTAAATTATTATTGCGTTTACCGCGCCGGCTACGCAATCACCGCGACTTTGTAATACGTTTCACCGAAGGTATCGTCGCCTCTCGTAATTACGTGCCGATCGTGATCGAACGATCTACACCCTGACGGCGTGGATCGCCTGGAACTCGCCTGGGATTAACCCTTTTGCGCAACGCCCGACGACGAGCCGACTGTCCGATCGATGGGAAACGCTTCTCGCGAGCGAATTTTTTGCCGGCAATAGTTGCTGGTGACTGTGGAACTCGCGCAGCTTTCCAAGCACTTTATCAAAAGTTACGTTGCTGTTCGACAGCAACAGATAGACAGTTTTGCGAATATCAAATGATCTTAATTGTTCGTTGCTCAGCTGCGATAATTACATAAAGCAAGCTGCAATTAAAATTGCAGAACTGTGCAATTAAAAATAATCGTACGCATCGAAGAGGTGCAGGGATATTGACCTTTCGCTTGTATTGAATAAGTATGTCTCCTTTCTTTCGCATGTAAGGCCACACAACTAGCTTTTTCTACGATAACTTACGGAAGTTCACAAACTAAACTTCCGGGTTTCCCACGTTCCAACTTGTTCAACTATGAAGTTTGTCTTCTAGTGGGATCGATCTAGTTGCGGAGTACCGTAGGCTGTAATTCCAAGTCTATGATGGTCTTGGGACGGGAAAGTGCAGGTTTGCTGGGTCTGTCGTGAAATAGTGAAGTATCAGGAACCCTTTAGTTACTTTATGTACCGGGTATTTGTTGCTTATTTGTGCGAGGCTCTAGATTCTTATCTCTACTGCACTTCTATTTTCATCTATCTTCTGTATTTACCGCCGTATCAGAGATAGTTTAACATTGACATAACTTTACTCTAGAATTACTCAATACTGGGATGTTAAATATTGCTGTAACTGTCTAAATTTACATCAAATACGTCAAATCCACACAAGAATTTGAAGAATCCGCAAATACTATTTATTATACAACCAAAAAATATATTCCCTAACCTCCCACACTCACAAATCGCGGAAAAGTTAATACCCGCTCAACACGTGATTCAGCTAGCCTTAAACTGAATATTTCCAGTGAATACAGCAATTTAATTGAAGAAAGGTATAATTCAGAACGTAAATGGTTAATGAAAGAGCTCTCCCAGCCCCCGAGGCGGTTTTTCCAGCGATCTCTTAGCTAACTGTATTATTCAAACCATTTAGCCAAAACGAGCCGAAGAAACTGTTCCAGAGGCTCGGGTCTTTAAGAATTTTTTCGTCGGCTCGTGTGCTGGCTAAACGAATTATTCGAAGCCGTCAGCGGTCGCATCAGAACCGCAATCAAGAGAGGCGACATTTCTTCGTTGGTCCGGGCAACGTAAACGGAACGGAGACGTGAAGACGCGAGCCAGCCACGCTGAAAAGTGGAATAATCCTTTTACAGCCGCCGCCGACTCATTACACAGCAGCGGCGCGGCGCGCGAATGTGCCATTCCCAGTTCACACGGGCGATAATGTCCTCGGGAAACCCGTCGATCGTTGAAAATCCCTTCTTTCCGTGGCCTGTACGCCTCAATTACGTCGCCGGCTGCCGCGGAAAATTAGTGAGCCGCCGACGAGCGTGTAATCACTGTCGCGCCGCGCCGGTTCGGAAATCCCGGGAAATTGATCGGGCCCTAAAAACGCATTTGCATGAGAACAGAACGAGCCCTTCTACAGCGATTAGTGTGAACCTTTCTGGAATTATACTGCGGTTCATGACGAAAATTATGGTGGATTTTTTTCTCCTGAATCTTTTTTTAGAGGTTTGAAAAATCACCCCAAAGTGAAATGGACATCCACTTATTTTTCGTGTGATTCTTCAAATCTAGGAATTCGAGAAATTTTATGAGAGAGGAAGTATTAATAATACAGAGGTTTGAAAATTTCCAAGCTGCAATTTTCTCGCAGATACGATTGAAAAATGGAGTTCGGTAGTAACGTTTCGGACATTTTTAATCTCGCCTGCCGCGGCATGACATTTGTCAGACAGCGAATGCCTGTCAGGCGCGATTTTAATGGGACTGGCAGCGTTTGACGGGGCGAGGCACGCCGGGAGACTGCTTGATGATAACACGCAGATAAGAGCGAGGAACGGGTACCCGAAGGCGAGTCTGCACGACCGGCATGCAGCCAGGTATCATCGTGAATAGGGAGCAATCAGATATCATTAGCGTTTTTACGGGCCCGACATTCGCGGAGGTTCCCCAAGGCCGTACGAGCGTTCCCACGGTTGCAGGTGAACCGATCCCTTCCCTGCAATTAATAATTTATCGCCCTTAATTCGATGCCATAAATGAACGAGGGAAAAATCTATTGTTGTGCGCCTCGATCTTTTCTCGATCACGCGCCGTGTTGCGTTGCCGCGATTGGGAAAGCCTGTGGCGGCTGCGACGTTCGATCCGATGATTTAGGGATCTGGAATGATCGTTTATTGTACAAGGTTAGTCGTGGTTTGCGGAGGAACTGAGGCAAGAAATTGTTTCGTGGAGAAATCGAGGGAGGTGTTGATTAATTCCTGGTACTAATTAATTTGTAGTACTAATTGTTGTATGGGCGTTAGGAAAGACGGGATTAGTGAAGTGTCTGAACGTTGCTGTCTGATTCTACTTACTACGAAGCAGCGGTAATGTTGCTCGATTTCTATTGATTTCTGGTTCATTATTGCGACAAATTATTAATGAAATTGTGTAGGATAAAATTATGTTACTATTTTAATATTTTAGTAATAATATTTTATATATTACATATTAATATTATATAATATCAGATGATTGCATAAGTTCGTGCCCGATTTTAAAATAAAATTTACTGGTTAAATTTTAAAGACTTGGTTAAAGATTGGTTAAATCAAAATTAAAGAATGGTTATATTTTCTACAATTTGAAAAGAATGGTGATAAAGTTGTATTCTTTAAAATTTAACCATTGAATTTTATTTTGTTTAGAGATGATGCAATTTTCTAATATAATATTATAGTTAATATCTAATATTTTAATTATTATTATTTAATAATTGCTTTTGCCAACACATCATCGTAAAATTTTATATTAATGTACTCGTTAATTTTTATCCCTCTGCACTATTTTCCTTTATAATTATCTAAATATCATTTCATGTTTCTGAGACAATTTTGACATCTCCCCTTAATATATTACGGTCACGCAAGCTACGGTATTTCGTTCTACAGAACTATGTTTAGCCAAACATGAACACCACATTGAACAGCACAAAGCGTTAGTCGGACAGTGAGGGGAGCACTGTACGTCAGGGACGTCATTTCGAGTGACGTCCAGCAACGCGACCCGACGGCGCTGTTGCAAAGTGGATAACCGCGTCAAAAGCAATTTTCACACCTGCGTGTGCCAGCAGTGAAATTGACACTGCTCGACAGGCAACATTATTTACCGATATTTAAGACACCTCTGCCCGAGGCGACGACGCGGTTAACTAGTAGCGATTCTCCTTACAAATTGTAGTCAATAAACAGGGATTAGCAGCAGACACTGATGGCAGGCCTCCCGTTCTCGAATCTCTACAGAAAATTCCCTGAAACTCGAATAATATAAATAGTTCTTAACCCGGAGGTTTTTCGAACCTTCCTCAAAGCTGTTTCCTTTTCAATTTTTGTTTAATGGGGAAATATTGATTGATAGCCATCTGTCAGTGTCACATCAAAGTACCTACTGTTCAAAAATTGGACAGACACGCCATACAACATTCTCCGCTTACAGCCAGGAGCATCAATAACCAGTCTGTAAGGAACTATTAAAAAATTAAACATACAAAATCAAATATTCTACATAGTGTAGTGATATCTCACTTTCTCATACAATATAAATATAATTATTCCAAAAACCAAAAATTATTTAAACCTGATTTCCGCGGGACCAAACGATGATCCACTACCACACTACCAAGTCCCCCAAGATGCACTCCATTTAAACACGGTCATGGCACCGTCCCCCCCCCCCCCACTCCGCCAATCCAATCACAACGACTGCGATCCTGGTGACGTGTTATCAAATGAGGTTCCCATGTTTCTTTCGTTCACGGGGAATTTAACGCGCAACAGCGAGGAAATCTCGGTGTCTGAGCTGGTCACGACAAGAAGGAAAGTGGGGGGGGATGGGCTACGAGGGTCGAGCCCGATGGTGCCCCATAGACCGGACAGCGGAAAAAAGCAGTCGGAAGAGGGAATGAAGACAGTGAATTGGCAAAGTCGACGGGGTGAAAATAAACGGAGGATGAAGATGAAAGGAGGAGGACAGGTAGACAGGTGAGGGGGGGGGGGGTACGCGGCAGAAGGAGGATCGTAGACGGAGCTGTTTTCTCTAATTCTCCATGATTGATGGCGATTGGCGAATTTTTTCCCCCGGCCCGGCTAGGAAGAGCTAGTGGCAGGTGATTACTGTTGGTGGGCAGGTTGCAAAGCAGCCCGTGGACCAGTCGGGTTTACTCTCCCGTCGTTGGTCGTTGGTACGCGCTGTACGGACGTAACGACTGGCGATCGTTAGCGGACGAAGAAAGAAAGAAAGAGGCGGAGGCGAACCGGCAGAAGAAACGGCGAGAAAGAAGATATTCGATAATGGCGGACAGTTGCGTAAAACGTTCGAGATGATCGCCGGGGATGAGAACCGCTTGATTGAGTCGTCCCCGTTGCTCTATTTTGAAACGCATCGAGACAAACGGCTATCTTTCGCTTTCAGACTGAGAAAAACGTACCCAGAGACAAGTTGCCGAATGATTAAAATGCTTATCAATCTAGAACTTCTATTCGAAATAAAAATTGCATGCACATTGCAGAGCAGAATAGCTAATACGGTCGTGCTATTTGAAAGAGGATAGCATTATGAATTTTGTCGACGTGTACCGTGCGAATGCACTTATACGTGCACTGATGCAGAAACGAGTGATTCGCTGACTGGGGAAAAATGTTCAAAGGGATGATTAGGAGGCGGAACGAGGAAATGCGCATCGACTGGTAATTGTCCTTTAATTTCACGCACGGAACCCCATCTTTCATTAAGACGTGCGTGATCTATGGATTAGTATTCTCGGCGTAATCTGCGTGGCTAATTTCGGTGAGAGAAATTGAATGTTCGATTGGCTACTGATGCACCACGGTAATGATCGGAATCGGATTCTTGGAAGGTTTCGGCTCGCCGAGGTTCGAAAGCGATTCCGGTCGTAGTTCGAAGCACTTAAAATGGTCGACGACGGGTTTGATTAGGTATTCGCATTGGGATATCGATTTCAGATTTTCCCTCTGTGCTGCCGATCAATTTCTGGCAACTGTTTCACTATTCCTTCTATCAGACCTTTGGCTTTGGATAAATTGAGCTTTATCAATTCCTTGCATCACTCCCAGACAGTTTTCTTGAACCGAAATATGTATACTACTGACATCTAGTATCCATCTAATATTCCTACCAGTATATTCATTTTTAAAAATTATAAAAATGGGAGTGGATGAGAACCATGGATACTTCGAATGTTGTGTAATTACAGTAATTCGAACGGTTATTACAGTGCCATAAAATCATAGAGGGAAAAATAGCGCGGCAACCGTTACCCGAAATTTTTCTTGCGTCCCGCAGGACTACTCGGTCATAATTCAAGCAATATATCTATCCAACGATCCAGTTGAGGTACGAAACTGCTAGTCTCTGCTGCAAACTCTGGCCCGTCTGCTTTATTTCGCCGTTCTTGCACGAGAAATCGCTCTTAATTGCGCTGATATACGATTCGCCGTGGTCTTCGGACGGTATTTCACCGGCGCTGTTAACGTTACGCAGTGTTGTAACACCGGACCGTAAATTACCCTTAATCCGTCGCGGGAGAGCCTCGTTTCCGTCAAATAAAGTTCAGATTTCACATCATTGTTCGAACTTCTTTTTGCGTCACGGTACGGCGTCTTAAAACGTCGATTCAAATCAACAGTTCTTTACTACCATGCTTTTTCAGGTCGTAAAATCTTCGACTCTCCTTTACTTTTATCGCTCGGTGTGAATCAAGGTACGAAATAAAACTATTTACCTTATTGTAGTCCGCAAAATTTATTTCGCCATTGTATCGCAATTTTATTCAATTTTTCTCTGCATTAAAAATACCGGTGAGTGTGCACGTCCGATGAACTGAAACTTTCGAAAATACTGACATAAAGACTATTCAAAGAAATTATTTATAATTTGCAAATTCCTGTCGACTAAAGAAAATCGATCTCGCTAAAGGTGCGAGAAGGTGGTCAGTGGTTCGCGTGCCATTGCATCATGGGACTAACCACCATCGACCACCACTAAATTGGTGTTCACCCGTTAATTGAGACTATCCATTAAAATGGTAATCCGTGCAGCGTTGACGCTCTGCTTAATTAATGTCAACGGTTCGTGTTCAGCCACCACTAAGAGGCGCCTCATGCTTGTTCGGCGCATTAAATGTGTATACAATGTCTACAGGTGTCATCAACTTCAATAACAGTCACTTAAAATCAATTTTAAGAAATCCCAAATTCTTAACCGATCCACGATGTAAAATTAAACGTTTACTTACTAATTATATTAACACGAGAGCAAGATATGGCAGTCAGTCGAAGGAAGTGTTATAGTTAGCACAACTTATTTCTTGACACGAGCAAACAATGGCCAGGAAGATACGCGAGCGCTAAACTCTAGGTAGCGGAAGGGTGTTGGCAATCCGCGGACAGATTTATAGCTAGCTTCCCAGTGGCGACTAATTATTTCTAACAGTTATTATTGTAACGCTGCCCGTTATTATTCGGACCTCTTCCGAGCATGCCGGAAAATTTGCTGCAACGTCGATAATTAATGCCGTGTCGGTGTCCGCTTATGACACCGGCCATTTTCCATCTTAATTGACGTGATATACGAGCCGCGTGCTTTCTGCATAGACGTATGTATATCGATAGGCACACGTAAAGTCGCATTATTAATATCGTTAGAGCAGCAAGCCAAGATAAAGCCAGTGTTTTCAAATACCAGTTGATCCCCTTGCCCTACGATTTATTTTACGGTTTCAATGATTAGAACTGTCAAGGTTGGAAAACCGAAATGCCCGAAAGGCTTGGAAGCTAACTGAAACAAAGGTTATTCAATATAACAATCGTGAACAATGATGTCGCTCGATGCGTCCGAGGACTCGTACAAATCGTAACGAACTGACTCGGTCGCGTTTAGACATCTGTGGCCAACACACAGACCATCAACGCTCACTCCAGGCATACCAACATTTTGGACAGAGTCGCCAAGGCGTTAGGAAACACGTTCAGATTTTAACCGTATCCAACAAGAACTTTCTTCGTAGTTCATAATTTCTTAAAAAAGTTTCATCATTAACTAAACCAAAATAGAATTTTCTTGGTTTAAAGGAGATTAATAACGTACATATTTATTAGACTGTGTCCAAAATCTTCAACACGAGTCCAACACGATATTGTAGAGCAAGGGGTTAATGCGAAAATTTTGTATTTCGTTTACTTATTTCTAGTGTGAACGTTTTGACAAGGTTCTAGAAGATCTACGTCTTTGTAATATTGTTTTTATTTAGAACCGATAGAATGTACCGACAATGTTCAGCCGTTAACACCTGGCACACCTTGTATAGTTCTCTCCCTTTTCCTCCGCCCCCATAACAGAGACGGCGTTACTGATTTATTCGAGGGAAAAATCGTGCCGCGGTTAATTAGAATTTTCCCTCTCGCGTGGCCGTCACCGCGCGCAACAGGGAAAGATACTATCGACACTGTGACCGCAATCGGCGCCGATAACTTCATTGTCGATTAGATACAGACGCGATTACACGTCACCTGGAAGGAACGGCCAAGGGGTGACGAATATTCTGCCCCGACGATCTTTGCGCAATCGATCCCGGATCGAGAGATCTCGTTGCGAAATCGTTCCTTCGGTCTCCCCGGGCGTCGCTTTAGGGACATACTTCTTCAGATAAGACTGTTTGCGGCGTTCGTCTGATACCTTGGAATTTTGTTCAAACTGTAGGCAACATATTCTAATAGCATCGTATCGTCTTTGTGTAAATGCCTATATATTTTATATTTCTTAAAAGTGTTCGTAATTCTTTATACATATTTTATGTTTCTTTAAAACTCTTTGTAAGTCCTCATTCACCTTTTGTATTTCTCAAAAAAACTTTGTGTTTATACATCCTTTGAATTTTTAAAAATATCTTTGTTAGTCTTTGTATACATATTTTATTTCTTTAAACGACTTCGTAAGTCTATCGTTAAGTCTAAAAATCTTTGTGTTTATCCATCCTTTGAATTTTCAAAAAAATCTTTGCAAGCCTTTGTGTACATATTTTATTTTACTTCTTTAAACGACTTCGTAAGTCTATATGCATCTTTTGTATTTCTCAAAAAATCTTTGTAAGTGTTTATCCATCCTTTCAATTTGTTTAACAATCTTTGCAAGTCTTTATACACCTCTTACATTTGTTTATAAGTCCCCATAATCCTACTAACGCGTGCGCTAATAAGATCATACGAATAGTATTACACCGACCGAAATAAAAGGTGATGGGGGGACATTCGAGCCATTTAGCGGTCAGCCGAGGAACGCGAAGCAACAGATTCCCCGATACCTCTGCAATTATGCGGTAATTAAAGCCACCCAATCGGAGAAGCGAGCTGCGCGAGTTCGCGGGGCGTGAACCGGTAATTGCGGTACCGCTTGCCAGGAGTTTGCAAAAATCGCGTAGACAATGGGCACCAGTTCGCCGAGGAGATCTTAACTCGCGCGCACAATCGCGCAAACGGAGCCGCGAATGAATAGGATTATCGTTGGTACACCGCGTAATGCGACAGTAAGTACACGGGATTACCACGAAAAAATTCCGCTAATGCCCGCTGACATTAGAAACGGATAATTTCCGGATAAAGCTGTACCGCACGGGCTGGAGACTTCGATGCCCGCACACCGTCTTATCGCATTAACGTTTACTGGAGTACGTGCAACCTATTATACGCTGCTCGAGATAACATTATACTAGGCAACGGACGATTATTTAAGTATCCGATGCGCGGAGATAGGGGAAAAATTTGTTAACACGATGACCACCTCGTTGGTCATCATTGGGTGACTCAATTTTGTGTTTGGGTTCGCAAATTCGGATTTACAATCGACTACACGAATTTTCACAGACTTTATTAAATAAATTACTGCGATTTTGTGGATTTTTTCTTAGGTCAGAACAAAAATAAAAATTTACTCGATTTCAAGGGGAACATTCCCATAGAAATTTTGAATCTTCCATAGGCTTAAATTGGACTGATTAATGTAGAATCATTTCGAAAAGTGTCTGCAAGCGATTCCACAGTTCCAGGAAACATCAGCACCACGTAATTGACCCTGCAGACCCGGCGCTCGCTCGAGTCGTCCAAGAATGATTAACTCGAAGCCTCCCATTCCCGTTTTTATTTCAGCGTCACGCTTTAATTAAAATCATTTTAAGTAAGAAGGTAATCATTTAACCTTCGTCGGTCGGTGAAGCAATGTGTCGAGACGCGGATCGCTCGGCAAAATGGTTGAAGGCAATCTTCTAGACTGAGTGCTGGTAAAGTTCATAACTAAATAAATGAAGAATAAAATACTTGGTTTACAAGATTGTACATGTGATTTCGAATAAAATAGGCTGGCCACCATTCACCGTGTTACTCGGCCCTGTCCACGAGTTCATTCGTTAGGGGAGAGCAGCCTCGAGGTAATTGCAGGTGCGGACCACCGATTGGCAATCCTCGATACTCTGCCACCAGCAGGTTTTTCCTTTCGCCGAGGCCGCGGTCGCTCGTCGCGTAAATGTCCGCGGAAATTATTTATAGTCCGTTGCTCGTCCGTGTGTTTATCCGGACGAGCAATGTATGTATAGTCTGCTGGCCGCAACATTTTCGCGGGCTAATCGCGACCGTTCGACCGGTGGCGAAACCAGCCGTGGGAGTCGCGAATAAAACTTGAAATGAGGTACCCCAGCGAGACCGGGGGAACTCGTAACTGCGTCGCTTCTTGCACGTAACACAGTGGCGCGGCGTTAATTAGTACCCTTAGGAAAATGGCCACGCGGAGAGCTTGTATATGCGCGCACGCGCTGTTCCGTGTTCATTATACATTTAATACCCGCCTCTTCGGGACGCTTTCTTTCCGGGACAAATTGTTCCGCGCCGCAACTGAATTTATAGTGGTCCCGACTGTGAGGGGACTCGTGTACGTTGTAAACAAATTTTTCTGATGGCACAATGGGCGTCACTTACATGAACCTTGTTTATCTCAAGCTCATCAAAATTTATGAGAAATTGCTGATGTGATCAGTAGACTGCGGATGTGTTTATGCATTTTCCAATTTTTCTAGACAAATTTGGAGAAAGTGAAACGAAATAAAATCTTATTTCTAATGGGAACAGCCTTTGTAGATCCAACACGAATATAAATTGTACAAAATTCTATCGGATTTATATTCTGGCCTTTTTTAAAAATGTTCATAATCCATAAATGCATGAAGATCCGCAGTCTAGTGATCAGTTGCAAGACTTTGCTGATCCTCGACAAGAAGATCCCACTTTTCGAGACGAATTGAAAGAGGGTTCCCAAATACCTAGTCATTGACCTCGCGAGGGTGAAACGAATCGATTTTTCGGAAGTTGCGAACTGGAGCATCTTATTAAGGTTGAAACGGAAAGCTGAGGAGGCAGATGTCGAAGAGACAGTCCAGGTGAGTTCCGAAGAGACTCGGCAAGATCAATAAGAGAGAGAGAGGTGGAGAGAAGGAGAGAGAGAGAGAGATATATCTGTGGACGAGGGTTGAACTCGGGGAACCAGACAAGGCTCTGGCACGTAGCCACGGCAGCCGTCCCATCGTTAGACCAACCACCTCATCGTCTCCTCGTGCTTTCTCACCCGAGGATGCGGCGAGGATGCTCGACGGTCCCCGGGTTACCAATTCCGGTTCCCACGTTTACATTTCGTGCATGCGCAATGGGTAGACCGTGTGGCCGGTGTATGTAGCGGTGGTAGCTCGTTAACCGGATAACGGTAGGTCGGCTAGCAGCACGTTGCAAGCCGCACAACCACCGAGAGGTAGCAAACCGGGCTCTCTCCTATCCTCTATGCTCGTAGAGCACACAGCGCGGCGCGGCGCGGCGAGGCCCGAGAGAGCTCAGGAAAGGGCAGGTGGGGGACGTCCGAGAGCGTGGCTTTACAGGGTACTACAAGGTACCGGGAACGTCAGCCGCATATAGCAATCCCCGTGGAAGCCCTTAGGCTCATAGCAGTGCCTACGTTAACGTGTCTATTTGAGATATCAGCGATCGGTCCGTACACGGCTGCTGCACGACGCGAAACGACGAACTCGCCCTCCAGTCGTCCGCGTCGCTTCTCGCCAGATGCAACTGCACTCTGCACGCTGACGGAACGGTCAGTCTTCTGTCACTCCAGCCTTTCTCTTCTTGCTACCATTCCCCAGCGACGCTCGCCTCAAACCATCGCATTTTCCCATGGAAACTCGAAATAATTTTGCCTTTGTTCAAATCATACGAATTTGGTCAAGGTTTACAAAGGAGAGGACAGGAATACGAGATTAAAAAAAAATGAAATAGAGATTTAAGGAATCTCGTGCAAAAATGCATACAGATGCTTTTTCGTTTCCGATACGCGATTTCCCATGGTCTCTGATAAATTCGTTACCATATCTCTCCGTACACTTATACGCGACTATTTGCATGGATCCCGAAGTGCAGTTATCATGCATGCACCGAGCGTAAACGTGGGAACAGCAGGTTCCAGCCGGTAATTTAAACATAAACTTCGCGAACGCGGGGGTTTCGTATCCTTGAATGAATGGAACGGCAATTTCCAATAGAGCGCATAGCAATCGAGCTTGAAAAGCGACAAAGTGGGCTGTAGAATCGAGAAGTGTCATTTGTATTTATTTTATAGCGGCTGATACGGATTCACTGAAGTCCAACTATCAAACTTCACATTCTGAATGCTCAACAGTTCATGTTTGTCAAGCTTATGCTAATCTTGGCTATTTTCTTTTTTGTTCCAGGTAAGTCTCTACGAAACATCACTGTCGAGGTCTATTCTTAGGAGATTCGGTAAGTGATGAATAGACTGCGGATCTTTGTGCAAATTTCGCTGCATGGTTTATAAGAAACTAAATTACCAAACACACCCGCGATCTAGTGATAAAGAATTACTGTTTTGGAACAGGGTTAATGTTCGTCGAAACTTTTGCGAGCAGCCCGTTACGTATCAGGAATATCATCGCGAAATTGTCTGAGAACGGAGTCCGATCCCCCGTGTAAATTTGCAGGGAATCGTTAGAGCAGTTTTCCAGGGTCGGAGCCCAGAAGTGACATTTGAGTCCTTGTTAAGGATTGGAGCGCGACCTCTTTGTCTATCGGCTCTGGATCTCGTTCTTTCCACCGGTTGCATCGGCTTCACCTGCAGGCGTCTCGCTACGCGCCAATCTGAGCATCTCTGCTCGCCCCCGCGGATTAGCGGGCTTCGATCCCCCTGTTCTGCCTCTGTTCTCTTCTCTGATATACAGGGTGGCCCGAAAAACCCGACACAAGTTGCACGACAAATCATTTCTACCGTTGGTTTCGTAAAATAACTTGTGGAAGTTGGATTATCACTCGAGTACTCATTCTGTTAACAGATAATTTTACTTGAAAAGTACCACAGCCTGTTCCCCATTAAACCGCCCTAATGCGTGCTGGCTGATTCGCAACCGCGGGGCGAAGCAGGAATCTCAGAAATCGTAGATTACCGGGAATTTTTCATCGCGCGACTATTAATAAAGCCAGGTCAAATTACCGTACGGCTATACACGATGTTTATTCTTAACGAACTACGCGGAATGAGCTTCGCGATGGTCCGGACAGTAACGAATAAGATGCGAAGTTGCAGATTCTCGGGCCACGACACTTTCGATTATCGCGAAGCGGCCATGGTTTAGCAATGGCCGGGGTCTGAGGTCGCGAATCTCTTTGCCACATCATGCAAATTTACTGCCCGAGCCCTTCGAGCCGTCGAGGGATAAATGGCGACGGGGAATTAAGTAGTAAAGGACTATCACTGCGAAATCAGACGCACCGGTCGCGTCCTCTGGATTCCATTACGCGAGCCTTCGTCTCGCCGGTTTCATCGCGCAATGATTAGCTTTCTTACGAGGGGTCGTCAACAGAATTACACCCCGCTATTATTAATGTCTCGTCTTCTTGCCTTTATTTATTTTCGCTCGTTTGCGAGTGGCTGAAATGTATATTAAATTTATTCCTGATATCCCGCAGCCTTTAACTTGTATTTCCTTCTGTTACGCGGGCTTGCAAATTATTCAAATAATGACGCTGGCAAAAATTCTCCTGAGCTACGGGCAAACCACACGTGGTATGTATGAGCTTTATGAGAAGAAACTAATTTTATGAATTGTTCCCCAAGATTTTGGAGGTAGACTTTCAAGATACCAGTCTGAGAGGAACAAGAAAGCGTTTGATGTTTACAGGCCTCCCCCGGAAAATTTTAAACGTACAAATTCCTCCTGCAACTTCTTCAACGATATGATTGATCGATCGTTTCTGCCGCGAAACTCTGTCGCATTCCCCGTCCATGTTCCTCCGGTCTCAGAAAACCCCGAGTTCTATCATTCTACACGAACGAAATATTCCCACCGCGGCTCGATCGGAACGTCTCTACTTCGATCTCGGAATCCGGCAGCCATCAAACGGCAACCTCGAAGAACCAGAGATATTAATCGCGGCAGCACGTTGTCTATCATAAGTAGCGAAATTGTAATTGTGTCGAGCGGACGGTAGACAGACAGGGCCGCATCGTTGCGATCATCGTACCTGCATATTCTGTCGTCCATTATCGTTCTTCTTCGTTGAATCGCTCGTTACCTGTCCTTAGGACTTCCTTTGCTTCTTGTTGCGTACTACATTTTCCGTAGATTTTAAAAATTTTAGTGGTAGGCTCTGATTGAATTTCACGTTTCTACACGAAAGTAAAGATGTTTGAATATACGAGGCCTAACGTACGGAGCCTAAACTCACTCACCACCGAAAAACATGATCGGTTCGTCAATTTTGATATTTTCTTCGTTCGTTGAATAAATCGTCGAGGGCCATGGTTATCCAGCAAGAGCCTGGTCGCGTAAGACGGCCCTGCGAACAGGTTGTTGTTGACGATGCCGGACAAGGGGACAATCTTTCATCGATAGGAGAGATAGGCCGCGGACGTGCGCGACGACAGTCACCGAGACGCAGGCTCTGTCAATCGGTCCAGGGATTCTTCAGGTTTCTTTCGTGTCGGTGAAAAATCTCGCTGGGACGACTCTTTGTCGACCGTGAATTATTATGACGTTAACGGGAAGCACAGCCGTGCACGCGGCTGCTTTCTTGCTTGGTTTCCCGATTACACGCGCGTTTCCCTGTTACGTTTGATAATCATCGACACGGTTGTTCGAATGTGACCGTCGTTCCAATAGCTGACTGATCCGAACGAAACCGACGCGACGTCTTACAGGGAACATCCGGGCCCGATACCATCGGCATTCGATCGTTCATTTCTCAAAAGCAATTTCATCGGCCGATATCCCCCCGGATAAAACGTGTTTTATGCGGAGAAAAACTGAATGCGAGTTGCGAGTTCTCAATTTTTATAGTCGCAGCGCGTGCTGAAGTCGGTAAAATCTGATGGTATTTCTGATTCTCGTAGGGTGGAATACTAAACAAGTATGTCGGAATACTAAAACATAATCACGTTGATTGGCATGTATGTTTCCCTTCATTGTTTCTTCTTCGATCGTCTCTTCGAACATAAATTCAACGACATTTCGATTACGTACGAGACGATCTAACGATAACCGACTTTGATTATCTTCTTCGTGGTTTGGATCAAATACAACTTCTACGAGGAATTTGTTACACATCAGTTAAGCAGTGCTTGTAACAAATCGTTCGAATCAATTTTGAAAAAGGCTATTCTATTTTAAAATATTTACAGAAACATTTTCGATTGTTCATCCGTACATCAACCGTGATACTATACTTCCCGATTTTCAGCAGCCTGTATCCCCGTAGCCGTCGAAACCTGGTCTCCCTTGACCTTTTAATTATCGCTGGTCCAGAGCCGAACACTTTCGTTTCGCCTGGGAACAAGCGAGGCCCTCGAAATTTATCGAGTCCTGAATAACGATCGTCGATCTATCCGTGGCCCGTTCGATGCATCGATAGCGTCCCGGCCGAGGATCGTTAGCCTTAACTCGGTGTAGCCGATTGGCGGAAGATCTACGGGCAACAAATGAATAACAAGCCTAAGACGGGGAGGAAGAAGAAGTGGAAGAATCCCCGTGTAAGACTTATCGATAGCGAGAGAAGAGCGATCGAGCGGCCGAGCGGATCGCGTTCGGTAGATATCGGGAGGTGGTATCGGCAGCCGAGACCATATGCACCCGAGAAATAACGGTCAGGATCAACCTACCAGTCTCTCTCTCTCTCTTTCTTTCTCCCTCTCTCGGTGCTATCCTCCTAAGTCGAAGGTTCGAGGGCTCGAGTTCGATTCCGCGATACTGACAAACATATTGCCTTATAGCGGCCGGAACAAATGGCAATATATTGCGGCCGCGGTTTCGCGCGAAGGAGGGATCCCTTCGGTAGGTTCGTTCCCATACCAGATAGAGGTGGAAAGATGCTGAGGAAGGAGCAGAGGAGGAAGAAAAAGACGAAGAAGCGACACACAGGCGAACCGTTCGGTTCAGTTCAGTTCAGTTCGTTCGTTCCGCTGGCCTCTACTCTCCCACGCGGTGGCTCGTATATGCTCGTTCCGGTATAGTGTGTTCTGTAGATCAGCGTGTTTCAGGGTCGGTTTGTTTGAACCTACCACTTCGCAATGATTATCGGCCGGACCTTGCGCCGCGATGCGGGCTCCGCTGCATATTCGATACCTGCCGCTTCCGATCAAGATCTGCCGCTTATTATTAGATCGATGGGCGGGCTGCCCCGCAAGCTTTAAAAGGATCAGCGTTATCCTTTTGATAGGCGCTCGCTTTGATTATCGGCTCTCTGTACAAGGTCTTGCGGAAGCGAATCTCGACGGATCACACTGTTTCATCTTTCCTGTGTGTTCTCCATAATTGAAATTCTAATGGGGTTACACATTTTTATCTGAAATCGGAAAGTATTCTGGGTTACTTCTTCAGTTTATTATTCTTTACTTGGTATCACTTAAGCTGTGAGAACTTTAGCAGACTTTAGACAATAGACGGATCCTTAGAAAAGTTTAGCAAACCTAAGACAATAGAGAGATCTTTAGAGAAGTTTAGGGAGCTCGAGCAACGCGAAAGAAGCAAAGTGAACTTTTGCAGGGCACTGTACCTGTTCCCGTCGGCGACCTACCCCAATTCGCTTGGGGAAGGAAACAGAGTAAAAGAGGAACGGAGGTAGCTCGTTGGAAGGATATCGGTGCGGCATAGACGGCCGGCAGGATTTATGGAGGGCAGATGGTGCGGCTACTGAAGTAGCCGATCGTAGGGAAGCCTCGAGCCGATCGGCGAGGACGGTGCGCGAGCAAAAGGGTTGTGGAAGGGAGGATGAGAGGTCCGCTAGAAAGAGAATAAGCGGGGAAGAGCGAGAGAGAGAGAGAGAGAGAGAGAGAGAGAGAGAGACGACCGGTGTGCACGAAGATGTTATCTCTCCGCTGGGGCGGAACATCGAGGGTGGTGGCTCAGCGCGGTAGTTTATACTTACTCGCACTTACTTTACTAGCTGCTAGCCGTACGAGATACGACGATACCATCTGACGTACGAGCCCCGGCCGCGTTATAAAGACGTGACGATGCGCGATAACGAGGCATAAGAAACGACGGATTATTAATTTCGCGTTGCTGCCGCGCTAGTGACGATAACCCACCGTCCTCCCTGCAGCCGAGTGTAACGGCTCACTGCATCTCTCCGTCTCCCGTCGTCGTTGACTGACGTTTCCGATGGGATTCGAGCTGTCTCGCGTTCGCGAGAACCGTCGTCTTTTCCCGATCCTTTTCCGTTCTTTTCCTCGCAATTTTTACAGTATGTCGCACGGTTCCTTTCCTCTGTTAACTTCAAAGGGCTGAAATCTCTGGAAAATGTGTTTCGTGCGAGAGGATCGAAGTATTTTATTCTCTCTACAATTTATTTTAACTCCTTGACTGTCGCGTGACCCATATTTCAGTAATAGAAACAATTGATTTACGCTATCTCTTAGGGATCACTATTTTTGTATAAAATATGACCAATTAGAGACTGAAATTATTTGTGTTCGTCTCGGAAGACTCATCCCTGGAAGAAGTTAATTTTTCAGTCTTTCACTTCCGATGAAGAATTCAGGGACTCCCTCATGCATTTGTATGAACGCATGAGTATTTATAACTTCGTGTATTATATACGATCCTGACCTAAAAAGGTTTAATTAAATCAGTTCTTACTCGCGGCTGCTTTTATTTTATACGAATTGATCGGTTGATAGGTGTAGCTTTTTTCGCTTTCTTCCAACTGTACATCTAATGTATAATCATAGTCAATAAATTCTATTTCGATGGAAATATCGACGCAGACGCAAGAGTCGGTATCGTTTTTCGAAGTAGAAATTAAGATATAGAATAACTTACCGCGTCCGTTCTTTCTGAAAATGAAATTGCTATGTGATTTTATAAGCCACGCGATTTCCGTGTCTAACTTAGAAAAGATGAGGCACATGTCTGCATTTATCATCATGGCTGCATCTACTGTGCAAGATCTTCGCACGTGCGTTGAATACGTACCCGATGCAGCAGCGTAAAACACTTTCGAAACTTGCATTTTCCTCGAACAGACATTCTTTCGCGCAGCCTCGCTATTTAATATTACGCGACGTTCATTGCACTCTAATCTGCAAACCGACAGGGGAAATAAAAACTCCAACATAATGAAATATCGTTTTCTTTTTGTGCGAAGTACGAATTCTCCGCAAGTTAAAACTCTTTAATCGCCATAGACGATCGCGGTAAGCGAAGAGGCGTGTAATATTATTATCAAACGTCAGAAATCTCCGAGAATCTTCTCGGCACTTATAAACCATGCATAATCATTCGTGAAATTGAATCTTGGGAACTGAAGCGACGGATCATTGAGCAACACGAATTCACCCAGGATCCTATCCGAAAATCTGCAATGCATTGTTTTTTATTAATTAGGTGTTGAAAATTCGCTGAACAGGTTGCACCAGTGTCTCGTGCTGCAATTTGAAGTCTTATCTGCATCTAAATTCGCGCATTCTTATAAAATAATTTACGGCGACAAGAAAGGAAGGAGGAATTTAAAAGATTGTATCCTGTTCGAAGTAGAGTAAAACTTGTTGAAATTCGTATCCGACGGTACAATTTACAACTATTATTTTTAAGATATTAAAAAACGGCAAGGGGAAATGTACATTATTTAGAGAATAATTCTGTTTATCCTAGAGTGTCTTTAGTTGAAAGAACATTTGCTTAAGCGTGCAATTTAAAATAATTTCCCCATTTTCCCATTTCTGGCGACTCGTTCGCATATTCTAGTTTCCGCTTTCATGGCTGCTCCGTTCTAAGCTAGACGCATTATTTTCGGGCAATCTGCAAATCTGCGAAGTTTCGCCAGAGCCAATTCCTTGTACGCGCAGCACCGGCCCCGCGACTATGGCAGGAACATTTACCGATCGCTGGATCCAGAAACACGTGCGTCACTTCAATCTTCGTTGCTGGGTGCGGAGGCAGAAAAATGCAGTCGCATTAGCCGGTGGCTCGCAAAGATGCTATCTCTCAATTGTCAATAAGCTCTCGGTGGCTGGAAGCCGGCGACGAATCCAAATGCGTCCGCGAGTATACGCGCCAGGTAGTGTGCAGGCCAGGTGCGCGGCCATCAGAATCTCCCCCCTGCGTAATAACACATTTAATGCTAATTATGCCGGTCACAGGCGGAAGGCGGACCGCGACCACGATTTCGACATTCGATAATTTCGACATTCGACGATTTCCCTCGGCACCGGTTCGCCGTTCCCCACTCCAGTTTTTACAAAATAAGGCAAGTGCGTAATTTGGAAACATGAGGAAGCGTGTATATTAACCTTCAGTCTGCGTACATATATTCTAATGTTAACGCTGCACTGGAGTGTAAATAAGCCCCATTTTCAGTGCAAAGTATTTTTACATTATAGTATTAAAGCAGCATAGTGATCGCCTTTCATAGGAGTTTCTGTAAATACAGGGTGCGGCAAAAGTTTGGAAACTTTCTACATAATTACTGTGCAACCAAATTTTTATTTACTAAATCGAACACAACAATCAGAATTGTGCGAAAATTTAATCAACGATCGACGACTAAATTTCTACTTCAATCGTTAATCGCAATTGCGGTTAACGATTAAACACTTATCCATCGTTAATTGTGGCTAACGATTAAATTTCTACTTTAGTCGTTAATTGCGATTAACGACAATCGTCAATTGGACAATTGATTAATGATTAACTGCTGAAATTTCGAAATGAAATTCGAAATCAAAACTGTATGAATACTGAAAAAAATGTAAACTGAATATACATATAATACAAACTCTGTTTACGTGCTTTTATGTCTTTTTTCGACGATTTCTTCTTTTAATCAACGATTGACGATTAACTTCATCAATCGATTGATCCAACCGTCGATTTTCGATGATTTCTTTTTCTAATCGTACACATTAATCAATCAATCATGATTATAAAATTTGCATCGATAAATGCATAACTCTGACAACAATAATAACATTGGAAATCCATAAAATTTATGTGATGTTATACTTAATACCGGAGTGCAAAGGGTTAAAATACTCGTGTCCCATCATCCTTGGAAATTCATATATGCATCGAGCAGGTAGGTGCGGTCATCAGAACCAGCTCGGTGCAATAACACATTTAATGCTAATTACGGCGATCGCAGGCGGAAGTAAATACGACGACGAGGATTTCGACATTGCCGCAGTTCGATACCGATTAACCATATCCGAGAGCCTCGTTCGAGTTCGGTCTCCTCTCGACCGGTTTCGCCTTAACCGTTGACGAAATCGCGGCTCCGGTTGTATAACAGTGGAGGCCCGATCGTTTCTCGGCCGCGAAATAAACGAGCGGAACCCGCGGTCCCGGCGAGGAAATCGAAAGCGCGTGCGTAGGTATCGATCGAACCGCGAGTTCGAGTCGCGGGTGCATCGGTAATAAGCACGCGAAAACTCGATCGACTCCGCTTTCGATTTCTGCCAGCCGATCCGTCGATTGTCCGATCCCGGGACACGGGTCTCTCTCTCTCGCTCTCTCTCTCTCTCTCTTTCTCTCGTACGAGAGGCTCGTACCGAGCCGTCGGAAAAAGTAATGAATTATGCGGCGAGCGAACGGGTTCGATAGGTTGTGCAGCCTGCACGCGCTGCACTTCGAGATTAATCTGTCACGGGCGCCGTTCTCTTCCTATCGATCCGCGACCGGTTGATAGATCTACGTCGAGCCACGCCTGATTTATATGCTGATGTGACAACGGGACGGAATGTAGTGAAAATCTGCTGCGGGGAGCGGACTCGAACGGGAAGTGCGGCCGATTGTTGCGGAGAAAACGCACAGCTCTGCCGATCGGCCCAGTTCACCATGTACCAACATTAGAATCAACCTGGCCAAGAATAATAAAATTTCGTTGCTCTTGAATTCTTCGAATCACAGTGCAGTTACATCATTATTCGTCGAAGAAGACGCTTTTACATATTTATGAATTATTTTCTAAGTAATACTATTTATAAGACCGACAAATGGTGATTTTATGCATTCGTGATTTATAGCTGAAGTGTAAAGTCAGACTAAGTCAATGTGTAGCTACAAAATACACTCAATCTTTCATTTCAGATAATTCTCTGCACATTTTGTTCGGAGAAAGGTACTTATACGTATAGTGATCAATTTATTAGAGACACCGTATGGAAAATCCAATTTTTAACCAGGTGATATGGATGGACTGTGGATTTTATGCATTTATGACAAAAATGAGTTAAAACAGTCATTCAAAGCTAAAAAAATCACTAAAATGTGTTCAGATCCATCAATTTTCTTTCATTTGTACACGACGAGCGAAGTATATTATCTCAGTGGATAATGAAGTTGATTATTTAGACACGGCGATGACAAACAAACAGACTGAAGAGCATAACCATTACGATCATCACTCATTACACATGAACGATTAGAAAAGAGTAAAACCTGTACATACACCTAATAACATCGTTAAAAAGTCACTTGAACATCTAATGATTATTAACAACCACTTTTAAGTTTTAAGTTGACTTGACCGACGCTTCTCATATTCGATATGAAATGTTTTATTACAGTGGCATTTCTCAATCGCTGATTGTTCATAAATCTCGTCGAATTTGTTTCGAAGAATGCGTTTATCTTAATTGAACGTAAACGCGTAAACGCGACACGGAGTTTCTACCGATAAAAATGACCATTTTCCACGTTCACGTAATAAAGAAAGGAATGGGCGGAGAAAGATTTGTATGGAATGCGATGCTGCATTTCTACCGATGGGAATTGGCGTAGGTCATCGTTCGCGGATGCCCGAAGGCATCAGGCGTCACCTTCCACTGTGGAAGAGACGACATCCCGTGCATCCGAGGCGTGGGACGTCACGTGTGGGTGACGTACGTGCGAACCAGGACACGAGTCTGTGTCACCGGGTATTCAGATTGTCCTGTTACCAATAACGAGGACTCGCCGTTGAAAGGCAGAACGACGTCATGCACGCGTGACAAATTACCGTCACCGACTCACTAATCCCGTTCCTACGACGCTATTAGACCATGGTCTCAGACTCTCTGGGATGTTGCACAATCGGCCAAGTATCGTGTTAAATCGGTCAATGCGTTGTAAAACCTAATTGCCTCGAGATACCTTCGGACACGGACGAAAGAAACGATCGATGCATAAGTTTCGATCGAGATTTTATCGTAGGGACAAACTATATTCGTAGATATTTCTCGCACCAAATTATAGCCACATTCTTGCTCTGTCAAATGCATTTGGAATTTTTTAATTTGGTCTGCCTCTGTTATAAATTGAAAACTGGAGAACGAAAGTTTTTGTATGATCTTGTTCGTTCCCCATCAATTCCATTCGACTTATTAGATTATGACGTTAGACGATTGTAGATATGTACATCGAGAAGTAGAAGATGATAAGCATTCATTATAGATGATTAATAGGCGTAGATCCGATCTACGCGAGTAGATGGAATCAATAACAGACATTAACGACACGGTGCTTACATGTACGCGTGTCAGATACGAATGTATATTAAAAATTCTAGTGTGACACACTCGGTGTCCTGAAAAATATTATTGTGGCGGTAGAAAATGATGTTTCCTCTTGACGGTTTCGATAAATTGCAAATAATATAACGAATAGATTTTGTGCAGTTATGAGAAAAATGAGTGGGTGTGATTTAAAAGAGTAAAAACATTAGAAGAATTCAAACATACTGTTACTTTATTTTCAGCTTATTAAACGTATAAAGAAAGAAAATAAATTTCTATTTCGCTCTCCAGTTTGTTGCAATTTATGTTGAAAATTTTTATTTCGCAAAGAGATCCGTTGTCTAATGAAACATGAATTTAATGGAAATCTGACGTTGCTGTTACGTCGAAAGTTTTGACAGAAATGCATAAGAGAAAACGGTTACGAGTATCTCGAGAGCAGAGAGATTGTTGGCGACTTGTAGACGGGAGTGTACGCAGCGGCTAGGCGCATTTCGAGGGCAGTTCATTAAAATTTATTTATGAATGCCAGGTAAGGGCTCGGCACCTCGTGTGTCCCAGTGTCCCCTTGTCGGCGCGCATTATCGTCGCCGCAACGAGTTTTGATCGACGCGAGGTGTGTCATTGTGCGTCCCGCCGCGCGCAATTTGCTCCAGTTCTTTTTTCTAATCGGCCGCAGTTGCACTCTCCCCGCGCGTTGCACTCTCGGCTCGGGCCAGGTAAAGCGTTTTTCTAGTAAACAGGCGCGCCGCGCCGCACCGAGATGACAAAGCGGGAGCCGGTGAGGCCGACGGCTTCAAAGGATGCACCTTCGCGTGATCGTAATTGCCGTAATGAAACAATTTCGTATCGCGGAAGTGTTTTCAATAAGCCGCCCTGCCGCGCGACGATCGCTTACGCCAATCAAAGTAGAGTAACGCATTGTGAAATTCGACGGATACTCTAATTGAACGCCTTGCTGCAGAACCTGGTAAATACATAGTTTTACAATTCTGGAATTCTTGCTCAGAACACTTAAAATCAGAATATTCTAATCTTTTTATGAATGGACCAAAGAATTTCTCTGTGAAGATAGAAGAATTAGTTTAGTAAATGACATCTAAAAAATATGTTGAAAAAATGTATTTGGTCGGAATTGTGAAAAACTATAGTTTAGACTTTTTTAGCTGGGCCAATAACGAAAATTCGAAAGATGTGTTTGGTCAATTCGTATAAATTATGTACGCTCCGAAAATTTCATTGAAATTGGTTAATTGGTTCACGAGTTATAAACGATCAAAAGTGGTAAAAATTGCAATTTTTCAAGATTTCCGACCTTTTAACCACTTTTGATTGTTCATAACTCGTAAACTAGTTAACCAATTTCAATTAAATTTTCGTAGCGTATATAGTTTATACGAGTTGACCAAACACATCCTTTAAATTTTCGTTATTGGCCCAGCTAAAAAGGTCTTAAAAATAAATTTCTACTATTGTTTTTCACAATCCCGACCAAATGCATTTTTTCAACATATTTTTTAGACGTCATTTACTAAACTAATTCTTCTAGCCTTACAGAGAAATTGAAGTCGTTTGGTACACATTCATAAAAAAGTTATTCTGGTTTAAAGTGTGTGTGGTCAGTTTTGCTCCTAACTGTATATGTACAACTTCAACCAAGTAGACTTTCACTAAAAAATTCATGACACAAATTAAGAAATAAAAATTAACTGAAAATAGTTAAGACGTAACTTTCATGTATAACATAAAATCGTCTTTCTAAGATATTTTCATAAAAATCACACTGCACATAAAATCGAATTAACCATTTGGAAACTTTTCCTAGTGGCATCATCTTAAGGCTAAACGTTCCCGTTGAGTTTCGAATAAGTAGAAACGAGAATGACGTTCTGACCAAAAGGAAAATAAATATAATTGCATCCTAAACCTGTGAATTGCCATGGACCGGTTGCAACGACATAGTTTCGTAGACTGTACAGCCGGCACATTCCACGGCATTATCCATCGCTTTCGCCTGGTTAATCCAGGCAGTATTGGCATCGGAAATTTTGCGAGAGATCTCGGTGGCGTAGGTGCAGATTATCTTCTTCTCCCTCTGATGAATCGTGGCGTTTAATACCAACACGTGTGTGAGCCGTAAACGAGCCTGACACATTCGCCTTGACCTCGACATAAGATATTATGCCTATCTATGGTCGTGCAGCGACTCGCCACGAAACGAAGCTTTGATTTATACGAAAGTCGTGGTGGCGTAAATGCTAGGTGCCTTGTGTGCACGGGATACCATTGGGAAAAAATTTCCTGACTTTTCAAGCGTCTACTTACGGCCGGAGAAAATTACCTGCGTGGCTGATTATGCTTTCGTACACGTATTTCGACAAAGCGAAAGCACGCTCTACCTGTCTCTCTCGCGAATTTATTCGAAAAATATCATTATTAGATCTTCAGAGAATTAAGAATCACTGTTGGATTATTCCCGACTCGTTAAAGTGATTAAGTAGACAAGTGAATGTCTATGCAAGAAGAGAAATGAAATTTTGTGAACGATGCGGATTCGGTTGCTTTGATGTCGCCCGGTTTCGTGCAAGATACACGAATGCCACGCGCGCGATGTTACCGTCACGATTAAGTCGAAACGTGGTGCGAACGAGATATTATCGTTCACCGGTGTGTAGTCCTCGGTGTCTCGTTAATTACTCCGCGAGCTGTTCCGTGTCCCAGAACGGACACGAGGAACATGGACCCTTTCCATACACGACCGAGCAACATTCGGGTCCCGTCTGTCCCGCAATCTGCCAGTCTCCAGATTTCATAAATTCACCAAGCTTCCGCGGAGATACGACGTTATTAGCGCACGTGAATTATGTGCAACGAGGTAATGGGCAAGCCGCGGGAGTTACGAAGTGTACGTGAAATTTGATTTCCTACAGGAACTGTTTCGATTAATTGTAAACGAAATTCCACTCCGGACGATTATTTGCATGCCTTTGCTCGATCGCGAATAGATATTCTTGCATATCTTGAACGAAGAAGAAGAATATGTAGCTTGAACGTTTCGTTAATTTCACCTTTTTCAAGATGCTTGTATTCTTGAAATTATTAGGTCGTTCGAAGAATACCGAGAAAAGTTAATTCAAGCAAGTTTTACTGACAACCACCTGTCCCATATTTGGTGTAATATATGCATATTCAAAAGTTGCGCGAGAGCGTCACTAAATTTTGTTTTAATGAAACGTGCCGTATATGGTACGGTGTGTCGAAATGAGTTAATAAATGACGGAATAAGGTATTTTCCATTTTGAAATTCCATTACGCGTCGCAGTATTAAAACAGCCAGGCGAGTTGCATAAATAATCGTGGAGTAGCGCCACAGGGTTGAGGATTAGTAGAAAGACGAACACAGGGCCGAACAAAATCGCGATCGGAGGATGGAGGGAGGCGTAAAAAGCCCGTATCACGGCTCGTCCGCGACTGGCGTTCAAGGTCTGGCGTTGGTGCTGTTGGACGTGCAAAAAGGCTCGAAAAAAGCGGAAGTATCCTCTCGCTGTCGTAAATCCGGCTAGACGGGGGAACGCGCGAGTCGTACGTATTTAGAGACACATACGGGGCCGGCGATATACATTCGAGATTCCCTCGGCGCGATTCTACCGGCGCGGCGAGGCGTTCGCACGAGTGAGTCGTAAAACTTTCTCACCAGGCCCGCGGTGCGCGCAAAGTGAAGCGGCGTGCTCTCTCAAGGATCCTGGCGAGAGAGGAGGATCGATCGCCGCGTGCGTGACCGTGGAAAGAGAACGAGCGATCGGGAAAGGGAGAGAGAAAGAGAGAAGGGAGGACGCGCGAGATAGGCCGAGCGAAAGAGAGAGATGAGAAGGGGCCAGGCCGTCAGCAGGATACGGCAGGATTCGCGAAGGATCCGCGCCGGCAGAAGCGTCGTCCAACGGCAAGCTCGAGATATTTAGCGGCGATCGGAAACAACAAGCTGCCGTCTAATCACCGATCGACTACCGCGGCGGTCCCTCGAACCCTCGCAGAAGCCCCGCCGTGAGCGTGTGAGCGTGTACCCGAGACCGCGACTGAATCACGCTAACTAGGGGCCAGACCGATCGGCCCTGAAGACCACACACCGGTCGCCGCTTCCTTGCCAGAGATTGAACTCGCGCGAACAAGCCTGCTGTGCCCCCTGACGCCGGCTACTCTTTCAGGATTGCCTGGAAAAGACGCAAAATCCGTTGAAATTTCGACCAGGAAAACCTGAAAGAGTAAGATAGTCTTCAGGTTCTTCTACTGATGTCCATGATCACTTTCAGGACAATGTGCTTGTTGTCTTTAACAGATCTAGGCTAACTGGCAGCTATCCGGCGAATCTTCATCGAGGAAACGATGCTTCATTCAAAATGCGAAGCGAAGCCTTCGGACCACTACGCCCGACCTATCTGTAGACAGGTACAAGTTACAGGCTCATTACGGTCTTCATGGCTAGAGGTTTTTAGAGGATGCCAAACCAGACCTGTAGCCAAATTGTCTTGTGTAGCATTGGTTCTGAGGTCTAGAACAAAAAGCTGTTGGTAGTACCTCGTCTAGACTGACCAGTAGCTATTCAGCAAATCTTCATTAGAGAAGCATTAAAATTAGAGACTCATTGTGGTCCCTAGAGCTAGAGTTTTAGGAGATGTGGAGCAGTCTAGACCGAAGGTAATAGGTTGCTCTATGGCGCAGCCCGGCTTTGATTCCGTTGGAATTGGGAGCAACGAAACCGCACCTACTTGAAGCCGACAGTTAGTTCTACAAGGCGCCTTTTTCAAAATGCTGCCCTTTATTTCTAGAGGGATCGTGCCTTTTCTATCATTGATACATTCGCCATTAATTCTCAACCCTTTCCTTTGAATTTGACCTAGCCTAATTGATCTCTGGTTGAACCGAAAATGGCTCGATCATCTCGTCGCAATTAATATACACGTCTCTAGCAACGAAAGTAGATCGTAACGATGGGCCTCGATGACTCGACGGTCTGTCCTGCACCGATACATGATTGATCCCGGTACCACCGTCGCGTCCGTAGTAGGATCGTATCGTAAATCGCTTACGAGCGCGTAGCGATCGGCCAGAAAATTTACGCGGTTGTAAATCGTCTGTGCGCGAGCGAACATCCGGAGCCTATTTTTCTTGATCACTTCTCGGAATACCCGTTCCATTATTCTGCGCGTGAACGCATCGCGATCTATCCGACCTCCGGAAAAAAACTATAAAATTCGGAGCGCTTGGAGAACAACCCAAAATAAAACATACATCACGGAAAATCCTCGCTATGTGCCTGCAATTGAATAAAAATAATTTTCTTCTTTATCCAGGCGAGATCATATCACACAGATCATAAATTGTTTCAGAAAATGTCTCTACTGAAACACGGCTTTAAATCGGCGATTTCAGCCCCGTTATTTATTACTTAACATTCATGGTTTCCAGGCAACATTCGCCATACACTGTAGAAATAATTGCTTGGTTTATTAGAAGAAGAAACTCGTTTCGAAAGGTTCAAACCATCGGAGCTTTAAATATCAAAGAAAAATCGAGATTCCCGGCAGGCAGATATTCCTCTCGGCACACTCGCGGCCAGCATAATTAACAGCCGACCCTATGAATTATTAATTGGGCGCAATTGCGGATATTATTACGCAGTGTAAATTACCGAGCGCGTAATTAGCAGGTGCTTAAATCACCCGGCCGCGAGCGGGAAACTTGAAATTCCCGGGATTTTGTCGACCAGTGAAAGTCTTCGGAGAAGAGAACGCCTGCGCTATAGGGTCGCCGTTTATTCATAAGTCTCAGAACGCTGGCGAACGGGAAGATATTTACTGACTTGCGTGCCATCGGTCCTCGAGATTTTGTAGCTCGGCGAAAGTGTCGTCGAAATGCCGTCGCTGCCATGCGTCGTTTGCGCGATGTTGATGACGTTGTTATGCTCCGAGCCATGTGCTGCGCGGTATTCGCTCCTATCGTTTACATCATTCGCTTCTTACCTTCAATCCACCCTTTTTTAAACCGCAAAATTGAGTACAAAATTTCAATAATTAGATTAACAATATATAAGAAGTAGGAAAAATCTATGAAAAACCGTATACCAGATTTGACGAGTGTTTTCGATGCTTGTCACTCAAGGTGTTACATCGAATTATAAAAATAGATTAAATAGTTGAAAGATAGTGAATCGATTGGGCCTGTGAACGACTCAATCAGCATACAATCGAAATGATTGCACGGCCATTGCCAGAGGCTATTTCTATAAAGCGCAAATTACATTGTCGCGAGTGCGACGCATCCTCGGTGAATTTCTGCTCGATGCAGCGTGCGCTGCGATGCGACGTGTGCAACAGGAATACAGACGGCGCGGTAACAAGCGCATATAAAGATATTATGCAAGGAATGGCTTAACCGTGGATCGAATTATCCGGGAATTGGCGCGATCGAGCGTGGCCTAAGTAGAATTTATCGATCGATATAGTCCGCGACGTGCGATCGTGCCGGAAGGGACGCGATCATGCGCGACAACAATACCGCTTATCACTTACGCATCGCGCGCGCATCCCCGTCGGACAGCTGAACAGATAGAAAACGATCGGATCGCGTTCACCGACCCTCCGCGATTCAACGTGGACGTCTTCTCGGCTTGTTATCGGAAGATTGTCACGCCGGTAGATCCGTATCGACGTCGTAGTTCACCCGGTCGGGACGCTGCGCTGCGCTGGTGTTCCCTCTCTGCCGTTGCACCTGCGAGTTTCGCGCAACGATCCCGAAGGGAAACTCGCGTTTAAATCGGCGCGGTAAATTCCCGATAGTTCCCCGGTT
Source organism: Lasioglossum malachurum (assembly GCA_028455605.1). Taxonomy (NCBI): domain Eukaryota; kingdom Metazoa; phylum Arthropoda; class Insecta; order Hymenoptera; family Halictidae; genus Lasioglossum; species Lasioglossum malachurum. The sequence continues at coordinate 17,367,612 of CM052311.1, forward strand.
TCCTGTCGGGGCCACCGGCTTAATAGGGAAATAAAGCAGCCTCGAAGGACGACGAGGACGAGCGAGGCAAACCCAAGTGGAATATGACGTCGCTCGGTCAGACGCATTTCGGTGGACGACCCGGTGCATCGGGACGCGGCTGCGTTCGTGCACGGGATACCGGATCGCGTCGATGCCATCTGCACTGGATTCTCAGTCGTTCCTGGGTGAAGTGCGACTGATTCGCGGATCTTTTGCAAATGAAAATCGTCTACGGTGATAGTAAAAAATAGGAGACGAATCGAAACTTCGTTCTTTGCATCGTACTTGCTTCAACATCGTATAATTGAATTCTATTCCAGCGTTACAGATGCCTTGCCTCGAGTGACCGTAATTTCAAACAGTATAAGGATCCGCAGTCTAGCTATAAAAATATATACCGTTGCGTTCGCGAGAGTGTACAGAATTGTTCCACGTGAGAATGGCTCGTGTAGAATTTTACAGTTGAAGCATAGAAAATTCCGAACGCACCGGTCGTCGTACGTGCTTCCAGACAGCTCCATTCTTCTCGACATTATTCCGAACATGTAGCTCAATCAAGGACCGCAGCACGGTTGATTATCTTCTTCAGATTTCCACGTGAAAAATCCGCAGCCCCCTTGGACCAGGAAAATCGGTTTACCGAAAGTGTGTTCGCCTAAGTGAAATTCGCACGAGAAATAGAAAAACCGGTGCGCGTCGAATGGGACCGCGGGTCTAACGCGGCTTACCGTATCGGTTGCGTAAGTCATTGTAATTGCTCATTGTACAGCAATTTACACGACTGTACAGGCGGGCCCCAATATCGTACCCTGTATCATAGCGCGGCAACAGCCACGGGGCCCCGGGAGAGCTTACCTTGGCGCGGTACATTCCCTTATCGGCAAATCGCCGGCTAATCATCATCAATCACTATCTGGTGTATCGACTGCGTGCGCTCGCATGCGTCTCTCTTTCTCTGATCGCGACTCCTGCGGCCGGGCAGTCCGTTGGCCAGTTGTCTGCGCGCTATACGATGGAGGGAGGCGCGGAGAGTAGTACTTTTACGTTCTCGAGGCCTCCGTCGTCGCCGAGGCATTATCGCTTTTACTTGCATCGGGGTTAGCCTTCCGCTATGGTCATTTCAGCGAAAGATCGATCGTACCAACTTTTTCTGCGGTGTCCATCCGTCGCGATCGGTTCATGGCCTCCCAGCGACCGCGATTCGCGCACCGATCCACACCGGTGATCGTGTCGGGTCGGCTCCCTTTCTTTCTTTCTCTCTTATTTCTCGTTCTCGTTTTCTTTTCCGGGCGAGGGGCACGTCCACGGCGCTTTCCTTAATTAACCGACGCTAACAGTCCTATAATTCAAAGGTGCGAATAAGAGAAACTCGACTCTGATCGAATTTGATCGGTTTGAGAATTTGAAAAAGAAATTGTGCACCTTGCCCAATTGTTTTTTTTTTTTTTTAATTAGGAAATCTCTTGTGAGATTTATTACAACATAATGTATACTATAGAGTATATTGTATAACGAGAACGTTAGTAACATGGGTGAAAAGAAATGGAGACCCTTAGGCACGTAGGTTACAAGTATTTAAAATGGCTATCATATACAGGGTGTCTCAGCTGAAGGAGGCCACCTACATATCTCCTTTATTTTTAATGGCACAAAAAAGATATTTTTGGCATAGTTTAAATGGTATCGAAGGAGAAATATCATAGAAGAACAATTTGTTTTGTCCGGTTATTTTTTCATAGTTTTTTCAAGATCGTTATTACTTTATCGGGAAAACTTGATTTTTTTATTCCTTCTTATAGCGGCTGAATAAGTACATTTGAATATGCTTAAGTCATTAACCGGATGGAATAAAAAAAAATAAGTTTTCCCGATAAAAAATAACGATGACCTTGCAAAAACTATGAAAAAATAACCGGACAAAAAAATTGTTTTTCTATGATATTCCTCCTTCGATACCATTTAAATTACACAAAAATATTTTTTTTGTGCCATTAAAAATAAAGGAGATATTTAGATGACACCCTGTATACGCACGCCATAATATTAGGTTCAGTTATTAAGCAGCCTATGCCATCAATTGAAATCCTGTCCCAATTGTTTTAAACGGTCAGAAATAGTGACATCGCCTGTCCCATTCGTTGTACCCAAAAATGGGAGGAAACCAGACTAAATTCAGAAAGGTTCAATTAACCGGTCAACCTAAGTTTGACTAGTTAGCCGAAGAAAATTCGCGGAGGAAAGAGAAAAAGCCCGCGCGTTAATTAACGGTGGCCAACGACCCTATAAATATCGTGGAAACGTGCCACCGGTACCGAACACCAGCCTCCACGGGCCCCGATCGGGCCGCCGCTATTATGCGCAACCGGGGGCCCTAATAATATATTACCCGGCCGATACCGTCTAATGACACGCAATTATTGTACCGTGTCGCGCGCACCGAGATATCTATATGTATATAATGTGGCGTAATTACGCGGTATTTATTGTTCACTCGGTTTTGATCGTTCTATTTAGATCCGATACTGCCGAGAGAGATCGACGAGGCACTTGCGTGTGCATCGAGTGGGCTGGTCAATGGCTGCGACACGATATATCGCGAAAATGTCCGTTTATCATTGTGGATCGAATAATTGCCATTCATTACGTGAATCTTGAAGCATGCAAAAACATTTTCTGGGTTTACAACATGACATTGCTACAGCTTTATCGTTGAATATTCCTCCAACTGCGACCTCTTCAAGGTAATGTACAGAATTGTCCAATTCTTCGAGTACTTTACGAAACGATAACCGACGTCCTAATGAGACCGGCGATTGCACGAAATTGTTGCGCGGCTATTGTCGTGCTCCTCGGCCAGCTGGAGGGTTCACTAAACTCCATATATATCTGTAGAAATACATCAGCAACGAGCGGCCGAGTAAGAAGCGAACAAAACAGTTTCTTGCGAGTCGCGATAGAGGAGAAAGGCGGTGAGTTGGTGGAGGACGGATGCAGCCGGGGTGCAGCGGTGTGCAGGCTCGGGATGTGCCGAGGGAGGTGGCAGGGGGTCAGGGGGAGGGCGAGGGCGAAGGAAGGTCGCAGGGAAAAACCGGTACACCGGTAGCGCGTATACACCTAATGACAGGGCACGCCGGTCATCGGGATATACTACGTCTTCGGGATCGGTGACGAAGACGAACGGTGCAGGTGAACGCGCGGCCCGGTCCGAAAGAAACGCGAAGAAACTCGTTGTCGCCGAAAGGAATATTCATACGGCCGGCTGCGCTCGTCGTCGTCGTCCTCTGCGGGAATAGTCAATGCACCCCGTGCGAGACCGGTAGCCACCGAAACCGGGAATCGATGTTCCCGGGAAGCGAACACGCAACACTGTCGCGTGATCTACAAGATTTATCCGCGTCCACCGTCCTCCCGCTGCGTACATATTCATTATGCTTTATTATTATCCCGCGTCCCCGCGAGTTATCCATATTCATCGCAGCCTGGCCGCGAACGCTTATGTTAATTACCGTTTTCGTTTCATTTCGACGATTCCGGGACTCTTTATGGGGCATATAAAATAGAGGACGCCGACACTTTACGGACCCGCGGCACATAAAAGTCTTGGGGAACGTTGTAAAACATCAATTAGACGGGTCTGACACAGGTTCATTTCATATTTATGAAACAGCATAATTGGAGCATCGTATTATGTCTTGGATGATCAGTCTAGCAGCGTCTAAGAACGCTCTTAAAGTTCGCCTAACAAAACCTCAATGAAAAATGTGTGGATGAGATTTTTGGAGTACCGAGGTGGTCTCCTTGAAAGGTTGATGTTACTGGAGCACCGTGTGGAAGATAATCGATAAGCGGCGTCAAGCTTGGCTCTTGGATGTCCGTCGACAGGAGCACGAGGAGGATATCAAAGGGTCCGCTTCCGTCGAACCCTCTAATTGCTCGAACTCGTGAATTAGCATCGGCAATAAACTCAGCCAGTTGCGCTGCCCCGGTGGTAGGACGTAAAGGTGACTGTAAAGGTTCATTAGTCACCGTACACTGTGTAACCGAGGTACACCTCGGTTGGTACGGCTGCTGGCTACCATTCGTTCCGTGTCTCGCGAAGGATATACACGTTACTCCACTACCGATTCGTTTGCTCTGCGATCCTCCGGCGTTCCAGGCAGAATGAAAGGCAAACTTTGAGGGAGAACGTTTCCAAGCATCGTCCGGTGTACTCCTCGGGAAATCCTCGAAGAGGCCAGGCCGTCTAGATGATCCGGCCGAGACAGAATTTTTCTGCCTCGCTCCAGCCAACTGCTATGAGAGATTAATGAAACGCTGAAAGCAGTCGTCTCCTCCTCTTACACTTTGTCAATTTATATAGGACCTTCGTTGTGACAGTCGTTGAATTTTCCCCGTTTCATCGAGGCAACACCGGGCAACAAGATTTATCGACGCACGGGTTGAAGATCGAAATAAGTTAAAGGTTTCTAATGAGGCAAAAGTCAAAGTCATCTCGTATCTTGTTAGGACGCAGGACTCGTAATAGACGACTCTCAATGTTTTAAAACGTTCGAGGAGGCTCGAAGGTTATCCTGAAATTGCCATGAAATTACCTCGAATCTCGTTATTCATGTTGAAAATGTGTTATCTTTATTCGCTAAATGTTTGACGGTAAATTACGCGCGTACTTCCTACGTCAATGGCGAGGTGCGAGGTCATCCCAAGGTCATCATGGGAAACCCATTAAATATGTACGTCGTTCCTTTTACCGTGCAACTGTCGGGTTACCGTAGGTATGTACTTGATTGCTGTACTTCCCGTGTACACTGTTCATTTTCGATACGAGACAGTATAACAAGAAGAAAAATTAATTAATTGTTACATGTTAATCATCGTGTGAGCTTCAAGAATCCCTGGTTTTGAGGAAGATTTGTAATATCGAATACCGATGTCCTTTCACGAGGCTCCCGGCTCGTCCGGAAGCCATTTCGCCAGTAGAAATTTCGAAGTGCTCCGCCGGGACTGTAAAACGATTATGACTGCTCGTCCGGCGTACTAAACAGCTCGTCAAAAAGTGAGGATGCAAATGATCGTTCCTGGAACCGGTGGAACGCGGGAGGAAGCTAGGCAACGTGGATGGGAGAGCATCTCGTAGAACCACCTAATGCAGGCCTTCTAATTGATAGAAAGTTGTTCGCGTTTCTTTGGGGAATAAATAACCGCGCGAGCGCGCGCGCGCCCGCGCGAAACTTTGAAAGTTCGGTCGTTAGATGACAGGTGTGTTTCGAAGCGAGGATCGAGGCTCTCTCGACCTCGCTCGGGTCGATAGGTCGCCTCGAAAGCGTACGATCATGCCCTACAGTTACACGCGTTGATTCGCGGGGCCATCTCTGTCGCTGATTCTCGCCGGCACAGTTCGTCCTTCTCGTTATAGTTACTGCCACGCGATCCGTCGGATTCATCACGGTGTGGACATTACCCTGTCCCTCGTAATTCCGAGCGGAGAGGCGGAGAGAAACTTCGTTCCCCGGTCTGTTATCACTGTCGACGGGATTCGTTAGGAGACCGACTCGTTAGACTCTTGCCCGTTTAGTTTAATACCCTTTGACCAACGTACGTGCCGTGTGTTCGCAATCCGTAAATTACTTTCCTTTTTTGACCCAAACTCTGACGACGTTAGTCTTCTTATTGAACTTAATTCAAATAGTTAACGGTAGGAATTGCCTACATTCGTAGACCATTCAGAAATTCAATCTCCTTTTCAATTCCATAGTTTTCCGGATAGAGTTTTACGAGTCACAACTGCTCGAAGATCTGCAGTCCAGAAATACTAAACTCGATGAACGATGTTGCTCATTATGTTGATCGTACCGTGTCACGCATGCAACAAGCCGTTGCATCATAAAGAATAATGTAAGATACATCAAACCCGTTTGTTCGCCGGCGTTACATAAGTATTTTAGAAATTAAACAATGATTTACACGTTGTATCGTAAAAATGTCCCCAACGTTAATCATCGAGGACCTCAATCCTGACTTCCACCGCGGGCCGAAGACAAAGGATTCGCAACTGAATGGATGAAAGGAAGACATACCGATATTAACCTATTCAAACATGAAATATGAATACTTCACGCTAATAAGGGGACACGACCGCCATTAGTCGTGGAACTGTTGCGCCGGGGTAGAACGGACTTAATCGCGACCGAACTGAAAAGCGCGTTCACTTGTAAATCTTCAGCTCGTCCTCCCCGAATGGAAGCGATCCTTGCCTCTGGAGACTATGTTTTATGGCGAAGCAGGTTTATGGTTTAATTTTTCACTGATTCGTTCACGACTATACAGAGCACAATAGCCGGGAAAGTGGAAAGGGTGAAACTGGACCATTTCTATCAATATATGTATAGCTACTTACAGCAGTTTCATTAAAACAAAAACAATTTCCATTGTTTATTCTCAGGTTCAGAACACAAGACCTTTCGCAACTGGGGACTTTTATGCGGATCCCCATTTACATAATTTTTGGTTACAGTGACCAAGAGTGGCCATTCTCCTCGACCATTTATCCGCAGGAGGCAAAATGCAACATAGCAGAAGGTTCACGACGATTTTACCGTTACTGAAAATCGTACGCGTTAAAACTGCGAGATACGTTGATTGTAAAGTCTCCGGGTGCAATAAATAATACGTAATTGCCGGAGTCCCGTCGATGGCCTCCCCACGCGCGGAATACGAATTGCTCGTCAAACCGATATTAATTCCCGTGGCAGATACCTTCGACACTGCGTGATAGCTGATAATAATGGTGATTACATTGGCCACCGACGAGCGACGTCACTTTTCTCCCACGGCGAGAAAAATGGTAAAAATAGCCCTGTCCTTTGAAAGCGGAGCGCGCCGCACAGTGGTCCGATCGAGAAATTCAGTGACTTTTTCCCGAAAAAGTAACCTTCTCGTATCGGTTTCTAATAACTAATCAATGAACATTGCTTCCCAAATGTCAATAGATCTCGGAAATGAAGAAAATATAGTACAATTTAATAAATATTATAGTTGTAGTAAACATTGAAAGTTGGACATTTTAAGAAGAGTATTTTTCACGAGAAAAATTGCTTCTCTTTGATTTTTTTTTTAATTGAAGAGCAGATTTTTGCGATAAGAAATCGTATCATATTAAAAGTCAATACTGAACTAAATCGTGAAAATTTTTTAAATTCTTTATAATCGGTAAGGAATCTGTTTCAAGTCCCAGGAAGTTCCAGTTTCTAACAAATTGGAATATTTGTGGTACATCTTCCTCTACATAATCATATAAAAATGATTTCCGGATCCGTCCGGCTTTGCAGATTATAGCAGTTCAAAACTGTCAATGTTACGTCGCGTTCCCTTACGCTTTGCCGACTACATTTGTATTCTCCGACCAAACTTCGCAACGAACTGTTTGGATTAGAGTCACTTGAAATGTTATATATTAAATCGAATTGAATATACAATATTATAAATTGTTATAAAACATATCTTTTGACACGCTTGCGAGGCGTTTTTACCTTCCTGGTACTTTTTGTATGCGTTGATTAAAAAAAAGATTCCCCAAATTTACGTTTTACCTATTCCATAAAACATTGTATGTATAATACGTAAACTATTAAATATACACTTAGGAAGTAACAAAATGGTTTGGAAGATTGTACTTAAACAATTTCTTTTTATTCAGAAATATCAATGAAAAGTAATTATATATATATATATATATATATAAATTATTGTTTTTTAACAACCGAAAAAATATTTATTTGTCTATAGTTAAAATTGACTATTTTTTAAATGAATTTTAGTGATATCTCTTATGGTTCAAAAGTTATAACAAAAAGTGACTAAATTTATCGATCCCAACCACTGTGCGCGCGCGCGCTGCGACTCCCAAATCTTTTGGAAAACAGTTAATCGGGAATGTGGGTAAAAATTGTGGGATTTCACTCGGAGATTTTTCTATTCTTTTACTGTTTTATATTTCACCCTGCCATTTTCTTCATAAATGGGTTATGCATTTATGCATAATAATATAAATAATGGGTTTGAAACAAAATCGAAAGAGCAATTTACGCAGAAAAGACAGACGAACAAACAGACATGGTTGTCCTAAGTGTCGGCCGGCATAAAAACAAATTGCGCACAGTTTAATAGACAGCGAACATTATGCAGCGTATACACACTGAGCTGAAACGATAGGAGATAATGAAGTTTGCACACAGAAACTGTCCGTGCCACGAACTTTCTTTTTCAGCTCTAAATGATTAGCATTCTTTCGTTTGGGGATCGTTACTCAAACAGGATCCCTTCGGCCGTTAAACGAGGCATCCATGTTTCTTAAGCTGCCAACACCTCTGAACACCTGCGTGCCCGACGATTGATTTCCACGTGGCAATCAACTTGTTAGATCGGCTTTTCGAGATACACGGGATCGAAATGTGTCGCACGTTTTCGATGATTTTTCACGCGGCGTTCTAATGATCGCGCGCACGGCCGGCGCGGCGGAACGAACGGCAACTTGTTCTCGAGATTGATGATCGAACCGTGCCAGAACACGTGGAAAATAATTATCGTTAATGAGACAAACAACTCATTACTCGTCTCTCGGTCGCGGGTAACGTAACTCCAGCTTATTACCTACTTTGTGCTTTCATCAGCCCGCTAATAATGCGCTTCGGAATTTCGCGTTTTTTACTCGGTCGTTTCGGAGGAAAACTGAGCAAACAGAATGCTGCATACTCTATTAACAGGCTCGTTACGTTCAGCATAAAATGACCACATGAAAAATGTCTCTGCGCCTTAGATGTTTTATACGAACCAAGCAGGTTTTAATTATCGATGTGATCAAATTGGTCGCACGAACATTCAAAATTGAGATTTATTATATCAATGGTAAAATAAACGTACGACTCCTAAAACACGAAGGTTCATTTTTAAATATACACTAGTAGACTTTCTAGTAGACTTCCTGTGTACAGTTCGGAGATGAAGTAGTCTAAACAGAAGCTCGAGCGAATCCTGTCGTAAATCTGTATTACGAGGCCGCCCACGCCCGGCTCGTCGCAAAGGCTGCGAATCGGCGTGGCATGATTAAAAGAGCACAGGCAGAATAAGATTTCGACGGGTAGGTATAGTCGTGGTCGGTGTAATTATATCTGGGAAGTGACGAGTTCCCGATTCGCCGCGAGCTCTCGGCCACGGTTCGGCATCCATCAACGTCGCGGCCGGGCATCGGGGCCCCGGAATGCAAGAGGAATCGGTGTCCATCGATAATAACCGTCCCACGATCGGCAACGACGTGGAAAGGTCTCCTTTACCGCTAATAACGTCTTATTAGCACGGCGACGGTGACACATGAAGGATGACCGTAATAAGGCCCTTTACGTTTTAACGTGACAAATTGCGATTGCGCATGCCGCGCTAGTCGAACGTTCGGCTAGAGAAAGCTCCTTAGGCCGCCTTCAGCGCGTTTAGGACACCTTCCAGCCATCGTCGTTCTTAACCTATATCGCCTACGTTCGATATGCCGACTGTGTTCGCGTTCCCGTGTTCGAGCACCAGTCGCGTCGCGTTACGATTTTAGCGATGCGAAACCCGATAGGAATTATACCGGCAGTGACACACTGTTAATCGCTCCATTGTGCCGCCCAGTCGCCGGTATTACGTGACTGATTAATACGGTCTCGTTAGAATCGGAGAAAAACCGCGGCCTGTCGCCTGGCTGTCGATAAAAGATGCTGGAAGCTGCCGACGCCCTTGGACGGAGTTTATTGTCATCGTGGAGTGCGTGGGACACACGAGAAACCGGTCGAAAAGACGCGATTTTTATGATAAAAAGTTAATTACGAGGGTGGGACGAAAGTTGTTCAATTAGAACCAAAAATGAGCTGGATTACCAAATAAATGAGATTACGAATGTGCGTAGAGGAGCTACCTCTTTATTGAGGAGCTATCAAAAAGCTTCCGTTGCCGAGTTCGGCCAACGACTAAGTGGCATATAGGCAGACTGACCAGATTGCATCCAAACGGATGCACGTTACATAGTCCCCTACTTACCCCTTCCACTATCCTATTCCAGCAATGTGCACACTCCAACATCCCCCACTAAGGCCGTAGACTGGTCGCGCAGTCGCGCAACTGCTTTGGTCATCAGAGAGGGGGTACACATTTATGCGTGACTCCCCTCATCTGGTCACACTGCGATATAGGACGCCTCGACCGCACATCTGCTGCCGCACACACACACACACACACATACAGACCCAATGAGAGATACAAATCGAAAACAATTTCGCGAGAACGTAAACAGATCGTCCTCGCACTCGCTCGCCAATCGCTATCCTCGGTCCGTGGTCTGTTTACATTTTTTACCTCCAACGTTCGAAAACTGAGAAGACGCACAATTCAACAAAAGTCATTCAATTTTTGCATTTCTGTTTGTGAGTAAACACAATGCAATTTATTTATTAAGCAGTATCTGTTTCTTTTTTCAAGCGTGCGAAAAAGTGACACGACGTCGGATGTCGGCCGAAACGGGTCCACTGTGCGCGTTCCCTAAAAATTGTTTTTTATCAGTTAGCATTAGACTGCGGATATTTATGGTAACGAAAAATTGTCTGCATTGGTTTCCTGAAGTTTTGTTTTTTTAATAATTTTACTGGGTCGAAAGTAATATATACAGTACATTCTGTATACGGTATCGCGCAGAATGGATTACTAATCGTCGAAAGTACTTCACCGGCAAAAACCGTGACACGGGGCAGCTGCATCATCTACTTCCCGGTGGCGTCGAAACAAAGAGCTCGTTGTCCGGCGATTATTTGCTCTCAAATATTGCTGCTTCACACTCAGCACTCAGGCCCTTCATATCTCGCCACGGAGACAGCGTACTTCTCTTGTGCTGGCCACAAGCACGCCGTTCACATCGTCTTTATTTCTTGTCCTCCTCCCTTTCATCTGTGATAAAGGCGCGTCACGTCTTCGGTACATCTTGTCCGAGGCTTCCGTGTGGTCTGCTTGTTATTCCGCGCGTCGGCCGCCTGTCAAATTTACTGGTTTCTGGGAAATACAATGGTGTTACTGGGACAGCCCCTTGGAAATTTATCGTCTGCCTCGCTGATCAATTTTTCGCACGTCGACTCCGTAATCTTTCATCCCAAGCGTCAACGTTCTGGGTTTAAACCAATATTGTTGCAAAATTAGACTTGTGTACACATTAAAATATGCTTATTCCGTGAAATAAATTGCTCTGGATTTAGGGAAGTGTTCTCCAACGCGCAGCACGTTAATGCGCTCGCTCTCCGCTCGAATCGTTAGCCGATTAATCAGTGTTGCGGTATCGTTGACGAGTGATTTCGAAGGGGATCGGCCTGTATAAATTTCCCATCCAGGAAGACACCGCCCGTATAAATATCCCGTTCGATACGGGGTGGGGGAGCTCAGCGGCAGCAACGAGCCGTGAAATGACCGTTCGACGAAACACGCGGCGTTCAGCCGCATAAATTAATGTTCGCTCGCGCAGTCGATCGCTACTAAACGCCGCGAAAGTTCATACGTATCTCGGGCTGGTTCGCCGAGGAGGAGGCATGGTATCGTCAAACGAAACAAATGACCGCGCCATGCGGGGCCGGATCGCGATGCGAAAACGGTACCCTAACTGCTCTCGCCTAGGCTCCCAACGGCGCCGCCAGCCAGCGTGAGATACGGAGTTACGGGAGTCGTTTTCCCTTACATCGTTATCATTTTTCCCATTAGAATTGACGTATCAAAGCCGCGCGCGTTCGGTCCCCGTCCCAGCCCGGTGAGATATGGGACTCGTTAGGGGTGGCTGGACACGGCCGAGACCGCCACGCAATTACCGATTTCATGCTACCGTTAATACATCATAAAACCCGTAATAAAGCCCCGGCTAAAACCGCAATTACGCCGCGGCCGCTATGGCGGTGTTGCACGGGTGTCGCAACCCCCAGAGCGCGTTACAACGATCGCAGCAAGCCGTTCGGCTATCGTCCACAATGAGCCGTAACTCTTGTTACGATGCTAAACGAGAAAATCAATTAAAACCGACGAGATCGGCCGCGTCGTTAAACTGTTAATCTACGCCGCCCCACTTCACAGCGAAATCGTTCGACGCGATCGAGGAGGTCGTGGAAGCCGATCGCGGTCGGAGATTATTTTTAGACCGACGCTCTTTCCGTCTGCCCGGCGCTAAACGACAATTTAACTTTCTTTGTTAATTATGTTCGCGCAATATTTAGGAAAGGATTGAAAGCCGTAATTTATTCACATTTATGGGAGCAAGAGAATGCACGTTACGTTATGCAGAGTTTTTCCATCTTGATCACAGTGTACACTTATTCTGTCGCAAGAAAATGTTCTCGACGATTACAAATTGTATCCGAAACCGCATTATTTTCCAGCAACGGTGTTCTCGCGGCGAGCACTGCATGTTCGTAAAAAAAATGCGTCTGGTCTCCGCAGTGCAGGGTCTCTCCCGCTTGATAAGGAATTTTACAGATGCACGTGGCAAATACGGAGAACAGAGAGTCACGTGAATTTACCACGGCGCTCGACGTGTTGAGTACTGTAAACAGATCGTAAAACCGGGCTTTTGCAATTGTAATTCGTACATGCTTCTCGATTTCCGTGTGATCCGATCGTGATTTCTGGTTCTACGGTGGCTGTGTAAGAATTTCTTGCCGGGTTCGTGTGAGCCTCGAAAGGATTGTTCAGCGAATGATCTCATTGGAATCCTTAAATGTCTTTGAGCAGTTACTTTTTAACCCTTTCAGTGCAAAGCAGGGAATCTCTTATCCATCGCCTGAATACGGGGTGTCTCGGAACGAATAGCGCAGCGGTTGGACAGAGAGCGTACGATGAAAGATCAAATTCATTGGTCTCGGCAGAGAACGTCCGGCCCGTTCGTTTCTAATTAATTACGAAATCAGAGAAGAGCGGCGTAGCTCGTGACCCTGGCGTTTTCATGGGAAACGCATTAAATCACGTAGCTCCTTTCCGATTCATAGGACACGTCCGCCAGCGTGCTTCCGGATCCGCATAAGGTGTTAAAGCAAGAAAACACCTGCGCGCCTCCGAATCGGCTTAACGAGTTTGCGCGGGAGCACGCGGTAAAATGCAAATCGGTTAGTGAGCCGGGTTGCTCCGTTTCATCTACGTCTTCATCGTCATTCGTCGATCGTCCCACCGTCTGCCGAATGAAATTCCAAGTCGGTTTAGCGTCCACTTTTTTCGCGCTTCTGTAAACGACGCCGCAGAAGCCGAGGCGAAGGGAAATCGGCACGAGGAGCGTTCCCTTTTCCGTTCGCATCGCTGCGCGACAAGTACAACGTTCGTATCGCGATTTTTTCGCGGTCGCGGCGCGAAACATTCGCCGGACAATGTTCGCGAGCTGGCCACGCACGTTTATTTGCAACTGGAGCGAATAAAATGGTGAACGGTCGATACGTGGATCGAATCGCATGAGGCTGCGCCGTAATCGACTTTAACGCGGCGACGAGACCAGCAACTTCCGAGTCGGTTTCGATGCGCGAGGGGCTTTCGTGGTACGTGGCCACGAAAATAAAGGAATAAAAGAGAAATGTCATCGAACGACCGGATAAGAGGCCGTATAAGGCAGTGGCGGGTGTTGTAAATGTAAATGGAGGTGGCCACCGCCCTGTAAGGCCACGCGCCTGTCATCGAGACTGCTCATTTTGTCCCTTCTCCGTTTCCCTCGATCTTCTTCTCCGCCTCTTCTCCGTCTTTCTCTTTCTCTCGCGCGATCTCGTGTCCTCTTCCTTCCCACAGATTTTTTTACTCCGTCGCTTTTTCTATCCCCCGCCGTTGCTTCCGAGAGAAAACCTCCTAAAGGATCACGTGCCCTCGTACGATCATCGATCTCTCCGACGACCGGGAGTAAATTGACTTTACGTATCCCTCGCCGGAAGAATAGATACTCCGGTTCCGAGGAGAGCCGAGTGACTTTATCAATCGGGCAACAAGGCCGTGAGTGGAATCTCGATCGTGACCGCAGTCTCTGATTCGAGCCTTTATTTATAAAACGAGAAAATCTGCGAATGTTCAAGCTGAAGTAAAAATTTCGACATCTCCGAGGCAAATTCTGTGGGATTTGACACGGTGCGGTTCTCGGTACCTGTTTCCCCGTTCCCGGAGGCCGATTTCGCAACAATGCCGTTCCGATCGAAGCTTGAAATCGCCGGGACCGTTAGTATCTCCCGACTCTTCGAAACGTCGCGCGTTGGAGCGAAGGCATCGCGAAGGGTCTGCGCGGCGCGGCGGTAAAACTTACGAGAGAAAACGCGTGGCGGAACGAAACCGCCGATACACGGTACCGTCCTCCGCAGTACGCCGCGGCGGTAAGAGGTTCTGAAAATGTCCGATCACGATGCACGATAGCCCAACGCGTACGGAACGTTAAAAGCCGGTTTTACGGTTATTGCCCACCGGTGCGGACGTTTTTTCCCCGTCCCTCCATCCCTCCCCGCGTCCACCGGGTGTCCGGCGTTTTATTTTTCGTTTTCTGAAACGTCCGAGCGTGCCGGGGGTCAGAGTTCCACACGGTAGCGGGGGCCCCGGCCCCGCGAAACTATTAGTTTCTTGATTAAAGCCTCAGTTAATGCACTATGACCTCCCTAACTTCCTATCTTTATAGTTATCTTAGACTCGCGCGTGTCCGTGGCTATCCCGCGCGCCTTACGCGCGAGCGGACGCGCCATTACAGCCGCATAATTCTCGGCTTGGAAATTGTCGTGGGCCTCGATTAATAGTTTTTCCTTTTTCCATCGTACGATTGCCAATACCTAGCGGCGACTCCCCAACGCCGACTGGCTTTTACGGGGGGTGAGTTTTGCCGAGCTGTAAATCCACGCGATTCCAGCATGCTGTCTAACGCTTTGGGACGAGCATGCAGGCCTCGGAAGTGTACCATAATTAATTATTTACTGCTGCCCATGCGGACCTTGTTAGTGTTTTCGGAAAGTTGTAACCGAACTTTATGCTCTTATGCTGCACACCAGTCTTAAGATTTCGAACGTTTCAAGACAGTCTCGTCTATTAGATTTTATTTAACCCATGCAGCTAGAGTGGAATCGTGCAATGTTGATCAGACAATTTTTCCTCCGACCTGACACGACGCCACTAATCTCAGTTTACAAATTCCTCCAATCAATACCTCCGCGCCGATCGTATGAAAACGCTCGTAAACAATTTTCCACGTTTCTCGCTCGCAGGAAAATTAATAGATTTGCATTCGATTAGCGCCAGCATCGCACGGTTTATTAATAGCCGTCGATGTAGAAAAACTGCACCGAGAACGGGTCTATTCTTATGTCCAGCCGGGATTGTTCTATTCCCAAGTCTATCAAATGATCGATTTTCATTTGAACATTCCATCAGTATGCGCAAGATAGACAGGTTTTCGAAAGTGCACGTCCATCAAGCGTAACGAGCTCCGCGCCACTAATAGAACGCGAACATTTTTGCCCATTCATCTGCACGCTTCTTTTTTCTTTTCTTCTTCGCAGCCGCGGACGATCGAGACCACTTTTCCTACCAATAATACTTCGGCCATCGGCTGCACCGGTGTTCTTTCTCGTCTTTTTTCTGTTTTTTCTTTTCTTCTTTTTTCTTTTTTGCAACTAGTTTTCGCGCGTGCGTACCGTTTCTATGGCGTATTGTAAAAGGGGATAGAATGTACACGGTGGCACCGGTGCCGATTGCAATTGGCACAAGGCTGCGTGTGCGTTTTACTTGCTCTCGGCCATGGTAAAAGTATTGAAGGCACCGCCGGCACGCGGCCGTTCGTACGCTTTTCATTACCATTCCGATCGCGCCGCGTGATCGAACGCCGTCGATCCTCGATCATCGTCCGTAGATTTTCGATTGACCATTTACTCCCGACCACCTTTTCGACGTTTTTTTCCGGGTCGAAACGGTGCAGCGTTGCTCTTTCCATCGTTCAACCAAAAAATGACCATTCGCCATAAGCTCCATTGAATTGAACAGATATTAACTACGCAGGGTAATATGAAATCTCTGATTAACGGAGAAAAAGAATACAGAAGGATTCAGAAGTCGCCGGAGGAACGTTTTATGTATGCGGAATTCAACGGGAAAGAAAAATGTAACCTTGCCTGTTCGAGCGCTTTAAAGGCAAACGTAAATCGAGGAAAGAGTTGTCGATTGACTGGCATCGATTCAGTCGAGATAAGGGATTGAAACGGGTACACCCACGCGTATAGAAAAGCGCACTGTTCGTAACAAAGCGGTCGAGCACACAGGCGACAGGATATCAGGTCGTGGGGGGAATAAATACCGGTCGTACATTTCCGGAACGTTAATTATACACATCCACGGGTGGCTCGATATATATATATATATATACATATATCTGGGGGCCCGTTTCGCATTATTACTACGATATCAAGGCGCGAAATTATTCCACGTCAATTAGCGTGATTTAGAATGTAGCGACGTGGACGTAGCTAGGCGACGCGAACCCGATACGAAATTTACGACAGGTGTCCGCGAGAATGATAGCCTTGATACGACATTTACATTTCCTCCGATCGAGAATTTGCATAGCGCTACCGGCGAAGCCGAGGTTAATCTGTGATTATCGATTCCCGATGTCTTTATTATTATATGTCGCACGTGTCAAGGCGAGTAGTTTGTTGCGGCGGGGCCGCGAATAATGCACGAACGTTTGCGCAATGATTTGTCGCCGGGAAGTAATTCGGTTTCGAGCGTGTCTGGGTCGAGTTATTTGTTATTCCAATGAGCTGGAGAAATTGCCAGATTATTTATATCTTGTCGGGGTCATTTGACGAGATGTACAGAATTCGTGAAAAATTCAAGACAATGTTCCGAGTGTTCGCGAAATCAGTGATTATTTTCTAGTTATATTCGAGGTTCCTTTAGTAATAATAATATTAGCTGTGCAAGTAAGTTCCTTCCCCCTTTTTTTCTACGATCACAACTTCTGACCGAATTCGAATCACTTCCCGATTTTGGTGCCGTCTGAAAAAGCGTTCTTTCAGTTTTGTGCAGAGTCATGAGCGCTCATGAGCGTTCCAAAAGTTTCCAGTCCTATGCAACAATTTCAAGCAATATGGCGTGCGATAAACGTCATCTGCGTTACTGGTTATTTTTTGCATTCCAGCTTAGAAAATCAGCTGCTACTGATGAGAACGCTATATCTTACAGAACATGCAAAAAGTGGTACCAAAGATTTAAAGCCGGTAATTTTAATTTGGAAGACGACGATCGTTCAGATGCACCGAGAAAGTTCGATGACGGTGAGTTAGAGGAATTGCTCAACGGAAATCCGACCCAGACGCAAAAAGAATTGGCTGAAAGATTGGGGGTCACCAGACAAAAAATTTTACAATACATTTTATGTAATAAAATCTTGAATTTGGAAAAAAGGGGAGAGAACTCATATGCACAACTAATAATAACAACTAGATTGGATCGTTACGCAAATTAAAAACCGTGTACCATTGCTGCTTGTATTTCCAGCTCCCATCAGTGTGAATAAATGCAACAGGAACACAGATCGTGTGTGGCCGAGCAAAGTTAGAATTACTGAACTGCTGCACCGGTCAGTGCATCCGAGACAATGTGCGAACAGCGTCCGGGTATCACGATATCAATTAAGAAGAGAAAACTGTTTAAGCTGGTCCGGCGACGCGGCTGATTATAAGCCGTGATACATAATGATAGCCGAGCTAATACGCCTAACGCAACGTAACGCGCGGAATTACAGGCTTGCTCGGGTGCATAGCATAGGTGTCGCGTGTAATACGGTTGCACCGCCCCGGGGAAACGAAACGTCGCGGATCGGCGCCAGTGAAAAGGCGTGTATATGTAGGGTAGTTCGCAAAAGGAATAAAGGACGCTTGCGCGAGTTGCACGGATAGAATCCAAGCAATTTAAATGCTCATCCCGGGGAACGTTCCAATCCAATCTGCTCGCGGCCGAGAACCACCCCGCCCATTCGTGTCTCGCTTCTCGTCGGCGCGATAATAATTCAGGCTGGGGCAAGGCAATCGCCGCGGCCACTGTAAACACAGTCATTACGCCGGTATTTAGATGATACACCGCCGGCATCCGCGGCCCGAGATCATGCGTACTTCGATGCACTTCTGATTGGACGGCCTGACACACCGGTACGTTGTCTCAACGGGGGACGATCATTGGCGATCAAGGGGTTGATAAATCAACAATTTCAGTTTCGATTATGTTTCCAGGCTGCTGGGCTGGCACTTAAAGCGTTAAGTGTTTTAACTATCCCTGCGGATTTTTGTGCACATTCCCAATTTTGCAAGCATTAGATGAAAATCAATTTGCTGTACTATTTCGAATTTCAAAATTTCATTGTAATATTTGAATGACCATCTATTCAGAGATTGTTCGACCGTTTTTCGTTCGTCGGGTTTGTAAAATACGTCGAACAGTTTTAGGTCTGCGAGCCACTTAAGCTTATGAAGTGTTCGTCCTCCTCTTTCGGCGGTAACGAGCAGACTGATAGGGCTACCTTACAGAAGGAGCGGGTCGATAGGTTAGCGTTAATCTAATTAATCTTTACGAGTGTAATTAGCTTGCGATTGGTCCCCTCCGTCGAATCACGGAAACCGTATGTTACGTTACCCGGTGAGTCGACCGTTCTTTTATCTTCACGAGTAGCGAGTACACGGGTATCCCATTTCGAGGCAGTTTGGTGATCGCCGGCTATACTTTTTCGCTAAGTCGCGATATCCTTTTTGTAATTGCACTTAATACGCGCGGATCCACGGTGCAGCGTGAAACCGTATCGACTTTGATCCTCTGGAACCGCTACTATCTTTCAATATGCTAATTGACTACACATTGATAACATCTTTAATTGAATAAATTTATTCTGCACTCTAGTGTCTACGAAATAATGCAAGAACATGAAAACAAGATTCCAGTAAGACGAGAGTCTCAATTATACATCAATGAAATTCTCCATCCCCTAAACACTAAACACGCGCAAAATAAAATATCTCACACCTTCAACAGTCTGCATGTAGATCTCCAGTTTATTTAGATGCAGGCAAATCGAAGATCCCCAGCTCCAGAAGGCGAATAATCCAGTATCGTTAACCGGACTAATCTCCCCGACGCGTTCCCGAGATTTTTTAATTAGCGGTGCGCGATAATCGAGGCGGACGGGACCGCGGCGAGTAACACCTGACTTAAATTGCGTCGATCCATTAGCGTGGCGGTCAGGTTGAACCGCCCGGGAATTGATAGTGTCGCCACGTGACTGTTCGGGGGGACAAAAACGATCAGGCGTTTACCGCTTTGGTGGTTCTCGCGTTTTATGGGGTCCCCGGGCGCAGATAAACGCTCGCCGCTTTCGTCGCCGTTCGCGCTAATGCGAAAGAGCCTCTCTTTTCGGTTCGCGTGTTTCGAATAGCTGCCTCGGCTTTTTTCGCGTATATCAACGGCCCCGGATGCGCACACCGCGGATGCACACGTGGCCGGTGCGTTTGAATTACATTTATTGCAGCCGGGATAATCGGGCACGTCCCGCGAAATGTGTATATATACATACGTACGTTATGACGGAGGCTCCCGGACGCGAAGATGGAGCCTCGTAAACTTTTACGGGCGTTTAATCTTCGGGAGCAATTAATTTTACGCGGTCCGGGCGAAGGTCGCTCTCTGTCGTTCTGGAATTCGTGCACCGACCATTTCGAATAATTTTCTACCGCTCGACGCCGTTGACAAACTCTGAATCAATCTTTAAATAATTATCATTGTCGACTAAGCTTCCTTTCCTTTCTTTTATATTTACCAACAACACTTCGGCAAAGAGCTGATCAAATATTTGTAACCAC
Source organism: Lasioglossum malachurum (assembly GCA_028455605.1). NCBI lineage: Eukaryota > Metazoa > Arthropoda > Insecta > Hymenoptera > Halictidae > Lasioglossum > Lasioglossum malachurum. The sequence goes on from CM052311.1 coordinate 17,387,528, forward strand.
AAATTCTAAGGATCTGTTGCTCTCGAAACTACTCTCAATTTGCGTATTCAACTCTCCGCTGGCACGCTCGATGCCGTGCACACTGACGAATTTGACTCTCGAGAGTAACACGCGATAGTTCTACTCTCAGATGGACACGTAGTACCTTAACGCGTGCATGTATCCTTGATCAGCGAGTAAGCAAGCGAACGAGCAAGCAACCAAGCAAGCGAGCGCTCGCGATCAAAGTAAACGAGCTATCGGTCGTGGAATCGGAGCTATTCGAGCGTTCCGAGGCGCGAGTCAAAAATAGTGACTGACGCAAGATCATTGTCCGTGCGAGCGCTGATCCGAGATCAACGTTCCTGACGAAAAAACGCGGAGCCCCAGGTATTTATGCATAGAGGCTCGATACCGCGGCGGCGATCGGTTTTCTCACGGTGTCCGGCGTGCCGACGACTACGAGGACGCGGACGAGCAACGACGAGAAGAGCTTGGCCGACTAGAGAGGGTGATTTCACCGAGATGGATTGGACGCCTCTCGGCAGAGCCTTCGCCACGAGGGTTGACTGATTTGTGTGCGCAAGGTCCCGTCACCTTGACTTTACTTAAATGGGAATAAACGACACCGCTTCCACCGTAGCCATCTCCTTCTCCTTCTTCTTCTTCTTCTTCTTCTTCTCCTTCTCTCATTCTCCTTCTTCTCGCTCGATCTCTCGCCACCATCCTCTCATCCGTTCCTCTTCCCCTGACGGTTCCACGATCCTCGGACACATCAAGGACCAAGGAAGGGAGAAATAGAGAGCAGCCGAAGAGATAAGCACGCGGTGGCGCAGGTGTAGAAAGGCGTCGTCGTCGTTCGCCGATTGCGGAATAATCGGTTCCCGTGTGGGAGCCGATACAACGGACGATACCTGCCGGTAATAGGAAGTCCCGTGGCTGTGTGAAATGTAATTTTAAACACCACCGAGCGAGATCCAGTTGAGAGATCACCGCCCGAAGATACTGCTCGCTCCTATCCGCTTCCCTTTTTATTCTTTTTACAGCTGCACTGGAGCCCCGGGGTGGATGTGCTTTGATTCCGCTGAAGACGGTACAGTCGGTCCGAACACATCCTGGAATGCTCTGATATTTAGCTACCAGCCACTGACAGCTACTCACTATGCGGGTTCTAAGAATTATCTCAATCAAGGACGTGTAACACGTTAAGATATTTGGAGTAGAGGTATCTACAGTCCAGAAAGATCCACAGTAATTCGCATCTTCGTTAGCACTCCACATTCCGCGAGCATAATCTTACCAGGCCCTTGAAACGTTCGCGGGGATATTTTTCCCGCGGGCAATCGTACAACGCGCCGCGGGCAGTCTTTCATCAATCAATTATAGTACAATTGATTGGCTAATCATAAATAACTACAACGCATTCATCGAATTCTCATTACAAGAAATGGGATAGAGTGCGACGGCCACAAATCACACGCTATAGAACCACGCTAATAAACGCGGGGAAAACACGGCGAAGGCCTCGGCACCGTCGTGCGGAACGACAGGAAAGCTATCAACCTTTCGGCGATAATTGAAAAGCTACCCCGCGAGCTGTAAAACGCCGCGTGGCAACGATGAGGGCTGCTAACCTTTATTTGCGATTATAATCAGCCGGCAGCCGGGCCATCAGGCGACTTATGAAATTTTCCATCTCGTTGTCGGTACGCGTTCGCGTCGCTTTTAATTAAAGATCATCGGGTCGCGGAAAGAAAGACAAAGGGAGACGGAAAGCGAGACAAACATATAGACAGAGAGAGGGAGAGAGAGAGAGAGATTCCAGTTCCCCGGTCATAGAGGGAATAATTAGCGTCTGACGGTGGGAAACGCGCGACGTGAGTCGACGCATTCCTCGATCGCGAGGGATTGAGGATGAGGATCAGGTGGGGTAGGATTAGCCGCAGGTTTTTACTGATAATGTATTGTCGCGGAACAATGAGCTGCGAAGGAGTGATTTAGAAGCAGCCCATCTTTGTGAGTCACATATCGAGACCTGCTTCGGGAACGATACACCTGCGCAGATCGGTTTCCTTATGCGTTTCCAGTAATTATTTCTGGCATTGTGTGGGCCGACTCATTAATTCCACGCGGTCTGCTACTCGTCGAAGGTTTATCGTTAATGACGGACCCGTAGGAACGCGTCACCGCCGTTAAAACCACTCGCAAGATTGAACAGGAAGGTGTTCGCGCGGGGGTTTAATTTAATTGCTCTCGATCGCCTGCGTTGGCTTCGCGATTGTCCTGCCACCGGTTTTTCTCACCAAAACTGTGGGAAGAGGCGAGTTTCTCTGATGAAAGTTGGATTCCATAGTAAGAGGACTTTTCACGCGATCGATTACCGAGCGACGATAGCTTGTTGATCTTGGGATTTGTGTTAGCTTGAAATTGATAGTTACCTCGAGGAAAGCAAGAAAGCATCGTAAACGCCGCCCACATATTCTTCGAGTGCTTTCAGCAAAAATCAATAAATTTCGAAAAATCTCGGAGCATCGAGTCGCAGATTATCAAGTCCATAAATCCTCTCATAATGGAGAGTTCATACTCGCGAAGAAACGGACAAGAAAGCTGCTCGCCGCAGCGTTTCATCGCCCGGTGCGTAACGACACAATCCCCATCGGGGATACAGACTTCTTTCATCAATCGGAACACGGGGGTCTCGTTGTTCGGTCGTCATCCAGCTAGATCGAGGGTTCGAGGGGACCGGGACTCGGGTACGGTAAACCGGGTACGGTTTACCGGGCCGGGTTCACCCGCTCCGGTTTTTTCCGGGTAGCTAAATGGAAGAACGGTGTTACGCTCGGTGGAAGCGGTCCGCGAACGGTGGTTAGTCTTACGTATATACGCGTGCAACGACAAAGGAACGAGAGCTTCCGCCGTGGCTCTTATCTTCCTTGCGTACCCGAGCCGATCCGTTAGATCTCTTTCACGTAGATATGCCCGGTGCTCCCTCTTTGGCCTTTAGTTTCCTCCTCCGGGCTCGCCTCGCACACCGTCCACCACCACCACTTTCCTCTTCCTCTTCTTCTTCTTCTTCTTCTTCTTCCTCCTCCTCCTCCTCCTTTTTTTCGGCCTCTCCTCTTATGCTTCTTCTTCGTTTCGATCGAGCCTGAATACCTCCACGGGTTTGTCCCACCCACGAGACACCCACTTCGGCATAACTTTTGAGCCTTCCGGCAATGCCTGGTTATTGTCTGGCATTGTTGGCCGGCGTTTTGCATTCCGCGCGTTTCGAAAAATATCCTATGGACGAGCGCACATAAGCGCGGTCATGCAGCCGCGCCGCCCCGGTAACGTGATATTACGGATAATTTATATTGACCGGAAACGCGGCCGTTTCTTTCGCCGAACCCGTCCTCTGGACACGTTTGTGGGTGTTCGGCATTCGGAGAAACGCGAGACCTCGATCGAGAGAAGATTCGGTTCTTTGGATGCAGGACATCTGGACTAACTCGGGATAAATCCGGGCCGATGCCATTGTACCACTTCCTGGGTCCAAGGAAGAAATCTGTGTTGCGAGTCGCTGCTTTTGGCGATGTTAGCGACGTCGGTATTAATCGTATAAATTAATCTCGATGCTTCTTCCGATGTTTCGTCACTCTGTTCTTAAAGAATGTAACACACTGTAGGATCGTGACCATAGAGATCTATAACAACGTGGCTGGCCGCATTCTAAACGACAGAAAATTCCGCGGGTTTCCCACGCTCGAGCCCTTTTTCCCATATCACAGCTCGCCGCCTCGCTTTCCGTCCGCGGAAAGAATCATCTCGGCGTCATTAATAGGTTCATAAATATCGATTGGCAACGTATACGGCGAGCCAGAGCCCGGTGTATCATTTGTTAGCGGAGCCGCAGCTGCGAATCGGGAGCCAGCCGATTCTCAGCGCGCGGAGGATCGGTTGTGTGTCCGGTGTTGTATAAAATAATCGCGTGTGCAGCTGCGATCTTCCGTATAGGCGGCGACTGGTTGAACGATCTATGACAGCCGAGGGAGAAGAAAAAAAAGGCGAAATGTTCGATCGTCGGACATTGCGATCGTGGTGAGGGAGTCGCGAGGGGGAGAGGCGGTCTCACGAAAACCGGCGTCGGGGCCTGGCGCGTAAGAAAATCGCGGCTGCGATCGCGTCTGGCTAATAGCTTTTTCACAGCGCTTGTTGTTGCTGAGTGTTAGGGACACGGTCGCGCGAACGGCCTCCCCGACAATGGGCAATAAGTAACAGCAGATATCGCATCTCGGCTCTACGTCCTTCGGGCTAACGAGACCGTTCGACGTCGTCATTTTCCACCGGCCGTTCTCCGAGCCGACAGAAGCTCGCGAACGCGTGTCTTTCCTCGCGAACCGACGACGCACCGTGGTCCACGGTTTCAGCGAGAGCTCAGTGCGAAAGCTTTGTCAAAAAGAATTGAATAGATTTGACCCTCCATTAATGCTTCAAAAAACAGAGATTGATTTCAACTCACTTTATTCCAGAATTTATTTAGCTTTTCTGAAAGTTTAGAACAGTAAAAAATTAGTCGTCGACCGAAAGACACAGGTTGCCCATGATGCGGGCGAATGTGAGCCGTGAAATCCAACGTGTCGATGCATCGAGCACGCATCTACGTCATCGGACTCACCACAGCACCGGTATGATGCAATTCGGTCCTTATGCAGCTGAGACCTCGCGGCCGTTCGTTAACAAGACCCCTAACGTAACTCACGCGATCGTTATCGGCCCCTGGGAAAACGATACGCGGCCAGCCTGATAACCGAGGCGTCGCGGGAAATGAGCCACTGTTCTCCGAATTTATCTCCGTCGGGTTTGATTTGCACATTTTTCAGAATGGTATTATACATTAAACTAGACAAAAAGATCCTGATCGAAGCCGATATTGAAAAAATCAATTTTTCAATAGGTGTTGATGGCGAATAAAAAGTTCTATAAAACACGATCCCATCGAAGAATGTTACATCTCATTTATACAAGCCACTACAAGATTATATCATAATTATATTATGTTTAATGAAGCTTTCGCGTTGCGTTCTCAAAACGATCAGCAAGAAATCGAATGATACGACGCTTTCGCGTCGAACGACTGAAACGAAACCAATATTCCCACGAAACCAGCGTTAATTCGTAAAAGATAGTAGTCATTAAACTCCGCGAAGATAGCTCGTACATGTGTTCCCTATTTTCTATTCGAGCGTTCTACGTCTGAGAGGTCTACCCCGGGTTTTAATCTCCACTTAATGTGCGCCATTTATTATATCAGAGCGATTTACTACAGATGTTCTGAATTTCGCAGGAACAGGATCGCCGGGCCATAAACTGTTTTAATGCATCGTGTGAAAGCGTACGCACGGAATGACATAATAATTCGAATGCACGCCGCGGCGGAAAAGACAGAAAGCTCGGACGGATTTCGTTGTGGAACGAAAAGAAAAAAAAAGAAACGACGATAAGAGCGCGGATCTATGATATCATAATTTATTAACTGTTAATTAAAGTGAAAGCGCGATCCTAAATATTCCCATTCGTATTAATGCGACCGCGGTTACGCAATTCCCATAATAAATCCGACGGATTTTTCTCGGCGGGAGATGTAAAAGGAAAAATGAAAGTGGGGTCTCGAGTTAAAGCTGCGAATCGACGCCGCCGCCAATTAGCTGGTAATATCGATAAAACGGCAAAAAAATTCTTTTTCACATGCCCGCCGGTAGTCAGTTACAAAATGAACGTATAGTATTGCTCCCGCGGTATGAAGTCGTTCGGCTAAATGGAACGGGACTGTCGGATCACCGTGATTCCGAACGCAACCCGCGGAAACGCGTTCCTTGAATACATTTCACTTTTACTGCTATCGTAAATGAAATTAGGAGCGCTGCCGTGGCTGTCGTTTCTTCCGTGACAGCCTTCGCAAGAGCAACGGAGAATCTTGCTTGATATTTCTTCGTTTCCTCACTTTTATCCTAATTCTAATCGTACCAACCCGTTCCAATATAAAGCAACATAGCTAGATCTACTTGAGTCTGAAATATTTGGATTTCCATTGAACTTTTCCAAGGAACCTTGCAGAATCGTTGAGACCATATACAGCGGGATCGACGAGGAAATGGTTAGAAAGTAATTCCTTTGTCTCGTGGAGAGCAATCTCACGGATCGTTCGCCGAAAATGGTAGCCGTATAATCGTTAATGGCGGTCTCGATCGTTCCGAAGAACAGCTATCGTTTTCCTAGACGAATCTTCGGCAAGGTGGCGTGTCCAGCGACAATACCGTGGATCGCCACGGGGCTCGATACGGATCTTAATCAGCTCGTAATTATGGAGACAGGTGCTCGACGTACGCGTCACAGTCGTGGACGCTGATCCTCTAGCCGTTTTCTGCTTCGATTTCTTTCCGCGATCGTTTTTCCCTCCTCGCTCGGTCTTCTTCGGCAATAGTACGCCATTATCCCGACGCAGCTCATCTCGCTTACTTCTCCCTGCTTTATGATTAACGGCCCTGCTGCAGCTGCGTCGCGGTGCGTGTTGCACCTACCGATTTCAATTCTTCCCGCCGATTATTATTTGCCGGCCCGTAAACCGGCCCGTTACTTGCCGACTATACACCGGTTCTCCTATTAGTACCACGCGATTGTTTGCAACACTCGTTTCGAGAATGCTGCCCGACGGTCTACCCGTTAGAGGTCGACGGACGGTTTTCGAACGAGAATTCTTTGGAAAATACCAGACCTGAAATTTTACGAATTTTTTATCGTCCTCTTGACAACGTGTTGTTTATTCGCCGTATTATTCTTCCATAAAAAATTCTTAAGAAATAAACATTCTTATTTTATACTGGACAATGATCGCGACAGGATCTAACGCGTTTTCCTCGTTCCTCGTGGTTTTTCGAACGGCGACTGCGTAAAAACTTCAATTATCTCGCGCCGGCTCATTAATTATCCGTTTCTAACGACGCATAGACACGATCGTCGAGGGTTCCTTATCGGCGGAGGTGGGCAAGAAGTCCCGTAGATTTTCATCTTCCCCGAACCGGCAGATATTATCGCGCCGATCCTCCGCATAGTTCGCGCGCGGTAAGTATGCAACGAATGCGGCCTCAGACGGAAGGACCGGCCATCTTGAGAAAATCTGCGCGCTTGTCCTATCGCACGACCGTGACATTCTATCGCCTCGGATACTGGCTGGAACGACAATTACGCAGTTCGTTAACTCCGACGCCATTAATATCGCCGTTCCAATAGGATCGGCCGTGTCCACGTCGCGCGGCGAGACGTCTTCATTATCCCCTTATTTACGCCCACGAGGTTTCGCGCACGCGAATTTTTCGCCGTACTCTCCTCTCGCCACGCTATAATCCGCTGTGTGCCGTTACCTCCGTCCGGAATTCCATCGCAAGAGATTTTAAGCGATTCGTCGATCGCCTTCGCGTTACCACGCGAAAAATTAATTTGTTTCCTATGGTAATCCCGCGCCGTATCGACTGTCTCTCGAATCGAGGACCGACGTCATGGGGATTATGACGATGTGACGAGTGCGTAAAATTTTTTAACACTGTGGACATTGGTAATTCTAATTTATTATCTTATTCAGAAAGCTGTTTTCATTGACACGTTCATAAGATGTTCGTAGAGTGGCAATTATTCTCTGGCGTATCGAGGAGAGAGCACTGATTTGTTAAATAGGGATACGTCACGTGTTGAGTCCGCTGACGAGATTAGAAGTCACGAACGATTTGCTTGGGAGGAAAGGAAATAAGACGGTGTACATTGTTGATTTTTAGACTGCGGTGAACACGTTAAAAAGATTTAAAGACATCAACGTATTGGTTTTAGCTTAATCAGATAGTTAAAAGAGGAAAGAAACTTCTATTTCACTCCTGTGTCTTGCAATCAATGCAAACATTTTTTATTTTGCATAAAGATCCGCAGTCTAGTGATGTCTTTTCAGCATCTTACACGAAATCTGTCATCTTACTTTTTCTGTGTCTGTTGAGGAGAAAGCACTGTTTTCGTGGAATACTGTCAAAATGAGAGGAGGAAAAACGTTTTCGTCTTCATTCCGAAGTTAAAGTGAACATAACATATCATTCTTTCTTGTATCTTCTCTTCCTCTGTTTCCGATTCTGATAGAATCGAAACTCGAAGCGAGTCCAGTCAGAAATCGGAGCATGATCGACCTTGGAGCACCACAGAGGAACTAAGCAGCATCGAGCATAACTTCCGATACTTTTTTCCCCGAGTCGACGTGGTACACGTAGTAATTCGATCGGTTTGGAAGGCAAGGCTCTTTCTAAAACGCTGGAGCGATCCGATTCCTTAGCGGTGCGAGGAGTGAAGTCTTCGGGGTGAAGTTACGGTCCTGATCATACGTAATCCGTGTAGGTATCGTTTCGCGATTCAGGTAAGCAATCTCCTTTTCCACGGGGTTCGGTCGCCGGTTTCGTAGCTGTTCACCAAGCTTCCCAGAATAATATGAACACACGCATTCGTGGCACGAGAGAACCCCTTGGCCACGTTCAAGTGGAACGAGTCAAGAACACAGCGAACCGTCTTCGTCCGACGAAAGACGCCAATCCACGTGCCCCGTTAACGGCTCGTAAATGAAAACGCGCCGCGTCACCGACTTAATTATGACGCATCGCGCCCAATAATATTTATGCAAATGCCTGACCGCCAGCTTCCGAAACGAATCCGGCCTCGCCAACTTAATTATCGCTGCCTTTAACGGTGCTCGGACGTCGCTTGTACCGACTAATTTATTTCAGAACTTATTTCTTGTCTGGATCGGTCCCCGGTCCGCTTTCGTTCTTTTAGCAACCGGGATGCGTGCACGTTCGAAGAAACTTTTCGGATCCGCATTTTATTTTTAATGAAACTGTCGCGCTTAAACTTCTTCAAGTTCGTTTACAAAAATATGAGTTTATACAAAATTTAGAGGTCTGATAAAAGTTGTAGAGCATTTGTAGACCGTATAGCGAATTTCCAACTATGCTTAAATGCGATCACTATGCTGACTATGTTTAAATAATTTGCACACGAGCAAGAACCGGGAGACGGTGAAAGAACGGATGAGGGAGGAAAGTCGGCGAGAGAGAGAGACAGTTTCAAGCGAGCAAGGCGAACCCGAGATCCCATGAAATCCCACACGGTGTTTTACATGCGGCTTACCTCCATCAACGGCGGCGCATTGCATTTCGTGCCAATGCTGGCACGCGCGACGTATAGTGCCCCGGGTGTATAAATACGATCTCGCATGCAACCTCCTTCATTATGCCGGCACGCCGCAAATCGCTCTGGTTTACGTTTCAAAACTCGCGTGGATACGACCAATCCGGTGTCTAACAACCGTTCAGCCCTCCCACGGTGGCCGTTATCAAGAGCCATTAGAACCTGTTCGAGTTTCCGAATTGCAAATCCCGTTGCTTTCGCCACGGTTCCACGTTGAAATATTCGGCGCACGAACGCCTCTAATCATTCTAACGATTTTTCACCTGCTCTAAACGGTCTTATGGTGTAAACACCGTACCAACCCGCCTCGGGTGGAACGAATCGATGGTGAACGCTTTGATCGCTGCCCGACTGGCCACAAAGGTCAGATAACGTAGCAATGATTTTAGATAAAATATAAAATACCAATGATTCGACTAAAAAATTATTAAGAAGGCAATCAACCTGTTAATCTAACAGTACTCCCTCGGATCGTCTCCCCGGGGAATAAAAATCTTTTACACGATAAGTTTATAGCTCCATCTCTCTTGGAAACGAACGAACGCCTCCGAGAAGCTTTTTGCCGCAGATCATTCGCAAGAATTTTTATGGTAGTCGAGAGAAGAGCACTCGGCAATCCTAAACGGGATCTGCACGAGAGCCCGCCGAAAACCAGTAGTTTCCGGCATAAAAGACGGATGCTGTTGTAGCGAGAGCAGATTGCCCCAACGAAAGAATAATTCGAGGTATTCGCAGACTGATGATGATTGGACAATTTCACGTGCGGTGGCCACGAGCCTCGTAACCTCCTCTCGCACGGTAATCGCGCTATTTATCATTTGCCGGGTTTCTCGCCTTCTTTAATGGACGGCTATAGCCCACCCGTACCGAATGATGGATATTGACGAAATATTGCCCCGCCGCTGGATCGCTAGGGCTTCGCCACGCTAAAGAATCCGCCGTGGTCGATCAATCGAGCCTGTTTGATTCGAGCTGCAACTGCTTTGCATCAGCGGAATGCAACGCGAGCAAAACGCTCGCGGGAGGAGTAGCTCGCGCGCCGCGGGCTAATCTTTTAATTTCGGTTTGCGGAGAGCTTCGTTTGACAGAGACTTAGAAGTTTGTAGTGGTCTGTGTTATTGTTCTATACGCGCTATTGTTGAGGGATCAGTTTAATATTCACAAACCTAGTTCATCAAGCAGCGAGGGAGAGGCAGAAACGAACCACAACAGAAGCGTTTAACGGAGAAGTGGGGTGGAGTGCGGTGAATCGACGTTTATCCCGTAGCGGCGCGTTTTACAGAACGGTTCCCTCCCCCCGAAGGGAACGCTCTCCGCGGCTTTCTAAAGGGAAGACAACGATCGCGGCGAGAACGCCCATTATATCCTATTAATTAATCTAACAATGCGTGCGAGAAGTTGGAAGAAGCCGACTAACGAGAGCTGCCTCCGCTCCGCGCGCCTGTGGAACGAGCCTCGAGGAATACGAAGAGCTAAAGGACGAAGGGAAGGGGAACAGGAAGAAACGAGGGGGTTCAGAGGAGAGGGGGGACACGCATGGGTTCCCTTTTGCTCGTAAAACACCCTCGTGTTTCTCCTCTCCGCGGCTACCAGGCCCCGCTGCCTACCGATTCGACGTTACGACTGTCTTACATGCCCATTCAAATGTCCCCGCGGTAAGAGCATATTCTGATAAACCCCTCCCTGCCACCCCCGTACAGTAATTCAAATTAATTATTCGCATAATTCCGCGGCGACCGGCGCGCCGCGCCGCACAATTAAGCCCCCCCGGGGAGTCGTCGCGATGACTCATTGTGTTCGCACGATGCCGCTTCGGGAAGATGACTTTTCTTTGCGACGTTGGATCCTCGTAATTCTTGCAAGAGTTCCTCGGCACGGTACGAACGTGCTGAAAATCTTTATTCAAAGACCCGCAGCTCCGTTTCGACGAAGTCGAACTCGAACTGAGCTTTCCTCTTTGTATTGAATGTTTAAGTTACCTCCATTCAAATAATCACTAGACTGCGGATCTTTACGCATTTATAGGGAAATTGAGTAGATGAAATTCGAAATTGTTGGAAAATTTTTAAAATTGAAGACGCCAACATATTGTATATGATTTCTCCTCTATTAAAATCATTAAGGGAGGATTCAATTTAGTTTCTATTTCTTGCAATCGATGCATACAATTTTAATTTGCATAAAATTCCGTGGTCTACTAACACTGTCCAATAAATTTCAACTTTTTTTTCTATTTCGGTTCCCATTATGCGATCCTTATAGAGTTTTTCTCGCGGATTCCGAATCTGTCCTTAATTTTTCCCCTACACGTACAGTTTTCGAGAAAATGGAGTTTTAAGAAAAGACATATTTTTCAACTTTGAACAAATATTTTGTGATGTTATTATAAAAGATATTGAATTGTTCTTTACACGCACACACACACAGCAAAAGATTCCTTAGACTTTCCCGAATACAGTGATATATAATATTAATGCATTATGATTGTTTTTAAACATGTTTAAACAATAAGACGAGTTTCTTGAGAAACCACCCTATTAAGTTTGGAACGTCGACGTTTTTTTCGAACCAGAAAGCAAAATGTCTTCGCCCGACATGAGTTGCGGACAGTGGCGCTCGGGCCGGGATACGGCGCAGCGACGGGATACGGAGCGGCGAACGACTGTTCTAGTGGTGAGCGCCACTTGCGTCAACGCATGTCGGGCGAAGATATCTTGCTTTCTGGTTCGGTAAAAACGTCGATGCTGCAAACTTCCAAGGGGGGTTTTTCAAGATAAAAGTCTGCTCTATCGCGTGGTATAGTTTGATTTTCCGCTGTACCCTTATTTTTTGAGATGAATTCAAAAATATCCTCAAAAATTGGTTAAACATGTTTAAACAATTATAATGCATTAATATTATATATCACTGTATTCGGAAAAGTCTAAGGAATCTTTTGCTGTGTGTTTGTGTATGTGTGTGTAAAGAACAATTCAATATCTTTTATAATAACATCACAGTATTTGTTCAAAGTTTAAAAATATGTCTTTTTTTAAAACTCCATTTTCTCAAAAACTGTACGTATAGGAGAAAAATTAAGGACAGATTCGGAATCAGCGCGAAAAACTCTATAAGAATCGCATAGTGGAAATCGAAATACTTTTTGGCTGTTGGACAGTGTAATCACACAGAACAGCATAACAATACGCGCGAAAAGTGTTCCGGACAAAAAGGTCAGTTTGAATCGCACCGCACGAGCACCATAAAGCGGCGAGCGCACCATGAAGCGCCGCGAGGGCAAGGAAACTCCATACTATTAAACGTAAGCACACGCCGCGCCGCGAAAAACCGGCAAAACGCTTCGATCCTTAATTTCAATCTTAACAGGCATATCCCGTGGCCGGGGACGCGGTAAGAACCCACAAATCCGTGAAACCGAGTGTTTCAGTCCCATAAGCAAGAACAGCCTAATACCGTGTATGCGCATTAAATTACCGGGACCCTCGATCTTCCTCCTTCGCGTCATGGAAACCCCGTCATAATGTCATCACCGAGCGAGAGGAGTCCCCGAAGCGGGCAAAGAAACGTAATTCGTTGGAGTCCGAGCCCACTGGGACTCATTCCCTCTCAGAGGGTTTACTTCAGCGGGGGATCCTCCTGTGCAGCGTGCGAATCGCGTGGAACCAGCGACTGCACGCTGCAACGATCCTCATACTCGTCGCAAAAGGTCAGACATCGTTTTACCATTTTCTTTTTTTTTCGACCTTGGAACAAGGCTAAGCTGAAAATTCATCACGATAGTTTCGAGTACGCAATTGCGAACTGAAAACCTTAAATGTGCGAAAAAAGTTGAAGAAAACCTTTTGGTGTTTACAAAAGTTTATTTATCCAAGTTTAAAAAATGGAACTTTAACTCACCAGTTTGTTTATACTCTTTCTGATCCGGAGCGGCTATTCATTCCCTCGGTGGACCGGTTTGTGATCCTCGGATCCCCTATTCTATCCTGGTCGGTAAGCAGCAACGCCCTCTAATAATCATAAAGTACGCGGGTGCGTAACCACACACTGGTGTTCGCAGAAAAATTCGCGGCGAGGTATGCCTGGGCCCATTCATAAACCAGTTGCGCGGCATTCATTATCAGCCCGGCGAGATTAAAAGTTCGCTCTGCGCGCGATCTGTGGGTACCGGAGAGAAGAACGCGGAGTTTCTTGGAACGTCGTCCCCGCGATTCCACGGACACGTAGAAGCCCTTTCAGGTTCCAGGCAACCCTTCGACCCCGGTTGCGATAACCCGCGTTTAGTCAATCGATATTCCACGGATGATCCCTCCATTGAGCGTCTCTCTATTGATTTACAGAGCCTCCGCTTTCGCGTTTTCCAGACACGTCTGCCTCGCAGTTCGCGGATGAACTTCGCGACCCCGGCTGCGTTTAGAAACACTCGATCGTTAAAATTCAATGAATCGATACAACCGGGCATAATCTCCGCGGATGAGCTGTTATTTCTTTGGTATCGAACCCCCCTATGATAAATCTTTTATTCCTCTTTACTCGATTCGCTGTGCTGCAAACCTTCCGTGCTGGATGGTTCCCGCACCAGGTCTTTAAATATTTTTATGATGGTTATGCTGATTGATTTTTGTGTGGAACGGGCTCGCAGATTTTCTCATGTAATGGGTTCATCAGGAAGGTTCTGGGCTGTACTTAATGATTCTTTTGAACCTCTCGTGATCGTGTTCGAGTGTAGGTTCGTTTACTGTTTTAGATCCTGAAGAAGTTGTTCCTCTATGTAGAAAAACCTAGATACATTTCAATATGCTGTCATTCAGATTTATTTTCGGGTCGCCTCGGACTTCACAGATCGGGAAATTGATTTGTCCGAGTTGGACGATCGAAATGGTCAGGAGGAATTTCGATTTGTCGCCATGGCAAAAAAGCTTCGGCCGGTTAATACCGGAAGGCGAAATGGACCGGGCCTCGAGATAAATCACGCGGGGGCAGTACTTCCGCTGAAAGTCGTGACATATAGGCGACAAGCGTTATAAACGCTCGCAATTTGTTCGGCGCGAGGCGAGCAGTAGTCGGTTGGCACGGGAGCAAAGAACAAGGCTGGCGAACGTTATCAAACCGAGAAGAAGACTCGGGTTCGAACAAACCGTCCTGCCCCGTGATGAATGACCGCGTAGCCGCTTTCCACCGGGGCAAAAGAACGGGTCGATTGAAAGATGCCCGCGATAATTTCTCAGCGTCGTCGCATCTTATTTACGACGTGCCGGTAATGGAAGAAACGTGAAGCGACTCGGGAATATCGACTCGATCGAATCGAGGGAAGAAAGTCCCCCCGACTGACCGTAACGGAAGAGAGCTCCGTTTCCACTACGACCGACCACGACGACCGCCCGTAACTTTCCGCCTCCGCCGGGCGACCTCCATCCGTGGAGGACTCTCTTCAACTTCTCCTCGTTAATTGCGAAACCGGTGTCGCTTTTTCCATGCCCGTTTCACTTCAAAATCGAGGAGCCTGCTTTTTCCTCGTCGGATACCGCAAACGCTGCAAACGAACCGCGGTACCAGAAGAAACCTGCAATCGAAGGCAAACCTTCCACCTGCCAAAGCAAGTAGACACCTGTGGGTGGCGTAGATTGCAACTGTTTTGCGACTAACGCGACTAACGTGAATCTAGAGTCAAGGGGCCAAAAATAATTCGATCGCAAATAAAAGAAAACTGAACAATTTCGTCAAGTTCGAATTCACCTGAAAATCAAAGAGTTTCCGTTACAGGATTTTAGGAAGAACCTTCCAGCAAAATCCTAACGATTGACGACGTCCTGATACTCCTAGCGTTTCCAGTGGGTCAGTTGCAGATGTTTTAGGAAAATGATCGAGAACGTGGTTCGTGCATAAAGATGATTTGCCAGAGATAGGGTAAAGCAGCGTACGTGGCGACAGTGTTGGCTCGGTTCGCATCTACGATCATCCCGCTTTCTCTCGATTTCATTTAACCCGGGTAATGATTACGAGCTGGCGCGGCGAACGGTACGCCCGCCTTAAATCAGTCATCACATCGGCGCCGACGCCGTCCACCTTCTCCTCTCGCGGCGCATTATGCAAATGCGGCCGAGAAACGGCGGCCCTTTTGTGCTTTTATCAGGGAGGCGAGCACAAATTTACAAGCTCGTCCCTGTTCAACGAGAAACGCTGCGGCGAGAGGGAGGGAGGGGGCGGTTGGAGTGGAAGAAGAAGAAGAAGAAGAAGAAGCAAAAGAGTAGGAGGATGAGAAGAAGGAAGAAAAGACAAGAGCAAAAGACGGTAGCGCGAGGTAGGGCCCGTTGGATGCGGGGACTGTAACGACGCTCCGGTTCCTCTCCTCTTGCTGTGCTATCAGATCGGCTCTCTCCCCCTCGTTCGGCTCCTCCCCGGGCCCGGCTGGCCCCCTCTGAAGGGGGCCCTTTCCTTTCCTTTTCCCCTAGCGGCGGTTCCGCGGCGGCGGCCCAAGGGAGCCGGAAGGGAGACGCTTGTTATCAGCGACGCTACATCTTATTTTACGCGCGCTTCACCGCGGTTGACATTTCTATGCGCCAGGTATGACGTCGGCAACGGGCGCACGAAGGCACCCCGTGACTTCTGCTAGACGCAAATTGACCGTGCTGCAACCCCATAAGGAGCTCTCTCGGCTCTGCTCGGCTTCGGGCCTCGGGCTTCGGGCTTCGGCTCTCCAGCTACAGCTTCAGCGTACAGCCCGCGGTCCGCCACTTGTGGGAAACGGGCCGGGCCTAACGATCGATCGGAAGCGAGGAGATTCTTGCCCGCTCCTGGACCAATCCTCTACAAACCGCTCGCGCTTGCCTTTACTTTACTCTCTTCTTCTTCTTTCACAGCCCTGCGAACTGATATCGCCGCGAATTCCTACCAGTCCTCCTCCGGCCGCCGATTTTTCCCTTTTACAGAACCGATGCGGCGACTTTGGAGGCGACCAGCGACCGCGTTGCTGTTTTGGCGATGCTGAGCAAGCGGGATTTCAGTGTAAGGGCTTTTCCGTGATGATGCATCGCCGGTTGAAGAGAGTTTCTTGTGGATTATGTCGACGTGCTTTGCGGAAAGATGCGGTTGTCTTGCGAGGAAGACCGCGTCTCTGTCTTTGGCCCCGTTCCAAACATCGCGTTTCGTTTCTTTATTGGGAGAAAAGCGTAGCTTTACGATTTTTATGGAACGGAAGCATGCTAGCATCTTTTGAGGAGGAAGATGACAGGAATTTAGGAAAAATATATTTAATATGCAATATAAAAATGGTCTGGACTGAAGCCAGATAGACACTTCATTTTTATCATTTTAACAAACTGAAAATAATACCGTAACGACGTTCGATAAAGACATTAAGAAACGAAAGTTGCATGTAATTTTCGCTTTCTAACGTCGCCAGTAAATAAACTTTCCGACCTCCATACATTTGCGAGGCTCGAGATTAAAAATAGAGGGGAACACGTCGTATTAAATAATCAAACATTCGGACACGCGTAGAATAACGTTCCGTGCCAGCAGGTGGCACCGGAGTTATGATAGTAATTACAAATATAACAAGCCAACTAAATTCACCTGCGGTAACGATAATACAGGTTATTAATGGCGAGCCAGGTAATAAGACCGCGAGTGCGAACGTAACGCGCTCTCCTTACGCATTCTTGATTGTCATTCGTCATGTGACGAAAGAGTTGCGGTTCTTATTAATTACACGCGCGCCGGATAGATTTCCTCGAGCCATTAAAGCAGCGTGACTATCGCGGCGCTCGATCTAAGTTAGTCGAAACACCGATCATCGGTGAATTAATCGCACGAGTCCGCGCGGAATGCGCTCGACGGAATATAGCAAGCGACGCGTCGCGAAACTGGTTCGGCCCGGAAAACGGGCCCGAAGACAAAACGACACCGACGACGACGACGACGATGACCAGTGCGTATCGTAAAACGTGTTTCGCGCGGAAATATTGCGTCTCGCGACAAGATACCGTTCTAATTAGCGATCCATTAAGATCGGCCGGGGCATTAATAACGGATGAAGATGTGCGGCATCTAACCCGTTGACAGCCATTACACGCATCATTTACCTCGGATCGCACCGGCAGCAGGTTGGACCACCTAGAATGGATCACCGACATTATCGATTATCTCGGGCCGATCGATTAACCGGATTACCACTCTCTGTCGACTTGTTATTTCGTTTTATCGCGAAACGGGATCTTACACGTCCCCATAGACACGCGGGACTTGTGCCACGGCTATCCCCGGAGCTGACCTGTCTTTCGAAACGGCGGCCGGCGAACTTTTCTACCGGAGGGAAAAATTCCAGATGAAATATACCAGATAACGCCGGCCGATTTGTGTACAGGTGCAAGACGGCATACCGGTTTCGGTAGCGGGACGAGTCGCGCCGCGCCGCGCCGCGCCGTTGCCTTCTATTGCGCGAGGCCACTTCTTTCGTCGATCGCGGGATCGATAGTGTCGCCCAGTGAAAAATGAGGATCGATCGCGTTTTGTTTTTCGCGATGCCACGCTTTGACGTCCGTCGGCCTCCGAATACAAATAAATAGAGCGGAAGCCTCGTGGAACCTCGATTTCGAGAAAGTTCGTTTAACAATTTCGTCGCCGCGCGTTTTTTATTGGAGAAAGACGAATTTCGGAGACCCAATTGTCATACTAACTGTCCCTTCGTAGGATGATATGTAGGTTACGGGAGCAGGGTGAACGTCTGCCTTGATTGTGAATGTATCTTGAGTCTCATCGTTCGAAAAATGGATCGGAATTAATTACTTAGTCTTGCCTCTCCATTTATTTCATTTTCTGTCGGTTTTTAAAGATTTCTGATACAGTATACATACAGTAGTATCGACTCTCTAAAATGAAAATGTTCGAATCTTGCTCGGCGTTCACCAGCAGTTCGCCCGTCGTTATACTAATTCCCATTAGCGAGGGAACCGTTTTGACGCGACGTCCACTTTCACCGGGCAATAATTGGCTCTCGAACGGTACGCGATTATTAAAAGCCACGAGATCTTCGAGCATAATCGCATCGAGATCGTGGTACACGTCCTGGTCCGTCGACGCTGTTCGGTTCGGTTCGGTTCTGAGCTCGTGGTTTCATGAAATATCGAGTTCTCGTGGTTTATAGATCGGGGAACGCAGCGGTAGCGATTGATCGATTAGGATCAGTTATTCATTTCTGTAGTTTTACTATCAATTAGCGCCTCCGCAATGAATCAGCGATTCGAATCTACGCGCCGCGAGTGGAGCACGGCCGGCGGCGTTCGTTACCTCTCGACGACGTTAATTGATTTCTTCGATTGTATAATCGGGGCCCGGCGCACACCGTGATCGTTGCGCGGCCGACGCCACGGCGAAAGGGAATTACGTTTGCATTATTAAAAAGATCATCGTGCGTCGACACAACACCGCTGTAATCCGCTCTCGCGGTTTCGCCTCGATCACATTTTAAAAAGTCTCCACTTTCACGCTATTCAACTTAATTTCTTCTCAGACATTTTTTATTATGAAACTCAGTGGCAAACTGAGGTTGCGTTTCTTACACGTTTCATTCGAAGTACGATGGAACGATAAATGAAAATCGTAGATACATTTTTTAGCCGTCGTTGTGAGACTTCCCTTTATAGATTCACGTTGGAAGAAGCATGAAAAAGAATGTCGAGAGAGAAAGGGCAACTTCAGCTTTCCACTCTGTCTTACAACCGAATAAGGTCTTTAAAAAAGCTAACTTCAGCTGGCATCAATTTTCAAAAAATAAGTACAGGTGTTGCAAGATTTTAGCACGCGGAGCTGAAGAATTTCGGGAGCAGGAATTAAAATAATTGCGTATTTTCACCGACTGCGACAAATTTTTTGTCGGCAGATTCCGCGGAGCTTCATTTTCACAATATTTTACCGGCGCATCTCCCATAATCGCGCAGTTGTTCTCACTTGCGCGTTCACAGCCGGACCGTTTATGCGAGGCTAATTTCACAACATTATGTCGCGTATTAACCGTCTATCCAGTCACGGAGGATGATTATTAAGAGCGATGCTCGCTTTTTGATGTAACATACGCATCGGCAATTATCGCGGCGGAGAGAGAGAGAGACAGAGAGGAGAGGAGAGAGAACGTAATTTAAGTAACGAAACGAGCCGAGTCGTGTTCTTGCATTACACGAGAGGTAATTTCACGGATCGTCCCCCGGCACCGCGTTTCGCACGTTTCCACGAAATAACGATCGACCGATCGATGTTCCAACGAGAGCGACAAAAAAAGTGATGCGTCGTGCGACGCGCTTTTCGCGTCACGTTCTTCTTGCACGGTAACAAAATTAAGTTGCAAGCCCCGAACGGTACGTCAATTAACGGTGTCCTTTCGTTATTAGCAATTACGACTTTCTCGAGTCTTGTTCCGATATACAGGAGGGCGTTACTTCGTGAAATTGTCGATGGAAATGATCTCGCTGCTGTTCGTTACTTTTTTCAGAAACACTGACCACCTTGCTATTTTTACGGTCAACCTACTTGTGGAACTAATGCTGTAATTATATACCTTGTTGTAATATCAAAATTGGATAATTCGGACCTGGTGGATCTCTGTTTGACACGGTGTACGTTGTGGAATTACATCTTGATCAAAAACTAATGGCGTAAGAACCTGTAAGAATCAGAGATTCTACTATATTATGTTATGCTGTATTTAGTAAATTGATGAACATATCCAGAAAGAGTCCGTTAGAAAAACTCCAAAAAATCGCCTCGCTTCAAGAGCGTCAAAATAGGATGTTCAAGTTGTCGCTGTTTAACAGTGTCCGAGCGGAATAGTTTATCGCGCAGGGCGGTGTGAGTTATGCGAGTAAATCAGCAACATCTAAACCGTGCGGACGAGCGGATATACGGTCGCAGGACAGCTCGCGCGAAATTCCCGGGTGTCAACGAGCCAGGGTAAAACGACGTATACGGCGAATTGCATCGCGACTTTTAGCGAGCGCGGCTCGCGAGATCGAATGGCCTCGCGACACGCAATCTCCTCCAGGCCTCTCGTAGCCTAACCGGAAGTCATGCGTTGCACCGCGATAGCGGACAAATAAGCCGTTTAACTCGGTTCGAGCTCGGTCTGCCAGTGATTTGCGGCTTCTCTCTTTCCCGCGAACCGCGGGTTTCTCTCCCGCGAGAGAGCTCTTCAGGAAAATCTTCGCCGGACAATCGTCAACGACGGCGTGGCGGCTCCCGCTTCGTGACGACCCTTAATTATCGTATATTATTATGATAAAAACAGAAATCACCCGATGACACGCGAGCCGCAGTATCGTTTGAACCGGAAGCACCGCCGACGCGGGTGCATCGCGGCCAATAAATACGAACCGTGTGCACCGACTTTCTCGCGAGAAACTCGAGATCGCGCCCGGTTAAATAATTATTTCGAGCTAACCGGGATAACATTTCAACGAGCAACGCGGCCTCGTGAATCCACGAGATTGCCCAAGCTGTTTATCCTCCGGCTCTCGACGTCGCACGTTTCTGCACCCTAATCTGTTACTTTTTGTTGCGACAAGGGGTTGCAGACTTTTGAACGGTCGGAAAATTAATGCAGCTTGATATCAAGCTTAAACTGGAAAAATGAGGCAGCCATTTTCTTTATTAACACAAATTTTTCAAATTCAACTAGATTTAAAAAGTTAGTCGCAGCCGAATTCGAAAAATTAAATTTAAAAAAAAATATAGTTTCTGACCTAAATCGTCAGCGTCTTTCGTTCAGAAAAATGTACGAATCAGAAAATGCAAACTTCATTTATGATCTACGCCAAGGATTGTTTATTATAGGAGAACCATGTTGACCGCATAATCGACCCACGTGCCCCGGGGTCATCGCAAAAATCAACGAGTCGAGCGGGAAGCGTAATTTCGCGAGCCCTTTCCCGGCCTGAATTCCGGGTCACAGTTTCGTCGCCGTTTAATACCCGGTGCACGGTGGCATTATATCATCCGCAATTACCGGTGTATAATTATAATTCGCCGGTCGGGCAGCGGCGGACAGGCCAATAAATTAATGCCGATCCCCGGTGGAACGGGATTGTCGTTTACAAGGTTCAAGGATCGTGTTTCGAAACTCAATAATTCGCGATAAGATCAGTGGGACGATGGCGCGGTGCGACGCGACAGTGCGGCGTGTTGGCCCATCGTCAGACATGGGCACGAGGAGAGCAGTAGGCGATGGGCGAAGCTGCCGAAATCGTCGTTTTCAACTGGGAAGAACACTTCACAACATAACTATACATAGAACATCGTTCGATTCTCTTCGCTGAATTTTGTTGAACTCGTGAGAAGTGTACTAAAGTATGTACTATAACCTTTGGTATACAGCAGTGATGTGCACGGTAGAGGCCCCTCAAACGCCTGCTTCCCCCACCAACCTCCCTTCCTTGGCTTCGTCTTGTCTCAATTGAGCCAAAAATTGTACATCCCTCATATACAGGGTGTTTCATGTAGGAGTGACCTACCTCCTGTACCTCTCGAGAATGTTTTATTAATTATGAGAATTATTTTCACGTTTCAAGGATGTTACCAGTATAGTATATACCATAGTACATAGCTACATACAAAAGCCTGTTACGCTGTACTATGTATGTACGAATGAATTATGCGGTCTCCGAGTTTGGCCCCGCTCCACAGTGGTCCGGATCGAAGAACTTGGTGCCATTTTGTTATAACTTTTGAACTATTAGAGATATCGCGATGAACTCTTTCACCAAAAATATTTAAAAAATAGTAATTCTTATCTAGAGATAATTAAATATTTTTTGCATTTTTGTTAAACAATAATTTTTACTAACTTTTCATTGATATTTTTTATTCAAAAATGAATTGCTCAAATATAGTTTTTAAACAATTTTTATTGTTGGTCTTAATCTTTAACACATAAAAAAATGTTTTCCCGTGTAAAAAAAAAAAGAAATATTTAAATACATATTGCGAATAAAATAGTAAACATTATATTCAGTCAACAATAACTTGCAAAGTAGGGGGAGGTTGGACAATATTCTTGCATAATTATATACGGGAATGAATGCTGAAAATTATCCTATTTATAATAAAACAAGCCTTTTCAGGGTTCTCTAGATATTCCTTGTCAAATGTAAAAAATTTGGCCAATTTTTTTATTTAATTGAATATTAATTTTTAACATATTGTGAACAATAACTTTTAGTGTCGATGTTAATTTTGTAACACAAAAGAGTGCACTTCATCGTAAACGAAAAAAAATAAGAAATATTAAGTGGTGTGATCAGGGCAGCTCGAAGAAGAGAAGCAACTTTTTCTTGGTGAAAAGTACTATCTCTAAATGTCTACCTTTAAGTATTTGTCCTAATTACAATTCTTGGTAAACTGCATTAATTTTTTCATTTTCGAGGTTCATTGACATTTAGGAAGCAATACAAATTTGTTAGAAATCGATATGAGAAAGTTAACTTTTTAGCTAAATGACGCCAACTTCTTCGATCCGGACCACTGTGGCGCCCCCGCAGCGCCGATAGCACCAAACCAGGTCGTTAAAGGTACGGGGGATCAAGTCGAAGTAAAAACAAATTTCTCGTCCAGCCGTTTACGACTATAAATTCGGTCTTGTCGTAAGTAAAGCGCGGGCATGGCATCGGATGCGCGTTAAGCATTGCGCCAGTAAACATAATAAGAGGGGATCCGTTTTTAAGGGGCCCCTCACGACGGGCGATCGTTCGCGGGCCCCGAAAACACCCGCGGCCTTCCCCAAACACGAGGGGCACCGTGAACCGGTTCGCTTTAACGGCACCCGTAACACGTATGCGTGACCAAAGGACGTCTTATTTATCGGACATTGCCAGTTAATTGCTTCGCTAACTACCGATTATATTAATATTCCGCACCCCGTTACCTCTCCCCACGTCGTCCCGAAAGGGTTTTCACGACACCCCGAGGGCAGTTTAAAGACTCGCCTCTTTCGTAGTTTCCCTGAAGCTCGTAAAAGTTGGTAGTTTGTCGCTGATATTGCCGATTCGATGGATCGTTATCTCGCGGATTGCGGACGTTCAGCCAATTTACGGTTTCTGAAATCGACTTTTGATTGAGTCCCCGCACAGTTAAAACTGCGAGGGGTTTAATTGTGACGGTTAAATGGTGTGTACTGCACGTTCGAGTGCTCGTAAAAATTTGGCCGGGAAGATTTGATTTTGAATCGATTACGGGACTTCGTAGGAATTAGACTCTTGTGTAGATTTCGCCCTCCGGGCGGGTTGCGACCTACCATTGGCGGTATACCTGAAAAAGTCGTTATATATATAGGAGACAGAAAACGCGCACGGATCAGCTCCGGACTGGCTGATTATTTACAACCACCGCGCTTCGGCAACTTCAACCCTGACAGATGGACAACACGTGCGACAGTCTCACCGAATCAGATCGATGGAATCATACATACACACACACACACAAACATCTTTCCTATTTTATACACAGGGTGTGGCCGGACGGGTGGTCCAACCGAGTGGGAGGTGATACTAAATGTAAAAATAAGTAAAAAAAAGGAATAACATTTTTTCCTTTGATGCTCCGTTTTCGAGAAAATCGAGTTTAAAGTTCCGCCAGGTTCTCTCTTGTGCTTTAGTATATGCACAAAGTAGAATTGGTTCATCATGATCAGACGCGTCAGACGATTCCTACGCAATAGCACGTGTACTCGCTGCATTTTCAAACTCGCTTCGTTTTCGAGAAAATCGAGTTTAAAGTTCCGCCAGGTTCGCGTGCTTTAGTACATGCACAAAGCAGAATTGGTTGATTATGGTCAGACGATTCCTATGCAATAGCACGTGTACTATTCGCTGCATTTTCAAACTCCATTTTCTCGAAAACGAAGCGTCAAACCAAAAAGTGTTATTCCTCTTTTTCCACTTATTTTTTAATGTAGTACACCCCCTGCTCGTTCGTACCAGCCGTCCGGCCTCACCCTGTTTATAGAAGATAGACGAAGATAGAACAAGATAGAACAAGATAGAAGAAGATAGAAGATAGGAGATAGATAGATTTTAGACATAAAATTTCGTCCGGAAATCGCCACCAGCCACTGTAGAATGAGCTGGACGTGCCGCCAACACCGGGATACGCGATTGCAGGGTTAGTTGCTTATTTCGAAGAGGTCGGGTTGAAAACGGTGGCTGGATCAATGGCTCCGTTTCCAGGAAAGGAGTCGGCCGCGTTGTCTCGCGTAGCCTATGCGGGCATTCCTTGAAATTTCCACGGTTATTCCTTCTCGCCTCCCTTTCTCGTTTCCGCGAGGCTAAAAAGATTCCCGTGCCGATCAAGCTCGCTTGGCCGATGGCAAAAGAAAGGACGCGCTCGCCGTGGCGCGCAGAGGCCGCCGCTCGTTAGCACAAGCGCACTGGCAATAAAGCGGCCCCAGCACATATTATTGTTAAGCGCCTCGTGGAAAACAGCCGCCGGAGAAAGTGGAAGGGAGACCGACGACGGGGCCGCGCTAAAAGTGGATATTAGAAGTCGCGCCGCGCCGGTACGGAGGCGGCACGTAATCTCTCCATTCGAGCGAACCCGAGCGTTTTCTTCTACAGATTTTCCCAGTTTAATGATTCGACCGTGATATCCGACGATTTTACGTCCCTGGCGGAACACGGCGAGAGGCAATCTCGGGACTACAATATTCTGTTTTGTTCTGCCTCGATACTTGCTCATATCCTCACCCTCCACGCACGTTATTTGATCACTAGAGGACGATGTAATGTTTACTTTTTCATTATTGTGCTCGTTCACTGCATTGATAGGACCACTACCAAGGAAACCGAGTTTACACTGCTTTGTTAGGCGGTACCTCGATACTAGTTCATCCCAATTCCCTTTCCACGTTCTCTAATCATTGAAGGCCGCGACAGTGGTATTCACTTTTATCGTAATTATAATACTAATCTACCGCGTTAATAACGCAAACACCAATAAAACCAAAAAATTATTCCTACTTCACAACATTTCCCGAGGTGTTACCTCGATGCCGATTTATCTTTATGTCCTCTTTACACATGTGTATTAAATAATTACACCGTTGTTATATTGCTCCTCTGCTGCAATAACGGCCGATAATTACTAGCGTCGGTAAGAAAAATCATGAGCTTATTGCACCTCGTTATGTTCCTCGATACTGGTTTATTGTTGGTTCTACATTGAGAAATCGCTAAATTGCAGTGCTTTATGCAAATTTGCATTCCTGAAGAAAGATTCGAAACAATTAAACAATTTTATTGCTTTAGCTAGTGACTTCAACAAACCAAGATTAACCTGAAGCTGCATCATGTTGTGTCGAACATGTATGACTAGTGTTAATGATTTTGATGTATCATGAATGCGTAAATGGTAACAAATGTTTTGAGAAATGCACAAAAATTTTTCAATAATTTCCAAGTGCCAATTTTCCAAATAATTAAATATTTTGGGCTTTCTTTGTCGTGTCCCACGGCTAATTTGTAAGTTATCAGGTCGCGATTGGCTGTCG
Organism: Lasioglossum malachurum; assembly: GCA_028455605.1. Taxonomy (NCBI): domain Eukaryota; kingdom Metazoa; phylum Arthropoda; class Insecta; order Hymenoptera; family Halictidae; genus Lasioglossum; species Lasioglossum malachurum. Next base: position 17,413,287 of record CM052311.1, read on the forward strand.
CACAAGATTGCCTCCACGTCCCGTTTGATGGGCTCGTGAAACCTTTTCACGTTCAGAGAAACGACGGGATGAAATGACGGTTTTGTGGATACGAGCGACGGGAAGCACCAGACACCCACGCGCGAGCTTGATCCGTTAAATGGTTTTAGATCGCTCATTTCGTTTCGAGAGCCTGTTCCAGAGCGATACGAACAGGGATGGGCATGGAATATCGTGCGCGAGATAGTGATGTTAGGCTATTATATTCCGCGGAGAACAAACAGGCTGACGTTGGATGAGTCAATCCCCCGCAAACTAACACCGAAGATTAAGCAATCCTGTTAAACTCAACAACGTTAGCCTTTTATCCAACTATCCGTTCTTTTGTATATTGCTCGTCATAGAAACATTGTCGAGAATCGTTTACAGAGAACAAGCAACAACAGCAATTTCAATTTCGAGTATTCGAGGATTCAATCGGGACTGCGGATTTTATGCTTTTATACATTACAGTATAAAATACAATAAACGACAAACTTCAATGAACTTGAATGAAACTTCGATGAAACGAAAAAATGAACTGTATTGATGGACTGAATATAATTTGTATGTACAGTATTTTAACACTAAACCGACCACCGCTGGTCAAATAACCGGTTTTATATTTTTCATTTCATAATTATTGAAATTATGAAGTTGCTTGCGTGGAAATTGATTCGATAACATTCTGTAAAAATTTCAGAAAATCTAAATAAATACAGCCTCGTCATTGTTGCAAACTAAAACATGTTAATCGCTTTTAGGGCACTGCCGGTCAAATAACCGGTCATAGATTTATAATTCTATAATTATTGAAACGATAACATTGCTTACATGGAAATTGATCCGATAAATTTATTTATGCAAGCACGTATTGCAATAAAAATTGCACAAAATCTAAATAAATAAAGCCTCGCCATTTTTGCAAACCAAAACATTTTAATGCTCGGTAGGATTAGTGTTGAACTCGCTCGTATTATAACACGTGAATAGATGTAGAGAGTAAAACGAAGGTCGCCAGATGGAAATCAGTGAATTAGCGTAAGTATAGTGGTGGTTGAAGGTCCGTTTGTAGGGTCTCGAGTTTCGGGAAACCATCGACGCCCCTGAATAGCATCGGCAAGACCATTCTCGAATCGTTTCAGGCAACCGGCCGGGAGAACGATAAAGCTACTTGAAAATTGGTGGCGCTCGGCCGTACAACTGGTGTCGGTGGTTTTATGTATACGCGTTGGAGCGGCTGTAAAAGGCAAAAGCGATGATACCCATCCAGCCTAAGCCTCGTTCAGCTCGCCTAGATGCGTGCATGCAGACTAGGTTAACCCCTTGACCCCGACTTACGATCTTGCGCGTCCAACGACGTTGCGCGAAAGTTTTGCATCGGCTCCATGCCCGTCCCAGACTTCCTCGCCTTCTCTCTCGTCCGTTGCTTTATCTATCTCGCATCTGGTCTCTCGTCTCCACTTCGGGCTCTTTAAAACGCGCACACTTTTCTTTCGACCTCCCTTGTTCCCGCTAAAATTGCTTTCATTCGCTTTTATGCGAAATATTATATTCCGTTTGCGGCTTTACTCGTTCCATGCTACTTCGTTCGTATTACTGACGAACTTCCACTTCTCTTTGAATACATTTTATACTTCCGTAGCTGAGATTTGCTTCTGGTTAAACATACATTGTATTGATTGAAATAAATTTTATACTTTGGAGAACGTCTATGAAAGACACAAATTATTCTGTTAAAAATTGGATGAGAAAAGGATTTCAGGAAGGCTCTAGAGACTCCAAACAGTTTCAGGGACCATGCAACACTAATTTCCACAGTTTATAAGCATTCCCTCAGCAATTAGCTGTGTCAATACTTTAGTACGCCGAATTAAAGTCTCAAACATGTGAAACGAGCGCTTCGTCATCCGCAAACGACTTCATCGCGAGTTTCCAGCCGCGTTACCAGTTTTCCCACACTTATCCCGGCGAGAACAAATAGTGTACGTAAATATGGCTGTCCATTAGTGCTGGAACACGTCGGACAACCGAGAAATTTAATTACACGGAGAGTTCGACGCTGATGCATCCAATATTTATCTCCTCTTTCCTGTAATCGATACAGACAATTTCATTTCGCGTAATTCTTCGTGCATTGGACGGCCATGACGGTTTCGGCAGTCTTCTTCGGTAATACTCGGAGGAACATAGATCGCAGAGCAACGTTGGGCGAGCGAAACAAATTTAGTAACTCTCATCTCGGCTCTATAAAGGGTAAGTGAATCCATCACCGCTCTGCAGAAGGAGAACAGCGATTTTCGCTGGTCCGAAGTTTGCAAGAGCGTCGTGCCTTATCGTGGAGCGGCGAGTCCTCACGATTCCCGGTGATAACATCAATTTCCAACAGTAGCTGGTAGCTTTCCATGTTGCGTCAACGTTTTGCCAGCCGCGGCGTTGCAGCAGCATGAAAAGCTCGTGAGAATCGGTTGTATATTAATCGGCCGGGATGATGTATCCGCTTGAATATAGAATAAAGGGGGTATGGATGCGGCTGGGTCTGATTTTTCCTGGCTGTAACACGTGTTGGCACGTATAGAAGAGCGGCGATATCACGTATCGTGCCGCATATTAATCGTCCCGGTACGTGCGAGTTGTTCGCCGACGGCGCTCCACGCTCGCCCGCTTCGCGCCGCAATACGTAACCCAGCTAAGTGAACCACTAATGCACCGGGATAGTTACTATACGTGTTACCGGCGACATGCGGCGTTACGTAAATCCTGCGTGCACGACGTGGCAACGTTCCGCTGCAGAGCAAACGCACCACGCCCCTGAAATCGGCCGATTTCCGCGAGAAATCCCGCGTTCGATCTGGACCCACGAAAGATCTTTGTTGCAGAAGATACGGAAAATCTTACCAGGCTTTGTTAACACATCTGCCGGCGACCATTTCAGAATTTTCTAATGTCTATGTCCTAGGTCCATGACCAGTTTTTAATACCTATCTAATAATTTACAGCACAATTATCAAGGACTCATTAATAAGCTACCAGTGTTGGGCAAAACTTTAATCAACGATTGACGTATAAATTTTCTACTTCAATTAACAATTAATCTCCTAGTTTAGTCATTAATTGCTGTCAACGATTACATATTTATTAATCGTTAATTGGGAATAACGGTTTTTCTACTTAATTGCGATTAACTATTACTTTCCTTTCAATTGTAATCGTCGATCGGATAATTGATTAATGATTAACTGTTGAAACTTCGAAATGAAATACGGAATCAAAACTGAATTTTTTTGTTGATATATATTTCTGTCAGTTCTCCATCTCCGCTCTCTGTCTCTACTTCCCTCCTTATTACAATTTATGGATATACCGTATGGCAACTTCATCAATCGATTGAATCAGTTTCCGATATTTCAATAACTTCTTCTTATCAACGATTGACGATTACCTTCATCAATCGATTGAATCAGTCTCCGATTTTCCGATGATTTCTTCTTTTAATCGACGATTCACGATTAACTTCATCAATCGATTGAATCAATCGCCGGTTTTTCAACGATTACTTTTTTAATCGTACACATTAATCAATCAATCTTGATTAAAATTTTAATCGATTCACGCCCAACTCTGCTACCAGTACGTAAAGCGTTAATACACATGTTTGATTATATTCCACGAATTTGTACGAGTCATAGATTTTTGCTTTACTACTGACATGTTTTACACTGGATGGAGAAAAGGGTTTTCCGTAATTCTTGTTTAACGGGAACTTCGCCGGAGCGTTTACTGGCGTCTCGAAAATGGATAATCGATTTTGCATAATTTTCGAGGAGCCTGTAACCAACTCCTAGAGGATGAAGTTCATGTCCTGACAAGCCCCCATAGGCTCTGCTCACTGAAGACATAAATCAGTGGACGCGCGCCACGCTCGTATAAATACCGTGCATTAATTCAGTATTAAAGCTGAAATTATTGAGCGCCGGGAAACCGGCGTGACGCCTACAAAGGACGAGGTGGGCTGGATTAAAGGAGGTTGGAGCCTCTCGTAGAAAGCGGTGGCATAAAGCATCGCTGAAATTTGGGGATCCGGCGCGCCGTAAAAGGCAGAACAGTACTAAGAAATTCACGAGATTTACGCGGTCCGGTCTCATACCTTTTATTTCGTGCGGGATGTTCCGCCGGTGTGTTTCGTTTTTTATTTTTCGTTCGACGGTATTAAGATAAAAAATGGAAGAGACGCGTACCATTTATGTACTTACGTGCTCCGCGGCCGGGGTTCGTTGAACTTAATTGCGGCGGAAGTAAGACATGGATAATCTCGGCCGCGGCGAAGAAATTATGAAGCAATAAACAGCGAGATTGAATATCGCTTATCGCGCCGGGTACTATTTTTTATAGAAACCGGGCACCGCCGCGCCGAGTGCCTCGCGATTGTTTCGTGCGCGAGTTTATCGCCGTTTGTTTTTATTGTTAAGTGTTTGGAGATGCACCACCCGATAGGGTCATATAATTACGATACAGTTACGATTCCATAAAGTCGACAGTGAAATGGCAGTAATTCAATAATGAGGAATGAAGACTTTCAGTAGAGACTGCGGACGTTCGTGGAAGATATAAAATAAAAACGATTTCGATGCACCGGAGGCGGAGAACTTTCTTTCTTAAATTATTTTAACCTATTCACTGCTTTATTTGTATCACGAATGTGTAAAATCTGTAGCTTATTATGTCTAGAATAAGTGAGAAAAACTTTTGCGCGTTTCATGACCTTCAAAATATTTGAAGCTATCATTTTATACGAGCTCGATCGAATTTACTGTGTTGCATACGTTGCATCATGTTCTCTTTTTTAATTAAGTACGTTTGCATGAAGTTCGCGTATTGTCATTTTATTGTCGATTCCGACGCCATTTCCGTATGCGAACCTAACCGTTCCCGTAGAAAGACTTCCTACGATTCCCTCCTCGTTTCTATCAAGCGTAATGCGACTCACGGTTCGAATCGAACTAATTAAAGATAAATCCTTCTAAATCAGTTACTCACCGGCCGGAGACAATCGTAATTGGTGCACCGGCCTATGCGAGTCGCGGAAACGATGCGCTCATTAAGAGGGACAATCGACCGGCCGCAATTAACGTCGTATTAGTGATATACGTCGGTGCAAAAGTAACACCTATTCCGTCACCGATCTCGGCAACATGCTTCCTGATCAAGGATCGCTACCAACATTCGCACGGATCATCTGTGGATCTCAAACCCATCGTTTTGTTACTGCCTTTCCTTCACTGTTTATCCCGTTGCACAAAATTTATGTGTTATTATGGTGTTTTAGGTTATAGTTTAGTACTTTTTCATAACGAATGTCCAGCTGCATCGATTGATGTATTAAAAAATATCTCATTCCATTAAAAAACTGAAGGTGACCTTTATATCTCTAAAAAAAAATCACATAAAAACAAAAATATTTTTGGTATCGTATGAGCTCCATTTTACCATTCAACTTTGTCCTTCAGACATTTGACGTATATTTAGAAACAACAAAGATATTTGAGGTGGCAACGTTAGGTGACTCACCCTGTATGGCCTCGATCAATTCAAAATGAAATTGCGTTCGATGTTACCGAATTTGGTATACTTTAATGTAGCTTCGAGGGCTGAGACTATGTGATCGATCGTACACGATCCATTGATCTCGTAGTATGCACAAGGAAAAGCGTATTTGCATATAATTCGCGAGCACCGTTTAATTGGCCACGCTTGCGTGGCCCCGAGACAAAAGGAAGAGCAAACCCAAGATATCCGTCTGGGCGTGGAAACCGATGATCTCTGTTGTGCATTTCATTGTCCATTCCAGTGTGGGTGTCAACGCCCCCGTCAAACCGACAGAAAGTCCTTCGTCGGGAACCGATGGAGTTCTGCCCATTGAACGTTATAATTAGACGCGATCCGAGACTCGTAAATATGATCGGGTTGAAACGTCCATTTATTTACGAGCTACTGACCCGGCGGAATTACCATCGTCAGAAATCATTCTCCCCTCGGCGCACAGGCAGAACAATATTTTTCATTGGCTGTTCGATCTTTCCTAGGCCATAATTCCGGCCGTATAAAAATTTTTTAGTTAACATTTCTTATTAGCTGATCGAATAGTTAATCACCTTGCGTGTTCAATGAAATTATGAAATTTCGTACGCGATGAAGAAGCGTAACCCTTTCGCGCGATTAAATATTTTTGATTACCCGATGAAGTACAAAGAAATTGTATTGGAGATTTATGCAGATCAATAAGAAGCACAATAAAATATAAAATCCGCTTGGATTTAATAATAAACATTTAAGATCAGAGAAACGCACAGCAAGAGTATCTCGCTGCTTGCAAATTCAGTCCATGTGGACAAGCACAACATTCGTATACTGCTGGAGCCTAAATTAGAAAAGTTACGGACATCTCACACCGATGTCCGCTACATGAACATTATAAATACACGGTCTAACTATCCGATGCGCAAAAGAGTTTTCTCAGCGACGTCTCGAAGACAAATAATCTTGAAAGAGCCTTAAATTCCGTAAATTTTGAAGCACTGGTTTAGCGTCAAGCTGCACGGCGATCTCGTCTCTGTTTACGGGATGTTTTACGAGGAAGATTGTTAACGACCGCGGATCGAGTCGCCAGGATCGAATAATCGAGGATCGAGAATCGTCACCGCGGGGAGCAAACAACGGCGATCCGTGAAATTCCCGTCGCGCGGCTATTTACGTATCATCTGGCGATGAAACTCCCACGCCACGCCCCGTGGCAAAGGCAAGCAACTTTCACGTTGATGAATAATAATCGCTAATAACCGAACCACGTCCCAATCGATCGACGCGACGGCGGCACGGCATAGCGATCGCGCGAGAGGCGCCTGCGCTGCACCTGCGTCGAATGCGCCGCGTGGATGCATTACACGGACGATGCGCGTTCGTCGAGCCGCGCGGATCGGTTAGCTTTTCGAATTCCTGGGCAGAGGATGCGCCTCACGGCAGATATTTCAACACGACTATGTTGCGGCCGCACGAACGAACAACTCCAGCCGGAAAATTACACGGTTTACCGGCAATCGGTTCATTAACGTTCGCCCGTTGCGTGCCCGCGGCAATTTAACGACGCAGACGCGGCCATTAGGATTGTCGGGCCTTACAATTAGATCTCCCGCATTTATTTCCCGACGCGAGACGCGGTAAGGTATCGCTGTTAATTATTTTGCAAACTCGAGCTAATCGAGCTCCGACGCCAATTTTTCGCGAGCGATTCTACGGCGTGGCAGATAACAAGCTCCGGGCTATCGCGAACAGTTACGAGAAGTACAGATGGAAACGCGCATATTGATGGCGAAAGCACCTGTCATTCAGCCTCTGCAAAGTTCATATTGTTGGTGTTTTATGCACTATTATCGAAAATTATAAACCTCTCGCAAACTCGGATACACAGGTCTTATACAGAGGTACGAAAGGGTTAACACATTATCAAGAAATCATTTCTTTAAACCGGAGCTTATAATTGTCCAGACACATTTCTCAGATGTTACACTTGAAGAAAATGCTCGAAAGCAGCATAACAATCCCAACTGTGCGCAAAGAAGCTACGCTGAACTTCGCAAATTAGAGTCTGCGCGAGTTGCTGGCACGGATGCGCTCACGCCGACGTTTTCTCGAAAGCGTCTAGCAGCATCGTAAATTCTTCTGCGCGGAAGATTGTGGACACCGTAAAATTCCCTTCGGATATCCACTCGACTCGGAGGATCGTTCAGCGAGCGCAACATGTTAATTACTTCTGCGGCTACCTCGAAAAATGATCAAGACATCGATTCCCGTCGCAACGTGAGGCAAATCGCCTCGGCGCAGCCCGAGAGTCATGATTGCTAATTTTCGCCCGGGTCTTTAATTTTATGGTTTTACAAAAAGCGATAGTCACCGGAACGCTGTGAAGATCCTAATTTATTATCTGATAATTCATTCGAGCGCGTCTTTACGCGCAGGAGCATTTTACTCCGGCGAAAATTGAGCGACACCTCGCGGCGGCCTCGTAGAAAATAATTAACTGCACACGGCGGAGAGCTCGGGCATTTAGGCTCGATGTCCTGGGCAAAAATCGAACGGCCGCTTCCTAGTGGACAATTATTCAGCGGAGGTGTTTAAAGCAGCGAAACAACTTGCAAAATTCATTTGCATAACGAGCGACGGCGGCGTAAATCGCACGGTGGAACCGCGAGGCCGTGGCTCGTCCACGGTATCGAGCGGTAATTAAGTTAATTACCTTCGCAGTGACTTAGTACTTCGCGGGAGTATAAAGTCCGCGGTGTAAAACGCCAATCTACCGGCAACCCCCGGCTCTTCGTTGCGATTTTTCCCGACAGTGAGTCGAAATGACGGCCGATGATGGATGTAGACGGATGCCGGGCCCCTAATCGCGCTTTTCTTATGTCTCTCCGCAGTTGAGTGTGTTTGCTAATTAATGAGGAACCGGCGGAGTCTCTGGGACTGGCGTTCGTACTATTTCCTACCATTTTATTCCACCGTTGAACGCTTTCCCTTCGAAATTTTTCACCGACGATCATGTTCGACAAAAAAGAATACTTTACTATTCTTCTCGTAATTTTTACTGAACACAATTTCCAAATTTACATTACACGTCATCTGATAAACTGATCCAGCTAGCTTGGCAGAAAAACTGCCAACTAGCTGACTTAAATAACTGTCTAACTGATTTAAATTATTTTCAAATTAGTGCGCTCGCGGATCTTCGCGAAAAGATCTCCTTATGGATTAATTAATCCAATAAATCGCATTATTGCAGACTGAGTCTTTGCACACTTTTAAAAAACAATTATGCAGGATTATAGGATAATACCATATCGTTTGTACCATTGGTTTCTTCTGCGCATGTCCCTTCTTTGTATTTATACGCGAGTAGTCCTTTATTTTTTCTATTGTAAACATTTACGTAACTTTCGTCCATTACGAGACCGGTCCGATCGTGCGGAGGTTTCTCGAAAATTGGCTCGGCGGGAGTCCCGGTTAATTAGAATATCACTTACGGGATAATGTCGGTACATTGTTCGTTAATCGGCGACGATATCCGCCGCAATTTTTAACAAGCGTAAGTCCGGCATATACTATAGTCGGCCACGAAATCGCCGGGAGAAACTCTCCGAGGATGATTGACTCCGCGAGGATGGCCCATTACGTAGACATCGTCGCGGCGTAATTGCGCCGATATAATCGTCCCGATTAATACACTCGATCGATTAATTAAGCCGACGAATAGTCATCGTCCGCGCGCGGCATGAATAGAGATTTGTTATTCACCGGTGAAGGATGCTGGCCCGGCGATATATGTATGTATACGTGCGTGCAAACGCGCGAGTTCGCGGGTCAGCCCCCCCATTAATTATGATAATTGATTCGCGCGGGCCTGCGTTCGGGAACCAGGACGAAATACCTGGCCGGCACGTATCGTGGGAGACCGGGGCCCTCGGTGAGCCTTACCGGGGCTGCATGAATTTTAATCGGGGCCCCAGCCACGCAGAAAAACCTCCCCTGCGAATACGGATTCTGAAGAACTCGCCAATTATACGGCGTGTTATTGGTCTACCTGCAAGCTGCTGCACCGCAGAAAGCCTACCCATCCGAACAGAAATAAATAACAAATGCTCACTAATTATTCCCACCAGATTCTCTTATTAATTCCGACCAATATAATTCGCAATATATCAGCGTAACAATTCCCTGAACAGTGCTTCTCGACAGAATATCGAATCTTTAAAGGTCAAGTAAAAAGAACAGAACTGAAACATATTGCATTTAGTAATTAGAAAAGCATCCGTGATCGCGTAGCGAATGAAAAATAGCGGAGAACCGTTCGCAAACCGACGAGACAAACCGTCTGCATAGTTCGTCGTTTATTCCGAAGGAAAAGGACGCGGAAGCAATCCGGGATAGGGCTATTCGAGCGTATTCAATGCGCATCCACGTAGAGGAAAACGTTATAGAGCTCCGCTCACGGCCGATTACTCGATCCACGAAGTGAATCAACGCTTTAATAAATGATCCTGCCTATTATGAGGATGGACAGCGAGCGGATAGCTCGATAGCCTCGATCTTCCGGAAAAGGGAAAGTCGGCCTAGGCCGGATCGCTCGTACCTCGGATTCTTCGGTTTGCGGCCTCGGGGAACTGCAAACGTGTCGCGTACCAACGATCGAATCGACGATTATACCGGAACACCGGGTATTTCGCCATTTTTTTGTCCGTTCGGTTGCCTATCGGTTCTGTACCGCGTCCTTCGCTCCTTATGGAACTCCACGGTGCGGTCTGAACGCGTCTCTCGAACACATAAGACCATCCGAATTGTCGTAATGTCGCTAAACGAGCCGCGGATCTCTTGCAGTTTCTCTGGATCCGATTCTAGTACCCGACTATTGATTCGTAATGCTCAATTTCCAGGTAATTTCTGTCATTAGCGTACTCTCGACTCTCAGAATTTCTGATCGTGTTTATATTTTGTGCAGCCTGTTTACAATTTTAATCGACGTCTGAGAAAGCTATTATATTCGATGATTTTAATAATCTGATTGTGTTATTTAGCGCTTTGCCTGTGTGGCGATTGCAAAGTGGCGAACGAGCCCGAGGGATTATCGAAAACGCGAGGTGTTCCTAACATGGGGGCTCGGCCGATTCGATTTCACTTTCGGCTTGTTCCGAGGCGAGGCGACCGTTCGCATAATCGCTCGTACGTCACAGTCAAATACGAGACAGCGTAATCGTCGCGTCCGTGCGGCGCACACGTAACGAGAAAACCTGGAGAGGGGAAAAAAGGGCCAGTTGCGCACACGTACCGACGATAAATTTACATACCGATGTAATCGGCGAAGAACAAGTGACCGAACAAGAAGATTCTCTATCTGGATGGTAGGCAGTAAGGAAACACCTCGTTGGTTAAGACGATATGCTCGCCGCTAACGAGGCGAGGAGCCCGCGATGGAGGACCGATTATAATCGTCGATATAGATATAACTAGCCGACCATAATCGCCGTCGGTTCCGATAACTCGTCTCGCTGTGCTTGCCATGGGAAACTCGAAGCCTTTTCATTTTTCTTGTCTAGATTATAATTCTTTAAAATTCTTCAACCTCAGAGTCAAACTTGGGTGGTCCTAGAAGCCTTAGGAGACTGTCGAGGGACTCTAGAAACAATTTTGCAAGACGAAACCAATTTTATTCAACCTATTTATACGGGAATTAGTAAAAGAATATTTGGAGAAGCTGACGACTTCTTTGGTTTTGGGAGTATGAAATAAGATTTTGCTTTCGATTTGAGTAATGTTGATACTAATGTGCATTATTTTCTTTGTTACAGGTAAGTCTACCCTAAAGATGACGAAGTGTGTGAAAGAGACGTCAAGCGGTGAGTGGAACACTAAAGGACTTAGAATTCACAGGGTTTTCTTGGTAAATTTTTATTGAAATACGAGAACAATAACGCCGGAAAACATAATGCACGCGTGAAAAATTTCCCCAGTGTTCGGTATACTATGATTGACCTCAACGATTAGATTGCGAGGGAGGAGCGAATTGTAGGAGAGAGATAGGTCAAAGTGCAAGGGAAAGCTGACTGTCTATTGTCAGACGCACTTTGAAACCAATATGACAGGCATATTCTGCCGGCGAGGTTTGAGACGTATATTATCCGTGGTTCTACTTCTATAAATTTATGAATTGACTTCCTGAAATGAATGATACTGAAAGTTTAAATTAACTACAATATTAAATGTATACGAAAAGTTCTTGTAATATTTTCAAGTATAAAGTAAAGTTACTATTAAAATATATTAATCAGGCATATTTATCAAACATATATTAGTACGTACAGGGTGTATAAAAAGTAATGGTCATCCGTTTTAGGGGTGAATCGATATTTGTAAGAGTATCTTGCCGCAAAATTGTTTATAAAATCAACACTTTCCACTCAGTCAGAAGAGAAAAAGTTTGAAAGCAGCCATATGTCGCAAACAAATAGTTATTTAGATATAAGCTGTTAAAGATTTTGTGCAAAATTTGATTGTGTGGAGTTATACGTATAGACAAAAGCCTACTACTATAGTCCACCTGACCGTATTGATGAGACCGAATATAATCGTGTGCGTGTTTAAAGCCAAACGAAATTTAAAGGGGCATTCGACGATAGGCCCATACCAAAAAAAAAGTGATCGTCTCCTTGTCCATTCGAATCATAAATTTGAAGTTGTAAAATAGTTGCAAAGTAGGCTTTTGTCTATACATATAACTCCACACAATCAAATTTTGCAAAAACTTAACAAAATAACTATTTGTTAGCGACACATGGTTTCTTTCAAACTTTTTCTCGACTGGATGATTGGAAGGTATTGGTGTAAAAAAATCTTAGCAACCATTTTCTTCGTTATAAACAATTTGGCGGCAAGTTTCTCTTAGAAATGTTCACCGATCCGGAGATGTAGATTCACCCCTAGGACGGATAACCATTACTTTTTATACTCCCTGTACATAGTTAAGTATTGAAGACCAAAATTTTTTAAATCATATTTTTAACTAGCTGTACCCGGCCATGCGTTGCTGTGGCTCATCTGGTTAAATGGAAAAGAAAGGAAAGAAAAAGCGCACGTTTCTAATAATAATTAAATCAAAATGAAAATAAATCGAAATCTATGGAAATTAAATTTAACGATGAAATCGGAAACATTGAAATAGAACCGTAAAATTGGAAATTTGGAAATCGTAAATGGATCGTAAATCGGAAACATTGAAATGGAATCGTAAAATATTTAGTATAGCCCTTAGATCGCGTCGGAGAAAAAACTTTCAAATATGAAAGTTGTAGAGAATTAAATTTCCAATCGCCAAAGTGCTTTCAGATTTTTCCTAAAACCTACCGTCGGAAAGAGAGAGCTACAGCTGTTTAAAAAGTCGGTAAACCAAAAAGGTTTAGGAAAAACGCATACTTTTTGTGTTATGACTCCTAATCTATGCAACCTACAGAATCGAATCATTTAGTCATTTGAAAAAACTCGGCGAGCTGAATCCAATGAGTACCTCAAATTGAATATAGGTGCTACCAGTCAGAAGTTATAAGCAGAAACGTGCCCAAAAGAGGGCGAAAAAGTCGTCTCTGGTCACTAATGACGTGACAACTTTTGAACGAATGGACTTTTCCGAATGCGGATTGTCCTAGAATCTTCCCCAGCTTTCTACGTTTAGTCGTTTCGGAGTTGTTAGATTTTGAACAAACGAACATTACATTTTTATTTATATAGGAGAAGATTACGTTCCCACACGCTGGTAAAAATTTTTGCAGGGGAAAATTAGTCTACAGAAAGCTTTGCATTGAAGGAATTAGTTCAGGATCACATATGACCCAGTGAATTGTTGCAGGGTTCGGTTTCAGCCGGTGAAATTATTATATCCGCCAGGGTGCTGAAGAGCTCTAACAGACTCGTCGGCGATTATTAGCGGGCTCGCGTCCCGGACCCATTGTTCCCTCGTTAGCGGGTCGTTGCAAGGAATTTGTGAACCTAGCGTGGTTCTCACGTGCGGCTGCAGCGTCGAACAATCGTACGCGTGGAAATACACGGCCGGTAATGGGGACGGATCGAGCTCTGGCAGACGCGGTAACGTGAAAACAGGAACTCCGGTCGCAGCCAATAACGCCTCCACGTGGTGGATCGCTAAATATGGCAGCCGGTCCAGTTCGAACGTGGGTCGTTCGGTGGTTGCGTGATTTTTCCACCACGCCGCATTGGGATCGAGATAAGGCCAGAAAATTATCGGCTCCAACCCGGTGCCGCGCATTGTTCGCGTTATTGTGGGAAATCGTTGTCGATCAAATCAATACGAGGTTATTAGGCCCGCCGACCAGCTGGTTCCATTATACCGCTTCCTTGGGATCCACTGGACCTAGCAAATAACGGAACCCTTCAACCGCTCCATCTCTTCCTTCTCTCTTCCGGTTCGCATTGTCGGAATAGCAGCGCGAACAAGAAGAATTTCGTACGAGAACTGTTGTTCAACATTTGTCGAATCCAATTTTTCTGTCTCGCACGAACTTCGAATTGGAAATTATCGCATTCTCAGGAATTAATTAGTCGAAGTTGGTCCTCGTTGCTTTGGCACTTTTATTAAATTTCAAGAAAATACACATTAATCGCTAATTTAAGTACCATTCTGTATTTTCCAATGATAGAGGCAGTACGGACCGGAACCGTGGCATTTTCATCGTGAGAAAACGGTTAGGCGAAACGTGACGACGAGCTTCGTCGAGGATGGTCGGTTCGGCAAAGGAAATTCGCGGGCCGCTCTAAATTTCCGTTCGAAGCGCTCATTAGCGTCCCGTGCGGGACGAATGACGGTTCCACCTGTCCACAACACGCGCAATTAGTCTTCCACTTAGACACGCAGTGAGTATTTCATTCAGTGGCAGGCATCGAGAGCAATGGAAAGGCCTCTTGATCAATAGGCACTCAATTTGGTGTTCCGAACCGCTCCGAACCTTTCCAGCGTTCCCCGGTAATTGACCATTACCGACCGCGAACTATGATTGCGTATATTCAAGGAAAATGCACGCTATTATGCCCAATTTATCATTCCCCGGAATAGTGGAAATTGGGAATCAATTAGAGTAATGCCCGGTACGGCCGCGCCGTCGATACCGGGGCCGAGCAACAAACTTGAATCAACCCTCCCACGGTTCGCATTAATATCGTGTCTACGATTATTCATCGCTCTCGGGATCACTTAGACAACCGAATCGATCCGTTCAATCTTCCCGTTCGCTTCCTTTCGACTTTTAAGTCGATTAGCGAGCATGTTCGCTACGTTATCTGCAATTCATTGCCTGCAGGACCTGCACTCTGTTAACGGATCTTGAAATTTGTTTCTGCAAACTGTACTTCGTCGAATCAACCACGTAGAAAAATCATTCTAGCACGCGGTTTTCAAGCAAACGTGAAAATTTAACAGCTTACCGACTGTCGAAGATATACTCGTTTCGTTATTCATTATTTACTATCGTGGCATATAATTGGACAGCTGATCTTCATGCAAAATAAAAATTGTCTTTTTGCCATAAATGCATAACATTTTTTTTTATTTATCATTCTCATTATCCAATGATTAACTGTTTTGACTTCCACCATTTCTACATTAAACGGTTCACGCGAGGGTTACAGGAGATCCAGATCTACATTTTCAAAAGTACCACAAGTTGTTCGATCTTAGCAAATTTTTCTTTCACAACAATGATCGAGAATGCACGGGGAGGGGGGCGAGTTTCACCCCTCGCGAGTTGGGAAATCAGCTTCGCGATGGAGTCGAGCGGTTCGGCGTCGGTATGGCAAAACGAATTAACGAACTCTAAACAGTCGGACCCGACAGTTAGCATTATTTGCTACGTGTAAGCGAGTGGTTGGCAATGGCGGTGGCACGTCTGCGGTTGCGGCCCGTGCAGACGCGCGCTTTATGAAGCCGTTGCAAGTTCGCCGCGGGGGTTCGGCCGGCGAGGCGTGTTGCTTGCCAGCATAAATTACGCGCGATTTTGCATTTACACTGAAAACCGAGGCGGCGGGTCCCGGACCCGGCTAACTGATATTTATCGTCGGCGAGCCAGCGATAATATTAAACGAGTGGACCCGGCCGTTATTACCAGGCGCGCGATTAGGCGAACACTGTTGCAATCAGCGACGCGTCTTCGACGCGATTGACACGAGCGACAGGGTACAAGCTGGTTAGGCGTGTCGGCAACTCGAAATTACCGGTGTTCCGCCGTTGCTTGCCGAAGACAGGTTAAACGATCGGGCAATTAAAGCCTCGGTTGACTCGATCATTTCCCGATGGTGCATTGACGGAGTGTTTATTCAGATACTCTCGCTGCTACCCGGCTTCCCATTATGTTCACACTCGTGGTCGGTTTAATTCCGTGGTGTACAAGTATAGGGGATGTTCTCTACCATTCTAGACTATCTTCTGGGTTGGATTATGCATTACGATATGATATTTGACAAAATCATTTTCTTGTCAAAAGATTGGTATTCTCCCTCGTCGWWCACGTAATAAGAAGCCTAAAGTGGCCCCTACACGATCGATAATATTGTCAATGTTCGCGTCAATATTGACGCTCTATATGGAAGCGCGCATTCTCCCCAATACTCATTCTGGCAGAAATATTCGTGCTGCATAGTCGGGGCTGTTTCAGTGGTGTTTTTGTTGTGAATTTCAAAATGTTTTCCAGTTCGGATTTGGTTTTTCTAGCATTCACTCTTTCTCACTGTGCGAACAAAAAAGAATCAAAGAGAAAGAGAAATAGACGCTGGTCCAAAGAGTGGCACAAGCTGAGAAGCCGCTTTACACGCGAAAATTTGCTGAATTTTTTGCGTTCTACAGAACCGGACGACTACAAAAATTTTCTCCGAATGGACGAAGAAAGCTTTCAAACTTTATTACAGCTAGTTGGGCCCAACATCCAGAAAAAAAGACACTGTTATGCGCGAAGCTATCCCTGCAAACCAAAGACCTGCTATAACATTGAGATACCTAGCGTCTGGAATGGATTTGGAGGACATGAAGAATAATATTAGCTTAATCTAACGCGTAATCTGTCCTTAATTACTTAAGGGTCATTTCGGAGCACCTCGGACACCACATACAGATCTTTATACTGAGGCGTCAGTTTCGTGCATACACCGGGCCTATTGTCAAAATTTCGAACCATAATTTAATTCCACAGTGTAATTCTAGGAATATCTTTAGGTACAAAATTTTCTTTGACAAAACTTACAGGGCTACCCGAGTCTAATAAAGCTGTCATAGAAAATTTGTTTGTTTCACCCAATTGTAGATTCACGGAGCGGAGAAATTCGCCGTCGTCCTCACGTTGCGCCGTCACATATTCACGAGCAACTGATATTGAAGGAAATATTGATAATAAACCTCCTAAACATTCAAACGGATCTTCAATATTGATAGGACGCTTGAATATGGTCCTCCGTCAATATTGACAATATTATTGATCGTGTAGGGGCCACTTCAACATCAACCCAAAGGTACGCAAACCTGAAAAGTGATATGTTCACGGTTTAAGACAAGGTAGCGAGCGCTATAGCGTGCAACGGCGCATACGCCCGCAACCACCTCAGCAGTATCGCCTGTTATTAGTCCCGCAGGATTGATGGAATCAAGTAACCGGTGATTTCGCGGTGGAATCGGTAAGAATTAATATCGGGCTATTAATTTCTCGCGGCCGAGTCGCGTACGCGCAGCACAAGGTCCGTGGGGAACAGCCGGCGAAGATGCACCGGGTACCGGTTCCCCTCTACGTGATTTAGACAACGTTTCATTTTTTTTTTCCGGCGGGTGGATGCACGCTACGAACAGTCTCGAACAGTCCCGGACCTCTGCTGGACCTCTCTCTGCTACGCCGATCGCTCCCTGATGAGGAACAGTCAGATTCATGAGCGCTTAGCGTGAATTGATGCCCGGGCATTAATTACGCGATCGGGTTCTGCGTTCCTCGATCAGGGATCGGCTCTCGAGGTCGAACGAACATCCTTGGATTCCTCGTGATTCATCAGATGACGCCGCAGGGGTGCGTTCGAAGGGGAGGCACCTCTATGCATCCTCGTTTGTGTCAAAGTATGCGAACAATCTTATTCAGTGAGGGATTCTCGTTCGAAGAGTATTCCCTATCATCGTCGCACACGATGTTTATAATTTTTCCCATTCAATTGCCCATTGTTTCACCGTATCAATTTGTTCCACCCTGTAAATTTAACACAGAGGAACAGATTAAATTACAAAAGCGTGGAACAAATGTGAATGAACTTGGTAAAGTGCAAATGCTCGAAAAGGTCTCGAGAGCAGACTACTTTACGAATAGGGGATAAAGTCCTGCCGCGCCAAAACTTCATTGAAGTTCCACTGCAATTCCAGCTGGAAGATGGATCGTGCGGTCTCGTGAGTGCATTTCCACGGTCCCGGTAGGAAGAGCGGCATGCATCGTTCCCTCATTCCCAAGCAAATTCAACGCATATTTAGCCGCTCTTCCGAGAGAGTCTTTCTCGGAACGAGGCGCGAATCGTCGCCATAAAACTCCCGCGGAATTGGGAAACGGTGTAGAGAGAGCCCCGGAGGGGCTGTCCTCTCTTCTCTGTCTCCCTCTCTCTCTTTCCCTCCTCTCCGTTCCTCCTTTTCCCTGTCGCGAGCCCGCGCAGGAAATTCATTCAAGGAAGCGGTCCCCGTCGAGATATACATCAAGATTCGCGTAGGGGTTTCAGGGAAATCCTCGGAGCCGATTGTCGTTAGTCGTAAGCCGGCTCTGTCGGCAGCCGATGCACGTACAGGTAGGTGCGCCGTTGCACAAAGGCAACGGTCGCGAGCGGCTATGTTACCCGGGGCATGCTCCTTTATAATGGAATAGTTCGTGGCGAGCGATTTATCGCGACTATTTCCATGTCGCCGTTCCACGGATACCGCTCCGTCCGCGGTCAACGCTGCGCTTCTACGGTGCACGGTGCATCTTTTATCGGACGAGGAACTCCGGTGCATCGTGTATCAATGAGGTCGCCGTTCGGAGGCCCGCCGCGCCGATCCGGCTTCTTATAATTCTCCGATTCGCTTTTGCCGATGCGATGAGAGGAGCTCGAACCGAGAGACAGCGCCGAGATGCACGCTCGAAATGGCAGTCGTGGCTAAAGTGTTTCCGAGACGATCCACGGGCTACCGATCCGAGGACCAATGCACATTCTTATGGATTCGTTCCGGGAAACAGGAAATATTCACGCTCTTTCGCTCCCCGAAGATTCGGGCCCTCAAAACTGGGCAAACAACAAAATTGCATAGAAATGTTCTACAAACACGAATTCTAACGACTGCAATTTCATCGAACGTTGTAGAAAATTTTTGACGTGGACGTGAGTGTTAAACGTGCGTTTCTGCAACCAACGAGGCTCTCAACATTTCTCGAACATTTCGAGCCGGCGCGGCGGGCGAGTTCGAGCGCAGCCCCGGGAATTCGGGATCACCCAGTATAAATACATAATCGTTTCCCGACGCAGCCGGGGACAGGTACAAAGATTCCGTGGCGATGCATCGCGCATTAATCGCATCGTACCGCACGAGGTCTTTTGTCTCCAGCGTCTACATCGACTCCTACGCGAACAACGGTGGATTACGTTGCATCCTCTTCCTCTGAAGAAGTCGAGCGGAGTCGGTGCACGTGTATCGGTGAAGGTGCACTTGAGGAGAGTGGGTCGAGCCACGGACGAGAAGTTGTCGAGGAAAGGTGAACCTAGGCGGGCTCACCCGAGGTCGTGGCCGTGCATATTCCAATCCTAACGACGTCTCTCCGCTCTTCCAGGAGATCTGGGGGCCTCGCTTATTGCTCGTAAATTGCTCGTGGCTCCCGACCCGCTTTCTCGTTACTTCTAATGTGACCCCGCGATGTATGTAGATTGCCACGTCGATTTTTCCCCCCTACACCCCTCTTCCTTCACCTTTCCTCTAACGACAGGAACAGAGACAACCGGAGAACTAGCTAGCAGGGAGATCACCTGCGCCTTTTAAATTCATCCTCGAACGATCCACGGGATCCCGGCATGATCGATGAATAAGCAGAATTTCATTAGACGAGCCGATCATTATCCTCCCAGTAAAAGAAACACGGATTCGCAGATGCGTTTCGTGTTTTAACCAGCAATTATTCAGTAGTTTCCGCTGTATGAATGAAAATTCTCCAGTTTCGAAGCTTCGGTGATTGTTTGCTGGAAGAAAAGAGCTGCAGAAGCGGAATAGAGTAGTCCGCGTTCACGGAGGCGACGCGGATGTTACAATCACCAGGCTGCCCCGTTTTTGGTCCGCGACATCGCTCGAACAAATTAAGACGACGCTTACTTTCGATGACGGCCAATGACTGTCCCGAGGCAGCGGCTTTTACAAGAGTCTTGCCGTGCACGTGCGAACACAGCGGCCGTGCCCCGAGACCGCGGCGAACGCGGAGGATGTCTGTTTGATTTTAATTAACATCAATTTGCATAATAGTCGGGGCTAGTCCCGCGGCTCCGAGATCGGCGAGTCTCTTCGCCACGCCATCGTTGCGTCATCGATTCTTTTCCGCGACCGGTGCGGTCATGGACTCGCAGAATTTATTGGTAACGGTCCGTCATTATTTCTACTACGATGATAAAATTTGTATCTTCGTATGCTCGAAGGAACCTACTTTATTCGACAATTCCATAGAAGCTTCACGTATGTACGTAGTCATTTTTATAGACGACTGGAGGTGAGCAACCGTCTTGTTTTAGGGGATGAAAAACGTAATCAACCTCTCTCGGATGGTAACAAAACATTTTGGATACTCTGCGTTCCCAGCAGGTTTTTGGAGATTAAGAATCCATCCGTGGAAAATTGAAACATACTTTAACTACGATTTTTTTACGATCAAGTGTAATATCGATTTCTGAGAATCTTCCAATTAAAATACTATTTCGTAATTAATTATCGATGGAAGTTTCCCCGAGTCCTTCGGATGACGAAAACCGAACACCGTTCAATTTCCAGTCGGATAGATACATTAAATTAATTGCGAAACCCGATCGAGGTGCATGCAAACTCGGCTTATGCATATTCACCATCCCCGATCAAAAGTTCCCCGAATGTTGTAAAGCATCGCGGCTAGACGTGTCCGGTGCGAGGGCCTATTCTATGAATTCTCACGGAGACTCGGTTCGAAAGTACCAATCCACGCGGGCGGACCATTGGTACCAGCCGCGAATGAAATCACTGGAGCAAAAGTGTTCTTCGGGCTTGCGAAATCGGATCGAACAGCTATGGTCACGTTACAGATGCAAATACGAAAGCGTACGAGCGGCTTGTCCGTCGCTTCCGAGACTGAAAAGTCTCTGAGCAGCCAATTGCACACTTTCGAATAAAGTTCGGACAAGGAAGAATTATTCACGAATTTATGCTAGAACCGAAATAGAATTTGATTTTCGTTTAAAAGAAATATGAACAACGACACACACACACTCTGACACTGCAAAGCAAGTAAAGAATTTTTAAGACTATCTCCTCTTTTGAACAGAAAAAGTGAACGTTTAACAGCTGATAAGGACGTTTAGCAGCAAGGATGCACCGAGGCTGTTCTCAGAGAATCTCGGTTCGCGCGTCTAACACCAGCGTGAAATCTTTGATGTATGTAGATCATACGGAACAGCGCCTAGACAAATTGCGAGAAATTACGTTCTTTTGTCGGTGTTTGAAGCTCTATAAATGCTTACGGAGGTCCATTGTTCCGCGGCATCGTTGCTTCATTATTCGTATCTCATCGTATTCGCCACGCAGCGCGATAGAAAAATTGCGGTCTGAAGTGAGAGTCTCTTTAAGAGCCGAGCCAAGCCGAGCCAGGGCTCATTACCATCCCTGCTGGTATATGCGTGTCCATACGTAATCTACTGGAGGAGCCGACCACGCGAAGGCGGCTGAAGAGAGACGGAAAGTGGAGCACTCGCAGTGATACTCAACTACAAAGTCGTCGGCAACGACCCTTTCCCTTCGTTTTCCTGGTTTATTCACTGCAAGGGATCTCTCGGTCCCCTAGACAATTCTTTTCTTTATTCCAGACGTCGCGAAACAATGGAGACTCGCGTAAATGCTATGAACAGCTTCGCTTAATTCTTCCATGTATTTCTTCCCCGTGGCTCCGACTCCTTTATTTTCCCGACTTTCAGCGGTCCAGATAGAAAAATGTTGAAAATCTTCTTTTACACAATAATCTCAACCAAAATTATGAGATTACGTTATTGGCTCACGATCGAAGTCGCTGTTGCTGTTGAGGGGTCCACTAAAAAATCCTCAGCTATGGGCCACTTTCAAAAATTATTCGCCGGCAGATGATGCGTTAAGATACTAAAGAACATCTTTAAATAACATGAAATTTTCGAATCCTTCGAGGTGAGAGCATAAACGGCGAACGGTGTGGTCAGTTTTGGGTGTCTCGGACGAGTTCGCGGCGGAAAGTGAGTGGATAAAAACGGTAAAGCGAGCGCCGGAGTGTCCGGCTCCGACAGAAAATTACCCCACGTTGTTCGTGGTTGTTCGCCAGGCTCTCGGACACCTCGTGAAAGGTAATCGCGCGCGGAAAGAGAGCGGGAGAGGCTCTCCGTCGCAGAGCTCTCGATTTTTGCCCCGAAACGCGGCGGCGGCTGGCCGATCTCGTCGGTCTCGGATCGCGGTGTTCGGTCCACGGTCTCGTTCTCCTGTTCTCCCTCTCTCTCTCCCGGCTGTTGGTTGATTTGCCAATAGCTCGTTGATATGCAGAAAGCCCCATCGTTTCGTGTGGCAGCGAGGCAAAAGGCAGCGGGAGAGGAACGAACGTTTCAAAACAGGGAACGCAACGTGTACACAAGGCGGCCGCGTCGCCGCCAGGCAATGATATATGGGAATGGCTTCTGGGATGAAAATGGGGAGATGTATCCGCTCGATTTTCTTCGCGGCGAGTGAGTGGAGAACGGCCGCGGACGTTCTATCGCGCTCCGCAGTCCTTGAAGACGAACAGGAGGATTTTAAATCCTCGAATGACGCTCCTAGGAAGAGCAGCGTGTTCGCTCGCTTCGGGCTGGCAGAGCGTTAATCCTTAAATGTTATCGGGATTGTCCATCGGATTCGGCGGCCGGTCGTATACGGTAGCAGCGACGAATATAATAACTCGTGCCCATTGTTAACGCGGCCAGAGGCGCGGCCCGTGCCACCGCAACTTCGCACCATAAGGAAGACCTCGGGAAAACCCATGGAAATCCGCTCGCGACCGTAGTACCTCGTTCGGATGTCGCGAAGCGTCTCTGCGCGATATAGACGTGCTTGGAGACAAAACAATGCAAGCTCTAAGCTTCCCCGCAACGATCGTGCGTCGGAGAATTGTTCGGCGAAATTGCGGAATTCAATCTTAGATTCTAGAGACTCTGTGACGCGCGCTGCGATTCTCTCGTGTGTAAAATACTCGAAAATGGAGATGGCAGTCTTGTAAGCGAGGAAGATGAACGTTTAAAAAGTTCAATTTCTGTCGTAAAGCAATCAAGAGACTTTGGCGAACAAGATTTATAATATTTTGAGGACACAGTGAAGTCCATAGCACGGAGAATAAAATTAGTTTGTGAGATCGCAGCCCGCGCCATCGAGTTTCAACAAAGATCCGCTAATTTTCTAGCTCCGCAAGATGGACCCCTGCAGTTTCCATCCTCGAGCACGCTTCCACACTTTGTACACCCGTCAAAATTCGAGATTGTCTTCCACGATCGGACACATGGTCTCGTCAGGTCCCGCGCTCCAACATCTCGATTACCAAACCGTCCGTCTCAATTAGATTTCGTCGCCTGCTCGAGTGAATCCTATCAGTGGGATCCTCCGAGGAGGACGGTTAACCGAAAAGAGCGAGCTGGCGCTAGGAAAAAGACGAGCCGGAATGATGGACAGCTCGTGGTTCGTGGGAAGGTAACCGTCCCGCAAGAAAACAAGCGTTTAGATAATGGATCCATTGTTCGGGCGCAATCATCGCGACCGAAAGACAAACGAAGCGCGAGAGCCCACGACGACGACGACGACGACGACGGGGACGGGGACGGGAGTGATCGTAGGACGTCGGGGATATCGGTTCTCTCTCTGGAAAAAGTGTTCGAGGGAATATTTCTATAAACGGCTTTTCTGTTTTGCCGTGGACGAGAGCGATAGATCCGTCGGGTGGTGAGGCTCTCGCGAGCCACGGAGATCGAGCCTCGATCCCCTCGATCCTTTCCCGAGGACCTGCGCAAGCTCTCGCCGCAATCTCGTCTGTACTTTTCTTTTGCGCGATCGCATTCGTCACGATCGTAAACTGTCTCCCTCGGCTGATGTAATGGACGTTGGATTGACAAATCGTGTCTAGGGAATCGCGCCGCTCTGTACACGTCGAGTGTTCCCGGTAACCGGCCCCCGGAACGCCGCGCAGGAATTCATATTTCCAAGGTGCGTTCGTCCCGTTTGACGGTAAATTGATACCAATTAAGAATAAAACCGATCGTTGCTCCCCGAGATTCCCACCGATGATCCCCACCAGTCCCCCAACAGAACCCGCTTCGAGACGAATGAATCCGTGAACGTCGGGAGGAGGGACGGAGATTCAGACCGCCGCGAATTAATTCGCCACTTCGCGTCTCGAACGATCGTCCAGCGCCGCAATAACACATTAAATGGAACGTTCGTCCGCGAGAAATGACCGCGGCGTTCTGTCGTTAACGTGTAAACTCTGGAATTTAATGAACGCCGGCCGCCGTTAATGCCCAGGGAAACGCGTCCGATGATTTACTGCGGCGCGAGAGCTGCTCCTACAGCCAACGCTGTGTTCCGAATGTTCGACGGACTATTCATTGTTTCGTTCGAACGGTCTTTCAGCATTTCTTGCCGAGGAAAATTGGAAACTTTCTTAGACCTGCAACGCTGGAAGTTTACGTGGGCGCAATAATTTTCAATTTTATACCCCTGTGCTAGTGCTAATGAAAATCCTCTGACAAGAATGTTTGTTTCGAAAGTTCCTCCACTGTTTAATACAATTCCCAAACTCTCTACTCCCGAATATTTTAATGGGGAGAAGGAAGTTGCTGGAGTTGAGCGAGCGAAATGATCGAACTGCAGCGGCGGTCCCCACGCGAATTTGAATTAGCAAAGAGTTGAACGGTCCGATAATTTCCGAGGGAGCCCGTTCCCATAATTTTGAGCGTAGCTTCAATTTTGCAACTCCGTCGACTTCCCTGGGAACGAAACGTCCAGATCGACGGTCCGTGACTCCCACGAGACACGCGCTGTGTATATGATTACCCATAAACGGCTAAATATTGCAATCCCCAATGCAACGGCCGCGGCCGATCAGATTAATTAATTGTCGCAGTCCGGCGAGTGCTGATTGCCTACCTCCAAACCGCTCGTTAGTCGACCGTATCCATTTACCAAGCTTTGCGCTCGGCGTGTTGGCAGACGGATAAAATTTATTCGACTTTGCCTGATATACCCCAAGAAATTTTCCGTGCCCGTTCTCTTTAACGGCGAACACGGCTCGCCCTGGAATATCTCAACCGCCTTTGTGCTGGCGCCTTAATTCCGTACTGGTATCCTTCGTCCACTGCCATTTCTTTACAACCCGCGTCGCAATTTGTCTAATGTTGCCATTTAGACTTCTTCTTCAATCTGCAGCATCCAGAAATCTTTTGAAACTGACGAAAATAGCGTAAGCGCCAACAAAAAGCGAAATTTCCTTTTTAGACCATTCAGCAGAAAAAGCCATGCCTGATTGGATACCAGGATTAGCTACTCCGAAGACTGACATTTCTCGAAGCGTTGTTAGATCCACTTAAGCTACTTAAACCACCCCGGGAACATCTCGCTCGAGCTTCGGATCTCGAAGTGTGTCTTGCGATTCTAAAATAGCTTGGTTACACAAGGATCTCCAGACATCATCCTTCAGAGCGATCTCCGACGAGCTCGACGCAGTAATTTGCTCGGAAAGTCGATGTCTCCTCGGCGTCACTTAGCTTTTCCATGTCGGTGACACGCCGCGCTGAGAAAAGTGATCGCGGAATGGCTCTCGATTGAAATTGTCGGGTAAATCGTAATCGGGGTACGCTTCTTGGAAAAGGGTCTGGCAGACGATTTGACGAATTCAGTCAGTCGTTTCAGAATTTTTAGACAGACTTCTTCCGAGGACATCCTGAATTGATTCGATCAAAATCTTTCTTTCAATTATTCGTTTTCAATTATTCTTTAATGAAACCGAGGGGCTCGCCAAATGTGGGAAATCTTCAGACTTATTATTTATTTATTTATGTACAGTTTATTTTAACCTGGTAGCGTTAACAACGAGGTAATTAGCGACCACATGGTTTACGCTTGGTTAAAACTATACTGCGGATCTTTATGCAAAATAAAAAACGTTTGCATTGATTGCAAGACACAGGAGCCAAATAAAAATTTCATTCTTGTTTTGATCATCTTGTTAAGGTGAAACTAATACACTGGAGGCCTTAAATCTTTTTAATACCTCCACTCTTTTAAATTGTACGTATCCATTTTTGTCATAAATGCATAAAATCCGCAAAATGCATAGATCGCGATGGACTTAAAGAAGAGGAGGACGTTCCTGATCCTTGTTCGTTTAGATTCGACTTGTCTCGCCGAAACGTGCAGAATTGCGGATCCGCAGGACGATAAGTTAGCCTAATCGGGGTGGAGCGAAGGCTCGAGGATTCCGTGGTCTCTGACGCACGTCTATCCCGGCCTAGACAAAGAAAGGCCTGCGTTTTGATTACGTTTCAGAGCGGAGTGGCGTGCCGGTGTCCTTCGCGGATTTTTTCACGCGCCGCCCGACACAATGCACCGTGGCTACACTCCGCGCTGCACACCGCGCGATAATCATATTGCACAAGCGGCGTGTATAACGCTCAAGGTTGCGGCGCTAGCTTTATTTCCCGTAAAAGGCAATAATCGAGGCCCAGCGCAATCTCAGGTATCACCGCGAGCTTCCCACGTTATGCTATGGCCACGCGGGGATAATCGTTTGCTGTATCTTTGGCATATTTACGGCCTCGCGCAGCGATAATTGTCGTCTTGTAATCGATGTCAGAGGGACCGAGGTGGCACTGTCAACGATAACGAATGGCCGATTGTTCGCTGGAACGTGGGGTACAGACGGGATCCTGTCATAATCCGGATAATGCTTGTTCGCTATTTGCTACCTGGAATTTATCGCAGGGACCACGGAATCGAGGAATTGCTAAAACCCTTTCGTACACCAGTCTAACTCTCGTGAACACGGGGAAATGTCTAATTCAAACCGGCTTGTAGATCGGACATAATATATAATTTGTAGTTACTTTATACCGGCCATAGCGTTAATAATATTTGTCTCTTTCGAGACACACGGCTAGATCGCATCTAGTTTATAATCCGCAATTAATTAATGCTACCGATACTGCGGGATATATTTTTTTAAAGGACAGACTGGTTTGATCCGAGCCCGTAAGCTTTAACTAATGGAGATAAATGATTCACAAAGTGAATCGAACAATACCTGTTTCAGAAAATTTCCTTATTTTTTGCTATGTATCTTTTATTCTCTAATCTCAAACATTTATGTAAATTACACCTCCATAAACTCATTTTAACAAACGCACGTACAAAATTAATGTCTCAGCATTAATGAGTTCTACGTCTTATCGCAGGTTGTTATCCAGACCGCCAACAGAACACCGTTTTAGCATTGAAATAACCCCGCTCTCATTAATTATTAAAATTTCGAACTTGTCACTTGTATACTGTATATCTAATTTATCCGGCATGCGACTCGTGCTAATGAATAGTAGATGCTATCTCCGGGCATTAAACAGAGTACCCTCGCATTTAGCATTGTAAGAACCCTTTCCCTAATCTCTTTAATTCTCAAGCAAGCGCTTAAACAAGGAAAACAATCTCCCCGTTAATTCCCTACAGTTCCCATCCCCTTTTATCGTTTTCCTACAATGGCCCAAGAAATCCTTGTAATTTAATCTTGAGACTTTCTCGAGGATATACGCTTTTGTAAAAAAATGACTCGTTGAAGTATAGTCCTCCATAATTGCGGAAGTTGTTGCTCCAGCAGCTTCGTGTTCCACATCCCTTGCTGCGAGGAATTTCAAACAACAACGTTTTCCCTGTATAATGTGGGACGTGTTTACAACCCCTTTGCATAGAATATAAAATACCTACATTTTTTGTAACATGATTAACTTCATAAACTAAAGAATAAAGAAAATTGATCTAATAGAACACGTTCATTTTTGATAGTTCTTTCCGGTGAGTCCAACATTGATGAGAATTCATTTGAGATGAGAGGACAGATAGTCTAACTGGTAATTTATGGGTTAAATCTAGAAAATTTAGTGAGTCACTTTGTACATGTTTCTTTTTACTAAATCGCGATTTCTCGCTCGAAAAAACGGCTTCGCCGTCGATCCTTCGGCTCCCATGGCTCTCACCGCGAAAATACGATACGATCGAACGTCCTGTGACAAGTCGACACCGGGTTCGACGTTTTCGCCAGTCCTGGACGACGATATCTGTCAACGCCGAGCAGCTTTAAGCCCGGTCGTTTCCACACATTCGCCTTGTACACGAGACGTACCCCCGGGCGGCTCTCGTATAACTCGACCGACAGATTGCGCAACCCCTTGAGCACACATAAGTCGCCGGACACTTACACCGACTTCCAGAAGCGTTGAACAATTGCTAGAATCTAGCGGGAAACCCGCCATTATTTTATCATATCAATTCATCATCGGAACACCTCACGCTCCTCAGCTAAATTTCTAGCCAATGCGTAGACCTCAATTTTTAATTTCGAATTATAACTTCATGAATCTCTAAAATGAGCCCAAACTTGACACAATACGGAGTATATTTGCTTTGTACAATGGACGATTTAGTCAGAAAAGTGTGAGAAATATGTTCTTGCAGTTGTCACAGAGAAATAATCAAAGGCAAAGAAGTTCTATCAATTTTTGTTTTTCCTTTGTACGTTCGAAGCTAGCGGTAACAGATCGAGGATTGGTGCCTGTAGACGATGTGGGTGACATTTCGGTGTCAAATTTTTCACAGACGTCGGGACACGTTACCGTAGACGCTATGAATATGTTCTATAACTCTTTCGATCCGTGATTTTCAGTACTTTCGAAAGGTCTGAACCACCGTGCGGGGGAGTGAAAGAAACGGGGTTGATTTGTAGATCGGCTGGGCGCGCGTCCGCGCGGTCCCGGTGCGTTGTAAGCGGCCAGATTGAAATCAGAGATGCGACCGAGATTACGTGCTATAAGCACCGTATAATGGAGGATGCAATGAAAGGGATACCGTTGTACCAGCGCGGTGAGCCTTCGTAAGGAAATCCCTCGTCCCGTTCCCCGCGCCTCCCCTCGGCACACCCCCGTTTTTCTTCTCGACTTTCTCACCGGCGCGGCGGCCGGAATTTATACGACTTTCTCGGCTCTAATTTAGAGCCGACTTAATTTACACGAACCCTGCCCGAAGATAAGTTCATTTAACGCGGCCTACGTACCCCGTGTCGTCGTATCGGGTGTCCCGGGGATCGGGAGGGCTCGCCCGGACGATCCGTCGATTATTATTCCCGTTATTATTTCTCTCGATCCCTCCTCTTCCTCGGCCTTGTTCTTCCTCCCTCAACCTCCGCCCGTTTTGACTCCGTCGATCGAATCGACCGATAGTGAACGTTGTAGATGCGATTACTGACGGACCGTAACAGAATGCCGCAGGGGAGGGAATAATCGAAAAGGTCCGAGACATTTACAGTTATCGATTGTGCAATTGTGATCGATCGGCCCTCGCCGATCGGGAGATGTTTGCTCGTTCCATGCCCCACCCTCTGCCACTTTCTTCCCTTCCTACGAGCTTCGACATTTAACTCTTGAACTTGTGGCCCCGACCATGGTCAGCTGGACCGGACGTCCACCTCCGTTTACAAGCTTGCTAATTTCTTTCCTCGTAACAGCGTGTTCGATCAACCACCTTCGGGGAAGCAATGTAGAATTGATACTGTACAGCTTGATTAACCATCGTTTGTTCCCTGTATCAATTAGACCAGTGGTTCTTAGCCCTTTTGAAGTCAGGGAACACGTTTGATTATTTGAAAAATTTCCAATAATAATCCATATTCCATCCATAATATATATATATATATATATATATATATATATATATATAATATATATATCCATAATCCAATAATCAAACGATAACTATATAAATAAAAATGTAATGTTCGTTTGTTCAAAATCTAACAACTCCGAAATGACTAAACGTAGAAAGCTGGGGAAGATTTTAGGACAATCCGCATTCGGAAAAGTCCATTCGTTCAAAAGTTGTCACGTCATTAGTGACCAGAGACGACTTTTTCGCCCTCTTTTGGGCACGTTTCTGCTTATAACTTCTGACTGGTAGCACCTATATTCAATTTGAGGTTTTGATTGGATTCAGCTCGCTGAGTTTTTTCAAATGACTAAATGATTCGATTCTGCAGGTTGCATAGATTAGGAGTTATATCACAAAAAGTATGCGTTTTTCCTAAACCTTTTGGTTTACCAACTTTTTAAACAGCTGTAGCTCTCTCTTTTCGACAGTGGGTTTTAGGAAAAATCTGAAAGCACTTTGGCGATTGGAAATTTAATTCTCTACAACTTTCATATTTGAGACTTTTTTCTCCGACGAGATCTAAGGGCTATACTAAATATTTTACGATTCCATTTCAATGTTTCCGATTTTCGATCTATTTATGATTTCCAAATTTCCAATTTTACGATTCCATTTCAATGTTTCCGATTGCATTGTTAAATTGGTTTTCCATAGATTTCGATTTATTTTCAAAAAATATTGTATACCTACAAGCATTGTGAAATAAAACAAATTAGAAATGTGCGCTTTCTCTCTTCTTTCTTTTCCATTTAACCACAGCAACGCGTGGCCGGGTACAGCTAGTATTTAATATATTTCGCGGAATTTCGCGGAACACTTGCAAAAAGCTCGCGGGACACCGGTTAAGAACCAGTGAATTGGACACATGAGCCACAGTTCCTGAAAAGGTGGTGCAACCTCTATGTTGATGTCTATGGTGATCTCTTTTTAATTTAAGAAATACAAGAATAATCGGCAGCAAATAATATGTTAAGAAAATCATGCATGAAATCTAGCATCACAACGGCTTGTAATCCCCGGGGTGAACGATATCCCGTAACGTCGCCGCGGCTCCGATGATAACAACATCAACCCCGGCGTTATTTATGGGAATGCGCGGCGCGGACGTTCTTATTTGCCGTAAACATAAATTGCGTTTGCCCGAGATACGGTGCCCCGCGTGTCCCGCGATGGTTTAACGCCAGTCAATTTCACGGACCGAGAGCACACCTGTACCCGCGTGGTGGAATTATGGTAATACGGGGCCCGTTTAAAGACCGGGGTTCATGTGTAAACGCGGCGTCAGGACATGTCGCGGTTTCCATGCGCCGGGACACGCCATCAATCGACTTCGCTCGATGTTTGACATTTATTCAATCATGAATTACGCTATACTTGCGCTAGAGCGAGCGAGCAAGCGAGCGCGCGCGCGACTGTTCGGTTAGCCGCGCGACCTCGGATTAGATGACTCGGCCTCGAAATTCTATTCTCGATAAACTCGGTCGAGCGGTCTTGTTCTACGATTCTATTGATCGCTCGATCGAACTCGCGAAACGGAAAGCAACGAACGTTAAACAACGTCGCTGCAACATCGCTGCTCGTGACGCGGGTTATCAGCAACGATTATGCAACAGCCGGTTTGTTTAATAGCTTTGGATATGCAGGGTGTCCCTAAATAATTTTGTAGTGTTGCTCTTTTTCATTTCATATTTACTCTTATCAGATTAGTTACAACGTAATGTACATACATTATAGAATACTACATAGCATAATGAATAATGAGAACGTTAGTCACATTGTGAAAAGAAAAGAAGACCCTTAGGCACACGTTGGTTGCAAGTATTTAGAAAGGGTATCATATGTCTGTGGTTGTAAGGAAGAACGCCGCATGTCACATGCTTCCATTTTTAAGATATTGCCGTTTAAAGTTTTGATCACTAATGCTTTGACATAGGAAATTGGTTAAATTGCATTATCTTGTTTAACCTTTCGAATTTATTTTCATGACTTTTTTCTGGTAAATACGTACATCCTATACTATAAAGTTTAATTAATGCATAAACTCGAATTTTTTGAAAATTTTGACGCACGCCATAATATTAGGTTCAGTTATTAAGCAACCTATGTCCAACGGCAATTGAAATCCTGCTCTGGAAAGATTCTGGATAAGTTTTATCCTCTGTTCATCATATAGATTGCACTGCCATAGAACATGGTTAACCGTTTCCTGGTCTTGGTTACATCTACATTTGAGGTTATCGATAATGCCAATACGAGCAAGTGAAGCTGCCGAATGATAATGGTCCGCCCTGCATCGATTAATTGAAACAATGCATTGACGGGGGTAAACTTTTAATGCCCAAACCAACGAACGAATTTGTAGAATCTAGAATTGTAACATCTTTGTAGAATCGCGTTGAAAATAAGCTTTACCCTTATATAGCCCTTGGTCTTTTATAATTTGAACTGTATTTCAAATCGCTTCCTTCTTAAAAGTTTCGGATAGGTCAGTAAATGTAATCTTAGAGACCTTCAAGGAGCTGGCAACAGTAGCGTCTTTAGCTAGGGCATTAACCCTCTCGTTGCTCCATATCCTCGAGTGGGCCGGAATCCAGAAAAATGTTATCGAGTGATTATTGGAATTTTCATGAAATTGAATAAATTTTCTTTGAATTTCCATGATGAAACTATTAGTTCTAACATTGAATTTAGGAGATTTCAAGCTTTCTAGAGCACCAAGGGAGTCCGACAAGATAACAAAGCTTTGGTTGTTATAGTTCAGAGCTAAGAGCATCATTCAAGGCAATACACTCTGCTGTAAACACAGAAGCGTTATAGTCGACAGTCTTAGTTGTGTGATAATTAAACTCAGGGCAGAAACAGGCGGATCCCACAAATTCTGCATTTAAAATTTTACTACCGTCAGTAAATACAGCGAAAGCAGAGTGATTCTCAATCAGACTCTCGATTCTCTGATTACGGTCAGCACATTTTTTAAGATTGTATCCAAATTCAAAATCAAAGGGAATTGAGGTAATAAGCGTTTTGAAACAGATTAGGCTATTATCAGGTCCGGAAACATTGGCATCGACGCCACGGTGGTTGGAATAAAATAGTACAGCAGCAGGAAGAGATAAACTGAAGACATTCCCGATACCGGAAGTCTATCCACCATAAACTACCTTTCTGTTGACAGTGTCTTTGACGCTGGGATACTTTATGCTCCGGCAGAAGAGGATCATCGGCGTCGGTGTTTCACACGGCCCTATTGTTGACATGACCGACTAGCCATGTATTTACTATACCGTACAGTCGTGTGGAGGCTCGCGACGCAGCGTGCAGCTCGCGCTAACGGCGCTTTATGATATTTATGAATAGTTGTTTAACTTGCACTTCGAACAGCGTCCGAAGACACGCGGGCGTTATTCGGTGTCCCGTGATCGGCGAACTATGCCTCCCGGTTCGAAAACGTTTTTAACAACAGGGGAAATAACTATTCTCTGAAATTGAATCGCGCCGGTGAAATTTCAAACTTTCACGGGTGAAATTCGTAATACTTCGCGAAACTCGCGAGAAATCGCCGACGAAATTTCCTACAGCGGCGGCTAACACGTAAACCGTATCGAGTTACAGGGACACGAGGTCGGATTAATTCCGCAGTCCTTTAATGTTCATCTCCGAATTTTCCATGATTGAAATTTCGCCCAAAGCACGGCTCGATGATTGCCGTTACGTCATTTTAAATGAAAGTACAGTTACGTGCGTCGGAACTCGTTTCAAAATTCGTGAACCGAGGCTATAATTAAAGCAAAGAAAGAAGTGCTCGGAGTTCAATCAATCTTTTAGCTGTATTTCTCAGAAAAATCAACCCATGCTACTGTCGACAATTTGTGACAGTGCCAGAAGTAGAATCAACCAGTACTGGTCAGACATATACTGCTTATCTACGGTATCTACTGACAGCTAATAAAGTCTTTCATAACGCACTGAAAAGCAAATGGTACTTCAACATTTTTCTTTTAGAGAACCAGAAAACTAATTTTCTCGAAGCTTTGAATGTACCTTAACGCATCACAGACCGGTGATTATTGCATAATTTTGAAAAATCTATGGTACATGGCTAAACACTTTTCAATGGAACCTTCAATAGCAACACCGATTTTCATTATGAACTAACAAGTCACCCTCAATAACGTCATCTAATGGTTTCATTTAATATTGCAATGTAAAAGAAAATGTCTATGCTTTCTTTCGGTACAGCACAATTATTGAAAATCCTATTAATAGGCTTCCGGTAGGTAAAGTATTAATATACTGCCGAAGCATCAAGAAGAAATTTTTTTATAAAATAGACGTTACCGGTAGTGCAATTAAAAAATGTTTTAGACAAAAGTTTCTCAGTACTTGGTGCGCTACATGTTCGCATTTTCTTAAATCTGAAAAAATGCTTTTTACGTAAAAGAGTAAAGGTCACCTTGACTTTTTTAAACGGCGCCACATGTTTTGGACAACATGGGATTGTTGCTGACGTCGAGACGAGTTCAACAGTCTATTATCCTACGACCTTGAAAATTTACTGCAAACATAATTTTAATGAAAAATTATTTCTTACAAAATAAATCAAGTTACATCAGATGTTCGAATTGCGATCCACCTTCTATGATACGGAACTCCGCTCTTTGTATTAGATTTTCTTTTATAATTAGTCTTAGGGCGTCGTAGGGAGTCAAGATGACCTTTACTAAGAAGCATTTTTTCAGATTTAAGAATATGCAAACATGTAGCTCACCAAGTACTGATAAACTTTTATCTAAAACATTTTTAATTGTACTATCGGAAATGCCTAAAAAATGGCGACATAATTTAACAGGTAGACCCTGTGTACCGAAAATTTTTCGGAAATGGCGAAAAGCGTGCAAACGTACTCGGGTTACGTAGACTCGTAAATTTCACGCAATAGCCGTTCCCGGTGCATAGCACGTGGAGGTGTGCGGATGTGTTCCCGGCGCGTTCACTTGGACCCCCATTGGTGTTGTAGATGCCTTTTCTTGTATCGTTCGCACACTAATCTTCGGGATAATGTATTCCGCGGCTCGAAGATACGGCTTCAGCGCGGAGCCGCTCGCGCCGCTCCAACAACAATCTCGCAGGTTGCGGACGAAGGTCGGAACGGATTATCGGTTGCCGTGATTTGTTGATGCACCGCGTGTAATGGGATCTCTTATTCGTGCCGCGATTTAACCAGGAAACGCGGATCTAACCAGCGGGTACCTTAGTCGCTCCTTCTTTGTTACAACCGCGGTGCTCTCCTTCCACGAAATTGAATTTCCGCGACGCGACGTCTCGGACGTCCCCGGAAACTGCCGAAACGGAAATAGAAGCGCTTCCTCAACAAAACGACATTATGCTTGCATAACCGGTTTGCATCACAGACAGGTAACTTTTCGAGAAAAAATTTCTTTACTCTTCATATCCGGTTTCTCGCTCAACTACGATTTTTTTATTTAGACGCTGTCTTCCGAAAACATTTCTTCAAAATGTATACAAACGCTGCTAAAACAGTTGCCAAGCTGAATAGAAATTTTTGACGATACTAAACGAGGTTGAACGAAAGTATTAATTTTATTTTTACATTTCTTTGTCAATTAATCTGGTAATGTAATTTCAGTTGCAGATATATTTATGCAAGACAAATTATGCAAGTTGACTCGAAATTCTGCATGTAGGTGAACAATGGGTCTGATCAACATTTAGACTAAAGCGTCCTGAACTTTAACCATGTTCTCGGAGCAAACTGCATAAACTGAGGCACAGCTAGTGAGATACAATGCGACTATAAATAATGCATACACATTTCCCCTCGCATAGAAAAGATTTTAAACTTTTCCACGTCTCCACACTTTTTGAAAATGACGTTCTCCAGCAAGAATAGCTATCGCATTCACCTCTCACGATTTTTTTCGCAGTTACACCGAATGAGGTTTATTCGAACTGCATCGTTAAAAATTTCGCAGGGGAAAATGGAAATTTATGATCTTCGTGCATGCACATCTATCTGAAAGATTAGATACTGCGAATAGGTAAACAGTATTTTATTCCGAGAGAAAAGAAATGAATAATGTTCTTGCTAACGGAGATTCATTCGAAATCTTCATCTCGAGTCCGGCACGACATGCAGCGGGTTAATTCGTAAATCCAACGATTAGGAAGAACCATAGTTTACGACCTCGAACGCCTCGCAGCCAGGTTGGAACATTGAATTTGATGACCCTCGATTCCCAACTATTATTCAATTCCTCATTCTTCTAGTCCCTAACACAGCCACATACATTACACGCCAGCCTAATAGCCAGTCCGGCATGAGTAATGTCTCGGGAACCCGAAGGTTCTTAGTTTCTATTTAGAAGATCTCATAGGAGCGAGGCACTAACAGCCAGGTAGAATTACAAAGTAACAAGTGAGCATAAACACACGAATCGGCCGGGCCGACATAAATCGGCCTGGTGTCCGGCCGCGGATCATAGAATTATTCCAGTGGGAGCGAGCACGCGTCCGGTGCTGGTAATTGTACGCGCGAAATTAGATCATGCTCGCAGGACCGCGGGAGGAAGTCGATTAAGGCCTCGATCTCTTCAGTTGCCCTAGGGCGGAACACGCTCGCATACTCGCATGCTACACTCGCATGCTACTCCCAAACGCGGTTAAAACTATTCTCCGATTGAAATCGCCCAGTCGAAAAAGTCTCCGCTTAACATAAAACAACTTTTCGAAAAAGCATCCGAATTCGTTCAATATTTCCGAGCAGGTATGAGGATCAATTTACTACCTCATGCATAGAAAGATTTTTTAGAAAATCGTATTCGACCGGAACTGCTAATAAGATAGTAAAGTCACTTCTTATTTTTTGCTACAAATGTTTTTTCAGCACTCCAACAATCGAATTAGTTCAATTTAACCTCTTATAACCATAATTTCTCAACTTGGAGAAGGTACTTTCTACTGTGTTTGAGAGGCGAATACCCTCACCATGCACCAGCAGGCTGGATATCGCGACAACTCTTATTAAGAAAACGCTCGGCCCGCATCGTGTTCCGCAGCCGGG
This sequence comes from Lasioglossum malachurum, assembly GCA_028455605.1. Taxonomy (NCBI): domain Eukaryota; kingdom Metazoa; phylum Arthropoda; class Insecta; order Hymenoptera; family Halictidae; genus Lasioglossum; species Lasioglossum malachurum. The sequence goes on from CM052311.1 coordinate 17,450,198, forward strand.
GTGACGAGGCCGCGTTGTCCGGCTGCTAATTAATTACCCTTCGCCCATATTGCACACCTCGTTAACGCTCGACTCGGCTCTCGAGGTTGGCCCGAGACCACCCGGTTATGTAATTCGCTGTTCCGTTTCGCACCCTTAAACGGCAACGTGAAAAGGCACGAAACGCCGCGCAGCGCCGACACCTCGATATACCGAGGTCGCGCGAATCATTATCGTAAATTCGTCCGATACCGAATCGATCCGACCGGGTGGCACGAACGCGTAGTCCGGATCGCGTAATCGGTGCCGATTAACCGCGGAAACAGCTGTCTAATTAATTCTAACGAAGCTATTATGAGAAGGAACGCGAGCGCCGGTTGTCGCGCCGAGCGCGGACCCGGTTTACCCGGTCGCGATCAGCCAATAAGAAATTCGAGACGTGCTCGGATAAGGGAACGTTGGTATAGCACTGCTTTAGAAATTTTGGGTCCTCGGGGAAAATTGGTATGTCCGTTGCAGGAGGTATGCAGGTCGAATTATAGATTGACGTCTTGCGTCAAAGGGAAAATTCAATATTTTGGAGATTTTAGAGATTAAATAATTTTGGGTTCGATCAAATCTACTTGAAGCTTAATTCAAGGTAGGGTCACAAAAGTACTCGTTACTATGAAACACCGATCGTACGACGGAAACGACAGATCAGGGGTTAACTGTAATAAGTAATAAATAATTTGTCGACGGGGTGGGATATAGGTGACGAGCGTTCGGCTGCTTTCCCCTATCTGTCGGAAGGGAAACCGATGGAGTACACGCGCGGCGTTCGATCGATATTTTAGTAAACGCTTAATGAACGCGGCGATTGCGCGTATACCAGGGGGCTACTTCTACTTTTGGAGATAATGGCAGTTGCTGTCCATTGCTGGACCGGGACACTCGTTATTCCCCACTCGAGCCTCCGCAACGTCATCGTTTGATACCGCTTTGGCGTTATTGCGAACCGTCCGCGTCCGATCGAGATGAACCTCGTCTCCGGTTCGGTTTCTCCGTTACGTTATGGTTCTCGCATAATGTGTTCTCCTCCACGAACCTCCCCGCCCCTTCTCTGTTCCTAGATACGTTATCAAACGCATTGTTTGCGCAACTTCGAGCGGTCCCGATCCGCGTTCGACTTCCTCGTCGATTGTTTCGCGGAAACCCGGAGCAATTACCGGGGGATCGCGGCGGCTAACGAAGCAACTTCGCGATGAAAGGAAAGAAAAAACTTCTCAGAAGCCGAGGTGGAGATTCTCGGTCGATGTAGACATCTCGTTAACTTCAGCTCGCTTTTCAAATTAAGCGTGCCGTAAAATTTATCTGATCCGAGAGCGAGCGACGCGAGCGGAGCGACGCGACGCGACGCGATGCGATGCGAGAGCATTGCTTCTTCCACGGGAATTCCGTGGGAATCTTCGAAGTAGAATTACCCGCTAGCTTCCTGGGCTCGTTACAAGAAAGGCATCTCTTTGTGGAAAATCGATGGCTGACTACTCGGCTTTTTCGTCTGACCCTTTCACCGCGCTCTGGATTATCTCTGCCGTGAACTTCCTGTTGCGGTTCATTCGCGCTTCAGCTGCTAGAGTTTCTTTTTCTTGAGATTCGAGGCACTCTCGGCCCCGCATCGAACAGTGTATGATCTTGGAACTTTCGAGTGTATAACTCGTGTCCTTTCGGAATCATTTTCCAACGTTGCAGCAAACATTTCAGCTGATCAGAGTTCAGAATCGACGCTGGTGTATGTCTTCTGACGCTTCACTGATATAACGGAGGTAGTTCAGGTTTCAATGTAAACGAAATAAACATTTTTCGCGGTGATTTCAATAAATAAGAATTAAAGAAGAATCTCGTGAGATACGCATTCTACTTATTACGAACCTCGCAGGCCAAAGACGATTACGCAAGAGTCTTCGCACATATCAGACCATATTCTAAGCCGGGGACCTTCCCGCCCAGTGGTTGGGAGCGTCATTGACCCGAGAATCTCCCGAAAACTATTCCGAGATCCCTGACTTTATTCGAGTCGTTCACCGAAATCCGAGATCTCCGGTTCGCCGGCGAATTCGTAGCTCCTAATCCGAGGAGAATCCGTAGATGCAGGTCGGGGGGTTCGTCGCTAACGAAGCCTCGGTTAACGAGCGCGGCTAGGAACGTATTCGTCGGGGTCTCTCCCGTCTCTTCCGTGCTCCGAACTTTCACATCGCGTTGTGGCCAGATCGCGGTACAGGTGTGGAGGTCGAGCGTAGTTAGACTTTTACGAGGTTAATGTGCAAAACCGGGGATCGCACACAGGCGGCCTCTGGTCGGGGCTCACACGTATGCATGGCCTACGAGCTCGCACGTAAGCCCGTGATGAATTATACGGCTCGATAAGGTCGTGTGCGTTAATTTATTATCCTTGTAATCGGCGTCCTTTTCCTGCGCGCCGGCCCTACCTCTGGCTGGAAAAATGCCCGCCATGCCCGGGGAGAAAAAACGGGAAAAGAGCTGATCCCGCGGGATGATGATGGTGGTGGTGTTGGATGCACACATGGGCGGCTACAGGTGGAAGCGCGGGAGGTGCAAGCAACGGAAAAATCGGGAATTTATCGACCGGCTGGCGAAGATCGCGTACGTACGAGCGCGTGCTCGCCTCGGAGGCGAGGCGAGCCAGAGTTGCAGGTGAAACAACACACCTGAGCCCGTTCCCGCGAAGGTTAAACACCTGCGACAATGCTCGACAGCGACGCTCAACGTCGTTCGTGCCTCTGACCTTTTCCCGGACCGATCGAAACCGATCTAAACCGGCGCTAGCCTACGATCGACCGGTTGTCGCGTGTCACCGAGGAGCTCTATTGTGTCGGAACGACGGGAACGGCGTTAATGCGGGTCGGAAGAAACCTCGATCGAATTGTCCCGCGCCGACGGCGCGACGGCCCAGCCGTATTAACGTTTAACGAGCGTTATCAATCCATCAAAGCAACCACGGTAACGTATTTACTTCCTGGTACGGACAAACGGGCCACCGCTATTGTGCCGAGGATTCTCGAGGATCGGCTTTAAAGGGAATCGACTGCGTCGGCTGAGCTGTAGTTTCGAACCAGGGATTAAAATGTACAGACACATTTGGTTTCTAAAACTGAAACATGTCTGTTCCTTGGGTATTTTCACACTGACGCAACATCGAGCAAATTTTTCTATGTACGTTTGTCATTTTCCAAAGATCCTCGGTCTGCTGTAATGAGATAATTGGATCGGCGGACGAAAATCAGGATCGGCATGAGAAGTGGAGAAAAAGGAAGATAGAGGGAAGCACTTGGCGCTGTCGTTCACCGGGCTCATCCGCGCGAGATCACAGGTGAAGGTGCATCGGGAGAGAGAGACGCGTCGTGCATGCGCATCGAGCGACTCGATAGGTGTATCTCCGGTGCAACGGCTGCACACGGCGCGGTCAGGCCAACCTGCGGCTCTCGGCTCGTCTATCACGACCGGATAGATTTATCGAGTATCGGCACCTTCGCGTCCCGCCTGGGCTCCAACAATTTATACACCTTCGCCGGGGCCCCCGGACAGCTCCGCGACGAAAGTCTCTTCCAGATGACGAGGGAGATTCATCGCGAATGCTCTGCCGCTAACGATCATTTTCACCTAACGATCGAAGAACCGACGGGTCCGCCGATAATGCAATAAAGATCCCCCGAGAGCACTGTCGAGAGCCTGTCTTCGGTATTCTTTGCGTTCGCGTTCGAGTTCGAGTTTGCGATCCCCCTGATGCGGTCCGTGCCCGATGATATTTCTGCGTCGACGCTCCTCATGCTCCGCGCGTTGCCTAATGAGATCACTGATTGGAAGATCGATTAATCTACCGAGTCACTTTTTTCTGTCGGGACCCTGCCCTCGTGGAAATTGGGCATGGGCGTTTCTCCATGATGTTTAATGGAGAGAAAGCAAGCTTTGATGCTAAGCCTACCACCGCTGATCAACGCGACCTGTTCCAGATTTATTTAATAAACGATTATTGGAATTATAAAGATGCTTTACGTATTCTAATAATACGAACCACACAAAGTCCAAATAAATTCAATGGTGCGCTGATCGTCAAAAGGGTCCAGCGGCGGAACGGAGGGTCTTCGTATTCGGGGGCATTTTGGCCCATGATGTTACCTCTCGTCAGATCGTAAATGGCGGCGCTGCAGAAAAGAGAGATCGCGATGGCGTTGCGGGCGTTTTGCTTGCGGCGCGTCTCGATCTGTTCCACCCACGCGGTGACGATCGCGAAAAGCGGACGCGCGCGCGGCCAACCTGAGAATCGAGAAAGCCGGGCGCGGTGATACCGAACGGTGAGAAACGAGATAGGAGGTCCACTGTAATTACAGTGGTCCGCGATGTCTCGGGTAACCGATCGAATCCCGGGCCCCGAAACGTTACCAATCTTTACAACTCCGGCCTTCTGTCTCCTGATGCCTTTTCGGGCCCGCGAATGAATTATGCGGCTGCGAGCGACCCCGCTCGGCACGTTTCGGCATAACGTCTTATTCGGACCACCGATTTCTGGATCCTCCCTGTGATTACCGGGCCCCGGTGGGACCGGGAGTAAGATTTTCGAGGCCCATATATCGTGGTTCCGTAATCGGATACCCGTGAATTGCTACAGTTTATGGCTCTCTGCTCGCGTTACGGTCGATATCTTAGTAAACCCGACGCAACATGGTAGTGAAACTCGAACGATCAACGTTCTTTATGCGCCGCTGCAAATCGCTCGGCGATCGTAATGGCTCCTTTTAGCTCGATGTTCACACTTTTCTGGCCGAAGCTCCAGCAGAAACCCTGGCTTACTGACTTCGAAGCGTGAATTCGCTTTTACTTTAATTGACACGTTGGTTGCCGATTCAGCGGCCACGAAACTGGGTAAAACAAAGGTTTTGATTTAAACCCTTGCCTTACAATTTAATTCCAGGGCTTCACAGTCAAACATACCGTATCATCTTGACTGTAACAGTGTATGTAACGTTTGCTTCCACGCGAAAATCATTTTTATGTTACGATCAAGGGTCGGTTTACACGTGTTCAACAATCCTGTTGAGCGATTTAATAGATCCGAAAAGGTGATCGGGTTTATTACCGTATGAATATTTAAGCCACGTGGCTCGCTCAGATTCCGACGTAAGTGCGCACGAATTGGCATGCACAGGTTCGTTTCCGCGTTACTTTCACCATGCCGGTATAATCACGCCCTTGTCAATTAGCGTGCGCCCCCCGCCCCCGGCCGGCGATTAATTATAAGAAAGACACGTTGCTGCGGGAAGATAATCGGCTGTTTTGAGCTCGCATAATTTTTTCCGGAGGCATCGTTACGCGTTCATGTTCCATCTTCGGTTTCGTGCGATCTTAACTTTGTGAAAATACGATTTTACATATGCAGAACGCGTCGGAGGAGAGTCGAGGAGCGCGATGGAATCCCGGTGTCGAAACTTTCCTTGCAATAAACCATATAACTCTCGCAATTTCATTTCTATTTATCCGAGCAGAGTCAACTAACAGAGTAAACGAAAAGTATTCGAGAAATATCGACGCGGTAATTTTGTATCTTCTCTTTTGCAACACACCGTGGAGGGTCCGGGAACTTTACGTTCACGGTTTCACGACTTCCAACAAATTACAACGACGTTTGCGACGCTATCAATTCTACCGAACGTTTAATTACGCCGGAGGTATCCGCCGCGCTCCTAGACGAGAGCCGAACGCCAGCTAACATTCGAACGGAAACGATCAAATCTAATTGCGCTATTACCGGGATGAGGCTGTCCAACACCGCGACGGATGGAATTTAATTTCAAGCGGGGCTGGCCGGTCGTTTTAAATAATTCGCGCACATAGTAATCGCGTTTGACATGACGGGCAGCTCGCGCGCGCGATAAATCCCGCAGAGCCGCGGGAAAATCCTAATCTACGATTAATTGGTACAAGACGAGCCACATCGGCTAATCCGCGTTTTACCGGGCAAACGCGGAGATTTTAATTGAAATCCCGCGCGTTTAACGAGTTCCACGATGCGGGTGGCATATCCACCCACCTGGCCGTCTACCCGCAACCATATTCAAGACCCATGCTTGCGCATATTTCTCCGAGCACCGAGCTTACGTCCTACAATGTATGATAATCGATGATCCCAGGCGACAGCCGGCCAACGATGCACGCCGATTCATCATCGGACCGTAGCGAACCAAGTTGTCTTTCACTGCGACACATTTTTCTGCTCGTAATTAATATTGATTAATCGACAGACCGCCCGTAATAATCGTCAATTAGTTCGCCATTGTACCGCTGTCTTTCCTCCGACCCGCATAAATAATTGCGAGAGGACTGTTCACTCATTGCGGTCTTGGAAAATGAAGTACTGTTTAACGAAGCATTTATCTCATTCGAGCGTCGGCGAGATGCTGGATGCAGGAACCGAATTTCGAGTCAAATCAAGTTTCAATTCAAAACCGATTTCTATAGAAAAAATGTGCAAACCTGCGGGAGAAAATGGAATTGTACAGGTAACCCTCCTACAACACAGTAGATAGGTTCCTAGAAAACGCAGTGTGTGGAAAAGGGGGCTTACGTTCCGAACTCCTATTAAAAACAAACATTTTTTATTAATTCCATATAAGCAACTTAATTTTTACTAAAAATATAAATGTTGGTATAACGCAAAACGAAAAAAAAAACAAAAAAATATTATTTTAATTTAATGTAACCTTAATTTAATATAAATTTCTTCCTTATCACTACTCAGTACAATCAAACGAGAACGATTTTTCGGTTGAACGATATCACCTTCACTTTCTGAACGTATTTCTTCATTTAGATTTTTTGCACCTTCTATCCTCTTTAAAAAATCTGTAATTTTGGTTTGTTTGCTGGTTCTTACAAGGTCATTGTAGATTTCATGGTATGAAGGTAGACACACACAATTTTGCAGCTCCCTTTTGAATTTCAAATTTAAATTATTTCAATAGAGTTATAAATGAGTACATTATAATTTATTTATATATTTCATTATTCCTTCCCGTCATTATTTTAAGGTAATTTAGTTCTTAAATATGTTAAAGAAAAATCATGTTATCCGGTGCTGTAGAAGTACAGTGTTGTACAAAGGTTTTCGCAATTTTCTGATCGTGTTAGAGCGAAACCAAGATATGTTTCGACTCCGGGCGTCAACCCACGGTGTTGACATTTCTTACAGTAGACGTCGGTGAGGCATAAGAACTGTCGCGTTCGAGAGTTTTCGTGCCTCGCCGACAATATCAGCTGTAAGAAGTGTCAACACCGCGGGTTGACGCCCGGAATCGAAACATATCTTGGTCAAAGAAACGGACTGTTGGATTTTAAACGAAATGCGTCAGGCAGAACTTTCTACGCGCAGCTCTTTACTGAAAGGAATGATTCCATGCTTTCGGTGAGATTGACGACAAAATTGGCAAATTACAGGCCAGTTAAATCATTTCCAGTGCCTTGTCGTTTCGATTCTCGCGCGCCGAAGATCGCGCAATCGGGGGAATACTTAAAAGCTCTTTAAGACCGGCACATTAGCGGACCTAACGAAACCACTTAAATTCGAATCGGGGGGAAGCCTTATACATCAAATCCGACAGCGGCGTTTGTCCTCGAACTCCGGTGGCGGGTCTATCCTCCTCCGGAAAATTAATCAAATAGGTTTTCTTAGGCCACCGTGCGCACACGAACTTGCCGCGTCGCTTCCACGACGTCTACTTATCTCGAGCTCGCCGTTCGATCGCTGCCAGCGAGGCACTAATGTCCGACTATTATCCCTCAATTTGGCGGATTCGAAAAATCCACGGTACAAACTCTGCCCATAAATCGACGGATTAACCCCGGCGTTTAACATTTATCAATTACCCCCTGACCGTGCACCGCGACCTCGCGGAAGTGTCTGTACGTGCTGGATGCTGCGATGCTCGAACCATTTTGATCATGGACGATTTTGATGCAACATTTCAGGTCCGCGGAACCCTCCATTGTTCACGGCAACTGTTACATTAATCATTTGATAATTAATACATTATTAGACTGCGGATTTTTTTCTTAAAAGAGAGAAAAAAAGAAGATCCAGATAATACAGATGGTGTGTCTCAGAATCCGTACCACTCCGTCCACAAATCGGCAGATTAACCTCGGCATTTAACATTATCAATTACTCTGTGCCCCGCGAGGCCGCGGAAGTGTCTGTACGTGTATACAGGAGAAAGGAGTTCGCCAGGGGGAGTGTGAGCGAAGAAGAAACCGGAGGATGGAGAAAAGGGAGGCGGCTGAGAAGCGAAGTTGAAACGAAGTGGAGAGAAGGCGAAACACGGCGAGATCGCGTTATTACTGGTAATGGTTCAGCGTAGGCGACGATGGAAGAGGAGCACGGTCGAAACATTCTGCACCGGATGAATCCGTCGAAACGAGAAAAAGGAAGACCCCCCTGCTTCGAGAATCGTGCAGCAATTGTGGCTGCAGAGGATAAGATCTGAACGGTGTAACAGCGAATCATTTTGCCGGGCTTCGCAATCGTTGAACCTTATTAATCCTTTCAAAGCCGGGAGAACTCCCAAAGAAAAGAATCGAACGTCAGAGGAGGTATTGAATTAACTCTCGCGATGTTATTTCATCCTTTTTATTAGCCTTTCCTACAAGAATCTTGTCTTTTCAGTGCTGGAACGTTCTCTCGGTGTAAACATTAACCGTTTGCACTCGGAACTAATTTTAACTCGAAAGTCAAACATTTCCTCCGATCTCGACTGCTTCGATTCTATACAATCCTTTACACTGCGACTACACAGGTTTAGTAATTTATTAAATATAAAGAAATCGAGTAATATAAAAAAAATGGGATCCTCTGCTTTCCTGTCCTCTTATCTTTCGCGAAGATCCCAAAAACCGAAGAGGCTTTCGAGTACAGAGGACTCGCGATGGGAACAATCGAGCGAAAGGAAGGATTGAAAAGATAATTAGATTATGCAGCACGCATCCCGGCAACGTCACGCTTTCACGAGCCCGGCTGTAAGAGGGGACGTCCGATTGAAAGAACCATGGTCGGGAAAAGAAGGTGGAACGGGAAAGGGAGGACGAAGGGGACGAAGAAGAGCCGTCAGGGGTCAAAGAGTTGGACGAGCGCTGTCAGGGCGTTCTAAGATTCTGACGACTTCGTGGTCCATTAGATACCGAAGATCATAGGCCTCAACTAGAACCACGGGTTCCAGTTAATGGCCCTAACGAGACGTCCAGAACGAGAGACAGAAAGACTTCGGAGGCGGCGGGTCTCCGGGAAAAAGTGTCCGAAGCGGAGGCTAATTAAGCGAAGCCGCCCCGGCCGACGCAAGGAAATTACAGTTAATAATACCGCGGGCCGGTTAGAAGCGTCCCTGGGCCTGGAGCTGTGTATTCATAATGATTCCTCGATACGATTGGATCGGCCGACGAGGTCCCACCGACGAGATTCCCGGCCAGATAACAACGAACGCGGGCCCCGGTGATACGTATCTGCGCGACAACGATTTTTATATTGAAATTTTCATGAGATCCCGGGGAAAACGCGTTATGATTATCGTTATTACCCGTTCTCTTGGTGCCTGTGCAGCGGATCACGCCTCGAGCGACACGCTGATTATAGGGATCCGGGCTGTTAATTGTATAATATTAGATCAACCCGCTTTCCCTTAAACGGCACCAAAAACAGCGTGAAAATCGAGCAGAGAGATTACAAACTATCGGACGAGGCTCGATTATGGTTGTGCTGCGACACTTTCTCGACCATTTTGCTCGCCGTTCGTCATTTTCGACGGTTTGGGCCTCTGAGGCCACAAACGTGCTGTTTTTGTAAGTACAGCACTGGTGTCATGGACGGCAGATTCTTGACTGTCTGTTTCCGTCGTACTTCTGCGGCGAGGTGTATTGTAATTTCGATGTCTTATACTTGATCGTGTGGAAACACGGAATTGAAATACGAGGCTCGGATTCAATTAAAAATCAATCTCCGACGCGATTGATCAAACCCACGAAACACGGGGCGCGGTAACGTCCGTTTTCTAGCCATGCATCTTCCGGCGAGCGAGTTTCTGCACAGCGCGGCGTGCGCCCTGCCGACTGGCCGCAACAGCCGTTTGCATAAATCTCGGCCTCGTTGATTCACGAGGAACCGGGGGACTCTCGCGTGCGTGCACATGTGCGCGAGTGCATGCGTGAGGCCACGTTACGCAATGCGCCGAACGTGTTGTTCCTGCAACGGGGCCGAACATCGTGTCCCCCTCGCCGAAATCGATTACCTCTTAATCCCGTTTGTTTGCACGTGTCCACTGATTCCTCGTGTCACGAGGAAATACGAGAACGAGACGCGATCTATAACGTCGTAAACTTCGTGAAAGTGGGAGGATGATCCGGTCCCTCGCGGTCTTACTCGGCGCCGCGATTTTTGAGAAAGTCCGGCTATATTTGGCGCGATCGCAGGCCTCGATCATTGCACTTCGCAAAGGTGTGTATTGTGTATGTTATGCATTGTATTCTTAACGCGTCATCCACCGGCGATCGTTCCATAATTTTTGGGAGTCTACGGCTCATGGCTGAGGATTTTTTAATGGATCCTTGAACAGCAATAGAAACCCCTAAGAAACTTTTAAGCTTCCTTTTGGTACATCACAATTATTGAAAAGCCTATTAATAGGCTACCCTTAGGTGAAATTTTAAGAGAAACGCATGCGATTTCTTGATGTCTTGTGTCCAAGTCAATTGTAAGAAATTGAAAGAAAATATCTAGGTCTGAGTTGGTAATGTTGCTGCTTTACACAGCTTCAGTTTCGGGAATGAGACAACAAGAGGAGAATCTTGGACTCGTAACAGAAAAAACAGAAACGGAGCCATTTAATTACGATACCATCTCACCAGCACGTATTCAGGCTGTCAACGGTCGGACTTCATCCTTAGCTCTCGTTTTTAATCAGCCCCAATAGATAAGCATCGCGTGAAACCGGTTCACAAGTAGCAGTACGAGACTCCACCTAAAACCGTAAACCACTCCCTAGTTAACGTGAATTTGTTCGTCTTCGCGGAAACAGTATTTCGGGAGTAGAAACTATTCGTAAATTAGTTACGGAGAAACTTTGAGCAAGGTGTCAGTGCGAGAGAAGTATTCCCAGCGCGACATTAATTCTCAGACAACCAGCGATGTACCCTCTTGCTTATTTTCGAGTAATGAGAATCGTCTAGGAAACCTTTACCAAGCTGCACCACACAAGGTGAAAGATTGGTATTATGCATACGATTACATGCAGGAAGTGTTGGCCGCGCAGGAGTGTTCGCCATTTTCATTGGGAAGTTTCTGGTGAAACTAATTACCTTGCAGTTTAAATAGAAGAAAAGTGCCTGGGGAGACTGCGTGATGAATAGGAAATGAAATGGTTGGAAGATATAGCGAACTCGTACACCGCGATGTCTTTTAAAAATGAATCTGATCCTAATAACCGGGTAATCATTCTTAAACGGCTGAAATTAGTATCCAGAATTTGGTAAAAACACACATTAGTTTAATCCAATTGTGTGGAATGTGAAAATTTGAGAAACTGCTCCCCGAGATCGACACAAAGGTAATCATGTCTTGAGATTTTTTACGAAGAGAGAATTTTTTCATCGCAACGGAAATAAATTGCTAAATAACGATCTCGTGTACATCGAAATTGCGAGAGACTAATTACGAACGAGCCATTACCGCGTAACGAGGCAAGCTTGGAAATTACAATCTCACATCGATTACGATGAGATTGAGGCGACCACTTTGATAATCAAATGACAGGCGCTGATAGATGCTCAAAAATGATCCTCATCGAAACGCCCTTTCCGGTCATTTTGCGTTTGGGTAAATTCATTCAACGATGAAAGATATTGTGCGTTGAATTTGGATATTGGCTTCTACGATATGTTCGTATGAGGGATTGAATAAATGATTTATTTATTTTTAAGTAGTAAAATACGAATAACATGATCGAATTTTTACGTGTACGTACATGCTATGGGTCTGTACATTTTGTAACAAAGTGGAGCGAGTATTATCGAAAATGTGTATTAATTCAGGCAGTTCCGCGTACAACATGGATGCAGTGCTTGATCATTTCAGTTTCTGCGTTTTCCCGTTAATTATCCGAGTTTTCGTGTAACGGTTTAACGATGTTATTTCGTTCGAAACATGGTCCGCCGAGCATTATCGAAGATTCACCGGGCTGAAGTAAAACGTGATCAGCGGTCGGCGCTTAGGTAACGTGTATTCGCGAAGTTTTCCGCGGCGTGTGACCCGCGGCGAAACGATTGACCCCCCCGGGTCAGTTTCCTGAAACCTTGGAGTACCGTCGCTTGTACCCATTGGCTTGTAAACAAGTCGTTTCGTAACGGTACATTTACGACAATATTTCACGGACATTGTGGCAGGTTAGCCCGGTGCGGAACACGCTCGACTGTTCTGCACCTCGGAGAGGAACCGTATATTATTGCTGCTTGCGATTCTCGCTTATTCCGTCCGATTAGCTGATCCAGTTTGTCGGGTTACAACTTCATCGTGCATTGGTGGAAATGGTAGCGTCGAACACACGTTTACCCCGCTGTAATCCGCCCGTGGCACACCGAGGCAACACGGTAATTAACCATCGATCCGAACCGGGTTTCTTCCACTTCTTAAATTCACGGCGTCGGAATGAACGATCTCCGAACGAGCCCGCTCGCCGTCGTTCGTCGGAATTGCGCAAAACGAACGTGAGATAGAACGCAGGTTGCATAGATTAATAATATGCCCAGTGCGCCGGTCGGTTAATTAATATTCCCCCCGGGTGGATTTCTGTTCCAGTGTCGCCGCCTTTACCGGCGCTCGGCGAAACAGCGTGGGAGAGAGATCACGAGCGAGATCGGGAGAGACACCGGGAACGGGAACGAGAGCGGGAGAGGGTGCGAGAGAGGAGCACGGAGAACGAGCGCAGGGAACGCCAGCAGGAGAGAGAGCCCGGGATCAGGGAGAGAGAGCCACGGGATCGAGAAAAGGACCGAGAGAGGCAGAGGGAAAGGGAAAGGGACAGGGAGAGGGACGTGTCGGTCTGCGTGATGGAACCGCTTGATCCTGTCTTCGTATCCTCCTCCGCTGCCCTGCTCGCGCTGCAAAGGATAAAGGAAACGTCCCTGTGAGTACGCCTAATCATTCCTAACAGTTTTGTCAATTTCTGTGTCCAGAGGTACTTACACCTAGTAGGTCTCAGGGTTTTCTCATACGCAGAGCAGTCTGTGGGCTTTATTTTAAAGGTTAAAATAGGAAGACTGCAGAAGGAAGACCTTATACTTTTCCTTCTGTAAATAGAATCTGTTAAGTAGACGTAGCGTCGTGTCGTGGCCCTCGATTTGAAAGCTAGATCAGTGGCCTTTAGGGAAATCTGTGTCCATTTCTGGTTAGAGGCTTTCAGACTGATGGGTTGGTCCTATTCGAGTATTCTTAGTCTGAGACGTTCGTCTCAAGACTCGTGGAACCCCAGAAGGTTGTAAATCCAATTATAGCCCAGTACATTAAATGAACAGAAGCTACCAATTTAATGATCTGCAAATACATTTGAAACATTCTCATGAAAGTGTACGTAGAAATATGATTAATTATAGACAACGCGATTGATAAGAGATTACGAGAACTGATAAACCGAGAACTTGACCCTTCGCGTTTCCCGACACAAGAAACCACTTTTCTGCTTGGTTTATTGACAACGATAAGCTTCCAAAATTCAGTGTAGACTGTAGATGTTCGCTCTCATTCTCGTACAATATGGTCTATTTCTTTTAATATGTAATTCGTAACACACATGACTTATTTAAAATGTTTTATTGCAATATATTAGTTCGAATATTAGTTTAATTTTCTGTCGTTTCTCACGTATTAATTCGTGATAGAAACTCAGATTCGTAACAATTAAAAGTACAACATTTTTAATATTAGAACTGTTTTTATCAGACGTTCATGATCCGCACAAAATAATTCGATACACGTTGGGTGTAATTGGGTTACACTCTAACCAATTATTACTCCCAAAAGCTTTCTGGAGGGGGCAATATCGTGACTCCTTCGCAAGCCTTCAATGTACACACTACAGCGCCACCACTACAAAAGCACGAGTTGCATCCGTCGAAATAAGTTTGTACATCCTTGCATTTCCTCGCTGCACGAAAAAATTATCATATAGGAACCAACCACTCCAACAATCCTTCAACAACCCCCCAACAATTTTTAAAAGCGAACTCACCCATAACAGGATCATACGCAACAATAGCGAACAGCAAGAACAAAGCGAAAAGTTTCGTTCACATGTTGTCTTCTATGTCTTTCGACAGTCAACAGAAGAAAATAACTGATTTCGCATAAGACCTCAACCCTATTATATAGCCCCCCACACACTGATACAACCGTTTTATGTAATACAGTAGTTTATTTATTAACTCCGGCACTTGCATACGATGACTCGTACGGCAACACGCTTTTTCCTCATTCACTCCTTGACCTACGTTCTCTGGAAATATCTCGAAACTTTCCATAAGTTTATCTACTTGCTCCCTTTGCTACGAAATGTCGCAACGCACATTCCTATTAGACTAGAAAATTCGTACGTGTACATAAGTGTACGTAGAAATATTATTACTTACAGTCACAACGCGATTGATAAGAAATAACGAGAACGGATAGCCCGAGAACTTGACCCTCTCTGTTTCCCGACACAAGAAACCACTTTTCTGCTTGGTTTATTGACGACGATAACCTTTTACGTAGTGAGTGTAGACTGTAGATATTCGCTCTCACTCTTGTACAATGGTTTCTTTCTCTTTTAATAATTCGTAACACATCACTTATTTAAAATGATTGATTTGCAATTTATTAGATCGAATATTAGTTTCATTTTCAATTCGTGATAGAAACACAGTTTCGTAACAATTACGTACAAAATTCTTAATATTAGAACTGTTTTTATCAGACGTTCATGATCCGCACAAAATAATTCTATGTATACAGGTTGGGTGTAATTGGGTTACACTCTAACCAATTAGGACTCCCAAAAGCTTTCCGGAGGAGGCAAAATTTTATACGGTGTCTCTGCCTTGGTTACATTATCGTAGAACCAGCAATCCATCAATGTACACGCTATAGCGCCACCACTACAAAAGCACGAGTTGCATCCGTCGAAATAACTTTGCCCATCCTTGCATTTCCTCTCTGCACGAAAAAATGATCATATAGAAATCAATCACTCCAACAATCCTTCAACAATGTTCCAACAATGTTTAAAAGAAAACTCACCTATATCAGGATCAGACGCAACAATGGCGAACAGCAAGAACAAAGCGACAAGTTTCTTCCACATGTTGTCTTCTATGTCTTTCTCCAGTGAACAGAAGAGAAACAACTGATTTCGCATAAGACTGCGATCTTATTATAAAGCCCTCCGCACACTGACTCAACCGTTTTATCTTATATCGCCGTTCATTTATTAAGTGCGACACTTGCATAGGATGTCTCGCACGTCAAGACACTTTTTCCTCATTCACTCTTTGATATACATACATTCCCTGGAAATATTTCGAAACTTTCCGAAGGTTATCTACTTGGTCCCCTTTGTACGAAATGTAGCAACGCATTCCTATTAAACCAGAAAATTCTCATGAAACTGTACAGGGTGTAACAAAATTTAGTGTCATGGTTTTGGCAGATGATTGTACACTTTCGAATCGGTGGAGATTTGATAAAAGCAATTGCCGCAAAATTGACTTTGACCTTGAAATTCAAGGTGAAATCTTTTTATGTTTGTATCGCATACTACTCACGATGGAGTCCAAACTTGAGTAGAATGCGATACAAGCATGAACAAATTTGACCTTCAATTTCAAGTTCAAAGTCAATTTCGCGGCAACTTCTTTTAACAAATCTCCACCGATCCGAAAGTGTACAACCATCTGCCAAAACCATGACACTAAATTCTGTTACACCCGGTACGTAGAAATGTCATTAATTACAGTCAACCTGATTGATAAGAAATAACGAGAACGGATAACCCGAGAACTTGACCCTTCGTGTTTCCCGACACAAGAAACCACTTTTCTGCTGGGTTTATTGGCAACAATAACTTTCTACATAGTGAGTGTAGACTGTAGATGTTCGCTATCACTCTTGTACAATGGTCTATTTCTTTTAATAATTCGTAACACATGACTTCCTTAAAATGCTTTATTGCAATTTATTAGTTCGAATATTACTTTAGTTATTCGTTTCTCACGTATTAATTCGTGATAGAAACCCATATGCGTAACAATGAAAAGTACAAAATTCTTAATATTGGAACTGTTTTTCTACGACGTTGATGATCCGCACAAAATAATTCTATACACGTTGGGTGTAATTGGGTTACACGCTAACCAATTAGGACTCCCAAAAGCTTCCCGGAGGTGGCAACATTTTATACATTGTGCTTGACTTGGTTACATTGTCGTAGACCCAGCAAGCCTTCAATGTACACTCCACATAGCCTTCATTACAATGGCACCAGTTGCATCCGTCGTAATAACTTTGTCCCTCCTTGCATTTCCTCTCTGCATGAAAAAAATGATTATATAGGAATCAATCACTCCAACAATCCTTCTCAACAATCTTCCAACAATTTTTAAAAGTGAACTCACCTATATCAGGATCAGACGCAACAATGGCGAACAGCAAGAACAAAGCGACAAGTTTCTTCCACATGTTGTCTTCTATGTCTTTCTCCAGTGAACAGAAGAGAAACAACTGATTTCGCATAAGACTGCGACCTTATTATAAAGCCGTCCGCACACTGACTCAACCGTTTTATCTTATATCGCTGTTCCTTTATTAAGTGCGGTACTTGGACACGATAGTTCGTACGTCAAGACGCTTTTTCCTCATTCACCCTTGCTATACGTTCTCTGGAAGCATCTCAATACTTTCTGTAAATTTACCTACTTGGTCCCCTTTGTACGAAATCTCGCAAAGGATTCCTATTACTTGCTATTGATCTCAATTATGAATAGACCCGTTTCGCGCAGCTTGGAAGATGGTTGGGAGGGGGCCTTCACACGGGTCTATTCTCTTTCGTGACAGCTACTACAGAAATATTATTAATTAAAGTCAACGCGATGTATAAGAAATAACGGGAACAGATAAATTGAGAACTTGACCCTTCGTGTTTCCCGACACAAGAAACAATATACAGACATGTACATACATGTTTGCTCTCACTCTCGTACAATGATCTCTTTCCTTTAATAATTCGTAACACATGGCTTACTTAAAATACTTTATTGCAATTTATTAGTTCGAATATTAGTTCAATTTTCATTTGTTACTCACATATTAATTCGTGATGGGAACACAGTTCCGTAACAATTAGGAGTACAAAATTTTTAATATTTGTTAAATCTAGTAAATGTGAGCCCCCAAAAATTGATCGGAGGAGGCAATTTCTCGTCGTCCCTGCATTGCATACTTGTGCACCTTTCACGTTCTCTATAACAATGGCACCAGATGCATCCTTTGTAATAACTTTTCCCGTTCTCGCATTTCGTCGCTGCACGAAAAAGTGATTATATAGGAACCAATCATTTCAACAATCTCCCACCAATTTTTAAAAGAGAACTCACCCATATCAGAATCAGACGCAACAATGGCGAACAGCAAGAACAAAGCGACAAGTTCCTTCCACATGTTGTCTTCTATGTCTTTCTCCAGTCAACAGAAGAGAACAACTGATTTCGCATAAGACCTCAACCCTATTATATAGTCCTCCACACACTGATTCAACCGTTTTATCTAATATAGCCGTTTATTTATTAAGTGCGGCACTTGCATACGATGGCTCGTACGTCAACACGCTTTTTCCTCTGAGGTGGTTAAACTGAGTTGGTTAAACTGCCGCACAGAGACATTCACAGGCTGCAGAATAACGAACGAAAGAGATCCTCCGCGACGCTTTCGGAGGGCTATTTATTTGGTCCTTGAAAGGGGAGAGCGTCTATATAGGTAGAGCTCTCTAGTCGCGTAAACAATGCTATAGTAAACGCTCCTTCGTTGTCCTGAATCGTGAGCACGATCGTTGTCCAGTGCCTACCCACGCCACTGCCTGTCAACGACAGGATTAGGTCTGCGCGGATCTGGTCGCCAGATGTGTCCCAGGACTGTCTAGACCCGCGCAGAACGGAGAACAATAGGAAAAGAATATGGCAAGGAAGTAACGAGTTTTCTGAAGCCAGACAGTTGACTGCTTTTGAGTGCGAATGCTTTTCTTTGTCATTTAACTAGCCGTTTCGGTAATTATTTACTTTAAGGTCTTCCTCACCGATTTTGATGACGTTGAAATATGTTGTCAAGTTCATCATTCTGAACAACTTTTTCCTATACATGTTACCGCCGCTCGATTTTAGTTTTCGAGATATTCGCAAAAAACTATCGCTAATACTGTATTGAATTTTTCGTATTTCTGCACGCTCTGCGGCAACGTAAGGCTGTCCCGGCGCGGCGTTTGTTTACATTTTGCTTTTACACACGCTGTGGAGATGAGAGAAAACAGGGTCTCACTCTCATAATATATATTATATATTATATATCATATATTATACATTATATATTACATATTACATATTATATATTATACATTATATATTATATATTATATACTGTTATTGTATATTATGTATTATATGTATATTGTATATATTATATAATATATATAAAAAAAATATATTATATAATATTATTGATTTCAATTTCAAATCTAACCCAGACCTACTCCGATCACTTTTCGAGATGTTGAAATTTTTATTTATAATATTATATATTATTATATATTATTATATATTATTATTATATATTATTATTATATATTATTATTCTATATTTTATATTATATTTATATATATACATATATGTATATATATATATCACACGCGTTGCCGCAGAGCGTGCAGAAATACGAAAAATTCAATACAGTATTAACAATAGTTTTCTGCAAATATCTCGAAAACTAAAATCGATCGGCAGTAACGTGTATAGGAAAAAGTTGTTCAGAATGATAAACTTGACAACATATGTGAAGATCATCAAAATCGGTGAGGAAGCCCTTAAAGTAAATAATTACCGCCGTTTCACTAAGGACGCAGTCATAAATCAAAAATAGTGTCCGGGCACGGTCGTTGTCCGCTCAAACCCCCGGCCTTTTTGAAGAGAATGAAATAAAATTGATTTTTGGGTCGTTGGAAAGGAGAACCACCCTTAACACGAGTTGCGAATGAAAACGGTGCTTCGACGAAGGAATCGCGCGTCACCGTGCCGGATTGCATCAAGGCTGACTTTATTATCAATTTGCGATCGGTCAAAAACAGCGGGACACCGATTCCCGCTTGAGGCGCCGATGCGATGGTTAGATGTCGCCATATTTCATCGAATGTATAAGCACGGCCAGGGTTAATAGGATGAGATCGTGCACCACGCTGTAAATCTAGCTTAATTTGCTCTCGTGCTCGTTCGCTCGCGTTTACCATTGTCGAGACTACTCGAGACCCGCGACACCATGGGCTGATCCCGCCGGAAACCTCACGATAGAAAACATAGTAATCTCGTGACACCCGGTGCACGCTAACAAACCTCGTTCCGTACGCCACGTCACGATTTCTTTCGAGCGTGTGATCAAAAACGCGCTGAACGATCATTCTTTCACCCTTTGGACGCTTCTTTACTTTGACAAACGGCGACAGGCGATGACAGACGCTGACATAACGGTGTCCCTTTTATCCCGGGATTTCCCCGAATGATTGTTGATTCGGTGTCAATGGCTCTATTGAAGCTTCTGAATTATTCTCGACGGGACACGTTCAATTGGTATCCCGTTCTTCGCGGCACGAATTCGGTATTCCTTTGACGAATGCTACACTGCGAACCGCGACATTGACGAAAGATTACGGATCTTTAGGCGAATACAAGAGCAATTTACGAAAGTCAATATAAAAGGAGAGCTTATTTCACAGACCAAAAGACTCCTAGTTAGTATTAATACGTTCGATGCAGAGTATCTTGAGGAATTACATAGAGTAATGATTAGACTGCGGACCTTTATGCAAAATAAAAAAATGTTTGCATCGATTGCAAGACACAGGAGCCAAATAAAAATTTCATTGTTCTTTTGATGATCTTGTTACGGTGAAACTAATACACTGGTGGCCTTAAATCTTTTTAATACCTCCACTGTTTTAAATTGTACGTACTCCGTTTTTGTCATAAATGCATAAAATCCGTAGTCTAGTAATGATCTTTTCTCTTAAACTTGTAGCAACATGTTTGTGCGGCTGACTTGAATGAAACGACGCCAAACACAATGAAGCAAACGAAACAAATGCGAAAAGAAACTCGAGCCCAGCCTACTGCGTACCGAACCGCCATCGCGGAACAACCAATTACGGCATGATCAGGCGATTATTACATAAAGTCCGAAGGTGGTATAATCCGATTACAGGAGCGATCCGAAGTGGAATTTGTCGCCGGAGTCTCGTACATTTCCCTGTCCATTTCCAACTCCTTAAAAGCCGCGCGGCGTAGTCAGCTTCGCAGCCTCCCCGTGCGCCATGTTAAAGTATTCCCGAATGGATCATTGTTTCAAAATGGTAGTGGCGAGCGCGCAGTTCATTGGAAAGGCGAAGAAGGAACTGGAAAGTACATTTGTCGTGAAGTATTGCCGCAAGCTCGCGGCAGTTTCTCCGCAGGGGGGCCCCCGATCATGCGGGCCCCGATCCACGGTCGCCCCGTGTTTCCTTCTATGTGGAAGTGTCTGCGGATCGGCAAGGAAACGAGCGGGACCCCGAAGATATATGCGAGAACGCGATGTATAACTATCGGTTAACGGCATTCGCGGACGCAGAAGGGAAAAGACGGACACCGATCCGCGCCGGTGGTGACGATTTCACGGCACACGCAGCGATCCAGACGATAGAGAATCGATATCCCACCGATCCTCGCCCGATCTTGTATCGAAACGATATCTGTTTGATTCCTTCTGCCGGGCTCTCGATTCTTATCGACCGTGGAAAGTATCTGGGTACTTTGTACACGAGATACTATCGCCGCTATGCTAATTCCGGCCGACTTTGCAGAAATGCACGCTCGAAGGATGCAGTTTACAACAATTTCCTTTTTTAGTCATTATGGAACGCGTTCGATAGACTTGTTTGCTTGTCATGTTCAAGTTTAATTCTGCCGGCAACTGATTCGTGCTCGAGTTAACAAATATTAATTGTTGAAATATCAAGTGCAAATCTCGCTTTCGATTCACGACAAAACAGGTAATATTCTTATCATTATTGGGGCGACAATCGAATTTCATGGCTCGTTCAAATCCAGTGCAGACAAGTAAACAAATTCAGACAAACATAAAACAGCTCCTTCTTGAGACTCGCGAAACATACGATGAATGAAATAAATTTTCTTTTGAACATCGCTACAGGCCAGTTCATAGAACTTCGTACGAGAGGAGCAAATCGCACAAGGTAGATCTCGAGGATCAAAGCAAAAGTTGCGCGTCTTCCGCGAAGTCGAAGATCGGAAAATCTCGGTGGGATGAAGGTCGCGTTTCTTCAGCGGTCGCAGATCGGAGATAAGAGTCGGATTATCGCGAGTAGAAGCGGATTTATGCCAGTTTAAACAGCAAGCTGCGGGTCTGCGGCTCTCGCGGCACGAAGAAGCGCGCTTCTTCTTGGGCCTGGGCTTCGTTCCGATGAAATATAGCCCGGCTGAGGATGCGTCAGTGTGTGCCGGCGCTGTTTTATCCGGTCAAGCTGAAACGCGAATTCCTTAAGGGAGAGGCCGCGGTAGCGTGAATTCCTCGACCGTGGGCCACAGGAACCGAACCGTGTCCCGTCGCGATCGCATAATTTATGTATCCAGCACGGGCTTATAGAAAATCGCGTCTGACACTTTGTTTCAGCCTTCACGGTCCGTAGAATCTTCTGAGAAAATTGTTTTCCTATACTCCCGGCAGAATTTCGTGTATTCCTTTAACGGAGTAAATCAATCTTTGTTTAGAATGCAGCTATTTTATCATCTGCAATAATTGTTATAATATATTGAGATTCTATAACCGTTGCAAATTCTGTGGCGCTGAAAATGTTCGCGAAAAGGTTCTGCACACGCCTGTCACGTCAGCTGTGATTTACGGTAGGGTCGAATGGTTTGATCGCAATGCACCGCTTTAAATTTTACGATAATATCGAAGAATGGTGCTGGCGGAGAGAATCCCCCTGCTCCAGTCAACTCGTTCGCCGACCGAAGTCACGTTCAATACCCTAAATTATCCTTGAACAGCGATCCGCTTCGAGGGACAATCGACTGCACGCGTCGACACGGCTCGCGTACGAATTTGGTCGCGAAACGAGTTTCGCCGGGCGCCAAGATAAGATTGATCGACTCGGTTCGACGTATCTTCCTTTCTTTTTCTGTACCGCCCGGCACAAAGTTGAACAACCGGTGTACAAGGGTCTCTAACCCGTTCCGGTAGCCCTGTTTCGAAAAAAGCCCTTGCCTCTTATCCACTGCCTTGAACATTAATTATTATATCGTCTGTATCGAATATCGCGAATTCACATTTTGTGCGAAAGCCATTTAGATTGGTCGTTCGGTATTAGCTCGCACACGAGTACGGCTCGTGAAATCATGGAGAATAGCGACTCCGAATTCAAAAGGAATTCACCACGCTTTAGACCCGACTCGACAAATGGAAATAGCAGACGCTTTTTCGCGTCCGAGTATTTAAAAATTATAATGGACTCGCGCGCAAATGCTCGGCCGATTTCAAACGATAATTAAGTATCGACGCGTTCCCCCTCCTCCCCGATCGCGGTATTTATTATGCTCGACAACAAGTGACGCATGAATATGCATAAACGACGGGCGTAAAATGTTTCGGTGAAAAAGACGGTGATTTATAAACGCGTTTAATGCGCCCGCGCGGCCGACAAAAACGGTGAAAGATGACAGTAGCTTAGACGCAACCCCGGGAGCAATAATTAAAAGAGCACCGCAGCCGACCACGCATTCATAATTACGCGCGGGAATGATAAAACACGACTGTTAATCAACTTTTTCATTTCTTCGAACCCTTAATAAAGAAAATGGATTTACATTTCGTTCCCCTTTCTTCTCTCGAATCGACGTTTCGTACGGCGAGCATACGCCGCCGGATTATACGCTACAACGTCTCGCAAAAATTCATACGAAATCCTTGCAACAGGTTGCGAAGAGCAATCAATTCTTATTGTGTTCCCACTGTTCCATCTCCGCGAATCGCCGTCGGAGAGGCTCTAATTTCGCGGTGATAATCTATTACCCGGCGCGTTCGGATCCACGAATTCATTACGGGGAATCACGGGTAGTTTCGCGAGTGCAAATCACAGGTACCGTTCTCAGTCTGCCAGCAGCGCTCGTCTGGGATCCCAATGGGATTTCGCGTCTTGTAAAGTTTCCGAACAGACTATAAACGATCTTCAGATATTGCGAAGAAGCAAAATCCACTAAGCGTCTATATCATCGTAATTATTAAATTTATCTGTGTTCAAGTAAATGCTTCCGTGTCGATCCACTGTGATAATCTTCTGCACCTCGATTTTTCTTACCATTCTCCATGATTTCTTCTCGTCAAAGGTTTCGAGAAAATGCTGCTAGATTGCGCGATCGAACCCGATCGGTTCATCAAGATGCAATCGACGAGCACATAACGTTAAGAAAACGCGTGGATTAGCGGAGGAACTGCCGCGTTTTTCCGCGTTAGTGGCGCGCGGCAGGTTCGACATTATTCTTAAACGGATTCTTTGTTTTTCATACGCGTCCACGGTTGCGTATGTATAATGCATCAGCAAATAATTTCACCCGTTCTTCATCGAACCGGTCATAACAGATCGGTTTACGCGCCGATTGATAAACCCGGCGACGCTGCCGGCCGGATGAATTATGCATGCCAAAAACTTTCTGTATAAATCCATCGCGAATGCACACGAATTTGTCGATTCACCCTCCCCCCGACACCGTCGAATGAGAAATCGTACGATCGTCCGCGGATTTGTCGCCGGATGGATCAAAGATGAAGACGTTTTCGCCGTTAGCGGAGCCGAAATGACCGAATTTCTTGTCGATCTTCTTCTTGCTAGTCATAATCGACGTCGCCGCAGGTATCGGGCCGCGGTTACAGGAGCGTATGTTAACTGTTAACCTGGATTAACCTGGATTAATTCGTGCTCGGTGGGACTCGCGGAGAGGGACCGTGCGACGGAAAGTTGCGGGGGACGTTTTTGCACCGTAGTTTTCGCGTTAGGTATTCCGCGCGCTCCTTATCGCGGCTTCATCGCTATGGAAAGTACAATGCCTAGTTCATTAAGTACTTTACGCCGTGCGAATATCTCCGACACTTGCGGTTACGCGGAATAGATCTTTTGTTTCGTTCGGAAAGGGTTAGACCCTTTCAGAAAATACGCGTGTGTTGTTGGAATCATGCTGTTCACACACCGTAGACAGTTTTTTTATTAGTTCAAAGAGGAATTAAATAATTTAAAATAGTTATTGAAAATTTTTACTACAAGAACCCGCAATCTAATAATTGAGCTGAATTATAACTAAATTGTTATTGAAGATAGTAAATATGTAATACTGTCCTGGTAGCAGAGTTGGGCATTAATCGATTAAAATTTTAATCAAGATTGATTGATTAATGTGTACGATTAAAAAAGTAATCATTGAAAAATCGGCGATTGATCCAATCGATTGATGAAGTTAATCGTCAATCGTTGATTAACAGAAGAAATCATCGAAAAATCGGCGATTGATTCAATCGATTAATGAAGTTAATCGCCATAAGGTCTGTCCATTAATTATAGTAAGGAGGGAGATATAGACAGAGAGCGGAGATGGAGAATTGACACACGCAGAAATATATTTCAACAAATCTTAATTAATAATAATAATAATAATAACAAAGATTAATTAGTATTTAATCGTTAACCGCAATTAGCGATTTATAAGTAATATTTAACCGGAATTAACGACTAAACCAGGAGATTAATTGTTAATTGCGATTAACGATTTAAGTAGAAATTTATTCGACAATCGTTGATTACATTTTTGCCAAATTCTGCCTGGTAGTCGTTTCTTTGCTGTGACAATTGTATAAATAACGTTAAAAATGCACCGACGAATTTGAAACTTTGAAGGATTTGATAATTTTGTTCGATTTCAGGGTGTTTCACAAACGTCCCGCACTGGCGACCGGAATCGGAATTGGCGGAAGAGGCAACGCAGGTGTCGGCGGAAATGGTGGAAATTTAGGGGTGGACAGCGAGTGTGGGGACGCGTTGAAGAGACGCAAGGTTCACAGATGCGATGTGGCAGGCTGCGATAAGGTGTACACGAAGAGCTCCCACCTGAAGGCTCACAAGAGAACCCATACTGGTAAGTTCACCATTTGTCTTTCTAGAATACATAATACAGTTAGTAATCGATAAAAATTCGATTTCGTGAGAAATCGGATGCGTACGAAATAGGATTGGAAAAGGTTAAATGCTGTATTTCCTGCTAATGATTCGCGGAAATGTGTGAAACGGCTAACTAACGTGTCAAGCACTTTCGTAAACGGAATTAACGTTCCAAGAGAACGCGAAATCTCAATTAGGAGAATTTCTAAGACCCCAAAAGGCTCGGCTAATCACCGAACGAGCATCCTCGCGGTGAACCATCTGAAACGCCGTTTTGCTCGGTTTCGAAGCGATACCGTGGCGCTCGCAAACGGCAACAGGAATTCCCGTTTTTGTCCGCGCGTTTCGCGCCACCGCATCGACGTGCTTCGCGGTCATTAAGAGATCTTCCCACGTTAACCAGACGGAGACAGCGTTATTAACGAACGCGCATAATGCGGCGCGATTCGGCCGCCGATAACGCTAATCCTGAAAGCGAGGATATCACCGGTAGTAAAACGTCGTGTCCCCGGTTAGGACGGGTCAACCGCGGGTCATTAGTCACCGGTGGGCCATTGATACCCGGCCGAGATACACCGGGCCCCCGAATGGGGAAACGTTCCGCCGAGGAGGAAGAACGCGAGTCCCGCGATTTACGGAATTTTTCACCGATAACCGCCTGGCTGAGAATCAACAGGATTCGGTGTTTATCCCTTTTCGCGGCGTGCCAGGCATATTCGTCTCGCGCGCTCGCGCGGGGGACGTTTTTGCGCATCGACGAAGGTCAGAGGTCCTGGAGGTTCGCGCGAGAACCTGCACCGTCCGCCCGCAGCCCCATAGAAGCCCCATAGAAATTCGATAATACGCCGAAGTCGCGCTGGAATACCATCCCGGCGAGAATGCATTTTTAGTAAGCGCTCGAGCGTTTTCATAGGAGCACATCCGTAGCTCAGGCCATTTATTATCGCCTCGCGAGGAACCTGAAAGAGGTCACACCGTTCGTTCCTAGCCATACACGCCGGTACGCGGTCACCGTCAGTGTGTATACTGGGTGTCTCGGTGTATCAGGTGATTCTACGTGCAGAAATCGGTAAAAAAGGACGAATGAAATTTTCTAGTTGACGCTTCGTTTTGGAGAAAATTGATTTGAATGTTCGATGAATCCGTGCGACCCAGCATGCATAAGAAGTAGAATTAGCTAGCCACGATCAGACGCGTCAGTCTAATCAACGGAACACGTGATCACCGAATTTTTCCACTGAATTTTCTCGAAAACGAAGCATGCTGTGCAATAAGAATCGACTGACGCGTCTGGATCACGACCAACCGATTGCACTTCTTGTGCGTACTTTGAAACCCAATTTTCCCGAAAACGAAGCTTCGACTGAATAAGTGTTGTGCGCGTACCACCCGTCCTGAGACACCCTGTAGGTGTGTACACAGAGTACGCTGAAGAAGCCACGGCTTCAAGAATTTCCGGTGGATAGGTACCTTCGTGAAGGCATCGCCGCCGTCTAGAGAGTGCAGAGGCGGCGGGGTGAGGGCGTGGTCGTGAGAACCAGGATCTTTTGTCTGGTCCATGGTTCAACCAAGACGGTGTGTGACCGGGGTGCTCAACCTGAACCGTCCCGTTCCTGCGATTCCGACTTGAAAAATGATAACGCCCGGACGAGGCTATGAAATCGTTCCTTTTTACGGAAACACGTATCTGATCCGCCTCTCGTTTCACGTCGACGGGCATTTTAAAGACCGCCACGTTGTTTCCGTCCTTTAATTGCCCATCCAGAGATAATATACACCAATGTGTCTTTAAAATTTTGTAATCATTTCCTTCTTCGAAAATACAATGAATTCTATAGAAAATCTCTTGGTCATCAGTAGACAGCGGATTTTTATGCATAATAAAAATTTTTTACTCGATTTTCAATCAACTGGAGTGAAATAAAAATTTATTTTCTTTTTTAACAATGGTTTTAAATGCTTCTAAAATCCGCTGTCCAGTCATTAGTTATCGACTCCCAAAAAGCAATGAAACAATTCTTCACTGGACGGCATCGTGGCCATAAAATAAATGTCACCTTTCTTTCGAGATCTATGAATACGTTTCTGAATAGGTAACAAACGGTATTGACGATCGGTTTCTCGACGTATGAAACTAGAGTCCGATATATGCCAGTCAAATAATGTCGTAGAAACTTTCGCTATAATAATTGTTTCAACGACTGTGCTGCACGGCCTCGGCGAGGTGTACTTATATCCATCATTCTAACGCCACGGCATTATGCAGCCATAGGGATATCTTTGCACAGGCGGATACTGCCACTCTGGATGTGGGAAATGCCAATTCATTGATTACTATTATTTCTGCCATTCCACGGCATAAATCGTACGCGGATCGTGCACGCTGTACAACGATCGTTCCGTCTGCTCCCAGAAGCGCTGGAATTTGTCTCGTATGAAAAATCTATTGTTCTGAAAGGTCGAAGCGAATCGGTGTTATCGGAAGCACTAGCTCAGTGTGGGGTTAAAGAGAAGTAACACGACATTATTACAATGTAAGCAGGGGCTATAAGGATTATAGGTAACCGAACATTTTTTCTCTTGTTGGTAAATGTTATCGTTAAGAGAAACTCATTTCGATCACTTATAACTAGACTGCGGATGTTCATGCATTTTCCAATTTTTGTCGACAAATTTGAAGAGAGTGGATTTAGATAGAATCATACTTTTAATAGAAACGGCCTTTCTAGATCCAAAACAAATGAAAATTGTACAAAATTCTGTCGAATTTTATATTCTAGTCTTTTTTCAACATTTTCATCAGCCATAAATGCATAAAGATCCGCAGTATACTTATAACAGTTATCAATGAGAGCAGTTTATTACGATCGCTCATAACAGTTATCGATAAGAGAAATTTGTAATAGTTATTATCAAATAGTACAACTCAAAATGTAATGTGACAAACAAACAGATTTTGTGTTGTTCTTATAGTCTTTTCATCCGAAAAAGAGTAGACAACTCAATAATTAAATAAGCAAACAAAATGAATTTTCTCGTCAATAATTATTATGAACAAGTGAAAAGAAATTCGATCATCGATAACTGTTATGAGCGATCGAAATTAACTTCTCTCATTTATACCTGTTACGAGCGATAGAAATAAATTTCTCTCATCGATAACTGTTATGAGCGATCGAAATGAACTTCTCTCATCGATAACTGCTTTGAGCAATCGAAACAGTTTTTTTCGTCGATAACAGTTATCGAGGAGGATCCAACTTTTTGGACACTAATAACTGTTATTCGTAACCGAAAAGTATACAAATTTTTTAATCATTTTATTCTTCAAATTTGTTGCTTTATATTTTGTGTACATTATCTTAAATTTCAATAATAATCGACTTTTTATTAATGAATTTTATCGTAAAACATTTTAGAATAACTGTTATTTTTGGTCCCCGAATGTAAGTCTTAGAAATCCCGTGGAAATATTTTGTGAAGCTTGTCAGGCTAAAATTAAATTTTCGAACAATCTAAAAGCGATCAAACTCCAGCAAAAGTAATCTAACTTGCCGCTAGCATTTACTTCAGCCGCAGCTCTCACAGTTATAAAATTCTGTTAAAGCAACATATCCTCTCATAAAATATGGAGATGTTCTCACAGAAAATTTATGAATTCCGTGTGAAGATCGTGCGTTATAATTTTAAAGGACGACACGCGCAAAGTTAGTTCGCTAATTTTATTCGATCGTGTTCTAAACGCGACTTCGTGTTCTCCAGAAATTGGTAGTTGGTTGCGATCGATCGGGAATTTAAAAAAAAAAAGGGGTTTGTTGGATCGTTTTGCCACGAAGGGCTCGATGCTACACGCATCCGCGATACGGAATCTCGGAACGGCACCATCCTTAAACCGTCCGGCCCCCGTAACGAACGCACCGAATGCTCCGAATCCAGCTTGCTAACCATGATTGATGATTCTCACGGCTCGCACGGTAGAATTTGCATCGAATTTATATCGTGCCGCTTGCAAACTGTATAATGGAGTAATAGCGGTCCGCCGTACTGCCGCTTTCGATACCATGAATCTTTCGAACACACGCCACGAACATCGGAAGCTACATTGTACGGGCAGCAGGGCGAAATATTGCCGAGGATATGGTAAACGCCGGCTGCGGGAGTTAGGCTCTTTATAATGGCACCGGCTAGTATTCAGTGTCCATTGGCAGAGACCCTGGTAGCGGGCAAGTAATAATAAAAAGCCAATTGTTCGTCAGACCGATTCCGACTGAATCGTTTATCATATCCACAGCAAGACTTCGACTCTTTCAAAGACAAACACGGCGCGCCGATTGAATGATTATTTTTCACCATTATTTTTCGTTTGAAGCTGTTTTCGAATAAACATGATACGGATGTTTGATTGTTGATTTCAACGATTTAACCCCTTGTACTACAATATAACATCGAGTCAGACTCGTGAATTAATTTCTTTTAAATTCGAATCAAATTTTATTGTATTGCTGTCGATATGTTGCCGTCCGAAAATACACAGGCATATAATAAGTATAAATATTCTCCTTTCTCGAAGAAATTATGAACGACAAAGAAATTCTAAAATAAATCGTAGCGGAAGGGGTTAAGTCGGTGTGTAAACTAGAGGAAGCTATTAAAATGAATACCTATTGACGAGTTTATTAGAAGATCCTAGCCAGCAATCAATCACGGTAACATCATGTGGTGTGCGTTCTGGAAGATGGTGGTCGATTTTGAAAAATTCGGCCGGGTCAATCGCGACATGAGAATCGCCTTCGTACAGCCCGGTCGGCTAGCGTGATCCTTGATGGACAGCGGAACGTTCGGTGAGATCTCGTGTATTAATTAAGGCGAATTAGCCTTGGCATAAACTAGACAACGAGCGCCGATCGGTTCCGTGTATCGAAGGATACGCCGATCGTCTCGGGATTCTCCCTCGTCTCTCTCTTTCTCTCGGGTCGTGCACCGTGCAGCCGCGCCGCCGTCAGACCTGCCATTAACAATGCACTTATGCATCACTGTTGAGGGCTACGATTACCCTCCGATCACAATTTCCTGGTGAGCGCGGTCTGTATTCTCGTTATCGAGTCTCCCGTATACCGAATGCAGTTTTAAATTAAATCTCCCCGTCCTTTTTTTCCTGTTACGACGCGCAGTTCGCATTTTACGGGCAGCTTTCGGGGCAATTTCAATCGATTATCGGCGATTTGGCGATCATCGTAATCTATCCTCTTTTCACGAAAGCAAGATGGACCTCTGCTGGCATCGAACTGATTATTTTTGTACAAAGAACATCGCATTGTTTGATTAATTCAGAAGGAGGATTTAAGTATCCAACCAATTACGAACAGTATAGCACGCCTCAAAATTGTTCGACTAGTACTGTTCTTCCAGATTCCGGCTTACTTTTCCAACTTTGATCATTAGTCTGATATATCGGCACGGCTTAGTGACATTTCGCCGTCGTACAAAGGACGCAAACGCGTTTCATGCTTCAGAGGGAAGATTTAAGGTCCCCGGAGTTGAATAGGGCCCCGTCGAAGAGACGCGTGTCGAAACATAATCGTTGGCATGGACATCGCGCGCCGATTGCGCCACAATTATCCAATTCTCGGTGCGCGATTACGCACGCGGCGCTGGAATCCTGTATTCATCGCGACACTAATGGCGCGTCGTTGATAAATCGTGGCCGCGGTTAATTGAAGCCTCGCGTAACACACCGGCCGTCCCCGCTGTTATATTTTATTAAACCACGATACGGGCGTAAATAATTAATGGCGCGTAATGACCGCGATTAAATTGAATCGCGCGTTCGCGAGATATTACATCGCCGCGGCATTTCTTACCCGGCTAACGAGTGTTGTTATTTACAAGGGGCCCGGCCGTGGCGAGCGTACACCGCGGGAGTAGCCAGTGGGCGCATTAGGCGGACGTCACGCTGAGTCAACACCGCTAGGAACTTCGAGTTCCATTCTCCTCTTTTCTACGTTTCCCTCCCTACTATCCTCTGTCTTTTTTCTCGCCATCGGTTGTCAGTTCGTTTCTTATTATTACCGACACGCATAGCGCCGCCGCAAACGAGCTGCAAGATGGATCTAACGTCCAATTTGCTGCTACTCGATTTCGGTCCGCTGCTTCTGCAGCTTCTTCCTTTGCTGGCCAACCGTCACAACATCTAGACAATTTGTCCGAAGAACCAGAACAGTCCTGAGGACACTTCTGGTCTTCTTGCGGCTAAAGAAATATTACGATCTTCGAGAATATTTATTGCTTCCTCGACACTTTAAAGTCTTCTGCTTTGGTAGCGTCACTTAGTTCAACTAAAGTTAATCTAACTTTCCTATACCGGTTATTTCTAACTGACGCACATTCTCTAATAATTGTGAAAACTATTTTAATTTCAAGACACGTCGTTTAAACGCTCTCCAAGGAATAAAATTTCCGATTAAAAATTAACGATAATGTAATGTTTCCTTAACACAGACTTCCTTTTACCTCACCCTGCCATACTTTTACTACCAAATGCACTATAAAGGTTTTTATAACCGCAGCGAGCTGATTCGATGGGGAAAATGGTAGCTCGCAGTCCATCATTAAAATGCTTTATCAGAAACACGTTCCGAGTAATCCTGGATACGAGGACACGTCGTCATAACCGTTTTGCTCCCAGAAGCTATTACTTCACCGTATAAAGATTACGTGTGATAATGCGCTATTTGCGAAATCCACGGATTTATCTCGAATTAAGATACTTTTTAATCGGTAAGAAATGTATAAATAAAATGATCGTAAATGTCGAGGTGAATTTGGAACTACCCGAAAGCTCGGGCAAGGCAGATTCGTAAATCATCGAGATTACTTCCTCGTTAAATAAGTAAAAGCCAGAGTCTGCTTGAAATATTAAATTTGACGGGGGACACGTTAAAGAACAGCATGATATTGATTATGAGCCGAACGAAACGGCATCAAAGTACCGCTGAATCATGCTACGTCGTTCGCAATTAACGTCTATCGTTAACCCATTTCGCGGTGTATGCAGAAAACTGCATTCGAAACGATTTCGTTCGCATGATCGACGACTCTCTCGACGAATGCGTTTAATTTAATTAATCAGTTTTTATACTTTCTGGGCCCCAATTTCGGTGACGTTCCGTGCAGATGAATGAACTGCTACTTTAAGCGATGATAAAGTGACTGTGGACTTGACACGAAGTTTTGGTCCTCTGTTATTATATAAAATCGTCTCTTGAGTACACATTTTTCATAAAATACTGTGTTATTTTTTTCTTTGAGCGGTGCACTGAAAATCAGTGAATTTTTCAAACAATTCCATAAGAGTAATTTTAAGCGACGAACTTTCTCGTGTCGGGAAAAATCGTTTCTCGCAGATTGAAATGCGGAAAGCAAAATGGCCGACACCCCCAGCCTCCGCGGCTTGTTGCGCGGTACGTCGACCGGGCAGCGCAGCGTCGTTACAAATGAGTAGCTAAGTTCGTTGTTGTGGTTAATTAATGGAGTCAGACGGCGTAACGGAGCGTTAATCTATGGGGCAATAAACGTAACGTTGCCGCGGACAAAAAAATCCAATCAAAATGCATTAATAACAGGAGAATTAATGCCTTCTTGTGCCGTGTACGCCACGATGGCCGATATTGCGTGCATATGCACACGGCCGAACCCGTACGTACCCGTACCGTGCTCGTAAATGGACTAATTACTCGCAATTACGCAACGACCGACTCGCAGCACGGGTTTCTTCTCCGTCATTAGTTCTTCGTATTCCCAGCGAATTACATAATAATATTCCCTGCTCGATAGGCGTCGAAACGTTAAAACGACCGATTTAGATCTGGCATGGTAGCTGACTTTCCTTGCTGATCTCGATCTTAAAGTAATTATTAACACCACCGACAGATCGTAATACGTGCTTAGTCCTCTCCATGTCAAACACTCTCTATTTCAGATTACTTTGCCGCGCGGCTGTGAAAAAGCGTATCTTAACTACTAAACAAATGACCAACTATCTGTTGCTTCTTGTCGCTTCGGTGTCTGTAATATTTGGTTTCAACGATTCTGGTGTGAACAAGAAAACTTTCCTTAATTATATTAAGATATACAGTAAATCCTCATTTACTGTCCAACAGCCGTGTTCTGCACGAAGAGTGATCGTATAGGGACACTGTTTTTTATGACTGCGTCTGCCGCGCCGAGACTTCAATAGAGAGCCGAACATAGAGAAGGACAGAATGAAATACAAATCTCGATGCGGAAGCGTGTCGTCGTCGCCGGCACAGTTCAAAGAATGCCCCATACGCTGTTCTTCGATGCGTTCGAATCTGTCATCGTCGATTAAACCACTAAATACAGTTGAAATGATATCGTGTTTGGTCTTGTTTTAATCAGAAAAATGTCAGAAATAAGTTAGTCAAAGTCCCATAAAAAAATAATGACAATTAAGAGGTTTGAACATTCGATTCACGGTGTCAATGTAGTGTTCACACCGATATACCCGAGCCGAGATCAATCATCGAAGCCCTGCGGCGCACAGTGGTCCGAGAACGCGATTTTACTGGCCAAAAGTCAAAATGCCATTGGATCTTTCTAAAAATTGGTAATCAGATGTTTTGGAGGTTACTGATAACGAATCCGAAATGAAAAATTCAAAATTCAAAATGGCGGATTCAATACTATGCACGTGTAGTCTAGAAAATCGTTTTCTGTGGTCAAAATTAAAGAAACACACATATCGACATTTTTCAACGCAATAATTACCGTATATAATTATATTTCCGATGTTAATTCTAAATTATCCAAATATTCCAACATCGCTAATTCGAATTCCTCTTCACCTAAATCTTCTTCATCATCAATTGATTCCGTATCAATTGTAGAGGATGCAGATGCAGATGGTTCAATGCAATACAATGTAACAGTTTATGCAAAGAAATACTAACAAGCAGACACGACTCGCGCAGTCCAAGTCAACTATGCTATCCAGGCGCCAAAATAACGCGGGATTTTATTTCTTAATTATCGTATAAATTACACGGCTGCAGCCGGCTGTATCTAAAATTTATATGCTCTTATTCGAAATTGTTTAAACTTTCATATCAAACAAGTCTGATGTCTAAAGCTTCTCTACATCTTTTTAAAAACCTTCCCAAAGTTTAAATTGTTAATAATATTGCAGCATTTGTACATGGATTAAATAACGCTGAGAAACTAATTAAATAATGAAAACACGCCTATTAATATACATAAAACATTTATTCAAACCTGTTATATAATGCTCTATAATGAGTTATTAGAATAATTAGTTTCACTTTGAATTTCAGAATTCTGTCTTTACAACGTTACCCTCGGTTACACAATTATCTGAAATTGATAATATTTTGGATTTTGATGGTTTCAAGTATTGTTACTTTATAGCCAAAAAAGTTTTTTCAAATATTGAACTTCGAAAATTGACTT
Source organism: Lasioglossum malachurum (assembly GCA_028455605.1). Taxonomy (NCBI): domain Eukaryota; kingdom Metazoa; phylum Arthropoda; class Insecta; order Hymenoptera; family Halictidae; genus Lasioglossum; species Lasioglossum malachurum. The sequence continues at coordinate 17,485,235 of CM052311.1, forward strand.
TTGGCCAGTAAAATCGCGTGTGGGTAGACACTGGACAGTGATCGCACAGGCGACCCCGGACAGTAAATGAGGATTTACTGTATTATCTCTATATATAATAAAATCGTGTCTGTCTGTCTGTTTGTGACGGCATCAACTGAGAACAGCTGAACGTAGAAAGCTCGGGCTTGAGACGCAGCGTTTCTTCGGGAATATTTAGGAGAATTCCACATTCGAAAAAGTACATACGTTCAAAAGTTGTGACGTCATTAGTGACCAACGACGACTTTTTCGCCCTCTTTTGGGCACGTTTCTGCTTATAACTTTCGGATTTGTTATTGCACGTGGACAAAGTCGCGGGTACAGCTAGAAACTCCAATCTATACTCGAAGAACTATCTCTTTCTCGGAGCCATCTAGGTTATAAAATGGTCACAAAAATTGAACATCCCCCAGAATCAGAGACGTTGTCGACCTAATCCTCAAGTCGGCTAGACGCAGGCCGGTCACAAGTCGATGACGCAATCGGCATCAAGTTCAGCTCGGTTTCAGAGTACGAATACAAGCGGACGAGCGAGGAGGAATCGAGCAGAACGATCGCTCGCCCATTAACCGGCGACCAGGCACACGCGGATAATGGGCGAGCGATGGACGACGACGTGACACCGCTCTATTTCTCGTAGAAACCCACCGAGCACACCGGTTTGATCGATATATTTTCACTCGTCACCGAACATCTTCGATCTTGATGGCTCGCTACTCGCCTCCGTCCCAGATAAACGATCGCATTTTTCCACGCGCCGCGATCGCTGTAGATCGGCGCCGTGGACACAGTTTTATCTGTTGCGAAAATCTTCGAGCGCTCGAACACTGATGCTTCCTTGGTTTGCTACGAGGGCTTCTAATTACGACATTAATCTCGCCGTCATTTAGCTGACAGTCGTCGGTGTTGAAACGCTGCATTCATCTGTAGAGAGATGTTTTTCCTTTTAGAGAGACTTTTCTATAATCGTTTGATCGAAGTGACTGAATTTTTATTAATTTAATTGAATCACAAACATTTCCGTCGATTTCAATGGATCTATGATTACGATTGAAATGGATCATCTCGGCTTCTTCTAGCAGTTCCAGAGTACTGAATCATTTCTTTTTTAATGCGGAGCAGGCAGTATCCATGCAGAGTCGCTATAAAATGCAACTCCAGGCTTCCAGTTCGCCTCGAAAGCCGTCCAGGATCCCCAGGGCCGCAATTGAAAGTCCCAGCTTAAGGTCTAAGCTCTCATACTCTGGTTTAGTGCGCCGTTCGTCGCCCGTTTCTCTATCTCTCTTTCGCTCGCTCCTCTTCATCGGCGAATCGTGCTAGAACACCGGACTGCGAAATGCGCTCGGTGACTTGCATACAATAGACGAGAGTGATAGGCAGTTTTCTGAGGGATCCGAAGTCATCGCAACCCGCGACAGCTGTCACGCCGTCCTCGCGAGAGGGCTCGGCTTGATAACAGCCGAGAATAAACGCACGGAGACACGAACGAAACTACGCCCCGCCTATAGTGAACACTGGGAAATCCACTTGTATCGACGCGATGGTGAACCACTTCCGCTACGCTGTTGTCCTACTCCTGTCCGACTGATACTGATATAAATATAGTTTCTCGATATTTGACAACGGAAGTTTAATGCGCTGCCCTGTAATTCAGGAGCACCATACTTAACTCCCCAATTAATTAAACTCTTGTAACCACGAAATATTACCAGCAGTAATTTAGAGGTCGGTGAAACAGTTCGAAATTGCCCGGTTATTAATTACGACTCCCTTGATTGGCCGGCAGGATCGGCTCGATCCATCCAATCGCGGTTACTTTGTTCGCAGTTAAAGCCCCTAAAAGATCATCAGTGAGCACAGAGCAGCCAGGTGCATAAAGCTGGCAAATGGCCGGTGTCGCTTTTCAATTACGCTCTTTTGATCGTAAATTTGAAAACGCATAAAACCCTCCCCGCGTAGTAGCCCTCCATAAATTGCCGAAGGACGGGGACTTTCGACCGCGCAAGAAAATGAGTATCCGCTCCGAGGAAATTATGAAAGGCATATTGGACGCGCATACGAATGTGCATGCGTTATGCCGTAAATTTGCAGCAAACCTATCGGGAGGTTTCATGTTTCAGACATCGCTTTGAATGTCTTCTGTTACGCTTATGCTGGAATTACACAATTACACCTCCGTCTTTCATTTTATCAATCAGCTTTCACGTTTGCGTTTGTCTGAACGTTTCGCTTTTGTGAAATCTCACCGATTTCGGCAAATCTGTGAGGAATAGACGATTGCGCCGACATTTTCTGCAGATTTTAACGATGTGAAATGTTTTTGTTGCAGGCGAGAAACCATACCAATGCACATGGGAGGGCTGCACGTGGAAATTCGCGCGTTCCGACGAACTAACGCGGCACTATCGCAAGCACACGGGTCAGAAGCCGTTCAAGTGCCATCTTTGTCAGCGGTCGTTTTCGCGGAGCGACCATTTGTCGCTTCACATGAAGAGGCACTGATAAAGAGGAGATTCTAGCCGGTCGGAAGAGCGAATTGGGGGGGGGGGGGAGAGGACGAGAAGAGGTGGGGTGAAGCAGAGTGGGTGGAGAAGTGAATGAGAAAAAAATAAAAGACCGCTGTTCCGGGGAATCGGGACTGGAATCGTGATCGTGATCGGACGACGATAATGATTCTCTTTTTTATATTCGGGACCTGAACAGCCTCATCTCGATCGGAATCGTCTCGATCGTGCGACGAGAGTCGGAGGCGGAAACTAAGAGAGAAAAAATGAAGAAGGAAACAAATCGTTCATTAGACCTTAAAAGTTGCGAACGCGGAGATATCGCTGTAATTATATCGGTGGACGATCGTGCGAACCTGTCAGCAGTCTCACTACGGAAGGTGATGGATAAAAGCGCGTTTTCTTTTCTTCGTCGTCCTTCATTCGTCTATCGGAACTTTCTATTATCTCGAATTCGTATCTGTTGAGCAGAGAGAAATTTTAACGTTGTTATGTACTTTATAAAAATTTTTCCCCCGCAAAATATTTATTTATTTCTCGTTGTCAGAGAAGGAACCAACGTCTTTCGAAAGAGATACAGAGAGCGAAAGAGAGAGAGAGAGAGAGAGAGAGAGAGAGAGAGAGAGAGAGAGCGAGAGAGAAAGAAAAAGAGGGAAGTGAAAATCGATTGCTGCAGGTTCAGCGCAACCGGCGCACGCGACAGCGCGTCACTTCTTGTTTCTATTTCTAGCCAATTTTCCAGTTTGTTTTCTTTTTTCTTTTTCTTTTTTTTTTTTTTGTAATGTACGAATTAAATAAGGCCAGCTCAACTAGTCTAGAGCACCATATGTATCGTCTATCGCGAGGAATAGAGCCAGTAAACTGGGAGGAGTGGATGGAGGAGTAAACTATCGTTAAGGTAATTAAACGATTTATTAAGTAAAGAAAATTATTCGAACTCCGGTGACGGAGCTTGGGACTTAGCATGCTCAGTTAAATAAACTACAATCGTGATCGTGAAACATTTTCTAACGCGTTGAATATGCGAACGCTCTCGAATTAATGCACAAAAGAATTTCGCGTTTAGGGACGGACAATCATTCAACGACAACAACAGCAACAACAACGTTCTCATTGTCGACCGGAACAAGGGAATCCGACGCTCTGAAAGCCAGTATTACGTGTGCATTAAATAATTGTACGATATAATCTGTGTAACGCATCATCGATGATGAGAAGGGGGGGGGTCCACGGCGCCACTTTTCCGATGCTATTGGTTCACTCCGTTTCGCGCGCGCGCGCGACAAAAATTCCAGGAAACAACAATTCTTCGCTCGTTCGTCCACGCAAGGTGCCAAAGTAGAAGGTGCGAATGTGCGACGACCAACGATCATCGATACATTGCGTTCGAAACGTGGACGGGAGCCGTGTCGAGGGATAATTTTCGAAACAAGCCTTTTTCGTGAAGAATCGTTTCTGCACACTTTGTTTATTGGCAGCGGCAGCACGCAAGGTACACGGTCGCGGCGAATCGGAGAGCGAATCCGCCAGCTTTTGCGGAATGCCAGCGAGAAAGTGACGTGTTCGGTCGATTGGGCGCGCGCGTTCCCCGCGGTTCCGTCGTTGTACATACACACAGAAAGTCGCATCAGGGTTCGACACCGTTGACGCGTGTCCCGGGGGTTGTTCAATTATCGTCAATCTAGATGAAAGTAACAGTATAAGATACGGGATACAATATCGAAACATATCGAAGTCGTGCGCGTTCGAAGCGAAACGAGAGCCCGAGGGGCCGCGCGACACACGTTCCTCGCGCAGTCGAGACTCGGATTAGTGCGACGAGCTTGCGACGCTGTTTCTCTTAAGCGAACCTTTGCCAATGTGATACTCTCTCTCTTCTCTGATCTAGCGAAAATCATTCGAAGTAACTCCTGAATTTGTCGGACTGATCCGAGGTGTACGAATTGCAAAGCGGTCGTTCAAGGCCACGAATTCTGCTTTGAAGGAAGTAGACTGTGCCAAATAGGACGCGGGTAACTTCCCGGTGGCCTTGGATCGTCGATCGAACCGGTCGCGGCTGTAGAAGCTCCGGGAAACTGTGAATTTACAAAATTTTTAGTAGCGTCGACGAAAACGTTCGTTATCGTTGCAATTTTTCGCGGGAACGTTGTCGCGCGTCCTCGGCGACGGGCCGAGTACGCGATTCGTGTAACGCTTGTAAATAATTTCGGGACACCTTGAGGAGCGATCGTTTCGCAGCGTCCGTTTCCTTCGAGCCTGCGCGTTTCCTCCTACGCGAACGGGCGCAGGGTCTAACAGAAGAAAAAGGTAGCCGGGGAAAAGAGCAGAAACCTAATTTTTTTTTCGGAGCTATAGTTAAACGCGATGGAACAAGATGCCAGTATATGCTAGAGCTAGAGGCGGGCGGAGTTAAGAGATGCCAGTATATGCTAGAGCTAAAGGCGACGGAACAAGATGCCAGTATATGCTAGAGCCAGTTTATATCATTAAAGAGACACCTCTACCTTGTAAGATTACTGCGAAGATTGATAAATGACTATTTGTTACGTGTTGTATTTTCATAGGGAATAGTGCCTTTTAATATTAAGAGGAAGAGGAACGCTGCGTTAGGCCTTAAGTATACTGCTAGTGCCTTAAGTCACGCGAATCTTCGTGCTTGTGCACGTTTCATAACGCGACCCCCTCCCGGGTCCTCGCCCGGAGGATTCCGTTTCGAAAACGAAAACACACGGACACGCATGCTTCACGAACACGAACACACGTACAGTACACACAGATCCAGGCACAGTCCCTGTCGTCCTTATTCGCCGCTTTCCGCACGAAAAATTGCGAACGATGTCCGCGTCGAGGTTCCACCGGCTGCGATCCCTCGTCGCTTCTTCGGTCTCCGCGCAGAGATCGATCGCAGGGATCCATACCTTGCCACACCGCCACTGTACGTCCGTCGACAATCCTCCGATAACAGTGCAACGCGATCGGAAACGTCGAGTTCTCGCGTTCTCGATGCGGTATAGAACGGGGCGCATCGCGTCAGGCATTTTTGGTCCTCGCGACGAAAGGCCGCGCCTGCCTCCGGGACGCATGAATAATCCCCGCATGATCGTCACTGCGAAACTCAATCCGAAAATGGACGAGGTGCCACCCAGGATGCCATTCTACGATCCTGATGACTGATACCGTTGTACCTTTCCTGTAGGGAATTTCTTTGGAGGGGCAGCCGTCAGTAATCTGAGCGCGGCGCGGGCGATGAGAAATGTATACTGACGTCATGCCGACACCCTCTTTGATCATTATCATTTTTTTCCGCCGGTGAGCTCGTGCCGAGTCGTGCACATCCCGAACGCCGCGCCGACGTCGTGTTACACGGTGTGCCGCTGCTCTCTCCTCGGCCGGGACCGATTCCTTTAATTGTCGACGGGCGCGAGACCATGGCCAGGAGCGGCGGCATTCTTCTCGAAAGGACCTCGCTTCTCTTCTTTCTCGAGGACCTCGCCTAATCGTCGTGGAATTTCGATCTGTCCCGGATGGTCGCGCGGCGGACGCCACGTCCGGTCCTCGTGCTTCGTCGTTCCCGTTCAAACAAACATTCCAATGGCCGCGGGTCGCAGCAACGTGCTCGCACGAAATCGATCGTCGCCGGCCGGAAAATCGAGGATTCCCTCGGACAAGGCTCGAACGATCGGAACATTCCCCTGAGCACCGACATTCCCAGACCGCGAGAGAACAGGCAGATTCGCGAAAACCCGACGTTATTCGTGGTAACGGGGACCCATTCAGACGACGAACCCGTCCAATGGACGGGGAACAGAGCTCGAACTGTACGCGACTGATTTTCTATGAACGCCGCCCCGCCCAGGGAAATTAGCATTTCAAGTGCCTTAACAGACGTCGACCGACAACCGACTAATCGAGGCTTCTCCTTTCGATTCGGGATCTTCTTCGTACGCCTGCCGAAACGCGTGTTGCGAACTACGAGAAGCGAGGAATGGGGACGGACACGCTTATTTCTAGATTGCTTACGAGCTACATTACAATCACTCGACAAATTTCCAAACGGACAATGCCCAACGTAGACGTTCTAGGTTCCAATCGCAGAAATTCGAACGTTCTTTCTCGAAGTACCTGAATCTGTTGAAATCCTTGTTCCGTTGATAGTTTGAGAGAGCGTTTGGGCGATCTTTAAGGACGAATTCATGAAGAATGATTTTCATTTTCAAGAGGAGTATCAGAGTGTGACGAGCTTTTCGTCCGTCGACGTAGCGATTGCTTTCCATTCTTCGTTTCAAGGGCCAGTAAAATGTATCCGGTTAATCGCTCTCGCACACAAATACACACGAACGAACAGAGAAACACGCACGCGCGCGCACACACACACACACACACACACACACACAAACACACACATACGCGTCCAGTCACTCACACGCATACCTTATCAAGCAACTGCAATAAATTGCGTCTTTAATCTGCGATCATGCGCGGTGCTCAATCTTTCTTGGTGCTTTCGTACGTTGCATTCGACGTGCGTAGATATACATCAACAGTGGACAATACGGGGAGATCGTTCTCCTAAAGATTCATTACGCAGGAGCGCAGAAAGTAAGGCTACGAATGATAAGCGCGGGCCTGGTGTATGGAGGATGTTGGATCGTGTGCAAAAAATTACGTTCTGTGTGGCCTTTTTCGTCGAAATCATAATATTCTTTTCCGGAGCCTTGTTGGTCAAAATAACCACGTGTTTTATAAACGACATGGCTATTCGTGCAAATTGGAAATTGTCCGAAAGCTAGTTTGAACTATAAGTACTGCCAAAAGCAAGATAACATATGTATTTTTCCGTTTGAAAAGAATCGTGTGATATCTTCATTTATTAGAATATTTTTCACACGTTATACGCAGTAACACAGAACAACTAGATAATTAAAAAATAATAATTTCTCGTCACGGTACGCAAATTCCGGTTGACTCTGCAGAACAAGGCGGTAGATATTTAGCAAACAAAAGGCTTTTAAACCGGTTCACGTGGTCCGACAGCTTTCCGACTGGCAGGGACGCGATTAGGTGATTGTTGGCTCGTTTACAGAAATTCTCGTAAGGATACTAAACGGAACTACTAGCGCGTAAGATAGGCAAATAGGCGAGCAATAACTTCTGTAAATAGTTATGTAAAATTACCGGCCGAGGATCGTCGGTGGACGATCGGATCGCCCGGTCAACGTAGTATAATTCTTTTGCAATAATATAATCAATGGGGGCCAGTAATTCTCTCTCGGATCTCGCACGGATTTTAGACACTGCGAGGCGCGTGGCGTGTCCTGTTCTCTGAATCTCGCCGCAAATTTTGCGCGTCCTTTTGTTCTCCGTTGTTCCGCGAGCAAAAGTGGGGGGAAATCATTTGCTTTTAGGTTCCTAGAGCAAGCGTGGAAACCGTGTCGACAAATACGACGCGGCAGAATCTCAGCAGGGGATTCGACGCGCGCTGTGGAATCGACACGGCGTTCACGCGAACGTTCGAGACCGTGAACAGACCGGCGAAGTTCAGGGAAAGGAAGGAACGATGGGGTCGCGCGCCACCAACTATTACTTTATAAGAGTAAGAAAAAACTGTATATTACGTCGCGTAGATTTCGTTCATTGCGTAGGATCGTCAAAGAAAACGCATCCGCTGCGATTCACTGTATAAACGAAGGCATTATACTGTACCGGAGGAGAACCAGGAAAAAAAAGTAAACGTTTGTACTTTCTAATTTACTTTTAACCGTGTCGCTTGAGGACGGTGTCGCTATTCGTAATCGCGGGCACCTCGGCAAAGGGGAGGTTCGTTTAGTGCATTATAAACAGAAAAAAAATATATATTATATATATATATATATTATATATATATATGAACAAAAATCTCTATATATATACATACATATATATATAGATAAATATAGATATATATTGTAAATGTGGTTGTAATCTTATTACTGTTATATCGATATATCGATGTCCTTGATTTGGATAATTTATTTATTGCGGTCGAAAGAGAGTAAACGAAACGGGAGCGTGTAATTATTATCGTGCGGCCGCGCGGGGGTGCAAGCGGAACGGGAACTGCGGAGAGAGTGTGAGAATAGCGAATTATTATTGACGAATTACGTAACGCACGGCAAATTATATATATATTTATACAACGTTATCGGATGCAGGGGAGGATGCGCGTGTTTTTGGATGGCGCGGCTTCCCGCCGCGCGAGAGAAAGTCCTAGAAAAAAAAAAAAAAAAAAAAAACGAAAAAAGAAGTAAAAAGAAAAGTATGAAAGAAATGAGAACGATTGTTTCGCGACAGCACGGTTCAACGCGTATTTAATATTTGTACTTCCGCGCGACTACCTTACCCGCGGAAGCGAAAATTCTTCTTGTATCGCGAAGGGCGAAATCCGTGTCCCGGTTGTGTCGTTTAAATAAATTATATTCGTCGAGACGCGTGGCACGGTGCGTCACGTTCGTCCTGTGTGGTACAACATCACGCCTGTCGATAATCTTATTATCGAAATGATGGTTACATATTTTAGATAATACTATTATCATTACCATTATTATGATTCTTATTATAATTGCTACTATTACTATTATTATTGTATTTGGCAGGGTTACGACATTAAAATCGTAAAAAAAAAGATGACCGACTTTTTCTTGCAATCCGTCAATCCCATTCCAGCGTCCTTTCGCATTTCTGTACACGCTTCAATAAACAATTACAAATATTTCTTGTTGTGTAGACCTTCATTATTTCGACACCTGCTTCCACAGCACAATATTCTCTTCGTTACTATTTTCTATTTAGACACTCATTTAGATAATCATATCACAACCACCATTGTGAAAGAAAATGCAAAAATCATCGGCACGGCAACACAGTTTCACAAGTTCTACATTGATCTAACTCATTCCATATCGAATGCTAACGGTGCCAAGACGTTTTCTTTCGGCCCCGTAGAAGCCGCTACGTATCGAGAGCAGCGCCCTATCAGGACTCGCCGGGAATCGGAAAACAGCCATAACCGTGGTCCCGGTATTGATAAGCAAAAACCATGGGCGAAAAAGATCGGGCCGCGGATTAGAAGGAAAATCACGTATCGGGGCAGGCGGATCGTAGTCGATCAACGTCGATCGGAAAAATTATTGGCCGGCGCGAAGCCATAACCTTTCCCGAGGACATTACCGGGGGCCCCGTGGTCGACTCCCATATAAATACATCTGCATCCTCGTTAACGTTTTACCCGTTACACGGTAGTTAGGCGGTCGCGGAACGATAAATAAAGCCGCGAGTCTCCGGGAGTAAGCGCCCGGAGATGTTTTGTGACAACCGGCCAGTCACAATACGATCATTAGGCTATTTTCCAGAGTGTAGCACCCCGAGACGCAATATCTCTGCCGCAGCCGCGTATTTGTCCCGTCTGGCAACAAGATTTCTGCACGCTGGTATTCTACTAAGTTGTAGGTAGTCTCCGTACTAGGTAAGTACAAATCCTACCGTATACCTCCAGGAGAATTTGTAGTCCGAACGGCGGCTATAACCGAGGCCATAACTTAAGCGGAATACCGCCGTTGATTCCAGTCCTTCTAGCCGGAATTCCCCCTCTCTCCCTCTCCCTCTCCCTCTCTCTCGCTCTCTCTCTCTCTCTCTGTCTACCCGGTGCCGGTGCAATTGTGGATATCAACGGCGACATGACGTCCTTTCATGTTGATGCCTCGCCGTCCTGGACGGCTGTACTTGTAAATGAAAGCGTGTCGATCGGATCGTCCAACGGTATATAATTAATTCCTCGTCATTTCACCTCCCCTCTCCCCCTTCTCTTCTCTCTCCGGCTCTTTGTCGAACGTTCACCGGTCTCCGGTTCGCGAAAACTAAATACACGCCGGATTCGTATTCCTCGCGGGGCCTCTATGTAACCAGGATTGTGTGTGTGTGTTTTACAAGGCTCACTTTGAATTAAGTAAATGTTAGCCGCATGCGCCAAGTTCTCGGGCAACGTTCGCAAAAACCGTCTCGGTAACAAAGTCGCTTATGGTAGCGCCGATAAGAAACTCGTACTTGCCGTGGTGTGCCACTCGCATCACGGCCACGTGTCTTCCGATCGATGCTATTTATCGATAGAAGAAACTGGAGCACACGATGCATTTAACCGGGACACAAGAAGCGTAACTGCCGCTCGGATAAACAGGCTCCCCCCCCCCTTGTTTCATTGTACCGAACAGTACAAATGATAACGCCGCGCCAGGAGGATAGGCACTACCACCGACGTTTTTTTTTTCTTTTTAAAAAGGAGTTAACAGTTTGTTTCGGATCGGGACGAGATTCAACTCGGACCGCGGGTTTTTCTCTGCTGCTTTAATTGTTTTTAATCTCTCCGAGATTTCTGCGGACGAGCGAAGTAAGAAATTGATAGGAAACGGACGTCGAGTCGTTCAAGATGTTCAAGTTAAACGAAAATCTATTTTCTCCTTCAATCGTCTTAATGTTTCGAAAATAATCTCATTATAGTTTTCGAATGTCTTTTCAATTTTTTGCTCGGCCTATTTTTATCGCAAATGCATAGAATCCGCAGCTAAAGTGACCTGAAAGTAATTATTTGCGCGGCAAATAAATTCGCACGGCAACCGATTCCGCAAGAAGGATACATATCTGCATGCCGATAGGGGGAGGCAGCGTTGGATCGCTGGTTGCGGCACGCATCCCTGAATCGCGGTGCACGTTGCCGCGGGTTGGTTTTTACCGGTGGCCGGCGTTCTAATGGGATCGGGTCTCCATAATTGAATTTACGAACGGCTGGTGTGTGCCCACGTCGTCCATTTTCCTCGGGGGCCCGGTTGACGGCCACGTGACATTCCCATCGCGCGCGGCCAGGGGCCCAGTTCGAAGGCACGAACGTGGTTTAATGCGCTCATGCTCGCAACACGCGATTTTCACCAGAATCGCTCGCCTATATATTCCGCCGACGCTAATGACGGCATAACTTACTAACGTTGGACCAGTATTTCTATTAACCGTCCGGGAGCTATCAACAAAACGGTTACAAATTGGCGTGCAACGGAGGGAACAGAGCGAGAACGAGGGGGACACAGAGGGAGAGAAGCTCTCTCGGCCCGTTGCGGGTTTAGAATGCTCGGAGAACGTGAGTGAAATGTATCGGCCGCGTATCTCGCCCTCCCGTATACCCGGATCGGACGTGTCGGCAATTAAATTTAGAAATAGAAATTATAGGGTATCGATGGGTGACGGGATCCTAGGGGACGGTAATTGGACCGGCCCCGACCGGACCCGGCCAATCGAAAGAAAGAGAAGAGTTATTGGGTACAGGGTCGCGATCGCTCGCACAACTGCAATTAGCGACACCGATTCCGCAGAAACGATTCTTGACGCCGGAGCACGTACTGTACACCGATAAATTGATAATTCATACCGCTCCGGCGTAATTGATCGACTTTTTTTCCCACCCGGCGATAGGCGAGCCGGTGTCGGACATTGCTCGAGTCAATTCGCATAAATGTTTGCCGACCGTGATCGCGCGAACAAAGTTATTTCGCCGTGTCTTTAAATTGTGCAGGTACGTTCTAAACATATTTTTTCCTAATGACTTGGCGCACAACAAAAATGCCTATTTCTTCTTAGAATCGTTACAAAGGAGATTTTAAAAATCATGCGATTGTGATACCACGTCATTCGAAAGCGACCAACGTGAAACTAGTACAAAGGCGCGCAATTTATTACCGATATCGAGCTTTTCGCTTATGACAAAGCGGAGAACGAACGCGAACAACGACACGCAGGGGCACGCAACTCGAGCGCCATTTCGTTACGCAGAAAAATACCTAATTCCTCTTAGAATCATTACAAAGGGAGCTTTAAAAACCGTGCGATTGAAATGCCATGTTATTCAAGAGCGACCAATGAGAGACTTGCACAAAGGTCCGCAATTTATCACCGGTATCGAGGTTTTCGCTTATGACAAAGCGGGAAACGAACGCGAATAACGATACGCAAGGGCACGCAGCCCCGGCGCCATTCCGTTCCGCTGAAATATACGGTTTAGGTATAGCGGAACGTAACGAATGGGCCGGTGTGTCCGCGGTCGTTATTAATTGCGGCCACTGGCTCGCGTGGATACATATTTGTCATCATTACCGGGTGCGAGCTGTAGATATATTTCTACGGCCGATACGATTTAGAAACGTCGGGTCCGTTTATCGTTCTAGCGTCGTCGTTTCGAAACGCGTTGTAACGGCTTGACATCCTCTTAAGTGACCCGAGAGCCACGCGTAAAAGTACCATTTCTCACGCGGCGTTTCGCGCTCGCGGAAACTTTATCGAGCGGCTGCGATCGGCGGAGCTTTCGGCAAAAAATCGGTCGGCGTCTAAGTACAATGTGTTCCACGGTTTCTATCTGGTTCTAGCATCGGTTCCGCCGATGCGCGAACGAAACCGAGCATCTTTTTGCGCGCGGTGCGGCGCGCGGCGGCGCGGTTATAAATCATGAGCATTGCCTCGCGGCGAGCCCATTTGATTGCGCGCTCGCGCGTATAAGGGACATGCACCGGGATACCGCGCCAGCGGTAAAAGTGACGATATAATTTTAGCCGGGCATTAGAAAGCGAATTACGAAAACGTCCGCGGCTCGTAAAAAGAAGCGGGACGCTCGTTATGATTAATAGATTGAATTTAACGGGTTCCAGGCGAGTCTGCGACGGAAAGGAAAGAATACGGCACTCGAATATGTACTCGGTTCCCTGTCGCAAATGGATATTCCGTGTCCGACGCAAGGAAGCGGTTATGGGGCCCCTCCCTTTGCGGCCGATCGAAATAAGACGCTAATTTAATTATCCCGGGCCCGGCCCGCCGCGCCGCTCCACGCGAATTTTATAGAGCCGTCGCCGATAAATACTCCGTTATGTGACACTTATTACGAAAATGCACTATTTCCCGATTACCGACGCCGTTAATGCCAATCGCTGATCCACAGGATTTCCAAAGTACATTCCTGAGCTAACCGCAGCTGGAGGAAATATCAAAAAGTGTAAATTATCAAGAGATTATAGTAACATTTGTAACGATCTATGTATAACATCTAATAATAATAATAAAAACGTCTGGCTTAACCCGAGTCGATGGGCGCAGCAAGAAGACAAGTAAAACCAAAATTGGAAAAGGTATTGCATTAAAAAATCAGCGAAAATCATTTGGTACACATGAGTGCAATTCCTGCCGAATGGGAACGTCGCCGAGCCGCGAGAATGGGAGAACGATAAAACCGTGATTCGCGGATTAACGACGACGATAACTACTCCCGTTTTACGCAAATCGACCGCCGACGAGCCTAATGCGTTCCCTCGCATGCATCTCGAATGCAATACCGATCGTTTCACACGTTGTTAAGGCGGTGAAGTAACGCTTTCTTGATGCTGGACGGGAATAAGCAACCGATAGAATCCGTTTCGAAGATAAATAACTGTTCCGAGGCTCGATTAAACTACATATTTAATTTGTAATGCAATCGCCGATTGAACTGCTCCACACACGTTACGGATCGTTCCGCGGCGTTTTTGCTGGAACCACCGCTGATTGAGACCTGTACAATAATCGTGCTCGGGTTTAAAGCTCTTCGTAAACGGCATTCTTTAGAAACAAATTAAATTCTTTAAATGCTATTCCTATTTTGCAGTTGATCTACTTAATTTTTGTCAAAAATGCATGAAATCCGCGGTCTACTGGTTGCTAAACGGTTCGGAGAATGAATTGCATAGATTTGTCGTTTCCGATAAATTCGATTAGCAGTTCCGCAGCAAGTGGATCATTGGAATTGAAACATATCCGTGTGTAAACGTCGCCACGGAGTTTGCACAGTTGATAGAACGGGACCGGCCTCGCAACTCACGTATAACGAGACGACTTTGCGAAACAAAAGATCCTGGTCCACACCGGTGGACATAAGGCCGCTGCATTTCTACGAAACTGCATCGCAGAAACTCCTCGCTATGCCCGTAACACATATCATATCTTACGATCTTTACGAGGTAGCTGATCATTTGACGACGGGCTACGAGCGAATAGTGTTGCAAGAACGTGGCAACAAAGTTTAGCCTGCCTATGAGAACGGACGGTCTACTTGCGTGGCCGAGGATTAGTCTTTCAAATCTAATGACCGATCGGCGCGCGATAATCTAAACGATGCGTTGAAAACTTTATTTACACTGCGACTGCTGCGATTCTACTAAAATGTCGAAAACGAAACTGGCACTCTTCAATTGTAGCTATGACGATGTTGGACTCATTTGAAATATAATTTGTACTTTCCACTTTTATGTAGTTTGGAATTCATGATTCTGTGTATACAAAAATCTTTGGTGTTTCGTCTCATTTTAATCAGAAGAAAATGACAAGCACGTTGATGGAAGATAAAAAATTGATTGACAATATTATCAAGAGTTGCACCCTGCGATAGTGGGGTCAAATTAAAAAGAAATCGTCATCGCAGAGTGTAGTCATATTATATTGGCAAAGAAAACTGTGATCGTTCTACCAGAAGTGGATCGAGAACCGTTCTTCCCAGCAGCCCCGTCCTGGGAACATCGAAAAGGAACTGGTCGAGTCGACCGCGCCGATTTCTTCATAAAGGACCGCGGGCGCATGATGTTTCGATGACGTCCGGCCGTGTTTGACGACAAGCAAATGAGTAATTTATTGCGCTCGGCTATCGAAGGGTTCTGTCTTTATTTTTTTCTCCCTCTCGCCAGTGTCCGTATGTCGATCGCGAGCCGGTAATACGTCCCTCTATCTACGGGAGCTCGAAACAGCTTTTCAGGTTTAGGAGCGAGCCCGTGTCGCGTTTCCCACGGCTGGCGGTGTAGCGGGAGTTGCATACATACGCACATGCAAGAAACCCACCGCCATAAAATGTTCTTTACGCATTTCGCAGTTCCCGCTTAGGCGAACGACGAAAGGGAGCTCGCGAGCGTTCGCAATTTTTCTATCGGACCGCCTTCGCCGCCGTTCTCCGATGCGAGCCGGCTTATATTTATTTCGTGTGGCCCGACACAGAGCCCCCGGAGGAATTGCACCGAGCTGCACACGGATTCGCGACTCGCGCGTCTCGCCGTGCATTTTATAACGACGCTGAACTTTCGGCCGCCGTCTCCTGTTTCGTCCCGGAGCCATTGCGCAACGATCTCCTCGAAAGAAAGAGCGTTTAACAGGATCAATAGAAAACACAGAGAGAAAGAAAATATTCTACGCTCTCCAACAGGTTCGGCTCGTTCCACGCCGAGAGCCAACGCAGGCGTACCTCTGCTTAGTTAATGATCTACAATTCCACAGGGAACTGCTTCTCACAGAGTTCACGATCTCTCATTAATTCCGTACCCTCTTCCTACTATTCAACCCACTTTTCTTTCACTGGCGTTTCTCTAATACTAAAATATATCTTGAAAAGTGTCATTATCGAAAATTCGCAGTCTGTTCACACATTTATCATAAAGAGTATACATTTTTGGACCACATAAAATCATGTGAAATAGACACGTTATACAAGCAGCTTCAGCTGACAATCACTTTTAATACCATGCCATAACTCTTCGAAGAACAACACCCGAGCGGAAAAGTCCCGATGAACAAAAACGAGGAACACTTATTGCACTTCATTATTGCTGTACTAAAATGTATATGTTTGTACGACGATGTTCCTTGAGAAAAACATTGCCGTCATTGCTGCTGCAAGCTGCACGGCATTCGCAATTGCAGGTAGCTCGGTTCGTTCGCCGTTTGGCCAAGTGTAAACACAGCGTAACGCGAGGCGTGTTTTACAGTAGCCAAGGTTCCACCGAACGAATTCAGTTGCACAATGATGCAGCTCTTGGAAATCAGTTCACTGGCACGGCGGCTGTAGAAAGGTACACACGAGTCGTCGTGTCTGCGATTATTAGCTTTACCTTAACCAGTTACTCGGTGCACGACAGAGGATATCAAGGTTGCGCATGAGTAGCGTCGTTTCCATGCGATTTACAAGATGGATTTCTCGTTTCCTTGTTTCGAAAGGGTATTTCGTGTTTCGTGCCTCGCCCCAAGGCTACCCGACGATTTTAGAGACGAACAATGGTTATTTTCGTAATGACGAGACGCGATTTGCGAATTTCGCAAGACGATCACTTGCTTCACGATGTACGACTACGCCTTGCGTTTCAGAAATAATCAAACAGATCCGACTGAGATAGAATTTTCCGAATGTTCTTGGAAAATGCGTGTTACAAATCTTTGACGAAGAAGAGCGATAAAAGTGAGCCGAGGAATGTAAACTACATTTATAATTTCCGGATGCGACGTAAATGTTCGGCGAACTGTTGAAAACATCCCGCAGTCTGATGACTCAATCTCGTATATTAAAACGAGCATAAAAATCTCGGCTGCATTGTGCACGAAGCATAAGTTGTGCTTTATTGGTCGTTAGTGGCCACCGACTGCGCGCGACGCGGTTTTATACGGCTTCTCGTCAAATTCAATCACGAACTCGTTCGTGACGCTTGACCTGCCAAGTTCCTGTGCATATCTCATTGAATTAGCCATTCGCAAGATCACGCGACGTTACATGTCGATTTCGAAAACTACCTTTCGATATCTACGAAAGGGTTAGAGACACTCTAGTCATCGATGTTCGCTGTACTGTGATTGGATCTTGTGCAGCAGCCGACTGGTAGCGATTGGGCGTCAGTTGAAAACCCGCGTGTTCCCCGGGCCCGATTAGCGAACGGCCGGCAACTATTTAATAAAGGTTTTTCGTGACGCAGTTTAGGCTTATTTCTCAATTGATGCACTTGACGCACGGTGCGTATGCAGCTAAATCAGCCAATCTATAGCGCCACTCCGGCCCGTTTTTAACAAGATATTTCCGTATTGTCGCGTTAACGCACGCACACACGTACGCGAAAGCGTCTCGACCCGCCCCTGTCCAGTCATGTCAGCGCTAAATGAACCATCAGGGCCGCCATAAATCCTCGGACTATCAGATGAGTAGCCACGGACTTGCCTGTCCCGGATATAACGAGGGACCACCGCCCAGCGTAATGGAAGCACTTCTCTGTCGACGGTCGAAAGATACCTTCGAGATTGGACCACGGGGCCCTTGTCCAAGGTGGACGGACCAACTCCACCTGATCCTATATCCCAACGTCACGCTAACTCTTCCGTTCTAACAGACGATTCTCTCTAATTCCAGCCGCTTTAATCGGCAGAGAATTATGCCACACTGTTTGACGGACATTTCTCTCATCGAGAGAATCTCACGATTTCACTCGATGGACATGCGCAACTTTAAACAACCGGAAGCCATCGAGATTCTGTGATAGATACCATTAACAGTTCCCGCTGAAACTACTCATTCTGAGGAATCTTTTACGAGCTGTTTCATTTATATCGGCCACGCGAAACGTTTCTGTTATTCGACCCGCTAATAAGCCGATGGCGAGCTAGCCGCGTGCGTGCCGTTCACGAAGACATGACGTGCAGTAAGATCGGCAATTTATAATGCAAACTTCTTTCATTCAGTCTCTGCGAATTTATTCATACTGTATCTTTTAATACATTCACTACCAGCATCTGTTTATCTGTTCACTTCTTATTTTACCGATGCTTCTCCTTTTTTTCCTTTTTGCTTGTCAGAATTTAATTCATCGATACTGACGAAACGCATTCGTCGATGAATTTTCTCGCCACAAAAGTGGAGAATTGTAATTTTGATGTGAACGATTTTTTCACACATAAATGGGGGATCGGCGTTGTCGTTATGGGACGAGTTTCCGGTTCGGAGCACGGGGGAGACGATAAGTCGCATCTTCGGCGAAATCAGTCTAAGAAACTCGACCTGGCCAAGGTCGGATAAAGGCGGAGAACATTGTTAATTACAGGGCCGTGTGCTGGTATCGATGTGGCTGCCGTAGGAGTAACTCGGCCGAGTGGCCAGCAGTAAAGATGGCATCGTGCACACTAACGAGTAACAAGTGGCGTGACGTTTCAGTTAGGCTTTAGTTTGCGATGTGTGCGCGAGACTGAGAAGAAGATATCGGTATGCCACGACCGGCTACCTATCGCCTCACCTTCGGGGGCTAATTAACGGTGAGATTCATTATCGACACCTCGTTGCTCCGCCGACCACTGTCTTAATTTAAGGCTCAACCTTTTCCGTCATTTCGGTACCGGCCACCGGGATCTCTTCGTAGTAATACACGAAACTTCATCGGCAATAAACATTTTACTCCCTAAATGTACTACCTAAATCTACTCGGAAAATACCCGATAAATAGAATTGAAATCTAATGCCGCGCGAAGTTTAAAATAAATCAAACATACGTCTGACTTTTTTCCTTTGAGAAGCAACAGATGAAATTATATTGTAGATTAAGATGACTTAATTCTCTGGAGAAGAAGAATCATCTAGTCCATTATGCAAAGCAGAAATTTGTTCGGGACACGAATAACAAATGGTCGTCAGTCGGTGCCATCATTTGTAAGGCACAGCTTACTTTGCATGTATGCATCTACGGCCTGCATTAAGTTAGTTACGCTTAAATGCAAATTGACGTGTTAATCGATCTGTTCCGACTTTGGAACTCTGTGTATAATGAATCTCCGCGCGAGATCGACCGTAACGAAAATCCCGTGACCGTATCATCGTTCGTGTGTTGAATCTATCTGTCCCTGAATCCCTGTCTCTCTCTCTCTCTCTCTCTCTCTCTCTCTCCTTTAATTTTTCAAAAACAAAACTCGCAATTAAAATTCGTGATTGTATTGTCAATCTGTCAGATCAATGGAAATTTCTTTCCATTGGAGAATGAAGAAAATGATTATGTATAATTTGCGAGATTCTCCGAAATCTAGTGAATTCCGTCGAAACTCATCGTGTATCGATTGAAAAATAGTACAGGGGAACCTCGGTATACGTCCGCTTCGGAGTACGTTCTGTTTGGACGTGACAAAGTTTGCTCGGTATACGACTTCTGTTCGGTATACAACATAAATTTTTTGTGTGAATTTTGCGTCATTTTTAAATAATTATCTCAGAGGAAAAATTAAATTAATAATCAATTATATTCGGAGTTAATGTATTATTAACTGACTGATCGTACAAGTAAGGATCAGTAATGGAATTAGCAAAGCCCGCCAAGACACAACACGGAGAGATGAAAGAAAATGATCAGTCGTCGATCGAGTGTTTCTTTTTGTACTTTAGCATTAAGCAGAGTTTAAATTTAAAAATCTATAATAGAATGTCATTTTTTATTTAAGCGTTTAAACAGTGTTCAAATTATTTTTCAACCCCATTAATGTAGGTATAATATCAATAGGAGTTTTTTTTTAACATGAGAACGGATTAATCGTTTTTACATTACTTCTTATGGGAAAGGTTGGTTCGGTATACGTCCTATTCGGTATAAGTCCAAACATCAGGAACGGATTAAGGTCGTATACCGAGGTTCGTTCCACTGTATAAGTAAATCATGTGTGTCGCACAGTGTTGCGTACGGTAGAATTTCGACGAAAGTTCAAGCAGTTCCCTCACACCATCGGCGCTATTACATTGTCGGTAAGATGATGGGAACCCCCTAAGCATCCACTCAAGATTCTATGGCATAACAGTACCAGAAGGTAGGTGTTCACCTGAGATCGATGCTGAATTTGTGCCCCGGGCTGATCGGCGAACTCGTCACAGTAGATTTGACTCGATCGTGACCGACACTCGAGCCGGTAGTAGCTTTCAATTCTCATCCTTATTTATGCTCGAAAATCGAAACGTCTTCTTTCGATTGCTCGGATCGAATTTGAAACAGATTGCAACTGACGAATAGGACGAATGGGCTGAACAGAAATTATAACCCTTTGACGGATAGAATCGTATTATCCATCGAACATAGCATAACGGCCGAGGCCTTTGGACCTTTTAGGTTCGAGGAAGTGACCGTGTTTCTTATTTTTATGTAGTCGATACTTTTGCTTCTGTTTTTCAACTTTCGATTCCGCTGATAACACGGGACTCGTTTTTGATTTCTTGTGAACATTGAAAGAGTGCGTACGATGATATTTAATACGAGTTTGGTTTTATTATCATATTTACTTTATAATTTTTACTTAGAAGGCTCTAAGAATGAGTGAGCAGGTCGAGTATACTGCATGCTTTAAGGTGTAAAACGTGGAAGTAGGATTGTAGAATTGAAAACATGTTACACGGATTTAAATCAAATCCTTCAACTTGTAATATTGAGTTTCAGTAATAAATAGTTAAATATAATAAGAAGTTAATGCTGCATACCTTCTCATAGAATTTTTGGAAAAAGTAGTCACATGCCTCCGTGGCGCAATCGGCTAGCGCGTTCGGCTGTTAACCGAAAGGTTGGTGGTTCGAGCCCACCCGGGGGCGTTTATTTTTTACTTTTATAAAAATACATGGATGAAGTCGAAAAATCAAATCTTTATCAATCTGCGATAGCAACATCAATGATGTTTTCACCATAAATATCACTTAATTTTCATTAAATTTCCTCTCTATTTAAGTTACTTTACTCTCTTACTCTTATTAAGTTGCTTACTCCTACTTTCTCATAGTATTTTTTCCATCAACAGTTACTAGATATGTGTAGCATGCTTAATTAATATTAAATTAATAATACCTTTTACAAGTATAAAACCGCAAATGATTCTTGCCACTGTGTCCGTAAGAAGCAATTCAAATATCGGAAAGAATCGTCTGCTTCGTAAAGTCTGCAAATAGCGCCGTTCAACATAGTGATCGAACGTTCAAACTGGTAGGCAAATAGGGTAAACTTCCGAGAATCGATATGTCACCGATAGATGATATTCTTGCCGGAAAATGGTGGCGCCACCTTTCACGGAAGGGCGGAGTTTCTGAGAGTCGATGTCAGATGGTACTACACCGACGAAACGTTGATTGCTTAGAAACATGATAGCTTACCGATAGCAGAGAAAATTATTCTTACTTATCCTTGGAGACTTAGTGAATATTAGGGGAGGTTCTTTAACAACACGTAGATAATAACGTGGTGTTAGTGTCAACTTGTGCCTCCGCTTATGACCGTATTTGTAGGTTATGTATCATTTCAATTTTCCGGCTAACGGTGTGCAGTGTACATGTCAACTGTGAAGTTCAAATTTTTTAAGGAAACGTTAATCTTTTCCAGTTTTAAATGTGCTGTATGAGGAGGCAAAGACATCTAATTGAAATATAATCTCTGTATAATATATATTTTCTGCACACAAGAGTTATATACAGCACTGAAAGCTATGAACTAGGAAGGTGATTATAGAGAAACTGACGACATCGATATTTTTATAGACCTAAACTAGTCTACCTTACTGTTGTGATGAATTTAAGTCGATGTATTTATACATTGTTCCCTATCTTCGTTATTATTTTAAGTGTCAGTGGTGATGATGAAAATTATTTTGAAAAACTGTCGTAAGTACTAAAAAGCATACGTTATGTTTTTTAATCGTAGGAAATTATATATTATCGTCATTATTATTAATGTTTTGTAGGGATGCTGACGATCTGGTAGATCCACATTCGTTTTTCTATGATAAGCACAGCAAAAAGATGGTTGAAGAAGCAGGGAATGGTATAAAGAGGTATGTTAATTTATCATTCAACAATTTCATTTATCACTTCAATATTTCATTTAAAATATAAGTCTAAAATCTATCATTCAACTTACATTACATAAAAATATATATGTATTACGTTTCATTTGTCAGTTTTATATGATGAAACAAATAAATACTATAACTATTTTAACATTTTTAGCAAAGATTCTACCATGGAACACAATGAAATTAAGAAAGAACATAAATATGGAAAGCAAATAGATAATTGCGAGAGCCATGAAGCTATCTTCTACAAGCGTCTTATTAATTTATTAATACTAAATATGAATGTAAAGGTACTAGCAAAATTTATCTCTATTAAATATAATATCAAAATAGATGACTAAATTGACTAGAACTTAACATTTTTATGTCTGGTAACAGGAAGAGGATGATATATTATTAGTAGGAACGTTAGAATTCGAAATGTCTCATGCACAAATGAAGATTTTACAAAACATCCAAACACAAAAAGTTTCTTTAAGAGAGGTCGATGAAATATTGAGTACTACAATAAAGAAACCACACCACAGTATGTTTGGTGGCTTGGAGTTTTTCAATACGTTATGCCAAACATTTCTAATGACATTCAGAACTATACAAAATAATGTAAGAAATTATGTACTCAACTTTCTTCTTATGTTTCTATTCACATCTAAATATATGTATTGGCATATTTAATATTTTACAATGCTTAATACACTTCAGCCTGATGCAGCTATACTTGTATGTGTAATGGTAATGTTCGGGCTAATGTTGAGGATGATTAAACAAGGACGAGGATTGCCAATATTCATTATAATGCAAGTGATATTCGTATTGAGTTTCCTTATGACATGGTGGAACCTT
The DNA here is from genome assembly GCA_028455605.1 of Lasioglossum malachurum. Taxonomy (NCBI): domain Eukaryota; kingdom Metazoa; phylum Arthropoda; class Insecta; order Hymenoptera; family Halictidae; genus Lasioglossum; species Lasioglossum malachurum. Next base: position 17,508,292 of record CM052311.1, read on the forward strand.
CTACAAGTGAGTTTAATCAATAAGCAGGAAACAAAGCTGTAGAACCTCATTACTAAACTTTGATTAAATGTTTAAAAAGGAGGCAGAAATTAAATCTATGGCGGAACAAATGAAATTTTCGAATATACCAATATCATGTCAGCCAGATAAAATGAGCATGTGGGACAAGTTTGTTTCATTTCTAAATTGTGAGTGCATTACAATCGCATAGAATGTAATAGAGAACATTTATAACAAATATTATTTGTAACATATTACAGTTAATGATGACTGCGAAAAATATTATCAAGCAATGATGTCTAATCCAAAACTAAAAGTTACTCCTGCGCATGCGTTATCACACCTTCTTACTACAGTTGTTCTCAGTCCTATCATTCATATGGGAACTGTTGTTTCCGGTTTTATAAATAATGCAACGGGTAAACATTGTAATTAGAGGTTTAGAAAAAATTGAAAAATTCCACAGTTCTTTATTTCATTATATATATTTTGCAGATGGTATACCATGGACATATGGATGGATTGTTAGATTAATGCTTTACTTTAGTGTAGTTATAGTTATAATACTATTACCGATTTGTGTGTCCGGTGCATCTATTAATCTAGGCGTGGGGCCTTTATTGAGATTCGGAATTGATTACCACAGAAAACATAGAACAGGTAATTCATTAGAGTATGAAAACAAACGAGAACCTGTGCAAGATATACCTCCTCAGGTAATGCATGTTTAAAAAATCACACGATAGCGTTATCTATTTCCCTATGTGCGCAATTACTTAGAAGAAAAGATACGATTAATATTTTTCTTAGGTGCAAGGCATCAATGCTCCGCCCAAGGTGGAAATGCAGGCCATAGCTGCTGCGCCGGTCGCAGAGCAATTGAAACAAATAGAAACTCCTGAAACTAAAGACCAAAAAGAAAGTTCTTCGAAAGATAACGATACAAGGAAAGAAGATAAAGATTTATCTTACGGCGGCTCTCGAAAGATTATCGAATTATTAAAAAATGATGTAGAAGTGTCTGAGCAATGTGATCAAATTGGTAAGAACGTCACTACCAAACACGACGGAAGTGGAGATAATTGATGTTACTGATTTCACAATATTTTTGTACTAATACTTCTTTATACATATATACAATTTATCGCTTAAAGTATTTGAATCTGTAACGCTTGTTTTGCATTATCATTTAAGCATTCGTTCCTTGTTTTATCATATTTGTTGTATAATTTTAATTGTGTAAAGATAATGTTATTGTGCATACTGCCACGACTGGCTGCAAAGCGGTTAACAAAAAATAGTATTAAAGCAAACTGATCTGTATTAAGATAATTACCATTTCATTAGTTGTAACTATTAATTTTAAAAAATATATTTTTTACAAGATTGTAGCGTAATTTATTAGACATCCAAACAAGAATTTACTAAACATATCTGCCACTTCCTAATTATCCGAAATCTTGAGACTCGCCAGCCTATTCCAACTTCCTTACTCTGTGTGACATGAGAGAAAGCGAGAGATTTCAAACATTGAAATCAGTAAACATAAATTTTTAGAAATATTTAACATTGAATGATCTTTGAACATTTGCACTGAGATTTGTTGACAAAAGCTGGCAATTTAGAAAAAGGAATAATACTCGACTCATCTATATATTTGCGAAATAATTCTATCGAAACGCAAACGTCTCACATCCATTCACTGGAAAATTTATTTACTTTCGAAAAAGGAGATTCCTTTTTTAATCGTGCCGCTCGTGTACGGCTACGTTACATGCGGCTCGAAATAAAGGTGGATCTATCGATGCAGCATGGAGATGCAACGCTTCGCTACACGTGGCTATTGGCTGGCTAAAAAAAAAACGAGTCGGAGGAGTTGGGCAACCAAAACATTTAAAATGGTTCGATCGGACGGAACAGCGGTACGAGAACTTTTTCAAATTGTTCACAGGTCCATAAACGGCAGGCGTGTGTAAAGCGAAAAGAGAAGGATACGTATTTAGGGTAGGGGGTTGGGTTCATAGGACCATAGATGCATTACATGCTCGAGATGATGCCTAAGAGAGGCGGTGTGGCGGTGTACGTAAATACCAACATGTTCAACCCTTAGTTCTGCTTCCGCAAACCACCGTTTCTCCGTCCTGTATTATACTTGCCCCAGAAAGTTTGCACGTTTCGTATACCCGTCCGCCAGCGCAAATGGTAAACACCTCTGCACGTTTTTCCGCACTTTCGAACTCCAATTTTCCAATTTCAGAACATGTGCGCAAAATTCTCACAGTGTCCACACATTGAGAGATCATTTCAGCTCTTTTTTTCCGAGATAAGAACTGCTTCCCCATTGTTTCGGTAGCTATAGATTACGTTACGAACGTTAAACGAGCGGTCGGAATGTCTGTAAGGAGTCTGCGAACTTTTCACGACTTCGTCGAACTTCACTGCACCGTGGTTAATCCGTTTCCGTGGTGCCGAAAGCATGCACGATCGTGGATGCCCCGGTGAGCATCGAGGAAGCTATCAAAATAACGAACCTATCTCATTTCAAAGTGCCTTACTCGCGCGTGGCTGGGTCCAAAACGAGCCAGGATCGGTCCTGTGCACGTGCATCCCGGCCCCTTTTCACCTGAACCCCTAACTTCCCTTTCCTGCATCTGCGCTTCATTGATGTCCGTGGGCTGGCCGTTAGTTAGCGGTAAGCCACGAAGAACGCGGAAGAAGTTCGTGGAAGCGTAGGGGTGCGTGTCGCGGTCCTCGGGGTGCTCTTCAGCAGCACATCCTCTGCGGAGGATCCTCTTTAAAAACGTTCCCCTCCGGTGAGCTTGAATACGATCATCGATCCGCCTGCCGAGACACTATGGCCGTCGCAGAAATAACATACCGGTTCGGTAGATCGATCAATCCCGCTCGGTATCGGTGTATCGCCGACGACTCCCCGATTTGTCTCGAACTTTTCTTTATTCGGCCTTTCACCGTGCATCGGGAAAAGTTGGACGAGAGATCGTCTCTATCGTTGTTCTTTCCTTCCCCTAGTGTCTCGGACACGGAGAAGATCTTCCGAAAAGTTATCGATAATTCATTTTAAGTGGTACATTACAATTGAAACTTCACGGCGAAGTTTCCGCGCAAGGGAGAGACAAAAGTTCCGGGGCACTGGAACTCTTCAATAAAGCGAAATACATAATGCATGCCTGGCCGGGACATAATTAAGCGAGGCGAGTGCCGAAGTTTCAACCGATCTCACTTTGTTCCTCCATCCGGGGCGGTCCGAGTGAGCCGTGTTTCGGACGGTAGAATCTCATTTTTTTCGCGTAAACCACACGAACGGTGACCGAATTTCGCCGACTCGATATTTTCATCGATGAAACCCGCGGACGATAACGTATGCCCGTGTCCCTGTGATTATTCATGGGAGCCGAGCCCCAGGGACGCGGGTTTGCGCAAACAATCGGCCAGCGACACGCGATGATACTAATACCGGTTCTTGCGCGGCTTTGATCGTTAGTCTGTAAATTTTCGTACCCTCCGTGCCGACCGACGACCCCGTGGATCCACTAACTCACGAGAGGTTTGGATACACCGGGAAACGGATGATAGGTGTAACGATCGGTTACTGCTAGTAAACGTTTCGCTGTTCACCAGAATTGCTGAATGTAAACTGTCTATTACCGACGCGCAGGACCCGATCCTGCACGTTCCTGTCGAGTGCGCATTTATCAGCGCTGTGCACCACGCCTAGACCGACAGAGCAGCCACGATATAGATTTCCCTGAAACTTTGCCCACTCGTTCGCTCATCCGCCCGCGAAACCGCAGCCGACATTGCTTAGTCTCGGTTTGATTAACTCTGAACTCCTTCGCCGTGCCATTCAAACCTTCCCTTGAAAAAGCCGCGCGTTTTTCCGCCTATAATATAATTTAGCAACGAAAACGAAATACTCGTTTTCAAACTACAGTATACATAAACACCTCCAAACTTATCGAATAATATTTTCGAATCTTTTTCAACTGGCGACATGTTTTGTGGATATTACAGGGAGTAAACTGTTGTTTCACGACCTCGCCGGTATTCTAAGTAACAGCGCGGTGTGTTTCACAGATTTCCACGCAAACTCCGCACATTAACTGGAGCTGAAATAATGAGAATGTGACTTTGAATACGTTCCACAGTGTGTGGGCACACACCGGCGAGAATGTGTACGGGATTGTATCAAGATAGCTCCTTAGTGGTCTATTAGACCTAGCCATAGACAAGGTCCATACCTGCGATCAAAGCTGTACCGGCATTATACATGGGTACATAGTTGAGTAATCAATTTGACGTGCAAACTTGATACGACTAGAACGAAAATAGACATTTATTCTGTGCGTGTTTACAAGCATGTTTAAAATTGTTCTAAATATTCCGAGAACGTCCTACTTTTCACGAAATTTAAAAACTGCCACACTGCAACTTGAAACAATTTTTCCATTACGAGATTTCTTGATAAATAGCTAAGATTCACGGTAAAACTTACGTTTAAGGGAGAGGCAGCTCCGATGACCTTGACCTTGACATATGTTATCGAGGACAACATTCTGAACAACTTTTGTCATTACAACTACCCGGTGCTCGGTCTTAGTTTTCGAGATATTTGCGAAAAACTATTGCTAATACTGTATTGAATTTTACATATTCTTGCGCGCTCCGTGGGAACGTAAGGCTGCTTCGGCGCGGCATTTGTTTACTTCTTCTTTGTAAACACGCTGTGGATATGAGAGAGAAGACAGGGTCTCACTCTCATCATAAATATATAAGATGAGCTTTCAATTTTGGAAGACTACTCCTGGATTTTCGTATGCGTGGTCGTATGCGGGGCTCTCCGCCCCCCCACCACCTAATCCTAACTAATTCTGATCGCATGATTTTCATTACTAGTTCAAATACTGTATGACGGCTATATTCATATCACGATCAGAATTAGTTAGGATTAGGTGGTGGGGGGCGGAGAGGGCCGACCGTTAGCTATCATTATACTAATTATATTGCCGAATTTTTATTTAAAAGAACGTACAGTTTTGATAAACGCATTGATGCTTTTTTCGAAATAATGAATTCTATGTATCTATTAGACCATTTAAATGCTGAATAAAATTCTCATTTCGAGATAGATAGTTTTCGAGATATTCACAATTTCGTCTGCGTGGTCAGGCAGGCCTGGCGGCCGGCCCTTTCCGCCCCCCTTCCGCCGCCTAATCGTAACCAACACACGATACCACACACACCCACCCAGTGTTTCTGAGACGAAAGTTCTCACATTAAACAATATAAAATCAACTGAAACCAATACCAATTTCTTTTACTATCAAAAAATTTTAATAATATAATACATGTATGCTGTATTGGTCTCAGTTGATTTTATATTGTATAATGTGAGAACCTTCTTTTTGGAAACACTGGGTGGGTGTGTGTGGTATTGTCGCTTCTCATCCCTACAACGTGTTTACAAACAAAAAATAAACAGATGCGGCCCCGGAACTGATTTACAAGTGCAAGAATACGGAAAATTCAATGCAGTATTAGCAATAGTTTTTCACAAATATCTCTAAAACTAAGAGCTAGCACCGGGTATTTGTAATGACAAAAGTTGTTCAGAATGTTGTCCTCGATAACGCATGTCAAGGTCAAGGTCATCGGAGCTGCCTCCCCTAAACGTAAGGTTTACCGATTCGCCTTTTCTTGTCTAGAAGGTATTCTGAGCCGATCAGAAATTAATTCTGCAATTAAAATAATTTCAGATGCGAATAGCAGCGTTCAATGTGTAACAAATTCCGAAAAGTCCGATTAATTTTTTATTTTTCTTTAACAGAGGGAAGTAAAATCACTTGTCCGGTGAGGAGTTGAAATCAGAACGTTTATATTGAATAATTTTCTCTGAAAAGTGGCGGACAGAGAAGCAATTTTCCCGGAGTATCGAAGATGAAAGGAATATGTATATCAGTTGGCAAAGTTTTGACAGAGCGTACCTCGCGCTCGCTCTCCAAAGATATGAACGTATAATCGAGGGTAACCTCTATAATTTACCTCCTCCAACGAACGAAACGCCTAAACATCGGGCCAAGGCTCCCCTTCTTTCTCGGAACCCTGAAATGTCAGGCGTAATTAACACGTTTACCCAACGGAGATGCGCGGCCGAATGATCCGCCAGAAAGGAAAGTGTAATTCAATGTCCGACTCGTGGACGAACATGGCCGAGCAAAGGTAACCGCACGATAACGCGGCATTCCAGTATGAGAGGGTAGTAATTAAGACCTCAACTGGTCCCAAGGGACTCCGTACGGCGTTTCCTTGTATCTTATCGCTATACCACGCTCGACTGGATGTCCATGCTTTACATATATGGGTTTATTCACCTAGGAGAGCAGTTTTGTGTCCCAGGGATGCCTCAGTATAAAGTTCGATAGCCTCTCCCCTAATTATTGACGCCTAAGCGGGCGCGAAGGCGAAAAGACACGTCTCGCAGCAATTAAAAGTCAATTTAGAGGGCTCTCGTTAAGAGAAACCGCAGTCTGATAACTAATGGAGCCTGGAAACACCTTTCAAGATAACCAGACAATTCGTAACTTCGATACTCGGAGATAAAACCATCCTAAAAAGTGGAACCGTCTCGACTTCACTTTTCGGACCAAGCTGTTCCTCGAGACTTAACAACTTTACTTATCGAAAAGCTATTAATGGGATTCTTGTGCTGTTGCCTCAAACATGCAAAATTTCAGTTTTCTGGGTTGGATCGCTTCCATGAAATTAATTCTCAAACACTTTGAGATTTAACCGAATGCGCACGTGCGGAGTACGGTAGAACCTCGCTTGTTGCGCGAAAATGAAGGTTGTGCAACGAAAGAGGAATTATTTTGTTTCTATGTACGGTGGCCCACAAAAGTCTTCGTACGCCCTTTAAAACAGAATAACTTATTTATAATTGCACCTAACGACCTGATGTTTTGTATGCAATTAGAAGCATTGGTTTACTAAATGTTCTGCAAACAAAAACTTTCCAAAAATTATAATGTACAAGGTTACATGCAAAAATAAAAAAGCATTTTTTAAAACTTTTTTATTTGGGCCCTTAAAGAAAATTTAAAATATATATTTCGTAGATCTGTGTTACTTATACACATGCTGAACATTTCATCGAAATCGATTAACATACACACGAGTTACAAGCGCTTAAAAACTGTGAAAATCGTGGTTTTACACGACTTTTGATCAATTTCTGCTTAAAATCTTTCGATGCGTGTCGTCTTTGCCTTCGTCAACCGATTTCGATGAAATTTTCAGTATGTGCATAACTAACATAGATCTACAAAACATGTATTTTAAATTTTCTTTAAGGGTCCAAATAAAATAGTTTTACGAAATGCCTTTCTTATTTTTGCTTGTAACCTTCTAAATTATAATTTTTGGAAAATTTCTTTTGCACGTCATTTAGCAAACCAATGCTTCTAATTGTTTACAAAACATCAGATCATTTGGTACAATCATAAAAAAGTTATTCTGTTTTAAAGGGCGTACCAACACTTTTGTTGGCCACTGTAACTACCACAGCGGTGGGAATCGGTAGTATGCAGCGAACAAGGACTCCGTGTGATAAACGAGGTTGCAACGAGGGAGGTTCCGCCGTACCCCGCCAATTTGTTTCTTTGTTGTTAATAAAAGGCAGCATGAGTCATGGAGGCGCCTAACGTGCCGATTTCAATCGAACCGCTTCAGTTTCCAATCGCAAGATCGATTCGCTGCAACGCAACGCGGTGGTGCCATGCTCGCCGAGTAAAAGCCAGTCGATCGAGATTATACGTTAACAAGAGACGTTTAATTTGGTACAGGCGGTCGGCGTGGACAACGTGATAAATGTCGGCTGCAATGGCCGGCATAGACGTTGGGAATTAGTCGTATCGCGGCGCGGTTATTTCGTTCGATTGCCCGGCAGACCATTAAATATCAGGAAATCGAACCGGTTTATACGCGTCTAAGTGAGTAATCCCACCGGTACATAAATACAGGAAAACGAGCCCCGCCGGCAATTATACCGTTGCATTTTTCCCCCTCTTCTTCCTCGCCCATAATATGGGAAAATAGTTTAATATCGTCGAACCGGTTCGACGTGACCGTGGAACCGTCGACGGTGACGATGATTTTGTGCCGAAGCAACCTTCTGTTGCAGTCATGCGAACCTCTGGAACCCGCAGGAAGGGCACGGGATGTCGCGTCTTTGAGTTACTACACTGTTTTATACATATATATCTCGGCTATAATAATACATGAAATATAGCTTCGATTTTACATCATATAATTAGGTCCCGCGGAAAGTTCTGTCTATTTTACGGACCACTTATACCTAACGTAAGTGCCACTCGTTATGTGTTATTGCCCTAAGGAACGAACTTCTTACTGCTCTCTAATTACATCCACGGCTCCGTAATCTCTGCCGTTTTAACTTAGTATGCGATAATCGAGTGGATAATCGAGCTTTAGGCGCGATAAGGACAGTCCACATTACCTCCAATTTTGTCACGTTTTCGTTTTTGCAAGAACATGCTGAAATCATTGTAGTTCGGAGATCCAATATTTGTTAGGGTGACGAGTATTAACCAATGAAGCGGTCACATATAAAGCAAAGCACCGCTTCAATCCGGCATGATTAATAGAACCCGCCGAAATTGGTCCTTAATGACCCGATAAAGAAAAGAAGGCCAGCCCTCATTAGGTGTGTTTTAGTTACACTGTTCTCATTTCGACTTTGCTAATGAGCTTTTCATCGGATTCGAGTAATCTTCGGGCTGAAAGAAACAGACAGCCACTTAACCTTTTTCTTCTGTAACTCTGAACAAAGCTGTTATGCTACACGCGAAATGAATTAACAGTTGCGGAGCTTCGTGAAAGTAGCACGATGAATAATCCCACAGAAATGTTCGTACTTTTTTTCAAAGCAAAATCGTTAGAAACACACAGCGCTGTGTTATCTGTGGTCGATTATACGATCGGTCTATGAAGAATCGACAATACTATTTTCACTATTGGGTTGGCAAGAAAGTAATTTCGGTATTTTAAGGTGAAATAGCGCCCAATTTTTTTACTCAAGCAATTACCTTTAATGAACTAGATATTTTCTCGTATGGTCGATGATCTTTTGTCAAAAACTACAAATAAGAAAATATTTTTTTATTGAGCTACTGGAACCCATTATAGGTTTATTTCAGCTTTAACAATTATAAATTAGGCTTATAGTTAGTGTACGATGACAGTCTTAATAATCGCTAGAGATGTAGATTGCAGTCGTTTAAAAACTGGAAGATATATTTGCAGGCTTTAACATTAGGTTCAGCAAAGAAAATGTCCGGTTTTAATGGTGGAAAAGACTTAATTTCGCGCAGTTTATTTACTAATTTCATTCTTTGGGAATCATAAAGACGACACTGCCGTAGAACATGATCTAAGTTCTCGGAACTATAATTACACTTACAACTAGGATCATTAACAATATTTACTCGATACAGAGAGGCAGCAAGATTATAATGATTGGCCCTGATACGGTTTACTGTGGGATATAAAACCCCTTTTGATGTAGTCAGAAAAATTTTGAGCCAACAAGAAAATATTTTATTGATGAAATTCGGTTTTATTTCACCTTAAAATACTGAAATTACTTTCTTACCAACCAGATACTTACGCGAGTCAGTTGGATTAATACTTGTCACGACGTCATTCGGAATTCATAACACCAATTTATCAAACATGACCAAATTAAAGGATCATTACCAGACAGCGGTTTTTATGCATTCATGATAAAAAAAGGACACGGCAACGAACATGCCAAACGATCTTGGAACGAGTGGACTGTTCGGGTGCATTTCGGTTTTCTGGTACGGAGGAGTCATTACCACAGAAAACACGAGGCCCGAGGATCGCGGAGAAACGGTTCTGCGCCGATAATGTATACCTAGAGAGCGGTGCTGGCATTCCCATCGTGAGGGATGCCTCCGAGCGGCAGACTCGTGTCATCGTGTCATCGATAATTGATGTATGCGCGAACTAATGGCTGTAATTACCTCAACCTAATATCCACCGTGGAATCTCGCGCTTCCCCGTCGCGTACGCATTCCCCAGTTCGAAGAGTCGTAGCCGGAGCCCGGCACGGCTCCGCTCGACTCGCGCGAAAATTTCAAGAAGAAATTAATGATTTCTCATCGGCCGTGACAGTCCCGGCCGCGATAATTAATCGCCCCGGATCGCCGCGGGCGTCAAACATTGACTCGGTCTTCTTGTCATATTTCTTCCCATTCTTTCCGCTTATTCTTCGCGCGGATTATGCGGGGCCACCGTTTATTAGCATGCTAACGACCCGCCATTAAATTACTTTGTCCCCCCGGACAGTGATAGAATGCTCGTAAAAACCATCACCGTCGGACCACTCTAATCGACTTTCGCTGCGAATGCGTCGGCGATTCGCCGGTTGTTTTGTCTTTAAACGAGGCAATTTCCAGGACGTCTGCGACGGAAATTATTGCTCGATAAAGCTCGTGGCATGGTCCGCCTTCGAACACGCAATAATTGTCTGCGATCGCGGATCGTAAGGCTACCGTTGCGTTTCAATCAGCCGGAAAGCTGAGAGCCACCGAGAGACCACCGCTATCTCACGTTTTTATGCGAGGTTGGATGATCCTCAAATTTACTCTTCTATCATTTATAGTAATTATTTTTTTTAAATTCTGTGCTTAACACCCCTACGGGTGTATCAATGGCTTGGAACGTGTCTATGCCGGGTGGTATAACCCGATACCTTTCAGAAAGCTGTTTTTGCAAAAGTCTTCCGCTTGTAGCATGTTCAGCGATCCTCGCATGTTGTGATGTACTCTTTTTGTATTGTTGCGTCGAGGAGAGCAGTGCTTTCTACGTGCACCGTATGCTCCACTAACTTTCAACTTCTAAACGAGGGAACTTTAAATGCGAGTGGTAACAGTCGCATTTCATTACATTGGTTTGATTTTGCCGCGATGTTCACCTTGTTGCTATCCTCGATCTTCGCTGCTCCACTATACCCGTACTCTAAGTCGGAGCACCGGTTACGACTTCCGAAACACGGGGCGGTTCTAAAACGGTGCCTGTACAAAAATACCGTGCATCGACGTCCAGACAAAGAGGCGGAGCAAGTGGATGCGCTTGAAGAGGAACAAGTGATCCGTCGAGGGCCGCGTGACGTCTTCGTTCGCGTCGGAGACAGCCGGGTCCAGGCACCGAGTTTCTGGCTCGCGTGACATAAGAGAGAGGAGGCCGAGCGATTCGAATAAGAATCGGAAGCACTGGCGTTTGAACGAGCCTGGCTGCGGCCGTGCTTGTAATAAGATTACAAGAGCTGAAGCGAGAGTGGTGTGACTAACGAGGCTATCGTCACTGCAAAACCAGATGCTCCCAAGTGTACGCCGCCGCCCAGGACGCGTCTTTCTGGTGGTCTTGTCTGGCCATGTGTGCCACGGTTCTGCGTGTACCCTCCGTCTAGCCCGGCTATTTATGAGACAAAAACCGGCGCAGATCAAAAGTGCTGCGGAGATGAACGGCTCCGATTGCGCAATTTCTTGTTAGCGCCGAGGGAACGCTTTCGGTTTCCGCCAGAGCCGCCCGGACGAGACTAATGGGTACAAGCGATTCGCTTCTCGCGTGGGATCTACCGCGGAGCTGCCGCTTTCGGTTTCGCCGCGTTTTCAATTAAGACCGTCAAATTGGACGCGAAAGTGACGACTAAAACAGGCATTACAACGTTTAGGCAACGTCCGCCGAGTGAATATATCACGCGGGATTACCGAGGGCTTGTTCTCCGGGACCGACCCCCTATTCCGTCGTCGTCGGCGATCGATGTGTTTAAGGCTGCGCCGGAATATCGATGTGTAATTTGACGAACTGTTATACGAGTGATGCACGAGCGGAACTCCTGATACGACCAAATGCATCTACTTTATTCCTGTACATCCAACAGCCCGTATTATCGTGAATATTCAGGTTACCGACGTTTCCTAGATTTATTATGCTTTGCGGCGGCTGACAGTTTACTTACGTGCCACGGATCGCGGTGGATCGCCGCGATATGCAATTGCCCCGATTCCGCGGATTCATATTTCACGGTGCGCGTCCTCTGCTGTGAACGGGTGCAGCGGACTCGCCGCGGCTGGATTCCTTCTGGATCAGAACATTCTGGGTACGAATTAGGTGTTTTGTACGCGATGCATTATTTGAGCCTGTTGTAAAGATAGCTTCTAGTCATAAAGGAATATGTACTCTTCATAAACATATGTACCAAATGTTTGAAAATCGTAAAACATCTGTCAGAGTCCTGGCATGCGCGATTACGAATGAATGCACATCTGACACCGTTTGCAGCGCTCTGAATAAAAGAGCGAGTCCGGCAGAGAACAGTTTAGATTCGGTATGAAGTTCATCAAAACTGATGTCCAACTTGACCCCGTTCCGAGGAGAGCCGCGCGTCGAGTTTAAAACTTTCGCAACAGGTATCTGGTTCAAATTAAACTGAAATGAATACTTCAGCGACTGTCATCGGACGTCGCGGATGTTATCGTCGGTCAAAGATACGATCTTTCGACGGGGTCCAGCGGATACGCAATTAACGATAATTCAATAGCGCTTGAATAGAATTCGGCTCTAATACCATCGGCGAAAGATTTTAATTAACTCGGACGATTGGAATCGTCGCGAATCGGCCGGGGGACGAACGAACAAACGAACGAACGGTTCGACGACGGCTCGTTAGTGTTCCGCAGGATCTCGGAGATCTTGAAGTCGGCATGAACAATTTGCGATAACGTTCGTTTGCCGCGATTGTGTATGTGTTCGATGAGATTTTCCTTGAAAAGGGAACGGACGGGGAGGGAAAAACAAATAGTCTTGATTACCGATTACCCTTCCGACGGCTGAGCCGTCTCGCCGACTGGCTGCACATCCTGTCAGGGTCGGTTCCTCTCCTGATTCTTAGCAGCGTGCAATTAGTCGGCTGGTATTAGCATCGAATCCATCTCGGGGGACGTGGAACTCTGCGAGGGAGTGAGCCCAGTAATTCGGCTCACGCGGGACACGAGTCAGTCACGGTGCCTCGGCTTACGGAAACACGTCCGAGGGGGAGAAGGGGCGTTGCTTACTAATGTTGTTATTGAATTATTTCGAGACTTAGTTTTACGTGCGAGGGATCAAACCCGAGCTTAGTCCTTGCAGATGGAGCAGGCGTGGCCCTTCCACGATCCTAACTGCTGTCCCTTCGTGCCGTCCACGGATCATGGCGAGTTCCGCGCGCCCTGGACTAGATTAAGACGCGATTAGTCTGCTCTTCGCTTAATGGTTATTCCAGAACCACTCCTGTCCCCATTCCCCGAAAAACTGATATTGCCACCCAACAGTTTCTCTTCGGAGAGCGACAGGAAACGAAAGAAATAAATTCTTCGGTGCATCGACTCTCTAGACGTCCACGCAAAGAAATATTGAACGCTGAGCGCCTCGCGGTATGTTGCGAAGAATTCTGCGAGAATCTCCACAATGTCGGGTTTGATCCAGTCGATTCATGCCATGGGAGGTAATTATGGATTTAAGTGGTCAGGCGGTTTATGATGTTCGTCAATTTTTCCTTTTTTCGATAGCAACAGTTTTAGATTGTATTTAATTTCGCGAGGTATTAGGCACGGTTCATTGAACCGTTTTAAGGGTTGATTGGCAGAATTTATAGAATAGCCTGCTGCATTATGCATTTATGAATTAAAATCATAAAATGCGGCTGCTAATAGTTGCGCATTAACTTATGCATTAAACCATGTAATATCATGAATTTCTAATAAATGGTTAAACACGTTCAATGCTGGATTTAGAATATATTTTAGAAGAAAAAACTCTATTGAATATGTATGTTATTCGATCCATTTGAGTCGAAATAAAATTCTATTCCTGTGGTACGAATTTAAATTATTTAGAGAAGAAAAACTTGTGTTTTTCTACCGTATCGTTTAGCTAATGTAACCAATTTTTAAACTTCGCATCAAACTCCGCCAGTCGACCGATAACACATAGCAACAGACATTCAAATCGAAGCGCTCAGCAGGGTAATCCATGCCGTTAATTAGAGGTCGTTGAACTGGTCCGTCAACATAAAACGCATTACGACGACCCTGTTCGCGAAGTAGCCATCATGCGTCGAGTGTTAGAGCTTGCTCCGCGCGCCAAATATAGCGACGATAAATCAGCAATGGATCGCGCGAAGGTGAAACAACTGCGTACAGAGTTGCTTAGAGGAAAAATTCGCGGAACAACTGTTACGACTGAAACTTGTTTTCGACTATCGAGGTGTAGGGAAAAACGAATCAATATTCAACGGAGTGGTACGTAGTATGATAGCTCGAACGGCGGAATTTTGATCGAAGTTTGAAGTTTGTTTCCGCGACAAGTTACCATTAAGCCCACCGTGCTTCACGGTTTTCACGGTTGTTAACGACCGAGTGATAGCCGTCGCATCGCACGCGATACCCGCGGCTATCAAAATGATGGCATTATGTATATTATATCAAGTAATTATGTACGTACATTATCGGCGCTTTTAATACGTTATAAAATTCGGGATGGCCAGCCGCGTACAAGCGGCCCGGCTGAAAGGTATAACGGTTGAATCGTGTTTGATAATAACGGAGCGCGGCGCGGCGATAACGTTTTCGCCGATGCGGAAACTTTTCCGTCCAGTGATGCGCTTTCACGATACATAAATCTATAACGATGCCGCCGCTGCGGCAAAGTTGCGAACAACAGTTGCTCGTTAACAGCTCTTTTTTTCTTGTTGCGATTAATATGCTAAGAATCGTAGTTGCTACAACGAAGCGCACGATAGTGCAGCGATCGAATGAGAATTGCAAAATTGGGCATTAGTCGATTTGGTATAATGCACGAAGTGAAAGAACATCATCGTTTTTCATGACGTTTTCTTTGCGATTAGAATTTCACTTGTTTTTACTTCTACGAATATATCTTTTGTCGTATATGTATAGCGATCAAATCTGGAATATACTGACGTTTTCAAAAAATGTGGGTCATCACGATTGCCCGTAAAATTCATTTCGTTTCCAACTAATATGTACGAAGTAAATTCATAATAGTTTTTGTTACAAATGAACAACGTCAGGCGTGCATTTTGCGCGAAGAGCTTTTAGGACGATCTAGCAGCTGGATTCGTGCACAATGCTGCAGGTCTTGTAATTTCATGGCAATATTTGCGTGAGATAGCAGGCGCAATTCAACTGTATTGATCATTTGCCGAGAACATCGAATAAAAAGAACGGCGGGGCAGATCGGATCGTATTGATCCGTAATAATATGAGTTTTCATATTTGTATGCATTGTGCCGTACGTTCTTATGCATGTCCACCGTTTCGAATTGTTGGGAAACGATTCCCTTCGCACCTTGTCACCGCAGACAAAGGAGTCCCGGTTTGCTGATAATCCATACGGATCCCGTGAATCCGGCTCATGGGAAAAAGGAGGCGACCCCATGAGTCCGTGAACACCGGTAGGCGGATACAAATGGAGAAATCGTGTTTCAATTACATCGGAACGTCGAGCTGGATTCCCGATAAATATTCACGTGTTAATGTTGAATGACGAACTCTCTTTCTAGGTGCCTCTTCTAGATTGATGCTTTCAATCTTGCATTCCTAATAATGAGACTGTGGATCTTCATGCGACGCAAACATTTTTCCAATTTCTTTAATCATTTCAGCGACCGGAAACAAAAGAATATTGCGATGCATATGATTCGTCATCACGTTATGTCGAGCATCTGGGTCTCTAAAGGCCTCGCGGCAGTGGCGATAATTTTTCGCAAATATCGTGCACGCTACTGTACACCTCCTTTACAAATATCCAGAGCTTACTGTACGTAATAAGCGGAGCCACGGTCCTCGGCAAACTAATAAAATTAAGCGAGTAGCGTCGTCGCTCGGGGTGATGTAGGTTTTATTCGGGAGCGGAGCACGCCCTCGCCTCGCCGCGAAAAACGCTCGAGGCAGCGGGCGGTTAATACAGCGGATTCTGTGTAGCCAGACGCAACGTGAATTTTTATTACACCTCGATACGTGTCTCTCTGCTTTGGTAAAGTTTACCCTCTGTTCTCGGCGGGGTATAGAATAGAGAGAGGGCCGAGAGGGTCGTCTCCGGCGGCGCAGACAAAAATCTCTCGCTCGAACGATAATTCGAGGTCGTTGCGTACTTTCCAGAGAATCGGCTACGGGGGTTCCGCGGAGTCGTCCGAAGAGGATGAAGTGTCTTCCTCCCGATACCAGCCACCCTTGCTCTCCCTCTCCCTCCCCCGCTCCGCGCGTCGCCCCTTGGCGTTCACTCCCACGCGACTCGCTGAAATGTACGCTCGCCGCGTAAAACTGACGCCATCTGCGTTTAATGCCGCGCTCCCATCCGCGCGACGATAAAGGGGTGTGGGGAAAACAGGGGGTGTTCTGGATACCGATGGGGCTCCGGTAGGGCCGGGGGCGGCGCGGGGGCAAAAGCCAGGACTGATCACCGTAAAAGCACACGGAAACGCGCTTCACAAATATAGCCGGGGCCGAGCTTTTTCACCGGCGCGTCGAATTGCACGCGACATTTCCTGACTGTTTTGCACGGTGTTCCTGCAACGGCACTGCCCCCCGAAAACGCTCGAAAAAAGGGCAGCACTGCCGCGCGCCCTGTTATTGGAAACTACGCCCGATGTTTATAGGAGGAAGCGCTGCTCCAAGTGTATCGCCGATGAACACCGTTATTAACTCAAACGATGAGACTGCGCCTGTTTCGTTTTTGTGTTTTCTCGCCCCATCCCCGAGCCCCTCCGCGATTTTTTCTCACTTTTCGACCCCCCGTGCTATCACGTCCGCGGAGCTTCCCGGTCATTTTTGTTTTCGGACTCGCGTCCGTTTCGGCCCAACGGATGATGCGATTTTGACGGCGCGGTGCGCGCAATGGGTTTTCGGGATTGTTCGAAGAATCAGAGATTGAAATTTAGACGGATTTTTCCCTTGTGAGGATTGCTTGTCATGGCCGCTAACCTGCCATTTTATTGCGCACTGGAGCTCGTACAAAGGCACCGTGCGCGTCACGCTCACTTCAAAGCGCAAGTCGTTTTTCGTTGCGGACTTGATTGCCATCGATGGCTGTTAACCCTGAGCCGGTTTTCGGTTGTTTGCAACGAAGCTGCCAGTGTAGCTACAAATTTGATAGTCGCATCTGTAGTTACCTAATTGAAAATGATTCTGTCTAGAGAAGGAACCTTATGGATTATTTACCGGAAAGAACTAAAATTCCCTTGTTGTTTCTGCCGATTTCCATCATGATTTCGATGAAACCCGCGGTTTCATTCCGTCGGTGTCGAAGCAACTTCCCTTAAGCTGCGCCGAGCAATGTACAAAAGTTACCGGGGACCCTGTAAGCTTCGCGATGCTCCTCGGCTCCATTACTGTTCAGTATTTTACTGTTTCTGGACATAGACTGTCCCTCGGTTTCGTGAGAACGAGGGAGTCTGCTTGCAGCAAATAAAGGAAAGCACCTAATGCGAGTCCGTGACGGCGGTGGAGGCTAACCTCGGAAATTCTTGATTACATACACTTTCTTGTTAACGTTCCCGCCGCCTGATGTGAATTTTTATACCGGCCTTTTTGTTATTCCACACGCTCGTTCTCCCGGCGACCGTATGAATTCGATACACTCGCGCGTTTACCGCTGTCCGAATTTATATCATGCCTCGACTCCTTCTTTCAATTATGCTTGGATACAGTATGGATGAGGCGTCCTCCGGATAGAAGGAATCAGAAGGTCTGCGTGCATGTGAAACTTCCATCGACTCTCTGTATCCATATTCCTGCTTGCCATATCAGACGGATAAATAATGAAGCAGAGATAGCAACCTGAAAGAGGCTCCAGCCACTAGGCAATCTTTTGGGTTGGGATAGCGAAATAAAAGAGAGCAAAGGCTAGTTTAAAGATCTTAGTAGCTCTACATGGTGGGTGACCAAAATACAATCGTTTTACCGAAGAGGAGTATAAATTTGATGTGGGATACGATTTCGAGCAGACGTTCGTATAATTTTCTATCGGAGTAAAATCTATAGTGAGGAATGAAATGCTCTATAAATTTCGTAGAATATCTGGACGGTGTATTTCTCGAGTGTCGAAAAATCTGATCTCGCATCCGAATTCCACAGCTGGCCGGTCGGTTTCCCTCGTGCTAGTACACATAACAGCTGATACCGGTGCGGTGGTGGTGGTGATCTGGGCGAGTATACGAAAAGGAATGCCACATATGAAGAACGAATCGACCGATCGATTTAATAGAAGAATTCGCGGAAGGATCTTTCATTTATAGGATCTGTGCTCGAACGATTTCAGCTATCCGGGCCAACCCTGGCGGATTCCTTCCCCCGGCAACCTAATATTCCAAATAGATCCGCCACCCCCGATGAAATTTAAATTCTATTCGTTTCGAGGCGAGCGGTTGCCGCTCGAAACATCCTAATAGAATGCACATCTGCAGACGGGAGCAAGAAACCTATCCCCGGCGTACAAAGTAACCGGCGTCTTTTCTTGGAAACAAATTCCCGGGGTATAAGACCAAGCCACGGAACGGAGGGAAAGAGAGAGGCATGCGCGAAAGTACCGGGAGGATTCGCGCGTAGCTTAGCGGAAAAGTTTCCCTTCATTCGTTCCTCGTTTCTTGCCCTGTTTCTCGTATTGCGCCGCGGATAGGACACACAACCTCGCTGTTTACGACCGAGCATTTCTTCGAACTGTTTAAAACGCAATCTGTTACTATCAAGCCGTATCATAAATCCCTATCCCACCGCGATTCATCCTTGAACATTCCACGCTTTCTTGGAACGCCTAAACCTGCTAATCCTTTCATCCGTTCACGCGTCGACCTGTCTTTTGTTCTTCGTTCCGTTCAGAGTTGGGCAAAAATGTAATCAACGATTGACGAATACATTTCTTCTTCAATCGTTAATCGCAGTTAACAATTAATCCCCTAGTTTAGTCGTTAATTGCGGTTAACCATTAAATACTTACTTATAAATTTCTACTTTAGTCGTTAATTGTCATTAACAATTACATTCCTTCCAATTGTAATCGGATAATTGATGAATGATTAACTGCTAAAACTTCGAAATGAAATACGGAATCAAAACTGTATGAATACTGAAAAAAATGTAAACTAAGTTTTTGATATATTTCTATCAATTCTCCTTCTCCGCTCTCTGTCTCTACCTCCTTCCTTATTACTAGACTGCGGATCTTTATGCAAAATAAAAATGTTCTGCATTTATTGTGGCAAGCAGGAATAGAATAAAAATTGATTTCACCCCTTAATGACTTCGTTACATTAAAGACAACATTATAGTATTCTTAAATTTTTCTAATCTTTTGCTGTTTTATATTTCACCCAACCAATTTCTTCATACATGCATTAAGATCCGCCGTCTACTTATTACAATTTATGGATAGACCGTATGGCGATTAACTTCATCAATCGATTTAATCAGTCTCGTTCTTTGAATCAACGATTGACGATTAACTTCATTAATCGATTGAATCAACCGCCGATTTTTCAATGGTTACTTTTTAAATGGTACACATTAATCAATCAATCTTGATTGAAATTTTAATCAATTAATGCCCAACTCTGGTTCCATTTTCCATCATGGATCTGCACAAGTTCATTTGAAAATATTCTTTATTATGATTGAAGTTGTATTTTCATCTATCTCCTCTCTTCACGACTGATTTGTAAAATTCGTACTTCGCATAAAGATCCACAGCCTAACGATAGAAGCTTGGTTCACCTGATGGAGCACGTTTAGCCAGGGGCTACCTCGACAACCGCGACCAGAAATTGTGTTATGACACAGTCGATATATTCCGAGGTGCAGCCGTCTTAGCTGGCATACGCAGGGTTCCCCTCGGCGACATCGGGCTCCATCCGCTAAGTGATTCGACCGCAAGATCCTCGGAGAGGAGGCCCCGAATCAGGCAATTCGACGTAAAATTCAGCCGCAGACGTCTGGCTGACTTTCAGTGTCAGCGCGTTCAGCTCGAAACATCGGGGTATGGTAGGAGGACCCCTCGCCTCGGTCTTAATCAACGAAACCATAAACGGTTGGAGCAGCTCGTCGCGTCTCAAAACGTATCACCGAGGTGAGGATCGCAGCCCCCGATAGAGCCCGGGGTTTGGGTGTAGTCTAGCGGAAAAGTTTCCCCGTTAGGAGCCGAGGTCTCGGAGGGTGTACACGTGATCGTTGCGCCCGGTGTTGCAACGGAAACGCTCGGGATCCTCTTCGAAGATGGATGTGCAACGTGCCAGGGTAGGTAAGGCGGTGCACTGACGCGAGGAACGCGAAGATACAACACGCCGCATGGTGCTTCGCTTTTCGCTAAAACCGAATAAAAATCGATATTACGTAAAATCTTATAAACAGGTAATGACTGCGTCTTTAACTCTTCTAGAAGAAATCATACTGAAGTTCGATTCAAGCAACTATTATTGGATCGTGAAGAAAGTTCGTAGCGTTTTTGAAGCAAAACTTTAAGACAGAATATTTAGTCTTGTACATGATGTTATTCCACAATGTATTTGCCACTTTGTTCTATTACTTTTTGCGGCTTACTTTTTTACTATATGGTGGCTTGAAGATTCCATTCTTCCAGAAAATGACCTCTTTCTGGGAGATAAACTGGTCCACGTGGTCTTTGCAAGCTTCTAAGGAGTCTTTGTTTTTCCATTAAGAAAATTTTTGCAGGGATCGAAATAAGTGAAAGTCTGATGGTGCCAGGTCAGGCGAATATGATGGGTGAGGAAGAAGGACATCCCACCCAAGCTGGAGTAACTTCTGTCTGGTTTGTATGGAGTCGTGCGGTCTGGGGTTGTCGTGCTGGAACATGACTCCCCTTCGATTTGCTAATTCCGGTCGTTTTTCGTCGATGGCTGCCTTCAATCGGCCCAGTTGGGTACAGTTTACATCGGAATTGATTGTCCTGTTATGCGGTAGTAGTTCGTGGTACAGAACACCTTTCCAATCCCACCAAATGCATAACATGACCAATTTTCGGGTGAAGACCGTCTTTTGCCGTGGTTAACGATGACTCATCTTGTTTTCGCCGTGACTTCTTTCGGTGCACATTATTATAAAGGATCCATTTTTCATCAACTGTGATTAGCCGTTTTAACAATCGGTCGTTTTCATTGCACTTCAAAAGTTCTTCCCTGTCAAACCGTGCGGCACCAAGGCATCGTAACGACTTACAAATCCGAGAGTCTCCAAACGTTTCTGCGATGACCCGTGTCGTTTTCCGTGGATTATTTTCGATTTCTGTTCTGATTACATCGTCATCAGCAACTGAAGGCCTTCCAGAACGTTCTCGTTCCTCTAAATCGAAATTGCCGCTTTTGAAGCGAGCAAACCGTTTCTGTACGGTACCTACAGAACTTTCCCCATAAACGCTACAAAACTTCCGTACTGTTTCTGCAGCATTTTTCCCCTTGCGAAAATAAAAAGTCATCAAATGGCGAAAATGAATCTTATTTTCTTCCATTATTAAACTTCTATGTGATAGCTGTAAAATTGTCAAAATCAAAATCGACTGTCACAGAGAGATGCGTTGAAACATAACCTTTCAGAGTATGTATACAACTCTTTTGCTGTACTCACACATTGAACTGACACACCCTTTCGGCGCCACCTACTGGAAAACGCTGCGAACTTCCTTTACAACCCAATATATTATGAACAAAATAAATGTCCAGCACGTTCTTTGCCGCGCGTACCATTTTCGCGAGAAAAATCGACCGTGGTACGAGCGCATGAACAACGAACCTAAGCAGGGGTGGTTGTGTAATGCGGCGTGGATTGTAATTGCGGGCCGGAGGCTGGACAACCAGCGTCAGCAAAGCGTGTGCGCGTTTCCAGCGGCGTTTATTGCCTTCATTGGTCACCGTTCGTGCTGGGAACAAAGCAGATGGGTGTCCTTAACAGTTATTGGCCGGGCAGCGTCGTTTCCACACGTCGTTGCTCGTCTAGCGAAGGGCCCTGGACCAATTTATCGGAGGTTACGTTCGGGGCCTGGTGGCGATACTTTCTCGCCTACGCGCCGATGTAGGGGACGGCTACGCTGCGAGGGGATGCTGTAGATAGGTCAGGGGTAGAGATGTCCGGGGAAGGAGACACGGGAGCGTCACTTTCAATTAGATAATTGAAACCGGGGGGATGGCCGGCCGCTAACGCGTTTTCCACACGTGTTCTCGCGGCTGGCACGCCGGAATTTTACAAAAGCGGCTTTAAGTTCTCCCTCCTGTCGTCCACCCGCGGCTCAACCGGCAGGGACACACCCGGCCGATTGGTTTTCCTATGAGATTCGATTGTTCGTGACCCCCGTGTCCACGTGCCCCGCGCGACCGCGAGCCAACGTTCAACGGGGTATTGTTCAATCTTTGCCTCGAGATCGGGCATTTAATCCGATAGCGCCGGCTGATGCGATTTCGATCGGCGAATCCGCTTTTGTGTCGCGAGAAAATGATTATCGCGCGCACGGCCCCTCCGCCATTCGATTCGATTGCCCCTTTCGGTAACGTGCCGCTACATCAGATAGAGATCCTATTATTTTCTTAATTTGTAGGCGCATTAAAGCGTCTCCATCGAGTTCTCCGGCTAGCTATTTGTTTACGATTCGATCTATTTAATCATTCGTCGAACGTGGAATAAATTGGACAAAAGCGGATTCGTTTCGAAACGGGTTACAACGAGATATCGAAGGTAAAAACCTGTAATCCGTCTGAAACACCAGGACGTTTATTAATCGCGCCGGGGCCGGGGCGCATTGAAATGTTAATCAATACGATTCACGGCGTCGACCATCAATTTCAATTAAACAGAGTCGGATCGGCCCCCGGTCTTTCAGTATTAGGGTCACCGTACCATTTCGTTTATCAAGTCCGAAAAGAAAGGAGGATTTCGTTCCGAGTAGTTTTTCAGCGAATAAAACGACATGGCCCAGATACACGATCCCGGATTAAATCGCGGGAGGGATCGCCGATAATCTGCGCTTGAAATAACGCGGCGCGCATTCCGATCGCGCTTTTCTTCCATTCCTCTGCACGAGCAGCAGCAGCCGCCGCGCCGCGCCGCGCCGCGCCGCACCGAGCGGCCGACCGACATGCCAAGATTTTTGCAGAAGTAGGTACTTGTGACTTGCACCGTAGAAAACCCCCTTCGCTCGGATTCGATGATTGCAGCCGGGGAAAACCTGTACGATTGCATGGAGCTTCGAATGGAGAAAAGTTCGATCGACTTCCGTTTCATCGGTCAGCAATTCCATACTGTCGAATTGTTTCCGTGACATAGTATTTTCCCGTCATAGCGGATTGTGCGTCGATCGAATCCTATTCCGTCGTATAAATTGATCGTTTAAGTTCAATAAACCCTTCGCCGAACTGAAATTCGAAGCCGAGGAAGTTAATGGTTCGGCTAATACGAACAGAAAAAATGGGAATCGATACCGTACAGAGTTACCGAACTTTTAATAACGCTTCCGCTAAAGGGTTACTACTGAGAAATATTCATTAATATTACACTGGGGATCTTTGCGCAAAAATAAAAATTTCCTGCACCCGTTACGAGGAACGGGAGTCGTTTAAATATGTCCTTCCTTCATTAATAATTTTAATCAATTTAATAGGATGCACGTAAATACTCTTCGATTCTTTTAGTCTCTCTACTGTGTTTCAAATTACTGTTGCTTATTTTTGTCATACGAGAGCGTCAGATGTTTGTTGTTAAATAAATTAAGTTGGGTTATTTAAATAGTCGCATTTTACGTTCTTTGTGTCTACATTTATCTTCGTGACAGATAAACTAAAAGTGTAGCGCAGAGATTACTTGTCCTCTCCAGGCGCAACAGATCTCGGAAAAGCATATCTACCTCGACACATGTAGACAGACGAAAAAATATAAAAATGCTATGATAATAATCAACGTACACGTGAAGGTTTCTTTTGAAAAATACACGAGATGTTTACTTGATACCAAAGATTTTTCTTGCAAAAAATACGCGAATATATTCTTTTACCTTCCAGTAATGTTAGAGTGAGTAGAATTCTTGATAGAAACATTATTAAATATTAATTTTATGCCAACGAAGTTTCAGGTAAAACACCCTATTTAAATTTCAACGTTTCATAAAAAGTAGATATTCTATAAGAAATTGTAGAATACTGCGGAATATCTTAACCAAGTCTGCAGCTGACTTCCCAACCCTCGCCGCTCGGTGCCTTGTTCTCTTTAATTCGAGGAAAATGTACAGTGACTCCCACTAATATTCGGACACTCTTAAAAACACCATATCTTTTTTAATATCGGAATATACGACTTGATATTTTTGGAGAAGTTAGAACAATTAATTTGCTACACAACGTGACAAAATTTTTTGAAAGAAACTGCAAGTTGTCCGAATTGCAGAGAAAATACTAAAAGTAGTATTTTTCAACTTTTTTATGTGGGCTTGTATAGAAAATTTAGAAAACACGTTTCGTAGATCTGTGCCAATTAAATATATTCTGAAAATTTCATCAAGATCGGTCGACGTTGTAATGAGCTACAAACGTTTAAAGATGAAAAATTGCAGTTTTTCACGATTTTCGGCCTCTCAATTCTAAGGATTGTTACATCTTTGAATGCCTGTCGTTTTTTTCCCGCGTCAACCGATTTCTATGAAACTTTCACAGTGCACATTACTGACACAGATGAATTTCTTAAAATTTCAATATATATAGGCCCGCATAAAAAATTTGTAAAATGCAACTTTTAGTATATTTTCTCTACAATTCCGACCAAATGCAATTTTTGAAAAAATTTCTTTTCACATCCTGTAGTAAACTAATTGCTCTAGCTTCCCGAAAAAGCTCACAAATCGCATAGTCCAATATTAAAAAAGTTATGGTGTTTTTAAGAGTGTCCGAATATTAGTGGGAGTCACTGTATATAGAAAACGCATTCCTTGAGATAGAAGAGTTCATAATTTCGATCCTTTGTTACGTTATTTAGCAATGTAAAAAATTTTTTATTTCTGTTTCAAGAATATTTCACCAAATACTAGAACAAATGAAAATTTTCTCTTTTCAACACAAATAAACTTTGATTTACTTTATTGACCCTATCGCGTGTTTTGTTTCTCCAGTTTCTCCAACCAATAAAACATTGCAACAAATTCAAGTGGCATAAATCTCCGGCAAACCGCACGATCCTTTTCCGATAGCTAATAAAATAAATACAATTTCAGTAAAAAGGCTTTAAATTCGCCAAGATGGCGTCGTGCCGTTCCGTGGGAAAAAAAGCTTAACTCCGAAACGGCGGAGTACGCTGGACCGTTGATCTAAATTACTGAAGACGGAGGAACGTGTCGTGCTGGCAGCGCTTCCATTTGCCCGGACTGTCTCTTCGTCTTATCCAGCCCTTATCCATTTTCTCTGTCCAGGGTCGTCGACAGGGCCGAGGGACAGACCGCTTCGCGGCACTACAGTCTCGCATTTCCGAATGTATTCGAAGAAACATTCGACTTAATTTCATATCTTCGAGACTACAGGTGCGGCGAAGGGGGGTCGTTCTACAAATTGGCTCGTTAATTCGCGGGCTCAAGGGCCGAAATATCCGGGCCGGAACGAAATTATCGTTACTCAGCTGTAATCCGGAGGCGCGTGTCTCCGCGGTTAGCCCAATTAATAAATTCCAGGCATCGTTTCCGGGAGGCGGGTTCCCGCGGGCCCCTGTTTTACGATCGAGCCGGGTATCCGGAGGTTGCGGAGAGATCGAACGGAGATATCACGCACGCGCCCCCGAACGGCACAAAGGGACGGAAACGTAGGCGGTCCAGGGAAACGACGACGCCGCCGGAGTCGTAACGACGGGACGAGCCACGGTAAATCCCGGACTGATATCTTGAGCCCTGGGTTAATCCACCGCCTAGATTACTTCTCATTGCTTAGCGCGCCGAGCCGCTCCGCAACGCTCCGCACTCCACTCCAAGTCTACGCGTGTAAGTACGTGCACACGGTGTGCGACTGCGAGCCAGAGATTGCGAGCAACAAAAAGGAACTGCCACGAGAGCGAAAGATTGCAGCCGCGCTAGTAATTTCGCGGGATTAATATTTAATATCCTGAAGAGCAACGGGAGAAACGATCGTTTACCCTCTCGTTCTCCCTCGTCTCTTCTTCCGTTCGCGAGCGAACGATAGAACCCCTGCTCTCCGTATTTGGCTTCCTTCGCCTAACCCTTGACCCACTGTCATTCTGGGTCTCCAGGAAACAATGAGAAAATCCCGCACGCTCCGCGGAATTGCTCGGTTCTCAAATGAGCGCCGATCGAGCCTCGTGACAACACGTAATCACGCCCACCACTGCCTGTACCCGACCGATACTCTGTCCTTCTTCGGCGTTCTACGCGGCCTCGCAATCACAGCCTCCGCGGATTGCGTTGTCGACGTAAGAAAGGTGGTGTCGGTACGACGACATCGAGAACAATGGCGTTTGACTCTTTGGCATCGGCGTGGACAGCCTCTTTCTTCTTCCGTTTCCTCCTCTTCTCCTTCTTTTGCTTCTTGCCCGCGTGGCTTCTGCTTTTGTGTAAATTTATATATCGGTTGGGCTCTTTGTTTACCTTTAATTCGGTCTTCTTTACCTTTGTTGATTGTCCGGCGCTTTACAAACACGCTTCAACTTACGGCGGAACGGTATCGCGCCGGCTGGATGGATTGCGCCGGTTCTGTTGATAAAACGCAAGAATTCCGACGCTTTATTGTATTTATATAACCGGGAATATAAAGGACACGAAAAGGATTCTATAACTTGTGTCCCGCCACAAGATCCTGCGACTCTCCGGAGATCTCGTAACCGTTGTCTTATCCTCTTTCAGATTTCGGATACCTCAGCGTTTCATATTTGGAGAACCAGTTTCTAATTCCTACTTGAACATTTCCTAAAGCTGTGTCCACACTGAAGTGACATCGGGCAACCTTTTTGTTGCCTCTTAGTGGGAAAAAATAAATTTTCCTCCAAACATAAACGATTCGAGTTCCCAACGATGCACAGTGGTCCCAAATCCCGAAAACACGGCCGAAACCTCAAAAATGAACTTCCTCCTAGGAGTTTGTAATTCTAGGGTTGGGTAAAGTGATGTTATGACCACTGAATGCCACCAAGGAAAAAGGTAAAAAGTTTATGGTACGGTTCTGCGGTCAGTTCAAAGTTAGCCTTCGTTTGATGAGCATTTGTCGCGCGCATTAGTAGGAAATTGAACGCCCCCTTCTAAAGTGCATAACTTTGAAAATATGCAGTGCATCAATTTCAATTCTGTAAGATGGATGCTGTTCCTGGAAGTAAGTAGAATCTTTACCTGTTTTTGTATCTCAAAAATTGTTAGTCATTACGTTACACGATGGCAATATTCTTTGGAGAACGTAGAAGGTAAAACTTGATGCGCGCATTGTAGAAACGTAGACATACAAAAAAAGTTCCACGCTGTGCCACCAAAATTCCTTTTCTGACGTGTTGCTAATACATTTATCTTTCAAAATTTATAAAAACCAATCTTCAATAGTCTCCCATTTACTCATACGAGGGTAAACTTTGTTTCTTTTCTATTTTAAAAATGCGATTTTGCAACTTTTAGTAATCAATTCTTTATAATCATTGTGAATTGAATAGATATCTGCAGTCTTATTTTCACAGTATTCTCGGCTGTTGAAAAAGTCCATTTATAAAAGAATTACAAATTGTCAACTTTGTAGATGTTTTGCGCTTTCACAGCACCCGCTACTCGACTGTTTTCGGATGGATCTCAGTAGGCTCTCTTAAGTAAAAAGACAAATTGTTACCTTATAACCAGTTGTATTGAGTTAAATTGAGTTCCTGCACGAAAATACGGAGGCAACAGTACGTGAAATAAAATATATTGAGCAATTTTGTTTGTCATTTATACATTTTTAACTATCAACCACTCAATACACATTTAATGCGAATTGTTCTCTAAATTTTAATCGGCCATTTTGTTTTTCAAATTTTTGAGTTCATATTCGTAATCAGCAACCCCGAAAACCCCACAAAGATCATTTTCCGAGCATACTTAACCATTTTTAATGTACATGTCCGCCATATTGGATCCGCCATCTTGTTGTTAAAATTTTCGAGTTCATATTCGTAATCAGCGATCCCGAAAACCCTCGAGTACGAATTTTTGAGTGCATTAAAGTACGTTTAGAGGTTTTGGCCGTGTTTTCGGGATTTGGGACCACTGAGCGATGGGTTAAAAATTTTAAAAGTTGATACTTGAGGATGGACGTGAATTTAACTCCGAGAAAATCGAGTCTCCGAGACTTCCAGGGATTCGGAGCGGGTTCGATCAAGGAAAGTCGGAAGGACAGCAATACTTATTCGTCAGCAACATTTATTCGCTGTCGGATCGCATTGATCTCGGTCACGCAAAACGCGAACGTGTTCTATTCTGGTCGGGGCGCAGTCGTTCGCCGGACACGCGATACGCATTAAACAATCGGATTCGTGGCAGGACGCCGCGATAAATTGGCCGGCAGGAAAAAGGAGTCCCACTGTGGATAGTGGAAGGAAAGGAGGTGTGCTCGCATTGCCTCACTTATTTGTAAGTCGGGTGGTCTACACCCGTGATTAAGACCCGGACGCTCTCCCCATCCGCCGATAGCAATAAGTTGTTCGATTTGCGAGCGAGTTTGTCGCGGCGCGCGGCGCGGCGCATTTGCGCGTTTCATTGCGAGTCTACATAACCGGGGGACGCGGGACAGAACGCTTATGCTTGTCCCTCTTCCCACACTCGCGCGGTCTTGTTTCCTATGCGCGAGGCGATCCCACGCATTCTAATGAAAGGAAACCCGTCCAGGAAACTTTGGACAGTTACAGATAAGCGGCAACGAGACCGGGCGACTTCGAACTGGTCCGAAAGGAAATTTTCGCTATAAAGTTATTGCACCCGTGCTAATTGTATCTCCACGGGATTAGCTTCGGTTTCAAGACTAAGTGCTCTGCAATCTAAGAACCAGTCGGATCTTCGGACCTGCTCCCACTCGAGCGCTAATTAGAAGCCGGAACTTAGACTATGCGTCCTTTAAGAGGATTTTATTATTTGTTGTTGTCGCGAATCACCCCGAACGATTATCTTTGCGAGTGTTGCAGCGACATTCGGATTAATATATTGATATAATATTATTTGAAGTCTGTCTTCGACAAAGTGTTTCTGAATATCTAAAAGGAAAGACAAACTAGTTAATTGGTTGCTTCGAATTCTTTGGGAGACTCTTCCGAAGCAGACATAAGCACTAACGCCAAGAACTCTAGTTAGAGAGCTGAATTATCGTGGGTCTCGGCGGTAGGTCCCAATTCTACAAAAAATCCTCTTCAGGTCCTCTGCTCTTAAGTATCGCGTGGATTCGAGTACCGACACGAAAAGTCCTGCGCTCCAAAAAAAAAAAAGAAATGACATTCGTGATCCTCTACTCCGTGCTTCACAGTAAAGATATGCCAATTCTTGATAATTTAATATTTCAAAATAGTAACCCAGTTATCGAGCTTCTTGACTTGCAAAGAGAGAAGGAACGCAGGGCTGGAATTGAGAAATTGTTACTTTCCTTCGACCCAGATCGCAATCACGTTTCATTTTTATTATCTCCCCGGGATCCTCCGGTGGAATAGGAATGGACGCGTTTTATCGATGCGAAATGAAATCCGCTCCATTTCCTCTCCATAATCGCGTCGCCTGATTAGGCAAGATTTTATGCAACAAAGCTGCACAGAAACCCCGGGCACCTCCGTATTAAGTTTCTGCTTCTCTAATTGGTTCGGTGGAAGCTTCTTGCGCCGAATGTCGAAAAGCGATTCCGGACGCTCGAGTTTACCATTCTTCCCTCCGGAGCAGAGTACCGCATCGCTATCAAAGATTCGCCGGGGGACTAGCAGAACACATGCGAAATAGATGAATATCCTCGTAGTTCGGTCTCAATTTACGAGCCGAGTTTCGTATTTCCTGTTGCAAATTGTTTGTATAAATTAGCTCGCTCTTAGCATATACGAACCGGGATAGATTTATTCGACTAACAGAAGAACTACGACGTGTACTTAAATTTTGCGCGCGAAATAAATGCAAGTGGTATTTAGTTACTGAAATTTTCTGCGGGAAATTGCTTCCATAAATTCGCTACCTCCGAGTACAGTGGCTTCGAAATGTATTTATACATGTCCGAGTGTTGGTACTTGAACTGTTATAATTAGACTGCAGATCTCTTTGCTAAAGAAACTATTCTGAACCAATTGCAATAATTTTTTCAACAAATTATTTCAGCAACAGATTTTTTTCCGAGATATTTTTCTGTATGCAGAGGTTGGCATTATGTATTTGGCGGAACAAATATATATTGCAAATAGTATTTAATATATTTTAGATTTTATTCTGCTTGAAGAAAATAGTATTTTAAATAAGATATACAATTTCTCTCGAAAATAAAATATTTCTATTTTAACAATCTCTGAACCTCAAAATAAAATATTTCCATTTCAACAATTTGATATCCACAAAATAAAATATTTCTGTTTTAACAACCAGAAACACGAAATAAAATATTTTACTATTTACATTGTTATAATACCCTAAAAAACCGCATAAACCTACACTCATAAATGTATTGCATTGGAACCATTACTTTCAGCAATAATATTTAAAATTGAAATTGAATACAAAGACAAAATATTAAAATATTTTCAGTATTCTTCAAATAAAATACTATTTTCTAAAATTACTGCATCAAAAATAAAATATTTTATTTTTAAAGTTGTACATATACTTTAAAATAAATAGGATTATTTACTACTTACTATTTAAAATACTATTTTCCCCAGCTCTGTCTGTATGATATAGTAAAGTGCTTTACGGAGCCACTGTATATACGAATTGGAAGACGAAATTGAAATTGGATTGGAATTGGAAAGTACCGACAAGTTTTATTGATCAAAATCGTTGTTCTTTTATAATAGGCCAATGCTAATAAACAGTACTTTTATTGATAACTATACAGACGTAGAAACGCTGGTCGGTGTGAGTACAGCTTAATAGATTTTAATGGATTGAATGAAGCTAAATAGCATGGATGGTTTATTCGATATTATACAGTCAGATGATTCGTCGAATAGCGACGGCGCAAAAATAGCAGCTCGGGGCGTCAGTCATTTCAGAAAATATTGTAATGCGGGTCTTTAGGAACGTCAGATAACAATTTCAATCTTTCGAAATCCAATAACTCGTTATCGGGCCGCTGTAAATGGAAGTAATTCCGTCGTTCTGAAATCCTCGCGAACATCCCATCGGCCTTTTCCTCCTTTTTCACTTTCTCTCCCGCTCTCGCGTTCCTCCATCGTTCTCGCTCTCCTCTCTTCGTTTCTCTCTCTCTCTCTCTCTCTCTCTCTCTCTCAATGTTTGTTCTCTTTTTCATCCGGCACGTCGGGTCGCGCAAAGAAAATCGAGTTTGGTGGAAACGAATGCTTACAAATCCGGTTCTTAACGAACAAAAACTGTCAACGACAGTCTGCGCTGAAATTATTTTCGTCCGGCGATGGAGTTCGTTAATGGAGAAACCTCTGCGGCCCGCGGAGAAACCGCGGCGCGCCGGCCCGACTCTGTATCCCAGTTTTAATTCCATTTTCACGCAAGCCTTAATTGTTTTCTCCCCGGAGGAGGAAGAGAGGCCGAAGCCCATGGTTTTCTTCGCCGTCTGTCCTCGCAGCCGTTAACGATCGACCGCGGTACGGGAAGGAGTAAGCGACAACGGTGGAAACTGCGGGGGCGGGAGCGCAGCTTTGTCATTCGGGACGCTTCGAATCAATTTTATTTACATTTTTACGGGGAAGCACTTTGGCTTATACATTTTAAATCGCCACGGAGACGCGGTAAACACCGGAGGCGGACACGGGGGAACGAAAGGAAGGTACAGAGGGGGGCGACCGGTCCTCGCAGACTCGTTTCTCTTTGCAGATCGTTAGCATATTTCCTTCCTGGGGAATATCGAAGGTATGGATGGGCGTCGTCGAGATAGCTCCCCCGGTAAATTGTGTTCCTACGGTAATTCAGTCGTGAACCTTCCGACCGAGCAGCTCGCTGCCGTTTCCAATTACGGGATGGGCTTTGATTCGCTGCCACTGGCCAGGCGTCGACGCGTCGTCGTCGCCGAACACCAAGGCTCGGCTCAATAGCGAAATTCTTTTGAGTCGCACTCCGCCTTCATGAACCTCGGTATCGAGGTGGCTTCGACTGTATACGGGGGCGGATCCGCCGGAAGCGCTCGAAACCTTTTGCGGAGCTGCACCAGGCTCAACGCGCTCACGATGATTATCAGCATCAACGAGAGGGCCGCCGTTACGCCGACTAAAGTTTGGTACCTCATCGATTGTGGATAGACGATCACGGTCGTCTGGGATTCCTCGATCGTCGACTTCGCCCCCATCAAACCGGCCACGCATGTCCAGTTACCCATATCTTCTGTGCTGTGCCTGCCGCCTGAAAACACAAGTTGAACAATTATGGCCAGTTTTTTTTAACGGTGACATCCGAAGCACGTTCTTGGCTGTAATTGGTGTCCACTTGGTAACTGCGTGTTGCAAGATTGTAATAGCAGTGCGGTGGACTGATACACACCGGTGACACAACTCAGAAAATTATTCGAACCCGTTTTCTTTAAAAACGTCCACGGTAAAAATATTATTCATTTTGTTTTACTTATCGATTCAAGTAGAATCTCCGGCCGCTTGTAAGAAGAGAACCAGTTCACCGGCTAATCATAAAGAATGCGTTTTGCGGCGTGCACTCTTACTTCACTATTCATTTGCTACATGACGTCGCCAGACGCGGACCGGTCAATGGGATGTTCCGCCACGTGGAAATTCGAGTTCCCTAACCAGTTTAGGGAAGACACCGGTGAAGTGACCTCGTACTTTATGCCTCCACGAAATCGATTTTGTTCGAGCGTGTTCGCGTATATCAAGTGGTCGTTGGTATTCCGGTATGAAGGGAAGAAGTTTCCACCGTCTGCACGGTGGTAGGAAGAGGGTGGCCAGGGGAGAGGAACGAAATTGGTGATTCTTTGTAAGTGATGTTGCGTTTCGGGAGATAAGAGTCTGCAAATTGGAACCGCTTCGGTATTCGCGCTGCGTGGATCTTGGATACTTTTGCCCCCGTTCTTACTTGTTTCCGTCTGATTTCCGAGCAAACGTATGTGCCTCGGAAACTTTTGCTAAGGGGAAGCTGGAAAGTCGACGAAGGCCTTTCGAACCGGACGAGGAATCGTAATTATTTGCGTTCTTCGATTTCGAATAAATCTTGTCGCCATGTACCCCGCCATCGAACAATTCGTGTCAGCAAAATCAATTTTTAAACAAAAATCGAATAGCAATTTCTAAATGCAAGCTTTTAAATGATCATGTCAAATTCAGCCACAGTAATGTGTATGCGCCAACAAGTCTTCATTGGACTGTGGAGTTTTCTCTACTTACACACTTGGACGAGTAATGATTTGAATTCGAAACTAATCTGGCGGTCCAAAAAAAGGTCTTATTACTTTGTAAAAGCACGCTAATTAAGGGTATCAATAGGCGTTGGCAAGCAGTCCGTAAATTTCAAATCCCCCGATGTATGTAATGCAATTTCAATACATCCGGTTCTCGGGTAATACCTTAAAAGCGGTCGAGCGAGTATTAATATTTTGTTACGTTGGTTACCATTTTATTTATTGGCCAGTTTTCGATGGAGCGCGGCGGCGAGAGTGGAACGATCGTTGTATGTGAATTTAATTGAAAACGTCGAAGGATACCGAATATGTAAATTCTGAAGAGACGCCGAACCTCCCACCGGGATTTGCGCGTATTTTATTTATGCGGAACAATGCCGGACGTTGCTACCATTTACCGCCGTAGTATAACAGAAAATATTGTTAATTTAATTATGAAATCGGAAGTCATTTTCCTGAGCGTAGTCTACAGCAATTAACGAAGAAAAATAATTGCTATATGTTCAACCAAGGTGCATTAATTATCATATTTAAACATCGCGATTCGCAATAAAGTCGTATCGTTATGAATGCAAGCCGGAATGAGATTCGTGGGGGAATGAATTACTTCAAATTGCAAATTCTCGGTCAAAAGAAGCGAAATCGAAGAGCCCGCGGAGTGAATGACATTACGGTTTCCGCACTCGCGAGAACTATAGAAACCAGACTGTGCGTGGCAAAATTAGTTTCGGCATTGATTTGCCTCGCGTCGCGAAATATTTCACTGTCGGCTCCTCAATCGACGCGCACAGCCTTTCAATCTATCAGTCTTGCTGCACTTTAATTGATCGCTACCCCACGGTTAGTTTGATCTGGGCGGCCAGTTTTGCATTCCAATTAAGTCGAGTTTGTTACATTAGTGGTTACGGTTAGGATACCAGCGGCAGTACTTACCTCTGATGATTAATTCGCACCGAGTGTTGCTGGTGTTGGTCATGTATCGATGACTTACGCCACTGTAAATTCCATATCCGTCCGGCCGGATCCAACGGCAGTAATGAACAGCCCTGTCCGTTACATTTGGAAGGATGTTGCAAGATAGAATTATGTTATCGGTCCCCGTGGCTATTAGTTTCGCGCGCCCCGGGATAACGTAGCTTTCTGAAATTTTGACGAATGGAACGTGTTAGTACTGAAACAGTAAGATTCCTGTAGGAACCTACATGATTCATCGCGGATAAATTTATGCCAACGACCCGGCGAACAGTCTCGGAAACTTTAACACCTTCGTTGGAATACCAGCACGCGTTTCGGTGGAAGAAGAGATTCATCAGGAACACTCACTCATTAGAAACATTCATGAGGAACATTAGGAACTATTTCCCTACATAGGAGTTCCCTACATACAACACTTTTGTGCAAAATAAAGATTTTCTAAGTCAATGGCAAAAAGGAGAAAGTGTACAAAAATTCTAGTCTAAAATAATGTAACGATATTCTTAAATTCATAGATTTCTATTAGTCCACATTTATCTCAATTTTGACGAAGAATTCGACTCCAAAAGAGGAGGAATAATTAGGTTTGTTAATCGCGAGGTTCGACTAGGTATTGCACGGCGAGGGGTTAAAGAGATTCCGATTGAAACTATGAAACAGCAATCGCTTCAGCGACGTTATCTGGAGTTACCTGCGACGTGTACAGTAAACGGCTGACGTTCCTCGGGTCCATTAGCGACGCCCACGTTGCACGTCCATTCACCGTGATCCGTAAAACTGGCATGGTCGATTTCCGCGGCACAGTCGCCCAAAGGGAGCCCGGAGCCTACGTAAGGCAGACTGAAGGGTGTCCGAACCTTACTCTGCGAGACGGAATAAGCTGTTCCATTGGGACTCCGAAACCAACAATAGCTCAGCGCTGCATTCGCGGTGCATTTAATCTAGACAACGTTAAAACAACGCTATAACAATAAACCCATCGTCCTCGGACAACGAGAGCCCATGTTATTCATATAACAAGCAATTCAAATCACCTGATACGAATCGTTCCCTTTCACGTATACTGTACGCGCAAAGATGTTCGGGAACACGGCTGTGACCCGTGTTTTATTACTACTAATACTGGAATTAAAGTGGAGCACGGTGCCATAGGAATTCTTCTTCTGGTCGGTTATGCGACATCTCCACGCCCCATAGTCTTCCGGCTTTAGCGAATGAATGATCAAGCCGCAGTAGAGATTTTTAGCCTGTTTCCCCGGCTCGGAAATATTGAAAGTATCGTAACTGTTCCAAACGAGAAGTTAAACATGTTTAGTGGCCCCTACACGGTCAATAATATTGTGAATATTCCCGTCAATATTGACGGAGGACCATATTGATGGAAATATTGATCGTCTAGGAACGTATTGACTGCGTCCTATCAGTACTGACGGATATTGATAGAAAATTATAATTTCTGTCAATGTTGAAGAACCGTTTGAACGTCCAGAAGGATTATTGTCAATATTTCCTTCAATATCGTTTGCTCGTGAGTACGTGACGACGCAACGTGAGGACGACGGCGAATTTCTCCGCTCCGTGAATCTACAATTGGGTGAAAGAATCAAATTTTCTATGACAGCGTTATTAGACTCGGGTAGTCCTGTAAGTTTTGTCAAAGAAAATTTTGTACCTAAAGACATTCCTAGAATTACACTATGGAATTAAATTACGGTTCGAAATTTTGACAATAGGCCCGGTGTATGCACGAAACTGACGCCTCAGTATAAAGGTCCGTACGTGGTGTCCAAGATGCTCCTAAAAGACCGTTACGTAATTAAGGACGTCGATGGACACCAAATTTCGCAAATTCCGTACCGGGGAACTTGGGACGCTGCGAATATGCGACCACGGCTTCCTTCCTAGGTCGAAAGATTACGCGTTAGATTAAGCTAATATTATTCTTTGAATTGCGATATTGGTGCGTGTGTACGGATGGAGAGTGCGAAATTCTTCATATAGAGTGAAAAAAAAAATCCAAATCCATTCCAGACGTTAGGTATCTCAATGTTATAGAAAGTCTTTGGTTTGCAAGGATAGCTTCGCGCATAACAGTGTCTTTTTTTCTGGATGTTGGGCCCAACTAGCTGTAATAAAGTTTGAAAGCTTCCTTCGTCCATTCGAAGAAAATTTTTGTAGTCGTCCGGTTCTGTAGAACGCAAAAAATTCAGCAAATGTTCGCGTGTAAAGCGGCTTCTCAGCTTGTGCCACTCTTTGGACCAGCGTCTATTCCTCTTTCTCTTTTATTTTTTTTTTTTCGCACAGTGAAAGAGTCAATGCTAGAAAAGTCAAATCCGAACTGGAAAACATTTCGAAATTCACAGCGAAAACACCACTGAAACAGCCCCGACCATGCAGCACGAATATTTCTGCCGGAATGAGTATTGGGGAGAATATTGATGCGTTTATATTGAAGCATATTGATGCGCGCTTTAATATAGAGGGTGAATATTGACGCGAACATTGACAATATTATTGATCGTGTAAGGGCCCCTTTTCAATGTTAAAACATTAAACGATCGTTTTCTATGCGATTCGAATAGCGACACGGTCTTTTCGAAAAAAGCTCTACGGCACTATGAGAACAGACAGGTAATTGGCTGTACTATGACGGAGATAAAAGCGAGACGCTAACAAGGGCAATCTGTGCAGGCTGCTTTGGCGTTTAGGCGGCGCGATTACTGGCAGAGTAGAAAAATCGGATGATCCATTGGATGCGCGGGACTATTACGCCGCGCCGCGCCGGGCTGCTTTGATTTACGGGTCAGATCAGCGGCGCGGTGGCGCGGCGCGGCGCGGCGCGTAGCTAGGCGGGTCGATTCATAATTATTGGCGTATTGTAAAGCACTTAGCCTTTATGACTACACCGTGGAGTGCATAGCCATTCGAATTTTTAAAAGCCAGAAACACTCGTGTACAGCCGTTTGTTTCGGTAAATAATAGTGCGTGTGGCGATAAATAAACAGTGGTGGGAGGGCGGGTTGCTGACCCGTACTGTACACGTAATACGTATAACGACCCGCCATTGTACGTCGGTCCGGTGTGACGTTCCTACGTACAACAACAACAACAACAAAAGGGGAAAATATACCCGCGGAATAGGAAATGGTAAACATGTGCGAATGAAAAAATCAACGCGCACGAAGAGAAGTCGGACGTGATGCTCGTTGTAATAAACGCGCGTTGGACGTTCGAGCCGTTTGAAAAGCTCGCGCCTATCCGTTTTCGTTCGCCTCGACGCGGTGCGACGCGACGACGGCTAGCTCTGGTTTTTACATAAATTATTTCGCTCGACGCGGCCGAACCAGCTTGTCAGAAGCGCGAATAAACGCGATTTTATTGGACGCGCGCGTGTCGCCGGGCTGGAACTTTGCGAAGTTTACCGTCCGATAAAGAAAACACGTTAATTAAACGTCACGTCGACGTAGTTCCCCGTTTCAACAAAATGGTGGGCGGCTCGCGGCCGTTAATGGAGTTCCGCATTGTTGCTGCCAATAATATTGTTTTTCTTCGTTCCATCGGGATCACCTAAATGCGCACTGTCGCTTCCCGGTGTATGTATTAAAAATTGTTAAGGTTTCGCGTGCCCGTCGAATACGCACCGTTCGTTTCCGATTCCGGGAGACAGGCTCAATACGTGTCCGTCGGGCCTCGTGAAGTGACAGAATTCGAACGCTTGCGGCTCGCTGACGTTAACGCGACAGAGGAGCTGAATCTCATCTTCTGTCAAGTTTACGCTGCTGTCTATGGTCCAGTCGTCTGAAACCAGAGACCACTCGGGCGTCTCAGAAACTTTCACTGTTCCTGGTTAAACTGTGGTTAGATTTCTTAACACTATCTACCAGCGAATATTTCATAATTTTTGAGGATCTACGGTCCACGGCTCAGGACTTTTTAAGAGATCGTACGAAAATAGCAAATTTTGTTGGAAAATATATCAAGAGACTGAGCAACCACTCAATCAGCAGGCAAATAAACGCAACAAGCTCTTGTACTCACTAAAATAATCACATGTAGGGTAAAGTGCCCAAATATGGTATAGTCGCCTATTATGGCACTACCTCATATCTGGTAATGGAGAAGTCGCACTCTAGTGAGAAAATCCTCGAACAATAGTTTACCATGCTTACTATAGGTTTTAGTATCGATCCGTCGCCAGTTGTTTCTCCACGTGTTGAATATTTCTGTTGTTAGATTTTCGACTGTATCTTTTTCGAGGAAGTTAAGTGATTTTGAAATGTTTGAACATATCTGTAGTTTCAGTTTATTTATATTAATCTTTGCCAACTGTTGGTTTGGGCTGAAATTCATTTTCTCTTTGTCAGTAGCTAGTATTATCAGTCCACGTGGAGTTCCCAATATTGGGAACTCTAGGTGTACCATATTGAGACACCAGAAAAAAGAATATTTTTCCCAAGCTGTATTCATTTTTTAACAAACTTGACCCCAGAATCTTGTAGGGAGGAAATGCATCTACAACTGATAATTTTTTGGTCGAAAAAGAGCATTCTAAGATCATAAAAAAATGACCAACAAAAAGTGGTTCATTATATAGGGATTCAAGGTGTACCATATTAAGAACCCCTTTCGCTGGAACCTGCAAATATGACACCACAAAAAATATTTTTCCCAAGCTGTATTAATTTTTTAACAAACTTGACCCCAGAATCTTATAGAGAGGAAATGCATCTACAACTGGATAAATTTTTGGACGAAAGCATTCTAAAATAATAAAAAAAATGACCAACACAATGGTTCATATTTGGGTACTTTACCCTACGCTAAACAGTATGTAACATTACGTAAAATCGACTTACGGTACGTAGTAACTCTGAACGATGCACTCGTAGGGAATATTTTTCCTTCTGTTCCGTAAACGACGGTCCAGTTACCTTCGTGTCGAGCTGTGACGACAGGTATATTGTACTGACAGGTGCCAATAATTAAGGGAGTTTGCACACCCTTTGGATCTTCCAGCTGGCAGAAGGTAATGTTACCAGTGACTGGCTCTACTTTGCCTTTTGCACCCAATTTCAGACTGATGTCTTTCTGTCGTACAGAAAAAGATTGCGAGACAATTGTTAATATAATTCTTGCTCAAGTCTGCATAGAGTATTGAGTTGCATCGAGGCTTTTTGTCGGTTCTCTCGTCTTTCTTCAAACTTGGCTACCGTTTCTCCCAAACTCTGTAGGTTCGCGTAGATATTTATGCAACACGATAAACTTGATACTGCATGGACTGTTATCCGCACGGGTGAAAATGATGAAAGCGAAGGGCAACGGAGGTTCGACACCGTGGTCGTTGTTCGTTCGACGCTCCCGACGACTGTAAAGTGACGGTGCATTAATGATTTAGCCAAGCACGGAATCGACCGTCTGATATCGGTAATCGATATTTCGTGAATGCCTATAATCTTCAGTTAACTCGATGCGGTATTTGCCGAAACCAAATAGAGCAGATATCGATACGCGGCGGTGCAGTTACCGAAACCGAGATTAACATTGCCGGGTACGTCTGATGATAATTATGCGGTGAGTGATTTACTTGACCAGCTGCCTTCATATCGTAAACTTATTATGCCCCCGTTCAGGAATTCCGATATCCGCTTTACGCGACCGACATACAACGAATATTTTCCGACCGCTCGTTATATTGCGCACGACAAAGGCAACGGCCCGATACAAGGAACATCGTAGGAATTCCATTAAAGATGATCGCTTCGGTTTTAAGCGGTGATATCAGCAGCGGGCCCGTGAGAGAGCGAGGGAGCCTGGATCAATCCCACTCGACCGACTATACCGATCTCCCCGCAGCCGATAATCCTTTGCTTTCGTTTCGGAAAGCGAGCAATCCGCAACGCAAGTGGTAATTCATGCCGCGAGCAGGAGAGCCGGTAATTACTAATCGACAACACGGGAAATATTGGAAATATCGATCGGATCTTGGGCAGCGGAGGGCTGTGGTCAAGTTCATCGTGCTTGCTGTTTGCATCCCGGACCAACTGGGATGCGACTATCGCTTATGCGATCTTATCACCTTGCAAATAATCGCTGTTATGCCGCGTTACCGTGTAACGATTCCGGCAGTCATACGCGGATTTGAAAAGCAAACCGACACAGAAAAAAATGCTAAAATAACAATAGCCTCTCCTCGGTCGTAGAGATCGCGCATTCGCGATACTCGCTCGCACGGTAAACATTTTTATCGACGCGCACTTCCGATCCTATCAGTTTTACTCGTTTAACTTTCATCCATTAAAAATTTCAATATTTTCATCGGCGGCTCGGTTCAACGCTTCATGATCAAAGTTAATCAAACCGCTCGATATTTTCGATGGAATTAGTCACGTCGAATCGCTTATTGTTTCCGACTGCAAACCATTCGAAAGCTTTTCTATAACAGCGAATGAGAGCCCGTCGCTTTATCGGTCCTGATAAAAAGATAAACGATCCGTCGCCTTCTTTCCATTCCGATTTCCAGCTGCGACTCCCGACTTCGCTCGGTGACGTCCGAGTTCTCTACTGACAGGTTTAGTTTCGCTGTCCGAGGCTGCGGTAGATTAAGTGATTCCATCCTCGGCTCTCGATCTACCAGGAGACTTACCATTTTCTCGGTTTTCTCTCGATCCTCGTACACCGAGACGTTCACTCCGCCGGTTAACAGGACGCTGTTGTTGACAATCGCTGTCAAGGCCCACCGTCCCGAGTTGTTGCGATTCACCAACACGCGAAATTCACAGTCTTGAATATCGATCACCGTTCTCTGAAATTTTCATTTTGTCCTGTAGGAAATAGATCGTCACGACCAATTACCAAAGTGACACTGACGAGCAACAAAAAGCAGAGAAGTCGCGAGAAAGATCTCCTGATATTGGAAATAGATTTTCACATGTTACACACACTCTTTGTCTCTCGCAACTCTTTGACCTTTTAGAATCCACATTCGCACCATCATTTCAATAACACCAATCGTGAGAGAGGGAACAGTTGCGCGAAAGAAACAGTAATTATCCTGATTATAATTCGCAAAATTCATTTTCGCGAAGCACGTCGGATAGCAGTAGCCACTTGACTCTATGATTACACGCTCCAGGTATCACGCAGGCTTTTAAAGTAATCCTGTTTACTACATCAGACAAATTTACACGTGCTTCGACGATAATTTGGAGTTACGATGTCAGTCACGTTCTTCGGGCGAAGTTAAGTAACAGTATTTGCTTCGCTGTTACGGCACGGCGGCGCGCTGTAGCCAAATCGATTCAAGTTGCGTTGTAATAGCGATACTGTTTGCCATTATGTTATAGTGCAACCGAGGTTTCAATGTGCGGTTGGGAATGTGCAAAAGCGAATCGTTTGATATGCAAAATGGCTGGAGTCGCTTAAGAAATTGTTGTGCGCGATTGTTAGTGAATTTGTGAAAATACAAATGCGTTTGCGTACGTTCGGTGGAGTGATCTTGCAAGACGTCAGGTTGGTTAGAGCGTCTTTGAACTTCACGTGCATAGGGTATCCTTCGACAATACGCACACTGCTCGGTTCCACTTCTACAGACTGCGGAAAGAAACGATAGTTTAAGATGCAGTTGGAGAACGTTGTCGCGCTAACCAGTGCACTGCGAGGACGGAGGGAAAAAGGATCGGGTCCCAGGACTGCCATATATTTGCAGTTCCGCGGCGGTTTGCACTGCCTCAACTCCGGACAAAGCGTCCACTGTATTCTCGCGGGCTTCGCACGGTAAAATGTTATGTCTGCCGTTACATTCAACTACCGCGGCAATAAATGCATTAAAACGCCCTTCCTGCCGTAGGACACTCTTTTCACTGCGGATGGCTCGCGCGTAGGATAACAATACGCGTATGCTTCGTCATCGTTTTGTGATCCTCGTTCTCCGCTGCTGCGAGTGCTCCGAGGAGCAGATTCTTTCCACGGTGATCGAATTAATTACCCTCAACGATCCGTGACACAAAAATTAGTTTATACAGTGGGTGTACAAAGTATTCGCACACCTTTCAAAAACTAATAACTTTTTTATAATTGTACCAAACGACCTGATTCTTTATAATCGATTAGAAGCATT
This sequence comes from Lasioglossum malachurum, assembly GCA_028455605.1. Lineage (NCBI taxonomy): Eukaryota > Metazoa > Arthropoda > Insecta > Hymenoptera > Halictidae > Lasioglossum > Lasioglossum malachurum. Next base: position 17,551,047 of record CM052311.1, read on the forward strand.
GGTTTACGAAAGATATGCAAAAATGATTTTCCAAAATTATAATTTAAAATATACGTTTTGTAGATCTATGTTAGTTATACACATGCTGAAAAAATTCATCGAAAACTAACATAGAGATCTACAAAACATATATTTGAAATTTTCATTAAGGGCCCAATAAGTAATCTTGTAAATTATAATTTTTGGAAAATCTTTTTTGCATATTTCGTAAACCAATGCTTCTAATTGATTATAAAAAGTCAGGTCGTTTGGTAAAATTAGAAAAAAGTTATTAGCTTTTGAAAGGTGTACGAATACTTTGCACACCCACTGCAGCTTTTTACATATTTTTCCCTGAACTATTTTCACAATTTAAAAATAGTTTACCGATGTTCTTAAATAAACCCAAGTTTCTACTGTCAGATTTCCGTGGAGATAAAACGAATAAACCATGTTCCCGATCTTTGATGGAGATACCTTTTCAGTGTGCGCTGCATCCGACAAGGATCCAAACGAATATGTCCCGGCATTGGTTTGATGATCGCGCAAACTTTCTTCGCCGCCCACGCTCGACTCCCGTCTTATCCGAAGCTGCCTAACTTCTTCATATTCTGAAACAACGAGGTCTGGCTTGAAGCACTGTCACTGATCACCGCGAGCGAGGCAAATTCGGAGTTCGGAGCACTCGGTCTAAAGTTTTTCGCATTGGGAACGCGGCACGCGTTTTCTCTGGTGGATTTAGTTGTTTCACATCGAAAGATGAGCGCAATAAATCTCGAACAAAGCGGAAAGCGAAGGGTGCGGGGCGAGATCGGCTCCGAGTGGCAAAGGGATGAAGGGGGTGTACGCGATGGCCACGTTTCGACAGAGAAAGGGTGGGTCCACGGAAGAACCATAAATCTGCTGATTTACCCGAAACGCCGCTGGCGAATTGCACGGCCAGAAGAGTCGCGAAAATAGCGAACCGTGTCATATCGTCCGTATCCGCGGTGTCTTTAAACGAAACCACTGACGAACTGTTTCTTTTATATCGAGATAAGAGATACGGACGACTCCACTAGACCGTCGTCGATGTCAGACAACTCTATCGTTCCGCAAAGCCTTGTCCTCCGGCTAATGCGAATCCGACGCGACGTTTCGTCCAATAAAATAACGAGCTGGTATCCTAAGTCTCGTGAACGATTATTTGCAAGATGAATGCTAGGGAACCAACGATTTCGATCGTGATAGTCAAACGAGGCGCCACGTTACCGGAAGAAGCATTTCATAAAAAGGATGCATGATACGTCGATTTAACTCTGAACATTGTGGAGATATCGCAGAGGTTATCGGATTAAATTTTTTACAGATATGCTGATTGTTTTATCACACTGGTAGAAATATAACACGAGCGAGCAAGGTGAAAATGTTACCTATTAAGTGGAAACGTTATTGGTTTTGAAATTGCTAAGATTTTGTGTTGTTCCTTCGATCTAATATGTATTCACACGTATTTGCACATACCACGTGAGACAATTACTCAGTGCAAGAGATTATTAATAATAAAACAATCATGAATGATCAATTTACAATTGCGTGTTGCTGTAGAATGTCCACGCCTTACCAGCTACATCGTACGTAGAAAGATTAGGATTAAGAAATCGCCTTCGGAAGAGTGTTAGATATCACGAAATAGATACCGTTTATAATTACCGCATGAATATAGAACTTCGGGGACTTATCGCGCGCTAGATATCGATCTGGTGTTATCGTTATTTATACTGATTAAAACGTTACGTTCCAACCTCAAGTCCAACATCAAACAACACATACGTTCTTCATGACGCGATGAAATTATCAGCTGTCGTTTTAGGAAACTTGTTGCCTACCTGGTACGTAGGAAGAATCAAAAACAAACCATGCTAATATTCGGTCACATTGCTAGGAATTTGGTAGGTTCAAAGATACATAAGAATAAAATTGGCGCATAAAGATTTGGGTCTAGCCGTGACTGTCACGATAACGTCACAAGCGTCTTAAAGCAAGGAAAGGAGGAATCGATTTGCTGAAGTTACTAAATGGAATTTCCTCCTTAGGAGACAGCTTAAGAGTTTTCATTTGACCAGTGATACGCCGAGAAGCTCCATCGAAGGAGGCCATTGTCCGCGATCAACAATTAGACGACGGTCTAGAAAACTCTATTGGACTGGTCGGTCGCGTAACGTGCAATAAGTCACTGGAATATCGACGGTAGAATAGAATCACGTCGAAGCGAGGCTCACCGATGCGTTATCGGCGATCCCGATTCCCTTCGAATCAGGGACGACCGTGTACGGATTCGTGGAAATCTGGCGTCCTTCCGAAAAGCGTGTGCGGCCGCGTAGGTGGGCTCCGTGGAAAATCTGCTGGAAATGATTTCGCCGCTCAATACGCGGGAGACCGGGCTCACAGAGGGAAGAAGTAACCGGATTATCGTCGGCGTAAGAGGTGTATCCGAGTCCTGGGCGCCGGTATCGAAACGGCCCCGCGTTCTTGTGAAGTCGGAAAAGCCCATTTCGATGTCCCTTGTGCCATCAGGCAATCCCATTTGAGATTAGACGCAGGCGTGAATTGTGTTACCTTCGAGTTTGAGCGGATCAAAGGCAAATTCCCGGTTGGGACGCATACGTACGTAATTGATATGCCTGATGGGGGTTTCCAAGTCGGATAGTCAATTACCATAATCTTGTTGCGGGGAGAGAGGCCAGTCCCTGTCCGTGCCGATTTCATACGGCACGCTTGTATACATTGTGGGATGGCAGGATATCAATTCAATCCCGCGGAACGCGAAAGAAACCGTGGTGTATCCTCCTGACCCGGCGTTATTAGATTCCTCTGACACCGGCCCGGCGCGCCCCACGTCCGCGTCCTTTCCCTTTCAATTAGCGGACAGGATACACGCGGTATTAATCCGTCTTTCGACCGCCATTGCGACGAGTATTCGAACACCGCCGCCATTCAACGAGCGAGCGCGTTGCACCTATTTTACGGAATTGGCCCTGCAAACGCGTTTAGAGAGCATTCAGATCTTCCAATAAAAGAATTTGCTGACAACTACATAAAAATATATAATTCTCGATAAAATATAGTTATTATGGTTTAATAGTTCTCCCGAAAAATGCTCTAAAAATCAATGAAGAATCAGCCTCGAAATACACGCTTAATTCGCCGTTAAACTGTCGGATTTACGGAAGCCTCGTTCCCGCTATCCCGCCCGATTATAAACTCAATCGCGAAGCACGTGACCCGCGCACCTGCACGTGCTCCGATTGAAATGTTTAGGCTCCGGCTGTATCAATTCGTTCGAGAAGCCTCGATTTTTATTGGCCGTTAACGAGCAGAGATCGCCGGACAAATGACCTGGATCAGCCGCCGCTCGAACGAAGTCGCGCGTTGGTCCCACGGTGGATTAAGTCCGAATTACTTGGTACCGGTAATATATTCTTCTTTAAGCAATCGTAATCACCGCGGATCCTGTGAACCGCCTCCTGACAAATTGCGGTCCCTTTGATGAGTCCATGATTTTACGCTCTGGTGGCGAGGTACTGTACAAGTTCGTGATTTCTCTATAATGAATCCGATCATCTATTTGCAATATCATTTATTTGTAGGCAGTAAATGTCGAAGACTACAATTTCTAAATAAATGCAGTCGGCCAAGTAATGTTAAGTAAAGTTTGTCCACCAATATACTTCGCAGCACGCGTATGGCAGTGAGTTTATTGGAAAGCGATTGTCTACCGTCGGCGACAGTAAATATGTTTGCGCGACACTTATAGCTGACCGTTCGCGCTGAAAATTGTTTAAACGTGTGTGTTCGTGTACGTGCCACGGTCGCACGAAATTCAGCTGGTTCCAGGACTCCGAGGATAGCTTAATGACCACCCGTGACAACTTCGCGAACTTTAGTTGTACAGGCCACTCCACTTTAATTGATCAACTGAAATTGAAAAACTTATTCAAGACCGTAACCACTTTGGCCGTTCCCCGAGAATTGGAAAATTCTTGCGGTTAGAAGAAAGCGTGTCTTGTCGAATATATCGGCGATAAGAAACTCTGTACGCTTTCTATGGATTCGCCTGGAAACAACCTTCGACGATCTGGGTCACTGTTATCTTTTCCGAAATGTCAATGCTACGTACGCAAGGGAATGTGTATTTGTTCCCAACATGACCGATAAAGGGGGACATTCGAGCGAGCACAAAGTGACCTCGAGCATAAAATGTTTACCACCATCCATCAAATATATTTCTATTCTTCGGCCAGCGGAGACCTAATTGGTCCATTCGGTCGGAGACACGGGCAGCCGGTGTTTGCACAACAAATAGCCCGACAATGAGCATGAAAATATGGTGCCTTTTCTCCGTTTGTTCCATTTTCGACTCGCACCGCTTCAAATGTTTATACCTCGCTGACCCGCGCAATAGCCGAGCGATCGCGAAGAAAGGAAACTGAAGAATTGCTCGCGGAACCTCTGCGTTAATGTCGCACAAACGCGACTCGTTTACTTTAAACTCTTATGGCAAATATAATATTATACCTAACAATTTTCACATTTCCACGGGCAAGAATACCGTTTATGAATTTAACAATTCGGTGGCATTTTGTTGTAGACTAGATCGTCCAATCTCATGCAAGTGGGGAATAAAATTCTATATAATTTCTGCTTTTAGGAATTACGCGGAGAAACTTTCTCTCTCGCGTGAAGACGCGCGCGCAAAGGACGAAGACCGCTCCAACCTCCAGCGTTTTGACAAGCTGGTTATCTATTATAATTGAGCACCTCGGATTCTCCTGCGCGGCGTGTTTGCCGGATATCTCGAGAACGTCCGGGAGCGGTAATCCTGGCTCCTCTGGTAAGTGTCACCATAGCTCACGCGTGGATGATTAACCGCCTAAGCGACGCTCAATGAAAACGGCTCTTTAAAAACGGGCAGCTACTTAAACGTTGTACCTGCGCGACGCGGTTTGCTTCGTGCTCCTTGCGTATGCGGCCCCGATTAGCCACGTTAAATACGGCCGACCATTTATCAGGGGGCATAATAGAGACGTTACTTTCGCGCCATATGCTGTCTCCTATACAATAAGCAGCAGCGCGCAGTTAAATGGCCGTGCCCGCGCAATATGTTCCGAAACGCGACAAATAGTCAGGAAAACGGCTTGCGGAGTGCACAGTTTATATTTACAATAGGACAATGCGTTTTTCGCTCGACGAGGGAGGGGTGAGCCCCGGCAGTTGTGGCCGCAACGGAGAACGGACACGCTTCGTCTGTGATCCCGGGCGCAGTGCATTGCAGTCGCTGGATTTCGTGTGTCCTCCCTGTGACGTTAACGATCCGTGAAGATAGATCCGCCCAGGGCCGAAATATCACGGCAAAAAAACTTCAGATAAGTCAAATTTTATCTGCTCGGCCGGAGATCGGTGAACCGATTCGTTGTACGAAGGTCTCGGCGCGCCATGCCGCGTGCAAGCTTCTGTCACATGTGGGAGATGTAGAATGGTTGGCAATGGCTACAGCATAGTTTACAAGTCGGGAAAAAAATACGGTAGAGACTCCCGTACTCGTGGCCCCATTATCCGAATACCCTAATATACGGACGTTCTATCATCCGGATGTTCTGTTATCCGCACGAAAGAAAAAACAGTAGAAGCAGATATTCAAGAAGCTGTCACTACATTCAGAAAAATACTAGGATGTGATTGTGTCAGCGATAATGTAATGACAATGGTTTCAATGCGATAAAGACAATAGTAGCGATGGAGATAACATACAGACATAGAAGCAGCAAACGAAAGTAACAATGAGGACGTGCCTTCTCATGTCGAAGCATTTGAGTCATTTGAAAAAGGACTTCGATGGTTTGAGGCACAACGGGAATGCAATCCTACGCAGCGCGCTGTTTACAATAAAAAATTTGTGACTTAGCGGCTGAAAACCTTAGATGCTGAGAAAAACTGTCAATTTTGTTTATTTCTAGCTGAATAAATGAGGTTTAATGCGAAAGAAATTAATTGTTCTATTATCCGAAAATTCCATTATCCTGCCACTTTTGCCTCCCTATTACTTTGGATACGGGAGTATCTACTGTATATTTTAGAAAAGTCTGATAAAAATTCAAGAGCATATTTTTAAAAGTTTAAGGTATCAATAAAATTGGCTTTTTATGAAAAAGGTGTTAACAAAGCGTCACAGATAAATGAATTCTCAGCGTGCCGGGGGAATTGAAAATGTTGATAACGGAATGTATATCACGAGTGCAAGCTTTTAATCTCGAGAGATTATATCGCGTGACCTTTTAAACAATATTTTAATCGTAGAAAAATGTTCAAGCGTGAATCGTGGGGTAGATAATAGTTTTCTCGAATTAAATACTAACGAGAAACGAAATTAGATAGCGATAAGCTCTCTCGAGCGTTGCACGGGTTGCCTCGCTACGTCTTTTTCTCTCCCGTTTCAGGCTGCGTCGTTTCTGTTTATCGTAAGAAGGATTTTAGTTGGCTGTTAAAGCCAGAGGATGTATAATTGGGGCCGATACAGCAGCGACAGTGGCGCCGTTGGAATTTTAAACGTAATCGGCCGCAGATAAACCCCGGGGGAACCGGAAGCGGAGGTCGAACGCAGCGACGGCACGAGAGCGAATACAAAAGTGCCTCGTATTTCGGTCTCGTTTCTAAATTAGTGGGATCGAGATCTAACATTCTATCCGCGTCCCGGAAAGTGAAAAACATCGTAGATCCGCGATCGCGATTGTTGTCACAGAAACTGTTTTGCGCTTCACGCAATAATACGTATCGTTCATCTGAACAAAAAATGCTTATGGTAGCGTCACGAACGTGTGAAAGCAAACTTTCGGGGGAATTGTAACGGAGGTCTCTGATATCTGCAACATTAATTAATTAGACTGCGGTTGTTTGTGCAAAACTCAGATATTCTAAGTCTACTTCGAAAAACATATTGGGTGGCAAATGTGTGTATACTATTATATCCGTATATCGATCGTATTTATTGTTAATATTAAATTACTAATGCTTTTGCCGCAAAGGTTCGACCATTTGTTACTTGATTTACAAAGCAATTTTGCAAACTACTAAAGTAATTCCGACGTTTCGATCTTCTCATTCAGATCATCTTCAGGGGGTTACTAGAATTGCGTCGGTGAAAAATTATTTTCTTAAGAATATTTTGAAATTTAGGAATGCATAACACCGAATTAGTTTAATTTATGTTATTAAGAAAATTACTCACTAGCTTTGCGATGAAAATTAATGTGTGTAGAGTATAGACGAACGTACTGAGAAAAATATTCGTTTATCGGAAATTAGAGGAAAAGTCCGGTTTGGTATAGTGTAGGTTATTTTGCGATGGTCAGGCAGTGAACGCGTTCTAGTTCGGAGGTAGCGGTGCATAAAGCAGCACCTTGGAGGCGACTCACTCGGTTGACGTGACAAATTGTCATCTTTTTGCGAACAAATTACGCGAGGCAAGGAGCACCGGAAAGAGCGGACGATCCCGAAGTAATCAGGAGGCGTTTGTCGACGGCGCTCACGGCAGGCGCGTTAATTCTAATCCCGCTAGACGTCCGGCCGCCCTATCATGCATGGGTCTTCGCTAATTTGCACAATAATGGTGTAATTCCAGCGTCAGGAAGATAGCGGCCACTACCGTGTCGCCTTCGTGCCGGGCGATACACGGCCGCCGTACGTTCGATAAACACGCCCTCGCTACAGCGTGTATAAACACTTCGCGTGGACGTGTTTGCGGGGAAGAGAGACAGCGAACGAGGCAAAACGATAGAGTGTGAGTGAGAGAGAGAGAGAAAGATAGAAGAGGATCACAAGGGCGCGAGTGGAGCGCGAGGGCTCCGAGCAAGGGACAGAGAACCAGTTAGCGGCGACGGGGTACAGTGGAATTAGAGAAAGGGGTTAAATGAAAATTTGAAGGTACGTCCAGGGGTCGGAGAGGGTCGACCAGGTTACAAAGCGGCGAAGGGCTCGAGGAGATAAAGCAAGAAATGAAAAGAAAACAGAAAAGGGCGAAAAAGACAATTAAAGGGCGCGGAAGGCAAGAATAAACGAGTGGACGCGCGGACCAGGAGATATTGACAAGGGAGACAGGGTTGAAGTTCGAGGACCGTGAACGCGCATGAAACAGTTTTATTCCGCTGTGAAAGAGAGGAAGAACAGAATCGAGGACACGGTGGAAAAGTTAGATGGTGTCGAGAGCGGCTAGAGCGTGCCAATCGGAAATGAATCCGTGTCGCCGTACACCGGCAACGATTGCACGATCGCGATTTAAAGCAACCTCGCTGCAACTGCACGCTGCTGGATGTAAGCTCGTGTTATCGACCGTGCGTAATTCGGCCGGGCTACCTTTATCGTGCAGCGAACAGCAAGCAGCCTACACACGATAGTTGTTTAAACGTTACATAAGGCGCTGCCCCCCGATTAACGCAGCATTCGACCCGTGCGCAGCTCAGAATGTTCGAATTCGGAGAGGTCCCGTCATCGATTGCTGATAATATCCGCGCTCCGGTTCCGAGCGAGATGCTCGACAAAATTCGGCATCTAACGGTGCGGATACACTGGCACGTGTAAACGAAACTTTATTTCCTTTACTTTTCTCCATACTTTCTTCGTAATCTACAAATTCCAATATCAAGAGAACATCATTTTTATTTTGCCATTTAATACGAATTACGTTAATTCGCTGGGAGATGCTCATTCGCCGGACAGGTCTCCTATTTCGTACTGTGTTAAACACCTGGAAACGTGTCAGAAACATTTCGCGCGACCAGATTTTTGCGGATCAACAATGAAAAGTAATGCGGTTGCATAATTCCGCCCTCGATCCCGTGCGAACGACCGGCGCGCCATCCCCCGAGATCATAATTTATGCTTGTCCCCGTTTTTTTAATGACTCCGATCGTTATTCCCGTCCGTATAGCTGCCGATTTAGCAAGTTGTTCCATCAACAACTCATCCCGCGTTAATTAAACGTGTTATCAAATTAACGCCGCGGTAACGACAACGTGAGGCTTTAATTAAATCATTTATACCCGGGGACTCGCGGGTATACGTTAATCACACGAAACACGGAAATAAATCGATAGTAGTTTTAATTAAACAACGCGTGTTTCCCTATTCCGTCGTAGAAAATTGTTCTAAATTATAATCGATGGGAAATTATCAATCATCCGCCAACGTTTCGGCGGGAAGATTGAAGAGACGCCCAGCCTGTCGACGCGTCGCGTCGCGTCGTCGAGTTTTGCGTTATCAACGGCACGTTATATTCCGTTGCTGGATCTAACGTCGCTCAAAAACACAACATTGTTAGCTCGCTGAATGTGTCTAATCGGTAAATATTACCGTCAGTAATATCTAATGAAATTATTACATCGGCGGATTACACGTAACGCGGAAGATATGTATATATTAGGTTGTAAAGAAAAAAATGCAGGATTTTTGTTCCTTTGTTTTAATTGCAATTTTATACCAATAAATATTTACCTTAATTTAATGAGTTATATGTCATTTAAAAGCTTGTTTTACACTTTTGATATTTAATTCTATTCAAATTTTTATTAAATAATTTGGCTTTTATTTCAGGATGTCAAAATACGATTTTCGCATTCTTTTCTTCAATGAGTTCAAACTAGGCCGATGTGCCGCTCAAGCGGCTCGGAATATCAACGAAGTATGGGACGAAGGAAGTGTCAACGAATGCACAGTATCAGAAGTTTCGCGCGCGCTGGCATTGACAGCCAAAAAATTTAATAAAAATTTGAATAATATTAAATATCAAAAGCATAATTAAATAGAGCGTAAAACAAGCTTTAAAATGACAACTCGTTAAATTAAGGTGAATATTTATTGGTAAAATATTGTGCAATTAAAACAAAGGAACAAAACTCCTGCATTTCTTTACAACCTATTTACATTTCCTTTACAACCTAATAATTATCTGCCGATTATTTGATCTCCAGATTCCCCCAAGTTTTTCATTCACGTTCAATCCGTTCGAACTGTCGAACCCATAACGAAAGATTGATTCTTCGCTCGATCCTCTTTCCTGTAGCTCCAGTCTCGAAAATGTGAATTCGAACGTCCAATCACGAGAGACGCGCTAGATTCTCGCGAGCGGTATTCGAAAAACAAACAGCTTCGGTACGTTTCCCGGTTCCATCGATCCAATTAATATCGACGACGAAAAAATATTTGTTCTTTAATTAATGAGAAAGCCTCGCGTTTCATTTCGAGCGAGGAGTCGCTGATTTCAGATCCGGCCATTGTTACGCTGATCCTCTCGTCGAGCTTCATTGTTTGCATGAACTTACGAGTGAATAAAAGTACGAATTACGTAGCGCGAATGAAGCCGGAAGATATCGGGAATTCCTTATCGCGTACACCATTTTCCATTTTTATTTGGCTCTATCAGACAATTGGAGTTTTACATTAGGTTTTACGTATATCAGTAAATAGAATAAAGGTGTGGTTGTTCCACGGATGTTTTATGAATGCGAAAAGCATTTCCGATAGGTGGTTCGGCGTTGATCGGTATCTCGTAATCGATAACGTATAATCTCGGGTATTGTTTGCGCAGTTTATGCGACGTCAAACAATTGTCATACGCGTGCAGCGAGTGCGACGAAGGGATGAGGGGTGGAAGCGTGTTCGTTCGACAGGAGAGGCGTTTTTCGAGTGGAGGATCGTCGGGAGATTATTTAAGATTATGAACGATGCAACGGACAGAGCGGGAGGGTCGTCCGCGCGCTGTGCCGGATAATAGGAAGCCGGGAGCTGGCGTCGCAAGAGTACTTTAGATATACCTATATAAATTAATTGTACGATTGCGGGGACGCATGTTGCGATCTGAAGTGGGCTCGCGAGATTAGAGGGCCGGTTTTTGTTGGATTTGCACAACAATGGTCGGATCAGCGGCGCGGCATGTGCGAACCCACCGCTCTCGGCTCACCACGGTCCCGCTTCGAGGGATCCTTAATCCCAGCGCTCTCCAATTTGATACAATTTCCTGTCCTCTTTTTGTCGCGCCGATAGGGAACGGGCCCGTCACCAGGGCACGTGGTCCGATGTAACTGTCGGTTTAACACGCCTTTCGACGGAAGTGCTTTTTCATTTGCTCCTCATTTACGATCAACGTCCGCTTCCCTGCTGTCCGCGATCCCGGCTCTCTCGATCTCTTTCTCTCTCTCTCTCTCTCTCTCTCCTGTTAAACCTCTGAGCCGGCTCCACGGTTGCTCTGCCGCCATGACAATTAGAACGTTGCTCGTTCGGTCGCAACGCAACGCAGTTTTGTCATTATGTGAACCACTGTTAATTGGCCGACTCTGTCAACAGAATGTTCTATTACCCAAATACCGTGCTCGTCAACATTAATTTTGATTGCAACGTTCTGCCCGAAATTGGGGAGTCAGCGCGAAATGCGCATCGAAATTAGCATTTCCACACACACACAGGCTCCACGATTATAATAATTTTCTTACGAATTATGGGGGCTCGACGTAACTTACGCGGGTATTTTCAGTAGCATAGTTTTGTGTCTTTCGATAGATTTTTTCGTATGGAAAATTAGGGTACTTGTCTCGGTAGTCGGCACATTTTCTAAATTTTTTACACGAAGACATGAAGTTGAGGAATAATATGACTAGAGTGACCATTCATTAATATCATATATATATATATATATATATATATATACTTTACTTAACTGTCGATTTATATAAAGTCTTCCTTCCCCGAGTGGCATGTTTTTTTATGTTGTACGAGATATATTATAACGAGTTATACTCTAATAATGTTGTACGAGAAAAAAACTATCGCACGCAATGTGGTATAATGTACGATAGTTTATTTCTCGTACAACATTATTAAAGTAAGTATTTAATTCAGAAAATGTATGTTATACATAACTGATTTCATCAATTATTACTATTGGCTGAACCACCGGACGTGACATACGAAACCGATCACATATATCCCCATGCTCCGAAGCGATCGTCCTCCAGAAACGAATTCTCCTCCCGTTTTTAACGTTTGAAGTGGCGATGAGAAGTTCTGTCGAAGGAATCAATAATCGAGGATTCCCCTGTTAAGGTATTCTCGAAGGGTTTAGGGCTAAGTTATTGGTTGACTTTGTGTTTGGCAAGGGTCAACAAGTCGACGGCGAGTGCTCATTTCACGGAGAAGGTAAATCTTCTTATTGTGGCCTAGAGGGCAGGCTTTCGGCGTTTTAGTATCCGACCTGAAGTACCGTGGCCTCTTCGCAATTTCAATTAGAAGTATTGCACGACCACGCTGATTGACAACCTCCGCAAAATTATTCTCTGTTTGCTGGACACGCAAATACGCGTATCGCAAGCATCGCGCATTTGCAAGAAAAACCACGACGAAAGTTTACGTTTGGTCGTGCGTATGCTTCGACGAATCGAGACAATACACATTGTGTATTTTTTTGGCCGAAAACCGATGTGCCATGCGATTCTTGTCCCGGCGAATGGACATGGGGGATTTTTTGCTCCCTTTCACCTTTGCCGCCGCGGCTAATGTTGACATCGAAGAATGATCGAACGCGGCGCACGTAGAGGGGGAAGAAAATCAATGACAGAGGAACACCGGAATGCAATTTCGCTGGATGTTTTGCCGCGATCTGTTCATCTTGATTTATAAACGATACGCACACGATCCATATTTATTTACTTTACCGTTGTTTGTCCAGATATCCCTCGCTCCGAGTGAAATCGTTGAATCCGAAAAACAACAATCCCCCTCTCCGCCATTCTTTTTATTCGTTTCGCACGCTGTATACAATCGATACAAAAATTTTGACTTCGTATCATACGCGGTCGACGAAATCCCAGTTCCACCGTGATTTGTTACTTTAAAATATTAGATCGGACACGGTCAAAATCAATGCACGCGGCAACACGGGATAAATGAAATATTAATTCAACAGATAAAGTGTTCTGTACATGTAAAACACTTCATAATTTATCCTATTCGCTGCATTTTATGGTTTCGAACCTGTAACCTGCTGTACAGTGAAACGTAACAATACGGATTAAAATCATGATAAACGGCACGGCATTTATATTCGCTAAATGATAGTTAACAAAGGCCGAACAAAATATTTATTAACCGCCCACCAGTCGAGACCTCCGTCCGAAATATATTTTCATTTACGGCAATTAATTTATTCTCTTTGGATGCTGTGGAAAGTAGAAGATATCAGCTGTTGAAATTAATTCTTTTACGTGTTATTAAGAATCATAAGGATTAAACCAAACGTAGCTAGAAGAAAATACGTGTCAAATGTCTTTTTAAGTTCATAAATCATATCATAAAATCGGCGTGTTACGATTGGGAAACCTTCCTTGTCAGACACGCTGCCACATTTTTGACAGGCGGCGTACGTCTGAAAAGTAGACCGTACGCGTCTTCCGGCAGCCTCTGAATTATTAGCAGCCGTAACTCGACAGAAATAAGCCGAAGGGAAGCGTGGACCCAACGCGTCATTGTGAATACCAAGCTCAGCGAACAAACTTTCAGACGTGGAATAAAGTTTCTCTCTCCGCGCGTCGTAACTCCGCTGAATCGCCTGACGTTACGGAACAACCGGTGAGAGCAGTAACAACTACAGCGCCGGTGTTTTCAGCGGCCGTTGTCTCTCGTTGTTTCTTAATCACGCTGTAAACCTCGCGTCGACGAAAATGCCTGCAAAATTGATATTCCATTCCTCCTCCTCCTCCCCCCGGCCCCTCCCCCCTCCCCGGAAAGGCGTAAAAAATGCTTTACACGGAACATTCTCGCGTCAGCACCTGATCCCTTCGAACGCTTCACTGCTCCTCTTCTTGTCGCGAATAGAAAAGATATTCCGCAGAAAATCTGAAAACGTGACACACAACTCTCCATTGTATGGAAATCGTCATTCAATAATGCATGCATCATTTTTTTCTTCTCGCGACGATCTGCACTCGAAGCTGCTCCAGAATTCGAACGAAGAGAAATTATCAATGCTTCTCGTATAAAGTGTGATCAATGAAATTTTTTGTGGGTTAGTGGGTTAATCGTTATCTGCCGGGGAATGAAAATTATTTCGCGTTACGTTTCATCGAGTCCGTTAATCGATCACCGGCAGTATTAAGACGTTCCAGGATTAAAGTGTTCTCTGTCTAATTGACGTTTTCCGGGGGAGCTATGAAATACGGCTGACAAAAGAAAATCAATAGACGGCCGTTCCCCGAACGCGATTCCTCCATGTAAAACATACTTCTGGAGCGGACAATAGACGTTGATCGCAGCTTTCAATCGTTCCGTTCAATCCAGTAATATCGAAGGCTCCGCGTCGCCGACAAAAGAGTAAGAACTGCAGACGAGAACGGGTAAGTCTGCAAACGAATCAAGGAACGAAAAAATGTTTACCTGGCATAGCGGAGAACCTAACTCCGAAAGAACCTATTACAATAGGTTCATCCCGCTTCTAGCTGGAGTCAAACAATGTAGTTCGGAATAAAGCGGCGCCCGGATGATCCGAGCTAAGTCGTCGATTCATCGACGGGAAACCCGGCTGCAAAATTCCGACGCGCGCTCGTTGGATATCCCTCGGGGCGTCGCTTGTCGATTTCCATTTTTATTGCGCCTACGTCTGCGGAAGCTTCCGCCGCGGGATCCAAGGCGCTAATTTGCAAACAGATAACCTCCGAGTTACGGCCGTGAACTTGCCGGGGTAAGGGATGCTGAGCTTTCTGCGGCGACAAATGTTGGAGAACGCGGGCTTCGAAACGTTCCGACGATGGCTCGACTTTTCGCAGAACCCGGGATGGGAAAGCGACCTGGACACCTGCGTGGGATTTTAGGAAACAGAGTAAACCGATCACAAGTGGGACTTGGATCCTCCCACTTCTCTACGGATCTTAATGCGAAATAAAAATGGTCTGCATCAATTTCACAAGGAAGAGGAGCCACTTTGAAATTGTTGTCTTTTTAGAATTGTTTCAATAGTTCAGTTGGTCTGTGTTAGATCTTCTAATTGGTCCAGGCGAAAACATCGACGATTAACTTGTAGCTAATTTAAAATAAATTGATGAGAACGGAACGTGACGTTTCTCCGGCGCTAACTTCGCCGTTTCCGGTTTCGGCGATGCAGCGGCATGCGAATCGCGGCGCGCAATCCGCGATGACGTTCCCCGGGTCGGCCGTGCGGTTAAATCAAATTTAAAAGAATGACTCGTACACTTGTTTCACGAGAGGAACAATGGCCTTTTGAACGCTCTTCCCTCGAGGACCTTTCAAGGCGTTTGCTGACATTACGTTGCACTGTTCGGGGCACAATGGAGAATTGTGCCGCCACAGAAGTAGCGCGTTCCTCTGTTCGGAAGTATCGGGGAATTGAAATAGGTTGGAAGACAACTGTTGCTCTTCGCCGTGCCGCGCCGCGCCGCTGAGGAAGTTCAACTAATTTAGTCTCGAACGAAATTTCGCCTCGCCTGCTCAAACTCAGCCGTTACTTTTAATCCAGCCGACCGAGGAACCGATGCTGCCGCTTTTGTCGGGAAAGCTGGCCGGGAAATCCTGTCCGCCTGTTCCCAAATTTGGGTTCGGTGAACGATTAAAGACGTCTCTTCGGTGACGTTCGTGATTGAAATAACTCATCTCTTCGGAAGAGAGCGTCTTGTTACTATTTTTGTGTCCGAAGTTCATTAGTTCACATGCTATTAAAATAGTGGCAAATGATCTGAAATTACATGATCTCGTCTGCGACGGTAAATCCGTGTCGCAGCGGTCGCTCGCGATCGAACGAATTGCATCGTTCGGAAACAAGTGGAACGGACATAACCGCGAAAGAAAGTGGGCTTCGTACTATTCCGTTTTACAGCCGCTGTATTTCGTTTAGAAGAATCGGAACTGATTTACTCTGCCCTATAAGTTTACTTTTTATTGCCCGGCCGTCTCGCTCGTATTTCATTCTCCTAAACTGTTTTTACTGGGTCCGGGCTACTTTTATATGGCTTATCGATATTTCTATATAGACCCACCGAGGATGATGGAACTCCTTCGTAATTTTTACTGTCCCCTGTAAATCCTATTGCTACTTTCGTCCCGGGACGAATCGGCCCGAATACGCAAAACACGGTTTCACGATCCGCGGCTTCGATTTTTCGTAGGTTCGTCCCGTGAGCAGCGTTTAACCGGTTCACTACGGAACACTATAATAGAACAGACTATAGACCAATTTCTCCGGGCCGAAGTTAACGGTGAGTCACACGCGGATAATTTATCGGGAACCCTGCGTGCAGAGTTCTATCGCAATCAATAACGATTAGGAGCACCGGGGCGAGATTACAGTCGAAAAATATCGTATCGGTTTAAATCACCGGGTCGCTATTTCTACACGGGGCCCGAGCGGAATCGTAGAACTCTAGTCATTATTTTAATTGTTGCGAGCACTGCGTCGTTTCACGGGCCTTAATTACAGCTCTCGGAGACCGGCCCGTGAAATAAAGCGATTCTACTTGCCTGCTGGCGTCCACGCTTGCGAGAACATCCTCTCACCTTCGTCCGATCTTCTTGTTGCGAACCGGTCCTGGCGAAGAATCAATAGGACCGAATTAGCGAATCCGATAATTAAGGCGCCGCTCTTCGAGAGATTACGGACTGCCAATTCGGCTGTCGACTCGCTCGTCAAAAATATTTCTTATGGTAGCGATCGCACGCATATTTCCGTTCCCGGAGATGATAGAAGATGAAAGGACCAGCAGTTGTGCGGTTGTAAAATCATAGATCCAGTGTTAGAATACTGTGGATCTGTTGCTTTTACCTTAAACACTCAAAAATAACAGATAGGTCTGATTGCAGAAAATGTCTGGTCGCTTTAGATCTCGGGGGCTCATTTCAGGGTAATCATAATCGCCGAGGGGTCCCCTCTTCCAGATAATTGCCAAATCCAATAACAGAGGGGTGATATTAGCAGATCCCCGAAAAGTCGTCGAATTTAAAGCAAACAAGGGGTGGTAAATGAAATTTAATGTGACAAGGCTCCGATATACACGCGCGAGAACTTGTAGGGGAACGTTCGGACGATATGTCGTGCGAAAAGCAACACCATGGTGCGTCGTCGTAAAACATTTTTATCACAAATCTCGGCGGAATCCCGATTTTCGGCGGTCCGCGTACCGCGTCACCGTTCGTTACATTAATCTGGCCGGCCGGCTCCCTTCCACCGGCTCGTTCTCGCGTGCATATTCGTCGTTGCTGTGCATCAGGTTCGACGCGGCAATTCATTTACCAGTGTACTCTACTCGTTCCAAGCCCGACACGCGTCGATGAACCGGCGCTCGGTGGTTGGAACGGGGCGCCACAGCGCCAAGCTTTCCGACTCGCGTGACAGCCATTGTTTTTTTTCACGAGGAACGCGACTCCGGTGACCGGAGAACGCCGCTGTTTTCGATGCCAGCCAAACATTTTGCTACTTAACCTTTCGCGGGCAACCGTGGCACAGTGGGACAAATGGGCAATCTAGCCCAAAAAAAAGTCATGTCAGAAAATAGACACAGTGGGTGTACAAAGTATTCGTACACGTGTGAATCAAACAACTTGATCTCTGAAAAATTCTTTTTCACATCATGTAGTAAATCAATGTTCTAACCACTCAAAAAGGAGCGTCCGAATATTAATGGGAGTCGCTGTAAGTGCATAGATTAGGAAGAGAGTTCGTAGCGTTTTGAAATTAAGAATTATAATAATCGAAGATAAAATCAAACTTGATATCTGAAAATTTCTTTTTCACACCATGTAGTAAATCAATGTTCTAACCACTCAAAAAGGAGCGTCCGAATATTAATGGGAGTCGCTGTAAGTGCATAGATTAGGAAGAGAGTTCGTAGCGTTTTGAAATTAAGAATTATAAGAATCGAAGATAAAATTAAGGTATTTATTCATATGTATTCAATAACACGAGAAGTTACGCCGAAAATGGCAGAAAGTAATAGAACAGAATGGAAAATATCTGAATTTTAGCTTTCAATTTTAATTTACGCAACGAACTTTCGTTCGAAGCCAATTCTAAACAGAGTATTCCGGAAGCGTCTCTGCGCGTTATGACGAGCGAAATCTAATAAACTTCGGAATCCAGAGAATTATTGCAGTTACCGGCACGGTGCGGCGGCTGGTTCCAGCTCTTGTTATCTTCGATGGGACGTCGGTCCCGTTTCCGCGACTGCAAATGACGCGACGGTAAAGATCAAAAGGGGTGGACAATCGAGTGCTAGTGGCGCGTGTTACGTCAAAGGTCCATCACGGAGCGTTCCGCCTGTTGCGCAAATGAGAAAAAGTCGGGAGCATCCCTTGGGTATCGGGGCTGTCAGCATTTTCCGTCCAATTATCCGTAATTACAGAGGGTGCCTGGGCAACGGCGTGACCGTTTTCATAATTGGTCGGTAGCTGGAAAACACTGTCGGAATTTCCGGCGTCGTGACGCCGTTCGGTGTCGATCGTCGCTGTCCGAGCTTGATATAATTGGTCGAGGGAAGCGGCTATCGCGTGGGAATAGAATTCAATTTGTTCGATAACCTTTCTGATTATTGAACGGCCGAACTGCGAAAGAGGGCAAGTGGATGATGACCGATTAGCCTGTTATTGGAAGATGAGTTTCTAGGTAACTAAATGGCGGAGAGATATCGGGGTTAATTCCACGGGATACGGGTTCTTTATACATAACTTGGTTTTATAACTTGTTCTATCCGCATACTCTTTTAGAGAGAGAGAGAGAGAGAGAGAGAGAGAGAGAGAGAGAGAAGTTATTTTAATAATTTCTACTTTTTACGAAATGATTCATTCGTAAGCGGACATCCAGGCCACGCAGCTACATCGTTTCGCCGATTGAAGCTTCCGTCATTTATTCAGTTTTATCGACGTGAATTTCTTAATTAGTACAAATGGACCCAGTGCACCGACAGCACAGCGCGACTCGTCGAGGAAATTTAAAATATTGCGCTAGTTTTTTATTGAGTTTTCATTAATTCGGAATGGCGTTTAACGAGGCGTTAGCGGCAATTAGCTGCTAATGGTTATCGCTGGAATAAGGACGGTCGCGAAATATCGGCTGTGTCTCGCTTGCCATTTCTTTTCCCTGGAATCGCGAACCTTCATTCATAGCAGCGCGGCGCGGCGCGGCGCGGCGCTCCGATTTGCTTTGTTTCGCTGTTTCGTTACCGCGAATTTTAGGCCTGCCGTTACAGAGAACATTTATTGTAGCTGTTTATTGTACTCGAAATTCAACGGGGAAACAAAAGGATCGTCGCTGTCAAACAAAGCCTTCCATTATGGTGTCCCAGAGCGAACAATGGGCTCCACTGTTAACCCTGAAATTTTCAGCAGACTTCAAATATGCGCCGCCGGTATTTTCCTAGCCGCGCGCGCGTTTTTGGGAAGCAGGTAATTTCGGTTCGAATGCGCGCCCCAGTTGATTGATCCGAGTCGTTGAATTAGTTGTTTGCCGTGCTTCGGTGCCGTGGAGTTATGCAAGCCCATTTTCATCGTCGCGTCGTACAGCGTCGGCTTTGGTTGTTTGAATAACGTTGTATCAGACGCAGACCTTACTAAAATATGACTATCATTTTTACGATCCCCCCGCGCATCCTTTCATTTACATTGAACGCGCCCGCTCTATCGTTGAATATGGCCGCCATCGTAATCGAGCGATGCGCGGGGCGCAAATATTAGTCACATTATTCATAGCGCTTCATGAGCATATGGTACTTCCGCGGGCTCTTCGTCTCTTTCCCTTTGCCGTTTGTTATCCCATTGAAACGAACGCGCTGCAGCCTCGAGAACAATATAAACTCTCGCAAATTTACGCAAGGAACGGGGCAAACTTTCAAACCCGCCCCATTTTTAACCGGAATGAAATTTCTGGAAAAGTAAGCGACCCCACGGTCGTTACGGGAACTTGTCGAACATTATAAAAATGTAATCACGCCGGTTCGGCTATTCGAGGTTTTAATACTTAAATAATTACTTTCACATTCTGTCCCACTTTACCAAGAGAGACCGCGGGTTCCTTTAATATCGTCGCGTCGGGCTAAATTCCTAAATGAACGCCGTTCTTCGGTGAATTATCTGTCTAGAAAGTTAATTCGAACGACTACGTGATTTCGGTTCTACAAGTCGGTGTCGGGAATTTTTGGACTATCAGAATCTTTGTAATTGGCTAATTATTACAGTGTTCTCCTTGCAGATGATAATCAAAATTAAATTTACGAACATTATGAGAGTTCGGAGGAGCGCACGCAGCTGGTTCGCACGATACAGGCTTGGTATAAGTAAATTGGGCATTCCGACGACGATGGTCCTGATAAATGTAGTTCCACCGCAATAAGAATCAGCTGGATCGCCGGTAACAACGAATCCTCGGCCTCAGAGTCTTCTTCAAAGACGATGTCGCGTGAGGCGCGTGCAAGCCGCTCGTTTCTCCGCCGGGAAATTCCGCAACGTCGGTCTAGCCCACTGACGCGGGTCCGACGTCTCGTGTAATTCGCGCCGCCATATTTCACGTGGCGTGGATCCTCGGTCTACGTAGCGACGGGGCTCTTAGACCCTCGACGATTTCAATAAATTATCAAAACAACGTCCGGCCGTCGCGTATTAGCGTGAGAAGGCCCGCAGAGAAGGGACGGCCGCGCGAGCGGACGAGCATCAAGCAGCAATTTGCTCGTACCATCTGTCAAAAAGCCAGCGTCGTATTACCGACCTTTCCCGGCCAATTATGCCCACGGCTAGCTCCGGCGCGCAGCGATCAAGCCGTGATCTACTCGCTTTTGATCCAGCTTTCACTCTAATTGTTCGATAAAAATTATACCAGTCAGAGTCTGACCTTCTTCTTCTTCTTCTTCTTCTTTGCCTGGTTCTACCAAAAGGTGTCCAGAGGCTGGCCACCTCTCGATCAGCCTGCATCTACCCCATTCGACCGTCATTTTGTCTGTTGCTCGCGGTGGGACCTACGTCTTGCAGCTGTTGCCAAGTTTGATTCACCGTTGAGGAAATTTTCTGAGATTATGGTACTTCCGATGACGCGCGAGATCAAAATTTACGATCTTGAGTACTTACGCTGCCTCGAAAGAATTTAGATCGTTAGTACTCGTCAGGCGCGTATGTTGCTCAGCTTATTTTTTAATGCACAATGTACTAAAATGTGAACAACAGGTAGGCCATTGTGCTCGTTGAAATGTATAAGAATATGTTCCGCGGAGGCTAATTATTGACTCTTCTCTCTCAAACTGTTTTCTTTAATAGTCCATCAATTTCTCTATTTTGAATTTATTCTATCAATTACTCTATTTTTCGATGGATTTAATTTAATGATTGGATTAAGACGGAAGGTGTTAAAGTATTTCGACGCAATCTCGTGCTTATTCATTTAGACTGTTTCTTAATTATCTCCTCTCAGACCTGGAAATTCCGTTGCGTCCTAATTTATCAAGCCTGTTTGTCCCCTAATTAGACCAGTTAATTGAGATCCGACTGCATTAAAGTTTGGCTGTGTTATCTATACGTGCATATGTCTACACAGATATACATATACGTTCGCGGTATTAATTAATCAACTAACATTGGCGTATCACGAGTATCGATCAAGCGGGATCGTGAGTTGCATCGCAACTGGAATTTGCTATGCACCTTTTAGGGTATCTACTGTTGTATATTCTGCAAAGTTTTGCTACAATTTACTTCAGGTGTTTCTCGGTTGAATATCATCCCTTAAGCAAATAATTAAAATATGCGGCACTATGCGCATTATTGGAAAACCGAGCTTGCATACAGATAAAGAACACTAATCGATTTTCATAAATTTTTATGGAAACACGTACTTGAATAAAGAAGCATACTAAAAAAGTTCTCACAAGAAAATATTTCTATAAATTCACAAATTGTGAAAGAAAAAATCTGAAATCCGAATAATTGTTTTTACTGCAAGATTTTCGTTTCTGAAAAAATCAGATTGTCCCAACATACAGCTTCGTTTACTTCCACGATCACAGGAATACTATGGCTAAGGCTTCACCCGTAGATCGAAAATATAGATCCTCAGCTGTAGCGCGTGGGGGGAGAAACAGATGACCACGATATTATCTGGACAGCTCGGAACGCGTCTCCAATAAAAACTTGCGAGCCGAGGTCCGAGGGTTATCGCCCCGTGTTGTTTCTAATCCGGTGACCACAAAACCATAACACGGCGAGCAAACTTTTCGAGCTCGGTGACATGTCACCGAAACATCAAAACACAAACAAACCAGAAATGTAAAGAGTCAACGGCAACGGAGAGTCTGTCAATCTTCGTTCGGCATTGCGCAACAACGGTTCGGGGGTGGGTGGGGGGTTTGTGTACACGTCAATCTCGTTCTCTATTTTATTGCATGTATGCCCGCGTTGTTAATCATTGTCCATCGGACAGAGTGGATTCCCGCGGTCCGACGCCATTTTTCTTTCGCCGGCCGTTAATCGTTCTAACGGGTTAAAATATTTTAAATTACGTGGCCAACGGCGCGGACGACGAGTACGCTCGCGAGCGTGCGTGCGCGAGCGCTCGAACGGCCAGGCGGGGCCGGGGGTAACTCGTTACAATTTGAAGCGCGATTATGTCGACTTGAATGCCAGTCACTCTCCGGAGGTCATTAAAAATTCGCATCGCCATCCTTAAAGCGAGCGTCGCCGGAATGGAACATGGCGGAAAACCAGCTGGCAGAGAGCGGGGCTCTTCGGGATGGAATGTCGCATGCGACGACCAGCTGGTTCGCGAATTTGTTTCTGAATGCTCGACACGGTGGTTAGCTAAAGCTTAGACCCCTGCGATCCGAACTTTGAAAAGGCGCGGCAGCCTGCCTCCGAGATGAAGACGCCCGCGGACGTTTGAATTACATCTCTTGGATTCAGGTGAATTCAAGTGTGACCCGTATCCGCGGGCCCGGATAAATATATTCGTCGTTCTGGGACAAAAGCCGGCATTCGCTTTTAGCTGTACCAACGGACAAGTGTTAACCCGGAATAGCGCACTCGCGGCATCTGACGTACCTGCATAATTTACGAATTTCGCCGTTATTTTCGCTACGCCGGCTTTCTAGGAAATTACGTTCTGCTAGCCCGGCCCGGCCCGACTCGGCCCGCCCCTGTCCCGTTGAATTTGTTTTCGGACACCAGCTGCGACATTCCGAATTGAATTCTTCCGCGGAGAACGAATGATCTCTTGGTCGTGACGCTTCATTTGATTGCAGTTCTTATTTGATTCATCAACTTTCACTGACTGCACTTAATTCTGTAAGATGGTAGGTGCTACGAGAACTTTTGGACTACTACTTTCTTTAAATACACGTAGGTTTATTCATTCTTACAAGTCCTTCAAGTTTTACAAGTCCTTTTTTATTACACAAATTGGCGAAATTTAGATTCTATCGCCACGCTACTTTTTAAGTTGCATCACAACAAAACAACTCTGCCATCACGTCGTTGATCCACTGTGCATAAACTTCACGCTTAACGGATACCCCGAGGTGTCCAAATAAAAATTTTGCTGCTATTTATTTCGCGTGTCTGTCATATATTCGGCAAGTCTATTCAATTATGTGTACTCTGGCGCCGATTAAACTGTCGAAATATTATCCTGTTTCTTGCAAAGTAGTATTCGGCTGGATGCTAAACAGGAAAGATGTAGTAGGTCCAGTTTGCAAACGAAGTCCCATGGTGTCGGGGGAACGGCTACAACGGTCCGGCAGATTTGAAGGAGTTAATGAGCGGCCAGGCTCGGCCTTGTATAATGACTCTTTCGGGCACGATGAGTGATCTAAACAAGGACAAAGAGCCGCAGGAGGTAGAACGTCGCGCGACGGGAGGCCTCTGACGGTTTCGAGTCCGCTGCCTTCAAATAGAAATATATCCCAAAGTCATCAACAGGCAACCGTCTTTAGCCGGCAATCGAACCAACCTCCGTCATTCGGAATGATCGGTTTCGTAATTAAGACGGTGAGCTGCAAAAAGGCTTTAATTGTTCCTCGTAATAGATTCGGTCGGGCCTTCGTCTAGACAGCTGCCCGTGCTTACCTTAGCGTTGTCATGAAACCTTTCTCTACGATGGACGCTGTAACGAGGGACAATTAACATGATAAGCGAATCTTTGTCAAAAGTATGTTCTAAACAGTCTCTTTGTGAATTTCAAAGGTCTTTATAGAAGAATTGACGGTGATTGTTGACAAAAGGTCTGCGTCCTCCGATTTTTATGAAATTTTAATATGTTATAGATTTCGACGTTTTGAACAACTTTTTCCTTTTCCAATATAGGGGGGTCGCTTTTAGTTTTCGAGATATTTGCAAAAAACTATCGCTAATACTGTATTGAATTTTTCGTGTTCCTGCACGCTGTGCGGCAACGTAAGCCTTTCCCGGCGCGGCGTTTGTTTACATTTTGCTTCTAAACACGCTGTGGAGGTGACAGAGAAAATAGGGTCTCACTCTCATAATATATTATTATATTATGTACTATATATTATATATATATATTATACATTATATATACTATATATATTATATAATATACAATATTATATGCTATGAGAGTGAGACCCTGTTTTCTTTCTCATCTCCACAGCGTGTTTAGAAACAAAATGTAAACAAACGCCGCGCCGGGATAGGCTTACGTTGCCACGTAGCGTCCTTTTGTCAACAATTACCGGATTGACCTTCGCGTTAGTAAGAATTAGGACAATTATTTTGGAAGCAAGTTGCCATAAAGTCAGAAAATATTTAAGACCGAAACGAAGGTGAATAAATTCCGGAGAAACATTTTCCAATATTTTATAAACGTGATCGGTAGCTTGTCGCTAAAATGCGGCGCTGAATGAAGCTGAATGAAACGGTAGTTCGCTTTTCTGCGAACCTGCAGGTGCGTGAACGGACAGTAATTAGTCTAAAAGGTCTCGATGCCGTGTGTCGGACAAGTTGGACAAGTAGGTATTTCGATATCTGCTTCATTTCACGGAATGAGTTTTCGAGTTATGAAACGAGCGGGCCCGCTGAAGTGGGCCGAGAGGCCAAGAAAAAAGCGAAGATCAAGCGCATTCCGAGAGATCCTTCAGAAAGAGTCTTGTAAGAGAATAAACGCGCAAAAAGGTCACCGACAACGCAGGTAATAATGACCGAAGGCGCGTTAATTAATAACCGACGAGCAAATTGAAAGTATCGACCCCCCCCCCCGACAAAATTAGGTGTTCGCCGAATATTTAAGAATTTCGAAACTCCGGGCCGAAACTTACGAAACGTTTGAGGCGTGCTCAACTTTCGAAACTTCTGAATATTTCAATCTGTTCCACTTGGAAACGATCTTCCAAGCGATTCGAAATTTCGCGGAAACCCGCGAGCAACCTCGTTAAACCGTTTCTGAATATCTAAGGTCCACGATATTTTGTCGTGCAAGTTCCCGACAAGTTCCGATCAGTTATATAGACACGTACCTGGCGGTTCAAAATTAAAAAGGAATTTAAACCTCACTTCGCCAAGTCTGTGTTGAAACAATCCGTCGAAGGTAGGGAACATTGATACAGCAATATTAAAATATTTTTAATGTAATCGCCACCTTGTAAATATAAAAGATAATTATTATGCAGTGACCTTGCGATTCTCGAAGGGAAACAAGTTGGAGCTCCCTGTCTTAGATCGAGCCATTACTCAAGAACTCTCCTGCATAATTATTGTAATGGAGATAAATTAATTTCAGGTGCTTGCTACGCGAGCGTCTAAGCTTGCACTTAAAAATAATGAACTTCCACGATTTGAATAGTTCAAAATGGCTTCTAAGATCACTGCACTTGCAGTATTCGCTACCTTCAACTCCACGAAGCACGTAACCTTTCTATGTAAAACTTTCGTAGATCACATGTGACATTTACGAGAGGTTCGTATAAAATTCGGACCGGATCTCGCGTTATTGCAATACATACTGTGCCAATGTTCCAACCTTCGCCGTCGGGCGCGTGTACTCGGGCACGTTTCAAAAAGGTACTCAACCGGGGGTTCATGCATACTAATTCAATCCCCGCGCGTATTAGCGGCCGTAAAAGCTTGAATTTCCATTTCACGTGTGTTCCGCACGAAGCTTCTTATTGGGGAGCGGGTTCGCGTGTTTGTTTTAACAAATGTCGATGACGGGGAGGTGTACCAATAGCACATGTGGAGGTATTCGCAGCAACATTCGAAGAAATCGCGGTCTCTTTAACTGGGTCTCGATCGTATCAGGAAGCACGTTTAGTGCCGCTTCCTTTCCGGCCGCGTGTTTGCACGGGGAACACTCTCCCCTCTCGCAAAGAGAGGAAGCTGTAATCGGGAAAATTAAAAGACTGTTCCCATTCTTAAAGCGGCTGGTATTGGCTCGTTCGATGACCCCCCGGCACGCATCGGTTGTCCCCATAAAAGGGGAGCGAAAGAAAACGAGAGGCAAAGCCGACGAAACTGCTCCAATTATTACTTATAACTGGCCGCGCGGGAGTAATTACCGGGAGCCTCGGGTCGGCCAAAAGTATTAAGAATGATATAAAAGTGGCAAAGTACTTTACAACTGTTTCTAAACTGGCACGGCCGGGACACGAATGTTTAGCCGGTTTTACGGCCCGTTTGGAAACGGCCCGGAGAACAGTAAATTTTTTACCTTTGCCCGTTCGCGCGAGCTTTAGCTTTATCTCGAGGCTTTCTCGCCGCCGAACGACCCACCGAATAGGACTTAATTTGATTCATATTTGCCGGACAAAAATTTACATTCTTCCACTCGAGACGCTTTTAACGCCTTCGGGTCACGTTCGGGGAGTCGAGCACTCGCGAACGGCGGATTTTAATCTCGACCCGGGATATTTGAGACAGGCAAATGAACGTCTCGCGGAATTACTGCGATGTGTACAATAATTACGGCAGGAAGTGTCCGCTGCCGGGGACTGATTTCCTATTCAGAAATACGTGCGGCTCGTTTTACATATAAAAATCTAACATTTAATAATAGTTTCTAAGTAACGTTTTCTAACTAAATCGCGAGAAACAGAAGTTGAACGAAAATGTGTTTCTTCTAATAAGTTCAACAAATTGAACATAATTAAATTATTGTAATGCCTTTTTACAGGTTTGTATTTCGAGTCTCTTAATTCTATCAGGAATTGAATAAAATAGAGAAAAGAGAATTATAAATATGAATGCAGGGATTACCTCATAATCCGCAACTTTTTCGAACAGCCAGAAGGTGTACATTGTCCAGCACGCAATCTCCGCTAATAATTGATAAGTGCCGTGTGAGTTTGATGATGCTCGTAGAATTTTTAATGCGGCTCGTTATGGACCTCGAGCGAATTCCCAAATACATATATCGAATAATAGGGAAAACCTGGACCACGGCCACCGCCATATTCTTTTATCGGGGTGCATTCGCTGCGCTCTGTAATTAACGATGCGAAACGTAATTAAAACGATACGAAGCTGAATCAATATCGAATCGGTAACACTGGAAATCAGCGGTTTTTACCTGATTTTTACCTGGCCGGTTCTCTCGGTTATAATCCGTGGATAAAGGAACAAAGCCATTAAAATCACAGAAATTCGATCGATCTATTATAATAAATTCCTGATAATTTGCGCGCATACTTCGTTAACATTCTAACAGATTTGCCGTACGATACAGATCTAACAATGAACACTCGACTTTTCGGCCGTTAACGATCTTCGCGTAACGAAACATTTACAACGCTACCGGGTGTTTGCGCGTTAAAAACCGGATAATTGTTATTTACTTGGTCGCTCGCGCGCAGGAGTGAGTCGGGGGAGGGTTTCGCGTTTATTAAACAAAAATTAATCCGATCGTTCCTCATCGGTATTGAAATTCTTCGTGGAAACGCTCCGGCTTCCTAAAATATGCAAGTATCAGTGCCCCGCTGCATCGGTGAACGTTCGCTTTGGCCAGTTTGGTCTTTTTTCCTTTCGGCGATCAATTAAAAAAAAAAAACATTGCAATCGAAATGGCACAGTCAAGCGGGTATCACAATTAAAACGGATTAATAAAACACCCGAATGGCGGCGGCTCGGCCGCGATTCCATTTCGAAGCGGGTATGGTTGGTCGAGGAAATGAACGGGTAAAAAGGTGTCCGGTAAAAACGCGTTAGACACCGTGTGTACAATGATTAATAATGGAGTCTCGGCGGCGGCCGTTGGGCCCTGTCGTTTCTCATTAGCAATAACCCCCTCCCGGTTAACGAGACCCGCAATGATAACGATTTGACGGCCGTGCGATTAATAGAATATTTGATCGGGCGCACTGCATGCCGGACAACGCGTGTGCGTGCTCGACTCTCCCCCTCTCTCTCTCTCTCTCTCTCTCTCTCTCTCTCTCTCTCTCTCTCTCTCTCTCTCTCTCTCTCTCTCTCTCTCTCTCTCTCTCTGCGTGTGTCTCTCCGTTCCTCTTTCTACCGGGTATACACACCGGTAGAAATAGAGGGGAATTTACTGCCGCTTGTTAGAGATACCCGTTAGAGGGGAGAGATTAATGCGAGCAATTGCAGGCTTGTGTTAATTGATACAGCCTAATCACCATCAGACGCAGCGATGGCCATGCAAACTATATAACGGACTATAATAATACAGGGAGCTGCTTGATAATGCTTCGTTCAGTACCGACTCGATGTTCAATTATTCGTTTACCATCGGATTAGCAGATTCCATGAACGCTGCTCTGTTGCGCAGGTAAGCCGAGCTTATTCCGGGTTTTCCTACCCGAACGGCATGCTGTAACGTGTTGAAAGTTCCGCGATCGTTGTATCCGATGTGCCCGTCGATGCCGTCTTGTTTCTACTTCGATGTCGATCGCGCAAAGAGTTCCGGAACTGGTAGAATAGTCGTCGGCTTTCGCGACGCGAACATTTCTTTGGATTCGTTCCGAGTTTCTTGATACAATTGTTGGTACTGGACCATACATTATTTTAGTAGAAATGTCAAATGTGGGAAACAAGAAAAAAAGGGACCCAGCTCCGATCGCGTTGTCCTTGAACTGTTTACCATGTCCGTTTCAAATAGGATCGCCATTTTAAATCATTGTAATGGGTTAAATGTGGGATCAAGTTCAATATGTACTCGCTAATCCGAGTCAATTTCAATAACCATGTTTTGTTTCATGGGTTTCGATTACTACTTAAAAGCAATAATGTTTCAATGATTATATTTGGAAAATATCAAGCTTACAAGTTTCGAAAAGATACTTATAAGTACTTCGATGTTGAAAGGAATCGGGTCTTTCACAAGTAGTACTCGAATCGTGGAAATCAGAACTGCATAGCAGGTTTTAAGCACAATTTCTTTATTAAATTCGTAACTATTTAAGAATAACACTTAATTTACAATACTTGGTTTTATCCTATTTCTTGTTTTGGCCATGGTATTTCCTGCTTTTGAAAACACTCTTTCTGAAGGTACAAAAGTAGACATTATACAAAGATAATCATGTGAAATTTTTGATAAAATGGGGTACTTCATTGAATTTTCACGCCAAAATAATAACGGATCTTCTTTGCGTTCTAAATATTGTGATTTTAGATAATTCTCCACTTCTAACACAGCAGACGATGAAAAAATAAAATAAATAAAAGTTTCGATTCTTTTCGGCCAAGATTCGAATATACTTGCAAGTATTATTTCCGTTTACCAAAGTACTTGTAAAAGGTTCGAAACTGTCTGGCATAGGTTCGAGTATACTTAGGAGTACTATTTCTGTTTTTCAAAGTACGTATAGAGAGTTCGAATTGAATGAATCAAAGTTCGAACCTGTTTGCGAGGTACTTGATCACACCCCTAGTTAAAAGTAGTACTGAAATATTTTACGATTTTTTAGACGTTTCCACCGTTTTGAATGTGATCTCATTTTTACCAGAAATACATGAGAACCGCGGTATATTTATAATAATAAAGCAGGAAATTGATTTATTATAAGGCAAGGGGCTAAATGGCGCGTGAAAATGAGAATTTGCAGTCTAATTATTAATTATAGATTGCACTGCGTGTGCATTGGTCAGGAAATGGTTGAATTTATATTTTGCGAATTAAATCAGAGTTGAGATACTCGGAGTTGCTATTATAGAGAACCCAATTTTTGCCTGAATGAATACAAACGGTATTAAATTAATTGATATATTTCGCCACGTTCTCCGGTCAAATTGACCACAGCGCACGAGAATTAAATAGGAAGAAATTGAATAATCAAGAGCACAATGTTCTCACGTGCGGCTTTAGCACCGAATGAATATTAAGTTGACACGGGTATGGCGTTGTTCTTAAACAGGCTAGACTTATGCAGCCATATAATTAGTCATTTATGGTCGGACGAAATGCGGGCTCTGTTTCCGCGAAAGCGGAGGAAGAACAAAGCGGCGCACTCGATAACGGGCGCGAACGATACATTAGGATGTGGTAACAAGATACGGAAACTTAACGAGATACTCATCAACCTGTTTTTATCGGGATTTCGCCGCGTTACCATTTTATCACCGTGTCGACGGTAATGGTGTCCACATTCCTTTCGCGCGGTCACAGGCTGGTCTAATCCCGATATAATATATAGATAAAGAACAATTTGTCGGTCGGCGATGGCTTTTAAACCGGGCCAACGTTAAGAAAGGGCGGGTAATCAAAGTTCCTTTCGGAGTTGTTACCGTTCCGGCCTACCGCGGGGAACTTTATCGCTTTGAGCACGCTCATTGTCGAACGGTGACTGGTCATAATCGAGGAGAAAGTCAGCGGGCGATCGCCTGGCGATTCTATACCTTCGTTGTGCAAGGGCATGCGTACATTTATGTACGTATCTTTTCATTAATCTCCCGGCTGCTCAGAGGACAATAATGATGTTTTGAGCGGAATGTCTAATTGTTACTGTACAACCATCCATTCATCGCCTCTCTTATGTTGCATCGAAGCGTTACCTTTCCCGACGTAATTAATAATTGTGATTATTCCGCGGACTGTTGGTCGAACGTTGAAGACCACCCATCTTCGCGCACGGCTCTATAGTCCAGTCATTTGGTTCGAAAAAAAGAGGTTACCTGGAAAGTTTACCGGGAGTTCTGAAAATGGGTAATTTTATAGATTCCGATGTGCTCTTTCCGAATTTCAACTTTGCCACCCGTATCTTTGCCGCTCGCGTCGCCATATTGGAAAAATGGCGCCTGATAGCAGTTTTTTGACAATATCTCCTTTCCGACTCACTTTAGGATAAAAATATTTATATACAAGATTAAACTAGAGAAAATTTCGTACAATTTATGTGATAACAATTTTTTTGTAAAATCAATAGTTTTGGCGTACGAGCGCCGCAAAGTGTACTTCAACATGCGTTTTGGCTAAAAAACTCATTTCCACACTACCTTGAGGTAGAGTAAGCGGCGCGTATTTTTTATCGTGCCTACAAAAAACACTCATTAGAATGTTGAAGACAAAATTTGAAGCTGAGAATTTCATGGTCAAACAAGCCACGGAAAATGCGGATACTCTAATAATAATCAATACCGCAATAAGCGTTTCATCAGCATTCGATTCCGTTATAATTGTCGGCGAAGATGTAGATCTTCTTATTCTTTTGACAGCTCTATCTACGCGATCAAACACATATATTCTCAAACCAGGAAAAGGAAAAATTACGCAACAAATATATTCAACTGAAAGTATCATAGATAAAACAGCCGCAGATCATATTTTATTCTTGCATGCCTTTAGTGGCTGTGATACAACATGTGCACTCTTTAATCAAGGAGAAAAGGAAAAATGAAATTTATTAATGTACTTCGAAAATGCTGATCCAGAGATCATTGCTAAAGCTGGAGAACGCTTCCTTCTTAAATTATACGGTTACAGTGATGCGAAAAGGAAGAAAAGCATGTCTTTGAACGACTATAGATATGCATGCTTCACAAAATCAGCATATAAAAGTAAAAATATTGCGTCGCTACCACCAACAGCAGCAGCAGCACGACGACATTCGTTCCGAACCTATCACCAGGTTCAGCAGTGGTATGGGAATGAACAAAATGCAGAGCAATGGGGATGGAACAGAAACAAGAATGGGATAATTTCTGTTACGACACTCGAGCCCCCAGCTCCAGAAAGATTGTTAAAACTTATTCGTTGTAAATGCAGAAAGGGATGTCAGAAAGCCTGTGGATGCATAAAAGCAGGGTTAAAATGCTCCGTTATATGCACGAATTGTGGTAGTACCTGTGAGAATTCGCAAGTTCCATCACATGATAGCGATGAAGAGGAAGAAACAGAGACTGTTTACGAGCAAACGTATGATGGAATCGAAAACGAAGAGGATCGCGATGAATCTGATAATATAATTATCCCATCGCGGAAGAATGATGCGGAAGAAATTTCGGTCTGTGACGTCTCGATCGATAGTGAAGACGTTGAACTCGCAACACCTGGTCCATCAATAACAGCAAAGCGAAGAAGATTGCGCTAAATTTCAGAATTGTGCATTGCATGTAGATTAGGCCTACTGAGGACACCACGATAAAAATACGCGCCGCTTACTCTACCTCAAGGTGGTGTGGAAATGACTTTTTTGGCGGTCGTACGCCAAAACTATTGATTTTACAAAAAAATTGTTATCACATAAATTGTAGGAAATTTTCTCTAGTTTAATTTTGTATATAAATATTTTTATCCTAAAATGAGTCGGAAAGGAGATATTGTCAAAAAACTGCTATCAGGCGCCATTTTTCCAATATGGCGACGCGAGCGGCAAAGATACGAGGTGGCAAAGTTGAAATTCGGAAAGAGCACATCGAAATCTATAGAATTACCCATTTTCAAAACTCCCGGAAAACTTTCCAGGTAAAACTACCAAATAACTGGACTACTACACGCTGGCATAATTCGCAATACAAAATGATGACATTGTACCTTTTATCATGCTGGAAGGGGAACGGGCGTCTTCACCTAAGAGAATCTTGAAATACCAATGGGAAAATGTGATTTAAAATTCTTTTCTAAGCGAATCTCGCGATTATGGAAGACATCGTGAGGTCGGTATAGTATTCACTGCACCGGTTGAATTCTGAATATACATCCTGCAAAATGCAGGGACACGGTCGGCAAAATTTCAGCCGGCAGGAGATCGAATATGATATTCCATCTGTTGAAATATTCTACAGCGGGTATCGCGCATTAACTAAACTGATTCTAGAATCACGGTGAATTAGAGGTGTAAATAATAAATTCCGCGCATTAACTAATCGGATGCGACCCTTCGGAACTACAGCGGTGGTCATCGGAGCGTCGCCATTTTGGTCCCCGCACAATCGGTTAAACGGCCGGCTTTACATTTCGCGTTGCATGTTTCATTCGGCGAATAGGCAGGCGGCGGCGATTAGCGTGTGTCAAGTGCACTCGACTATGTAAACATTAGTCCCTGGGCGCGCGTGCGGTGCCGTATTAAAAATTTTATATCGGTGTATACTTGGCATTTCATTGCCCGGGCGGAACAAGCGCAGGAAATAAATATGCGCAATTAACGACAGCTACGTTTTTCGAAGGCGCGTAGAAATATGTGCATACATATGCCGAAGGCCCCCCTCGTATCACGTATTGTCGCAGTGCAGCGGCGACGTCGTTTGCAAATATAGCTCTTAATAACGCGCGTTACAACGAGCCAGGTGCCCGGGAGCTGTAATCGAAAAACGTTCATTATGCGAGCCGCAATGAATTCAAATACGCCCGGGAACAAAGTTGACCCGATTAAGTTCGATCTACACGCGAGAACAATCCGCGCCCCCGGCTTCATAAAAATTCGCAACAGCCCGCTTCCACGGGTTTTATGGCAGCGGCTTTAACGAGCCTCGTTTTCCTTTATACACAGTGCCTAATGTCGGAAGGCCTTCCGCATTAGCAGGTTCTCTTCACTCCCTCGTTAACAATCCGAAACTGGTACTTTAATTTAATGTAACTAATAATAGCTGGCTGCTATTTTGTAATACTTTTTGTAATTTTCGTCGGATTTCAATATGTTTGTTGGGTCTCTTTTTTTTTTTAAGTTGAAAGAGAATTCTTTGGATATATTAAAAATAGAACAAATGAGAGTTGATTATATAAAAGGCCACTGCACTAGGGACCGCAAAGAAATTAAAGTATCTGCAAGAAGTACCTTCGGAAGTATGTTTTACGAAATTTATAAAAAACGTAGCGAATAAACATCGTCCAGTTAGTAGATGAATGATTGGCTGTCAATGGTTAAAATGATTAAATCTGAAATTGATTGACCGAGTAGTTTTACCAGAAGTATAAAGTTTTACATTTCACTGCAGTATTGTGACTACACATTCATATTTATCAAAAAATGTTCTTATATTTAATACCACGTTATTCTGTCGATTTTAACAACGGGATGACTATAGGTTCGCTGTTCCGTTTACACTGACACGAACAGCTCGCGTGCGTGACAGGATATTCCGATAACGCGGTATTCGCATAAGAGGGGTTTTACTCAGTTTAAAACACGAATTCTCTTTGACCGCCAGCTTATGGATACATTCGGTAAAGAAGAAAGATACACTCCGGACAACTAATCTCAACGAATATAAAGTGGTTCTCCGGCCGAGTAGCTTACGTTGTTATAAAGAATAAAATATGAAGACGGAGCGAGAAGCGCAGATGGTGGTTCAGAAAGTTTTTAATGAGAAGACGAAGCCACGGGCCGGGTCTTTCAATTATGAAAGAGTTAAAAATTAAAACCACGGCCCGCTCGCAATGCATTTCCTTATCGCGCGGGTCAGCGCGATCGGCTTTCCTGGTTTGCTCCAGATTCGTTTGCATTCTTTGATCTAGCCTGAATAGCTCACGCTCCTCTCGCGCTACGCTTTGCGAACTGATACAAAAATTATAATCCTCTTAAAGTTATCCCGACTCCCGAGATAATTCGATTACGTTCGTTTCTCTGTCCCCCGTTCACCGTCGAATTACGATGCTGCAAAAGTAAGTGTCACCTTTGCTCTAATCCACGGGAATGAAACCATTTTGTACTTAAATTATGTAATATTCCTATCTCCTCCATTATTGAAATCAGTCAAAAACCCTCTGCAGCTCCGTACAACTTTAAAGCGACATGCTTTTTAACCGCAATCTGACAAAAGTATTATTTTACACATTTGTTAATAAATTATATATAGAATAATTAACAGAAATTCGGACTGCAGAGGGTCACCTTTGAGATCAAAGACTGCCAAATTCGCAATGCAGATTTAAGATTATGCAAATGGCTAATCTTTTTTCCTGCTTTTTGGAAATTCGACGAGGCACTAAATACACAATGCGGTAATTGAGTTGCAAACAAATCGGTCACGTTGGAAAATAAAGCATCGTCGAAATTAGTAGCGACGCGACCCAATGGGGATTTTCGGCGGGCAAATGTAAACGCGGCCGAAGGAATTCGTTCCGCGGCACACAGTCCGCTAAAGAGTCTCAAATAAATAATTAACGGGCACGTTTGCGTATTATACAGCGCGGTGTACGTGGCACCGGGACCATCGGTGTTTTAATTTTTAATTTACATCCACCCTCCTCATTACCGGAAAATTGACACTGACGAAGTCCTTAATTATCCTTCAGCCTTTTAATTACCGGCACGCCTGCGAAACGCTGAAGGAATTGATCGATCGACCATGCTCGCACAACCCCGAAGTATTTCCAACGCTGGCTTCTAATGATCCCTTTCCAGGTAATAATTTATAAGCACCGGCGACGGAAACACGATATCTCGGTCAAACAGTTATCAACTGGACAAAATATCAGAAATTAGCTCTTTAGCCTCGGATTTACCTCAGAGGATACGAATCTGGTATTAACGATTGCAATGCTACTTTCGTTACAGCCACGGCATTCCATCATCGTGACACGATTTAATAAATAATTAATCGTTCAAGAGTTTCATCGATGATGTGCCCTGCAATTTGTAGAAACTGTTCATGAAATATTTTTATCATGTTCACGTATGTTCACGAGAAACATGATCTATTTCAGCACACCGATGTCTTTAACGTAATAAACCATTGTGTACAATAATTGATTGGACAGTCGCACGTCCTGAACAATTAATTCTCCGTGACAGATACAGGAAATAGCATCGCGACAGAAATGACGGTGTTCGAGTTCCCGACGAATCGATAGCCAAGTGTGCAAGAAGCCTCGATGGTGAATCATTAATGTCAACTAATTTCATGGAATATTAAAAAGTCATCGATTTCCATTATTTTCACGTTACACCGCCACAAACATACCACGTCAAACATTCGTCGAGATCGAAGATCATTTGCCATCTGGATCGGTGATATCAAGGGACAGGTGCGTCAAAGGCAGCCAGGGATCTAGAAGAAGGTGGACCGAACTCGATTGTCCTGCATTCTTCCTCACACCACGTCCCGGCTGATTTGAATCTGGCTGCGTATCTGTGCCCGGTCGAACCGCAATTGAAAAAAGGATCCGGGGCAACCTGAACCGTACCGAATTGCTCAAAACAGGTGCGGAGATTTCGAAAGCGATCCGGACAGGTGACGACACACGGCGTGTGTCCGCGTGTTCGTCGATCGATGACAGAAGCGAGAGTGACCAACGACGGAACGTCGCGTCGCCTCACTGCCGGTCACCGAGTAGAATCGTTTCGGCCCCTAGGAGGAAGGGTGCGAGTCGAGTGGAGAGGTGAGATTACAAGGCAATAGCGCGACGTGCAATCACGAGGACACACGTGAAGGATCGACATCGTGGCCACGCAGCCGGTTCTCCTTCATTCGGCTCTCCCGATAATAATTAGACGCTGTCTGGCCTGAACTGCCTGTCCCGGCTCTAGCTTGGCTGACATGCCCCCGGCGTCCTTTACCCTGAAGCGGTATGTACGTATATACATACATACCGTGTGCCCTCGCTACACCAGGTGTCTGTCTGCACTTCGTAGATTGTGTACGATCGCGCGCGATTTCGCCGGTCAACGTTGTAATCAATGGGAATTGCGGAAAAGGATTGGTAGGTACGAGCAGTCAGCAGATATTCGACGATCGGGGCTCTCCTTTTACACATCGGCCCGTGTAGGCGAGCTCTGCGACCCAAAGTGCCATGTTCCCTTTTCGATTGCGTGAATCTCGACTGGACGGAAAAATTGGGAAAGCTCCCTCGGTGTAGCCTTGTCGATTATCTTTATTTCACTCGCAACCTCTAGCTTTGGAAATTCTTCAACCCCTCGGATCCGACATCGGTGCACCGCACAGTGGTGCCGAGGCGGCGAAAAATCGATTTTATGAATTGTCGATTTTTAAACAAACGAAGATTGTGTTTGTATTACCAAATAGCGAGTGCATCTAATGTGCCAAAGTCCGATTTAAAAAAAAAATTTTTCTCTCTTAGGAATTCATCAGTTATCAGTGCCATAGTTATCTAATTATTATTGCGCCTATAATTGAATACTCATGGGTCTACAATTTATAGGGGTTATGTTACACATGCCTTAAACTATTAACTGGCAAAAATAATTTTTCAATAAAGTTGTTCAACATTAATTAATATGGATTAATCGCAAGCCTCTTTGCGTTGCGGTTATTTTTTATTTATGAAAGCAAATCTTAAAAGTGTTAAGCAACTTCGGTTCGGCACTAATCGTTTTGGCAAGGTGCAATATTTAACTAATTTTGTGTAAAAAATCTCGGCCAACTACGGATCACTTTGGCCGCAATTTATTTATAGAGATAATCTATCCTCAAATTTTCAAACGAATTCGTTGGATAGTTTCGTTTTTACGGATTTTTATTGCGCTTTTTGGCCATTTGGCACCACTGTGCGCCGTACTGACCCTGAGGAATATTTTTAACTCGATAACAGGAGGTCAGATGATTAGCTGCGATGTGTTTTCATGCATTGTTGATCGCTTTCTAGAATTTGGATATGACTACGGAAAATATTACAAAGTCTAAATCATCAAGAAATTATTGTAACATATGTAACATCATATAACGTCAACGATACAGAAGCAAATTGCTAATCTACCGTCGCCAGAATGAACTCCCAAAAATTGGATCATTTTCGCGCCCGGCTCCTCGCTTAAACTGGGAGCAGACTTCCGGGGTGGAAACCACGGTAAAATCAAGAACAACCATACAGTGATCCCAGTGACAGTCGGCGCTTTTGCGCTGGAAGAGTTATACGTACGCTAGACACCTACGCGCACTGTCACTCGATGAAATATCGTGCGAGCGATACGCGGACGCGCCTCCCGCCGGTTGGAATCACAGTATACAGATTTCGCAATGGTGTTCGTGACAGCTTAGCCTATTTCGTAGATGACAAAGTGGTTATCTATATTCTTGCCCGGTAGCGTCGAGTGGCCATTAGTCTCCAATCAAATCCGGCCGGGATAAAGCGGCCGATATATTAAGTATAAGGAGTCCTGACGTTTCAATGTAATGATAAGATCGGGGGTTGTTTCGCGTCTAACAGGATACGCCCGTCCGAATCCGCTTTATTTGTTTGAGGACCAACCTCTACATCGTGTTCATATTATTCGCACGTAATACGAAGGGAAACGTAGTGCGCCAGTGATTGTTGTTAGTGAGGCAATTTCGCCACTCGCACCCCGATGGCAGAGTGTAACGGGGACTGCTAACCGTGTGTTTACATTTTGAGTAGGGGTTATCTGAATTACCTCTACGTATAACAAGAAGCACTGGCGCACGGTGCAACCACCTGCGCGGAACACCTGAACTTCGTCCAGTTTTCATAGTAATTTATTGCTTGATGCATTCTGTTTGTCGGGCCCTGGACATTTCAATCTTCACTTATGTATGAATATTTTTTGAACGGAACAAAGATTTTTCTGAATCATTTCTTTACTGGGAATAAAGGACAAAATGTAACAATTCTTTAAAAAAATTGTGAGAGAGGTTCATTGTCGATACAAAGATCCAACACGATTAAGAATATTAATAATTTTCAAAAATGTTTCGAAATTATAAAACGCAACAGAGTTCATGTTTTATGTGCTCTACCACATACTTTTGACTATACATATACAAAGATAGTCTACGTATAAAAGAATCGTTTCATAGTTTCTCAGAAAGACTAACCGCATTCTCCCCCTAGAATTGGTGGAACGGAGGGGTTGCTTGGAACAATTTAAATCGCGCGCCGCAATGTAGCGAGTCCGAATTGAATCATCGGACCGTGGTATTCGACGGCGCTCTAATTCACTTCCAATGTAATCTTAATAATTCGCCCCCCTAGCCCGAGAGAGGCAAGTTTCGCCGAAGTTTCGGTTGGAAATAACGTTTTCGTGAAATTAAACAAATTCCGGGGAAACTAGTTGATTTAATAAAGCATCGCGGTGAAGTATGATGCGGAGGAATCTCTCTTTCTCCCCCGCTTTCCGTTTCGCAGAGTGTATCGGCTAGTTTACGTTTCGCGGAGAGTTCAAACTGGAGAATGCGGCGTGGCGAGAACGACAACAATGTCTCCCTTTCCAAAATTTCAAATTCAGTAAAATAAACAAAAAATGCAGATGTTTGCGGGTGTATAATAAAATAAAAAAGATGTTATTGAAAAAATGATGACAACATTAATTAATAATATTTAAAATTGAAATTGAAAACAATGACGAAATACAAATATTCTTCAAACAAAATACTATTCTCGAAAAAATTACTACCTCAAATAAATAATTTTATTTAAAAAAAAAATACTACATATCAAATCTCAAATATTTTATTTTCAAAGTTGTACACACATGCTTTAAAAAAATACGACTATTTACTATTTACTATTTCAAATACTATATTTTTTTCCCAGCTTTGATTGATATACACTCTATTGGATAGAAAAGTGCCTACAACAATTCCCCCGTGTCAGAGATTCAGCCACGCTGCGGCGGGGGTTTTAAATGCGATATGACCCAGAATGGGCTCCATGAGAATGGGGACTCTAATAAATGAATATTAAGCTGTTGTACCACGCTGAAAAGTATTTCACGAGCCACTATCACGCCGGTTATAAGCGTCGAATAAAGAAATGGTTGGACGATCACGCGCGAATGCAAACGCATTAGAACGACGAAGAAAGAGAGATAAGCGAGAGGCGAGTCATCGATATCGATGTTCGTGGGGGAGGAGTCGGGCAGAGTTGAAATGATAATGAAGGAGGGAGTGAAAAAGGCGAGGGAAATTCCGGTCAGTTATTTCGTTCCATCGATTTCCTTCCGATTTCCTTAACGGTGGTCGCTGTATATAGTTTCGCAGTCTCGTAAACGATGAAATGAATTCCAGAACTTGATCGGACGTAAATTATCCGTCACGCGCCGGGCTCGATAATAAAAGAAAAAGAAGGAACGGCAGTCGCGTAATGAACCCCTCGTGAAGTTCGTCATAACCGAATCCCCGGCGGAACGAGATACGAGCGGTCGCTCTGGATTGCGTGTTGCTCGGAAGATCCATTTGGGGGGTCTCAAAATTTATCGTTTCGATGGGAGACGCTTGAACCAAATCCCCCACGGGAATCGTCTATTCCCAGACTAGAGCACGAACGCCGATGTGTGAACGGTCACGAGATTTCAGATTGAAAAATATGCCACTGATCCATCGAGCACGAATTAAGGGATATTCTGATTTTCAACTTTCGCAGATCTATTTCTCTCTGTTGCGTTTTCTTTAAATACAACTGTTCTCGATCGTGTATATGTTAGAAATTGTACGTGAATTATAATATGAATTAATGCAAACCAAGTGTTTTCATGAAATGAACAATTCGTTTTGTGCATCCGTCGATTGCGGACCGTCGAGATACATTGAAAAACATTACGGGAAGATTCAAGAGAAGTAATCAAAACCAGATAAATGTCACGCGAAATTCGATGCCGCGTCGTAACAAAAGCAAACACAAAGGGAACGCGATTGATTTTCCGGGGAAAATAAAGCTTTCAACAAATTCATCCAATATTCTTTCTCGTTTCACGGTATTCCGATAGTGATTAAATTTTTTTCTTTGAAGTTTCAATAATTTATTCGCGTGTGTAAATATTTGTCATTTAACGTGACCGGGGAACGTGTCGGTTCTCCATTTCCATGATAATTAAAACGGCCCCAAAAATAGTTGGATAACAGAAGAGTACTGGACCAGAACGAGTTTAATAAAACGACAGAGCGCGCGTTGGCGTCTAGAAAAATAGTAAAAGGAATTATTGGCGCGGAATTTTTACTGGCCGAGGAATCTTGGTGCAAAAACGGTAACATCGCAAATATCTTTAATCACGTGGCAATTTCGCGGCGAAAAAGTACAACGAAACCTTCGTGCCGGGCTATCGTTTAAGGTTGAACACTTTTCGGAGCAGCGGCGTACCGGCGGCCAAGAAGAAAAGCAGCCGATTGCTCAAAAGACTCCGGGCTCGCCGAATTTCCAATAAAGCCAATAACTCGGCTTTATGTAATCCGCATAGCCCCCGGCGATTTAATTGCGCTTTGATGGGGAATTCTTTGGCGCCGTGGCGCGCGGCACGGCGAACCGGTCTTTCTCCCGGAATCTTCTTAAGCCAGTGGTTTTGTTGCGATTCGCTTTGCCTGCTTTTCGGCCAGGCTTCAAAGCTGCCACGGATTGTTACCTCCTTTCGCTATTAATCATATCTGTGTGGCCATAAGAATTTTTCTAATTCAAAGGTCACGGCAATTTCGGACCCCGCACAAAAGGATCTCTTTCACATTTTTCAATCCTTTCGTATTTAAATTGGATTCGACCAAGAGACCATTATACTAAGAAATACATATATTTAGTAACTAAGAACCGAAAAATCTCATAACTGGAATTAATTATTTTCCAAGATCTTTTCGTGTAATATATAAGAGACTAATTGTTCAGACTTAAAAGGAATAATCAAAATATTCTGTGTACGAGTTACTGCACATTTATCCTCAAAGATTCGAGCTTTTCCGATATTTTCGCGTTTGGAAATCGTCCGACATTTTTTAAGACAAGAACACCGGTGGAATGAAACGTTCCTTTTCGAAGAGCTCACGAAGAGAATTTAGGTTACACCGGGTTTCCCGAACCGGAGCGTTGTTAATAGTGGTTACAGAGAAAAGCACCGGTTGGTTTCCGATGGTTGAACCACGGTAGGTGGATTCGAGCTCGTATAATCTCGGAGGCAGCCGCCCTTCCGATTCTTGACGTTCCGCTGCAGCCCGTGCTTCCTCCTTTCATTACGATCCTCGGCAGTTTTGGGTCCTAATCGAACCCTCTTTCTTCGCTCGGCCATGATTCCTTTGAATGGCCGGGTCCGGATCAAAACGTTCCGCCGAGATTCGCCGGCCGCGCAATTC
This sequence comes from Lasioglossum malachurum, assembly GCA_028455605.1. NCBI lineage: Eukaryota > Metazoa > Arthropoda > Insecta > Hymenoptera > Halictidae > Lasioglossum > Lasioglossum malachurum. Next base: position 17,593,446 of record CM052311.1, read on the forward strand.
CGTCCGAACCCCGGAGCCGGAGCCGGATCGAGAAAGGTGCGCGCCGCAGGACAGTGAATTAGTGCGCACCGAAATTCTCGTGATTTAATCAAACGCTTGATTAAAACCGGAATTTGTTCAGCGTTTAACGGTGAAACTCGAATCGACCAATTGTATGTAAATCCCGGGTGCAGCCGCCTGCCGCCGCCTGCCGCCGACGATGCGCCGGGGATGCGCTTCGGCCGATGCTCCGATTGCCGTTGCACTCGTATCCGGCGTAACTCTTGCATATTTTATTCGTCGTTCGAATTTCACGAAAAAACATCATCGATTATTAGCAATGATAGCGCCGCGCGACGACGCGTCGCGACGTGGCGGTGCGCCCGCTCCCGTTGAAAATTACGCGCGGAATTTTATTGCGTTCCACCTACGACCCCTCGAGGTTCGTGTGTAACGTGATTATAGCTTTAAACAACGATCAAAGATAACGCTCCGCGCGATAGATGGAAACTCATACATAAAACGCAGCTTTTTTTCCGGCGGGCCGGAATAAACCGGCGCGGCGACGAGAAAAAGAGGGGAAAGTAATCCCATTGGCCGATCCTCTTCGCTTTATTAAAATAGGGGCTACATATTGCCGGGCCGAAAAGCCCGAAAATGAAAACTCGATATGCACCAGGAAGGGGGAATATCGAAAACCAGCCTGGTTACCTCCGTCGTCGATCCTGTTTTCCCAATTTACCGAGCAAATGGACCACGTTAATCAACCATCGAACCGTACGCAACAGCATCCACCGGCGCTCTTCGTTTCTCAACAGAACGGCGCACGATCTCCCGATTTAAGCTCAAACGATTTTAAGGTTAATCATTGTTCCGATGGCCCCGTGTAACCCCGTCGCCGACCCTTCCACAAACCCGTCGGCTCTGCTTTTCCCTTCTGATGCTGAATCCGTCGAACCCCTTGCTCTGCTGCGGAGACAAAACCGTCGAGGCTCGCGATTCCATCGCGTTTACCCCAATTTATATGCTGACCGTAAGCCGACTTGAATACCACACGTAAAAACAGCCCCCTCGTCTATCGCTTGTTAGGAAAGTCCCTTTCTTTGTCCGTCGGTTCGACATGTCCACGCCCATTCGATTAGGGGTGTACACGATCGATCGTGATAATTAAAAGCCCCTATCAATCCGCTCCCCCTATTTTCCGTTTTTTTTTAGTCGGAAGAACCTTATCGCGATTTTAACCGCCCTTAAATAGCATGAAAGCGAAATTTTCGCCTGCCCTTTGTCACCCGTCTTCCCGAATGTTAGCACGTGTAATATTAATAGCTGCTGAAATTAGAGGACGTTTATCCATTTACGTGTCCCCCGTCTGCAAACATAACACGATGAATATCTTAGTCTGTTTGTTAGTTCAGGTTGGGTTACACAGTTTCAAGGTGCCCTTCACACGTGGAGAAGCGTTACTTCAATATTACTTTTGACTTTCTTATTTACCACGCTTATATTAGCTTGCCGAGTTAACGTTGTTGTATGCGTCACATCTTGTAATCGAATTTTAAACCACTTCCCGATGAGCTAGAGACTTGAAACTTTAAACATAGCCCAGAACTGGATGACAATGCAATATTAGAAAACCAATTTAAAAAAGAAACTGTACGTCTATGAGAAAAAAAAATGTTTATATTAACCGTCACACCTCGCCGTGCGACGCTAGGTATTTAGTAGATCATCGCGTTCAGCGATCCCCACTCCGCGCGCCTGCGCTCCCCTCTCCACTACGTGTTCCCACTCCGACTCATTCCCACTTCACTGGCCCACTTCGCACCGAAGGAGCTCAGTGTGGTTATGGTGTTCCGTTCATTCAGTTCCATTTCGGACAATTTCGAACTCCATCAAGAGACGGCGTCTCTCGGAGTCATCCCCTCATTCTATCTCGCGTATTTCCATATCTTGCGTTCCTATATATCTTACTCTCTATTTCACACCACAGTATTACTATGAAAGATAGAAAATAAAAACAAATATATAAAAAAAACTTTTTAAAAACCACGCTTATATTAAAATGCACTAAAAAGGAGAAAATAACTTTTTTAGACATTAGTGACTATAAATAAAAGCTTGGAGCGCCCACGAAGATTACGTCACTACAGTTTAGCGCTCCACGCTTTTATTTATAGTCACTGTAATACCTAAAAAAATTATTTTCTCCTTTTTAGAGTGCATTTTAATATAAGCGTGGTTTTTAAAAAGTTTTTTTTACATATCTTTTTTATATAGAGACACGATTAAATCTAACTTTATAATGTTGAATGAAATACTGAAAATTTGTCTGGCCACGTGGGCATATCGTTGGATATGCACCGTTATTGGCTTCGTCAATAGCGTCACGCGAAAGAAGCAGCGAGGACAACGATGATGCGGCGGTTGATGGAATCGGACGCGGCCGGGATTCCCCGCAATTGGTGCAGAAATTGTTAGACGTCAATCGGGAGAAGGATTTCCTTAGCGCGATTCGGTAATTTCCCTAAGGCACTGTTCGATCAAATACACGGTCCGATATTTCCGGCAGCGCTGGCGCCGATGTTGCATTCACGGCGAACAGAAAATGATCTCTTACGTCTAGAGCAGATCCAGACCGGATTCCGTTTTGTACGATTGTGCTCTAGGATAGATCGGATTCGAATACCTCGATCCGATCCTCTTCATGTTTAAACCACCGTGAATGATCCCGTGAAAAATTCCTGTAGCGTTGTTGATTTTGTTTCGGAGAGTATTTCTAGCGGTGTGAGTTTTTCCAAATTGTGAATGAAATCTACTCTGGATCAAAGTCTTCTCTCACCTCTACTTTTCCGATCCACTGTAGAATATCGCACAAGAGAATGAAGAACCGAATCTCGCCAGCGATCGACGAAGCTCTCTCCCTCTCTCTTTCGGAGATCCGTCTCGCATTACACCGTGGAAAATCGGCGAAAATCCCGCACGTTCGATCGTCGGGAGAGATAGAGGAAAACGCTGCGATTCGTATTCCACGGCGGGTAACGCGTTCAGCAGCGACGGCACAATGAATTTCGAGCACCGAATCTCGTACGCCTTCGCTCCAAACGAAGAGGACTCCGGGGCCGGGGCACTAAATCTCTTTGGCAATCGCCGAGAGTGGAGGGGAGAAGAATTGCCGGCCGCTTGGATTTCTGAGGTTAAGGTGGCGCGGATGGCCGTGGTAATTGATTCCCGTTCTTTTACGTTTCGAATCCCCCCACCGTCGTTTATTAACTCCGTGAGGCTCGCGTCGCCATTGGCGCAGGATAACTCGTCGGGCGCACGCGACTTTCATTCCTGGCCCCTGATTGGTCTCGTTCCCGTCCCCGCAAAGTGGATAATTTCCCGGGGAAAATCAGTCTGGAACACGAATTTTCACCCCGGTAGAAAAATCCGCTCGATTCCGGCGTGATGTCGGACATTTAAATGAAATTCCGAGCGCGTTGCAAAAACCGTTCGAATAATATGTATGATAATAATACGCGCGAATGAATTTTCCATAGATTTCGCCCGGTAATCGATGTCCCCATTTACACAGGCCACTCTATCATGACCTGGCACCGAATCAGACGGCTTTAACTAGATCTCCATCCGCCGCTGGGACTAGATATAGGTGATTACATCAACCTCTGCAGCTTCTCTCTGCTTAGTATTTGCACAACGATTCGACGTGTGCCGGTAGCCGGACAGAGAGAGAGAGTGAGAGAGAGAGAGAGAGATGAGCACCTCTCCGAAATTCAGTGAGGGATAATAGACGCTCACCTAGCGCATAAATAAATCGTTACGCGATCGTCTTCGCCGGTTGCCGATACAATTTATCGAATGTTTAATGCACGCCGAAGCACTGAAAAATTTGCCGGGTATCCTGATCGATCGGGAAACCGTGTCTTGAATGTACAATGGACAAGAGGGTCCCGCCCGTTTAATTTTTCATTCGCATAGACTTCATGACGCCCCATTACTCCCCTTACCGTGTGTTTATACTCGTCGAGGCGGAAGCTTGATCAAGAACGACGTGTGGGCGGAAGACTCGCGAAAGACATTGATCAAACTTATCTTTCCGGATCTTCTTCGGTATTGTCGTCTTCAAGGTACTTACCTTTAATACCTAAAGACATACTTGATTCAGTGTAATTTTCATTGTACAGCTGCAGTTCCTCACAAGTACCATTTTATTTCGAAACGAAACGAAGAATTTGCTCAGGGTATGTTAGCAATTGAACGCCGAGAAAAATCAGTTACGTATCTTCGGGTTCAACGGGTTCGCGGACGTTTCAATATCGGTCGAGCTTCGCGGAGCATTTACCAGCGGACGGATTCAAAAAAAAAGCCGCGTCTCCATTTTCCGGACGGGAACATCCGCACAGGAAATTTCGCGCGATCAAATTGTTGGTTGTAAGTGGGCCGGGTACACGCGAAAGAGTTGATAAGCCGCGGTAGCGCATCGCGCAGTAGCGAACGCGACCGGACGGGGTCCGGTTGGAAGCCGGCTCGCGTCGATCATTAATTTTTCATTCCCCGCATCGCTACGGTTTCACTCGGAACGCGGCGCTCTTCTTCTGTCATCCGTTTGATTAAAGTCTTCATATTTCACGAACCTGTTCCGGCGCCGAGCGTGTATACGACACTGAAGCATACAGGCAAAGGGAGGGGCTCTCGCGCCCATTGCGTTCCACGGGTATCGTTCAGCGGAACCGTAGGCTCTGCCCTGGAACGAAACAAATGGAAGCGAAAGGGGACCGAGCCGAGAGAGGCCAGAGAGAAGCGCGCTCGGTATCAATGGTAATGGCTGTCCGAGTGGACTTATTTAGGAGTGCATACGAAATTATGCACGAGCCGAGCGAGACAGCTCGGTGTAGGGGCCAGGGACCGAGAGAGACAGAGGGAAAGAGAGACAGAGAGATAGCGGGACGGGTCGGGCCTCTGCCTGGAGAAAAAGGAACAATAGCTGCTGCCTGGGCTGCTGCGGCGGGCCACGATTTGACAGATGTCAAGACAAAGTGAGCCGAGTGCTCGGTTAGCCTCCAGCCAGGAAAGGGGTGCTCGATATCAGACCGTGTGTTACATTTAAATGATTGATGAACGCGCTCAATGAGAATCACAGCTGGGTCACACACATATCTTCCCGTGGTCGAGACCCGGGACCACCGAGTCTAATCCATGGCCAGGTTGGAAACGCGACATGATGTAGATGTCTCGCTATATGCGCCTTACTGATTATGCGGCCAGGACCGATGGAATCCAGGCAATCGAGTCCACCAAAACGGCCCGATATTCGGCCGGCGCTATTGTTCCTAGACCTGGGACGTTTCCAGGAACCGGACTCGTTCACTTTTTCTTGCGACTCCATAAATCCGCCGAAGATTCAGTATTATCATAACGGGTTGGCCCGCGACCTGTCTCGGCTTAGTTTTTCTATTACGGAGATTCTTCTTGCATAATGCCGTCGAAACTTTGGCTACCGCGGGAACGCGGCTGAAACATATATCACGGGGTTCTCTAGCTCTCTTGTTCCCTACAAATCATTTATTTTCCTGACTACTTCGGGGCGACGTAAACCGAAATTTGGACTTCGGCTGGAATTTGTTCGACTGGATCCGCTGCTTCAATATCAATACCACGAGAACGTTCCACATTACTGAAATTATATAAACTGATAAACAGAAATGAATTTACAGATTTATTAACCCCTTGCCCTACAATGTCGAGTCAGGCTCGTGATGAAACTTCTGAACAGACTCCAATAGATGTGTACATTATTAATTTTCTTTAAACTGAAATAAAATTCTCTTTTGTTGTAGACGATATATAACCTTTGGAGAAAACATAGGCATACAATAAGTATAAATTTTCTGTTTTCTTCTATGAAATTCTGAACAATGAAGAATTTCTGACTACTATAATCACAAAATAAAATCATTTTATTTATTCGAAAGTCTTGCGAAGCCAACTTTGGACCAGGCAATCCGGTTTCCATTCCACCGATCGGTATCGCCGGTCGGTGGTATAAGAAAAACAAGTGTAGGCCGGCGTGAAATTGATTCGCTCGGCAGCAAACGGCTGGAGGATATGAAAAATAAATAGCATTTCCATTGCATAATATTCCGTGGGGCAATCGGCTGGTCCGAGGTAAATTGATTCTGGCGTTAAACGAGAAATTCGGGTCAGAGTTAATTAATCAGGTTATCGACCAGAATTCCGGTTCGGAACGATTGACCGGTACCGGGGAGCGCGTCCAGGAGAACTCAATCGCAATGGTCGTGTCTGCCTTTCAAGTTCGACTGTAGACGCGCACCGCTGACGGGAGAAAGAGGTGTCGGGCCAGAATGCAAAAAGAGGTCGTCGCAGTATGCGAAGAACGCGTTCCCTACCTGGGTGCATCGTCCTACGCGATATCCCCGGATAGGCACGCACGCGTTTTACCAGGAGATTGATTAGAACCGTTGTCTCTATTTGAATCGTGAATCCATCCTCAAAGACAAATGAGCGTCGCGTCATTTATGTGAACGAACCACCCGTGGTTGCACAGCTGGCCGCCTTCCTCCATCACGGATATTAATACGCGGGTATACGTCATTTCGCTGCGTGGTTGAGCAATGTTTATCGTCCTTGCAGATCAATCACGCGTCACGGCAGTACACCAAATTGCTGTCTGATCCCGCGGCTATCCTCGTCCGGGACCACCGCGCTCGAGAAAATCATTTCACGCGGATCATCGTTAACTTTTATCCGGTCCGACGCTGCTTTTCCGCGATTACCGGCTACCCGCTGCTCGACGAATAGCCACTGTCTCAAGAGACCCGAGAATAATGAAAGCTATTAAGGATTCAAGTTCATTCCGTGCCTCTCCGTTCAGTCAATCGTGGATCATTCGAAATTCACATGCTTTTCCCGGCATTCTAGTTTCCCGAGAACTTCGAGGAAGAGTAAATGTCCCATCAACATACCAAGTTGCGGGTGTACCAGGAACATAAAAATTTACACTAATAAAAAGGAGTTACAGATTTCTGGCCGTTGGTATGACGATTATTCCGAGTGTACGAGAGGTGTTAGGTGTTATTTCTTCGCAGTGCGGTGCGTTTTCGCCCCGAGCCAGCCGACGCGATGATGGGACGGCGAAATCGTTGGACGATCGGACAGCTGAGCGGTGGTTGTCGGTGCGCGATATAATTTGCATGCTTACGGGGCAGGAACCCACATTATTAGACGGGCCAGGGTTCGAATTGGCATCGAATTCGGGGGAATAGGCTGGGACTCGGACTCCGATCGTCTCGACCGGAGGAGACGAGAGGAGGAGCGAGGCGGAGTAAAGAGAAGAATGAAGTATAAGAAGAGGGAGCCGTGCGGTTTCTTTGCTCAGGATGATTCCGTAATTAACTTTTTGTTGGCCGAGGCCTTTTCTGTGTTCTTTTCTGTTCATCTCGATAGAAGGTGGACCGATGATCCAGCCGATGGTGAAGCGAAGGGGTGACGAAGGGAGAACCGGTGCGCGTATGTGTCCACTGCAGAAAGGTATTACGAGGGGCTTCCCTGTCGAAGAGAATAGAGATTTTCAGAGCTCGTCCCCTCTCCACCAGTCGGCCCGTCGCCGTCGTTGTCCCTTGATTCTGATCCTTCTTTCGGTTCGAATACTCCCACCTTTCGGAATTAAACTCCTGGCAACTCGAGTGAAAAGTCTCATCGGCGTGTTCATTGAAGAACGGCTCAGGATTCGACGGAGGTACGGAGCCGGGGGCCGAGCAATATCTTTGATAGAGTTCGAACGCGTCTGTGCGGGGGCGGCTCTACCCCGGCCGGGAAGATGGCGTCCACGGGCCGCCGAGCTTAATATAGATGTTCATTTGGATAATTGAAATCATTCCGTCTGCATTTCATGCGCCGGTGCCCGCCTCGTTCCGGCTTGATCATAGTAATCGGTATCGCGTTCTGCAGCAAGATTGCGCCCGTTCGGGGAACAATTGACTACCGCGGCGCGCTCGAACCCGGCCGAATGCGCATCACCGTCACGAACGTCGTTATCGTTATCGATAACGATAACGACTGATTTGCGGCGGCGGTCCACCGGCTACAGTTATGCGGCTCGGCCCGGCCCAGCCCCGTTACGGGTGCGGGCCTCTTTCGAGTCGTCAAGGCGTGACAAGCCGATTGTGTGCGAAACGCGGAGAGAGCTTTGACCGCTGCCGATTCTAATTGAGCTTTGTGCCGACTTAACGAGCTTACCGGCTCGCCGATCGGCCCCGGCCATCGAAGAATCGAATTTCTGCCGTTTTCTTTGATCGATTTCGGTTATCGGTTTGTTGTCCCAGAAATTGTTCGCCCTCCGCGGGAGCCGAGTAGCCCGCGGCTACGAGTGCTGTCAGGTGTTGCCAACCCGGCGTGTCCCACAGGCGGATCGAACTTCGGACTAATACTGCATAACAGATTTTCCTGTAAACCAGATACATACACTGGCGAAAGAAAGCGTGGCTTAGAAATGCATGGAATCCTTGAATTATTTTAGTACGTGGTCGACGGCGACTTTGCCACAAATCTGATATGTCGGAGAAGTATTCTGTGAGATGTCGACGAGGCTTTCGGCAATCCAATGGCAGCTGGATTTATGCAAATCATCTTTTTACGTATTTTTTAACCGGTTCCTATGAAATCAACGCTGGTTTTCTTATTGTACTTAATACAAGAAGCTTATAAATTCAACTGGCCACTGAAGAATTTCTTTTGTTTTAGTTTGCGGTCCTTTTTGTGTTAAGGATATTGGGCGCATGTGCGCGAATGAACGGGCACCGGAATCAGAAAAAGAAGGGCACGCCAACGATGACCACGGCGATACAAAACCGTGCACGGTATTACTCGAAGGAGAACTGGTTGATCAGCCGTGCTCCATCATCGAAAATGTCATTATCGTTATCAGATTGATATGCTGCTGTGGCAGTTATGTCGCGTCACGTGGCTCTCTACTGACGAAGGTAGGAAAATGAGGTTATATTCTCGTTTGGGAGTGACATATTGACAAAAGGATATATTCATCGATCGCCACCTGGCCAATAGAGTGAAGTTCTCGACGACTCAGCAACTATGGTTCGAACGTAGAGGTTCGGATTAATCAACCTCATTTTCGCCGGAAGGGAATTGTGCCTTACATCCTGGAATTTTGCAGCTACGATAAACCAATCCCACTAACGAAGAAATATCGTCGCGATGCCTACAAAATAAAGTACAGTTTGTTAATTAAATTTTAAACCACGAGAAGCAACAAGGGGAAGTTAAATTCCCAAGTCGCGGTCACGGCGATTACGGAGATTAGTTCCGTGGTGCATTGTTTGTGAAAATTTTGTTTATTTCGAGTACACCGAACCGATGCACCGATGCACCAATGAATAAGGTGAGTTTAGTTGCACAACGTGTGCACACCGAGCCGAAGCGGAAGCGGCAGTCCACCGGGATCAGTTTCTAGGACAAGATTACATCACGGTGTTTGTAAAACGATTGGTCGCTACTACACTAGTCCACTTCATCATCGGTAACGTCGTTATCGTTATCGGATTAATTACTTCGGCGAAGTTCCATCGTACCGCGGTTAACCGTCTGAATGGTAAATTACAAGAAGACCAACTCGCCGCTTGTGCAGCAAGCGCCATTTTCATTTATTTGCGACAATGCGCGAACTTGCCGACTCAAATTTACTGACCTCGATCAAATTAGACTGTCTACGAATTACTCTTCGGAAAGCCCGTCCTCTTTCCAGTTGCACCTACGCTATTGAAATTGCATATCTAAGGGAAGGGAAGATCGTATTTACCATTGTCTGATTTAATTAATTATCCGTGGATCGTTCCCTAAAAATTTGACGCAGACGCCTCTGACGCGATGTGTCGCATCGTGTTGAATATTTATGCACGTTTGCATCTTTCGGGCTTCCACATGCCACCACTGGATAAAGATCCGCAGTCCGCTTCGAACATGATGAACCACCATGCTCCAAAGTTGTGGTAATCTCGGTGGGAATCTAGGACGTGAGTGATCAATGGATCTTGACCAGGTCGATGTTCCCTTTAACGAGTGTCAAGTTCTACAAGTTTGTAGTCGACTGCAATATGAGCCACACGGTCTAGAGTCATTAGCAGTCCCAACTTTGGTCTCGTAAATATTGGGTTTCCCACATTTGAGGTCACAGCTTTTTGTGTTCCATGGGTCAACGATGGTCTGTTTTACGTCCGGCGGGTCTGAAGTTTTGGATATCAACGGTGTGGGGTCGTCAGCAGCAGATCCGCGTGTAGAAACCTCCAAATGCATCAATTTTGTCGTTGTACTTGGCAAAGACCAATGGCCACCGTTAGAACGAAAAGCAATTACGTCGGTAATCAACATTCATTTATAGAACGGGCGGAGTTCATTTCCGTCTTTGCGCCGGGGAAGGCTTCCGAGCAGTATAATAACTTTTCCACGGCAAACAGAACGTTATTTCCGTCTTCGGTGAAACTTTGAATTGTACATAATCCCGCGCCGCGACTGTGTGTAATCGCGAATTAATTGAACCCCTCCTCCTCCGCTCGTACGAAGGAAGCGTAGAGGCTACTAAATTTGACTGCCGTATTATGTATTACGAGATTCTCTTTTAGGTGCCTTCCGGTGCAGTTCCTATAATGAAGCTGATTTATCTCGCGTATTCACCAGAATAGTCGGACGAATCCCGCTTAAACTTCAGGCTTTGTCTGACGCTTAAAGGGGATGGCGGGAAGCTTTAATTCATCGTTCCCCCCGTTGCGGCACTCGAGACCCGTAGCGCGATACGATAATTCAAGAACAGGCCCGTCGCTATTAATTCCATCGAATTTTCGCGACACTTTTAATGAGCGGTCCGTGACCCCTTTTTTAAATCGATCGTTCAATCCGGCCCGAACAATCGACTCCGTTTTCGCCGTCCCGCCGCGTCGCTCGCAACTTTATCCGTGATAATAGGTACATTTTCGAGGAACCCCGGCGACAACACGCTCGGTTTTACGATGGAGAAGCGAACGGGACAACGAACGTTGTACCTTGGGCACATCGTATTAATAGTAACGTCGCACGAACGTCACGGGGATAGTGTTGCGGTTTACATTCACTCGCGCAACCCCCCTAACCATTACGCGTGACGTAACCTAACATCCTATTATTGTTATATCTATAGATGCACAGAGTAGTATACGATTATGCATATAACCGTGCAGAGTGTTCGCCATTGACGGACGATTACTGTTTACCGTTACCGGCCCCTAGACGTTAATCAGTTTAGTCGTTCGCCGGATAACGACGCGACTGTAAACTTTTATCGCGGCGTGCACGAGCAAAGAAAATTTCCTTTAACACCCGCGTGAAACGAATAACCTTAACAGTGCTTTTACTGTCTGCCTCTAGGATCTTGATACCTTCTAATTAAGGGCACACTTCGCTTTAAACGATCGAAACCTAAGTGATTTTTGCGAGTTCATTACATTACAC